>CM053748.1:28241688-28266588 GCA_028658305.1 Pachyuromys duprasi
CCAGGTTTCTGACGAGCGCTGGATATGGCTCTTCCAGCTGGTGAGATTCACGGGTGCTTCAACCCTGTCTGGGCCTTCTGCTCAAAATAGGCGTTGCTCGAACACACTACTGAACTTTCCCCTCCAAAACCCTCCAGGCTTTTGATCCCAGGAGATTCATTCGTCTTTTTTGCAGCTGCTCAGTGAGTTCCGCCGGGGCTGAGTTTCAGGACTCCCAACTGTTAAACTGGTTATATTGTAAATCTAACCACAGTGCTGAAATGGAGACATCTGTCCTGGACAAAGAGGTGAGACAGAAAAGGGTTTCAAGTAGAAGCTGTTAGGCAGCAAGACCAGCGTGAACACGCTGTTCTCCTTGGCCACAAGGTGTTTGAGGCATGGGTCAGTCCTTTATTTTTAGGACTTGATGTGGGGAAACTTGGGGAAAAATGATTGAACCTTTTCACTATAAAGTGTGACACTCAGACAGGAAAGTGAAGCCTCACTAGAAGTGACGAAGGTAGTAATGATGTGAGGAACTGTCATGGCACAGTGTCTCTTGTGCCCTGGGAGCAAATAATGATCATGACTTGAGTGGAAATCACTTCTAAATTGTTCAGCTTCTGAGTAGAAATCATCTGTTAATGAGTAGCATGGGTTTCAATAGCATCTGCTTTGAACTAATATAAATGGAACTAATACCCATCTATTGGCTGGTTTTGTGTGTCAGACTGACACACAAAGCTTGTCTGATAAACTAGAGCCATCAGAGAGGAAGGAGCCTCAGTTGAGAAAATGCCTCTGTGAGATCCAGCTGTAGGGCATTTTCTCAGTCAGTGATCAGGCCCAGCCCATTTTGGGTGGTGCCATTCCTGGGCAGGTGGTCCTAGGTTCTATAAGAAAGCAGGCTGAGCAAGCCATGTGAATTCAGCAAGTAAGCAGCACTCCTCCATGGCTTCTGCCTCAGCTCCTGCCTACAGGTTCTAGCCCTGCTTGAGTTTCTGTCCTGACTTCTTCCAGTGATGGACTGTGACCTGGAAGTGAAAGCCAAATAAACCGTTTTCCTCCTCAACTTGGTTTTTGGTCATGGTGTTTTGTCGCCGCAATAAAAACTCTTAAAAACAGCCCTGTTCTTTCATGTTTGCTTCTTTGGCTCCACCTTGATAGGTGATGCCCTCCTGTGCAACCCTAGCTCATGTTCGTTGTAACACTGTTTGGGGCATGCAGTGCCTACAGTCATGAGTGTTTCTGGCTTGGGGACCTTGCTAAGGAGGCTCAGAAAGCATTCTTGGACATGTGTGAGGGTGCATGTGTGATTTTTGTTGTTGTTCAGCTTGTCTGTTGAGCAAAAAAAGTTAAGGCTATCCCTAAATTTAAATTTGCTGACAAAGTCAGCAAGATTTGTCACTTGTTCGCTCATTTAGCAAATGCAAACTAAGAAATGACTGCTAAGGATCAGAAATGGGTGGTACCATTGCTGTTTTTATGTGCCAGTCTGGCAAAGCCCATAGAAGCCAGATATGTGATCAGACATTATTCTAGATACTCCCATAAAGGCGTTTAAGATGAAATTCACATTTAACTTAGCAGACTTTCAGTAAGGTGGATCGCCCTCCATGACGTGGGTGGACCTCACCCAATCAGCGGAAGGTTCTAATAACAAAACTGTTCCCCTGCCCCCCACCCCAAGAAATAAGGAATTCTGCGAGCAGATCCCTTTAGACTTGAACTGTGTGTGATAAAGAACTACTGCAAAGAAATTAAAAAAAAAAAGTGTGTGTGTGCAGGAGAATTTTCATGTATGTATGTGCATGCTTGTGTGTGTGCTGAAAGTTAGACTCAGACATTTCAAAGCTGCGTGACGGAGGCAGATGAGAGTCTTTTTGAACACATGGCAGGTTTCATGAAGGTCAGAGCAGCTCAGATTGACCATCAACTGCAAGACCGGGAACTGGGACAAGCCACAGCTAGAGAACTGAAGGGTCGTTACAATGGGCCAATCCTGGGTCCTGTCTCCACAGCGACTAGACCAGCTGGCCCATGTGGCTGCTGATAAACACAGTAGTGTGATGGGCAGGCCTGTGCACCATCTCTGTGACTGTAGTCTGTCCTCTGTTGCCTCAGCTTCTTCACCACATTGCCCTTTCAACGGATCAGCCTTGGAGGCGAGCTTGGTTCTGCAGGCTAGACCACAGCATAACTTGGGCTCAGGTTTGGCCTTGAGTTCCTGCGGTAGGCACGGCCCTGTCAGTGTGCTTTTTCGGTCCTCCATCGTGCCTTGGGCACTGTTAGAGATTAGTTAGGGTTCTGTAAAGAAACAGCACTGATTTACTAGAGTGGCTTACAAGCTGTGATCTTGTATGGTCCAGCAATGGCTGTCTCCTGACCAAAAGGCAAGTTTGGTAGTTGTTCAGGCCACAGGACAGGATGTCTCAGCAGGCCTAATCTTGTTCTGGAGTCCCAGAAGTCCTAGAGAGCTGTCCGTCTTCCATCTACATCAGAATCCCGAAGACATAGGTTATGATACCAGTGAGGGAATTCCTTGGGCAGGATAGATGAACTTGCCATGGAGAGTGAGGGCAAGCAGGCAAAAAGCAAGAACTCCATTCCTTCATGTCCTTTTATGTGGGCTGCTTCCAATCAGGAGGTGTGTGTCCTCTCACCTCAAATGATCTAGTCAAACAAATCCTTCATGAGCGTTCCAGACTGCTTGGGTTTTTAGTTGATTCCAGATGCAGTCAATTTGACAGCCAAGATCAGCCATCACATGCCTTGTGTGTTCACCTTTCTGTTTCTCTGCTAGATTTCTCTTGCTGGGCTGCAAGCAGCCACAACCAGTGCAGGTTAGAAGTCGTCAAATGAATGACAAATGATTGAGTCCTGTCTTTCCTGTTCCCTATCGGGACAATGTGACCTGGCTCTAAAGTCTCACTCAGAGTCTCAAGAGAGGTTAAGCCACAATTTCCCAAGATGGTAACTGGCTCCCAGTTCATCTTTTGTTTACATTCCTCTCTTCTTTGCCTCACTTTCCCCCATTCTCATGGATGCTTCCCAACACTCTCTCAGATGAACTTCCTGCATTGACATCATCTCAAGTTCACAATTAGAGGCCAAAGCACCATGTGACTCTCCAGTGGCCAAACTTTTGAAGTCCTAGTCCCTAAGACTCTTAGGTCAGAATTTTACATGGATATCTTACCTTCCCAGATCAAGGGTCACGTGCATTCTCTGCTTTATGCAGCTGTTTCTCAAGGTGGGTCATGGAAAGCTAGTGTTATGTAGAATATGATTGACAGCTATAGCACACCAGGTGTCTCTGTGCTGGGTGTTATGCTGGGCAGTGGGGTCCCCAAGAACGAAAAATCCATCCCTGACCTACTTAGGAAATGATAACTTCATTATGCACAAATACATGAGTGGTACAGTAACAGAAGAACCACAGGATGAGGCACTTGGGGAAAGGATTGGTGAGAGAAATAGTAGAAGGAAAACAAAGAAATGTCTGCAGCACCCTGGCTGCTCAGCATCCTTTGTGCCTGGCTTTCTTCCAAGGAGGAACAGGGAGGGACCAAGAGACACGGAGGGTTCAGACTCATTCAGATTCTTATTTTCCTCACTGACGAGGAAATTGGTCACATGTTGTGAGCCAAGGAAAGCACTGTTTTAGAGTAGAGGGAGGTAAGGCTCAGAGATGGAAACTGGAACAGAAAGCCAGTGGTACTGTGGTGGTGGTATTTGCACACAGCAGTGGAACCTGAAGTAGCCAGGAGAACATTTAGAAGCAATAAGCAACCACAGTTTTGAGTGAATTTGTGTGAATCTTCTGTGTCCCCCCACCCACCAACCAAATTACCTGTCTTCTAAACACCTGCAAAGACTTGTCTTCCTGGGGAAGAAACCTGTGGGGAAGGAGGACAGTTAAAACATGTAACCGTTGTACCCATTAGAAATGACGCAGTCCAGAGACACTGCAGTTGGCCAGGCTAAGTGTATACACACCAAGTCCCAAGCTTGTCTTCGCCACCTCCAAACATAGCCCTTCATTTTGCAGGCAAGACTTCAAGTCTCTGAAGTTCCCACTCCAGCTCTTCCCAGGTGCGGCCTTGAAGTGTGCATAAGGCAAGTATAGCCCACAACTGGGTATATCGGGGATGTCACTCACACCCACAACTGCCCCTGGGAAGGATGTCTCATTCTTGCGACAGATTCAGGGAATCTCCAAGGGAACAAGCTCTTGTGCTGCCGCTCAGAATTAGATCTGCCATTTTGCTCAAGAGTTGGCCTTGAGGATGCTTTATCATCGGTCAACAAATGTCTGCTGTGTGCTTCTAAGAGTAAATGAATCAACATGATCAAGGCAGCAGGATAGGTTTCAAAAATCTTTTTATATTTTTGTAGGAGCAGATTTCCCACTTTATTGATCACATTTTTTTTTCCTTTGATTAATTTCCTATATGGAGAAAGCATGTTTGGCTTCACCCCGCCCTCTCTTATCTCTCTCTCACCTGTTTACGACTCCGCTTGAAGAATCCCTGTCTCCATTTCAGATCAGGGAAAGTACATGTGCAGACTCACAGCTTTGTGAGGAGCTTAGAGTAAGTGACGGTTGAAGTTATGGGACGCTCATGCCACCTTCCATGAGGCTCAGAGCGTGTCACTGGAGAAGGAGCAGAGAGAATATGATCTGCGGACGGCAGGGTGAAGTGCTGGGCAGCGCCGTCTCCGGGCCGTCACAGAGCTGTTACAAATGCAGTTCTCACCGTAGCTGGGCTGCCTGCATTGGGCACAAGACTGTCAGCAGACAATCATGGACTCCGGGGCTTCTGTAGGACTCTGCCTCTCTGTGCTGAACTGTTGGCTCCTGGTAGATTCTGAAGGGGGGACAGTCACTGTCTTCAGAGGTGTACCCAGTGGTGACCCACCATGATAGTGCCAAGCCTTTGGTCACAAAGATGATCCTGGTTAAAATCCATGGGAATGGTTTTTCTTAAAAGGCTCCCAGACAAGAAGTGCCACACCAGGCTCTGTGTGGTGGCAACAGCCTTAACTCCCATCACTCAGAAGGCAGAAACAAGCCAATCCCTGTGAGTTCAAAGCTACCTGGTGAATTTCAGGACACCCAGGCACTACACAGTCTCAAAAGACTCATCCTTTCTGGCATCTTTTCCCCAGCCTGCTCCTTCCACAATACGGTCCCTCCAGGCTCAAAACCTCTTTATTTTTTTTTAATTTTAATTTTTTAAAATATTAATCACAGGTTATTTTGTATCCCAGCCGTAGCCCCATCTCTCATTCCCTCCCAATCCCACCCTCCCTCCCTCATCTCCTCCCTGTCCCTTTCCAAGTCCACTGTCAAAATGTCTTTATAATAATAATATGGATACTGTGTTTAACATGTACATAACCAATACTCCAAACAAAATGATTTTGCATTTAACTCAAATTTTATTTTGATATAATATACAAATATAAAAGATGCCACCTAAGCCATTTTTAGGTTTGGTTCCGTAAGATACCAAAAGCAAAACTTTCACCAAGAAAGGCCACATCTGATATTTTGCCTGCTTAAAATCTCCATGTAAAGAATTACAAAGCATGGATGCCTGGCTGATGTGATGAGAAAAGATACTAATTTAATATTTCAAGCAAGCATCCTGCCATGCAGACTTCCTAACCGTCATTCCTAATGAAGGCTGACTTGTCCATACTGAGCTTTGGCACAAGGGTCATATGTAAGAATATCCATGCTAGCCAGGCAATGGTGGTACATGCCTTTAATCCCAGCACTTGGGAGGCAGAGGCAGGCAGATCTCTGTGAGTTCAAGACCAAAGTGAAGCCAGGACAGCCAAGGCTACACAGAGAAACCTTTTCTCAAAAAACAAATTACACACACACATATATACATGCACACATATACATACATACACACATATACATACTCACTAACCCTTAGCAACCCCAGAAGACCTCAGTGGTTTGGTCTGGTAGCAGACTCTATGCTTTCTGCTCAGAGCTCTGTCCCTCCTTCTGGAACTAACTAGACCGGAAACCTCTACCACATTCCAACGTGATGACTGCTCTGGGTGCCACCTCCGCCAGCCTGTGAGAACATCTCCTCCACCCATACTGGGTGTTAAAAGGGTAACTCGTTCATAGCGAGGGCCCTGGAAACTGACAAGCCTTGAAGACATGAGAAAACAGATCTGTATGGATGGAGTTTGGTTCACTGCGATGGAACCTAGATGCACGAATGGTTTTGCATTTGGCACTCTTATAAAAGCCAAGCTTTGTCATTAGCATGTGCTCATCAAACAGCTTCATACCGTAGCTCTGCAGCACCTGGAGGGAACCATCAATGCTTTCCCAACGACTCTGGCTTCTGATCACAGCTCTCCTGAGTTCCGTGTCCATATATCCAGCTTGTTGGTGGATCCCTCCACCAGGAGATACTCAGGGAACTTCAAAATCAGCGTCTGTTTTACCAACTATCACCCTCCCATCCAAGCTAAGTGTTTCTCCTGAATTTATCTTAATGGTGTTCTTTTACCTGGTGATTGCGTTTACAACCTTCAAATGATCTCTGTGCCTTTCTTTTCCATTGGTCCCCATACCTGGGAAATTGAGCCTTCTATAATGCTATCTCTAAAGACCTCTGATGCATTCCTTCCTTTTTATCTGTATCATGAAGCTGCTGCTTTGGGCTTTCCTGAGCTCTGGCTGAGAATACTGTAACATAGTTTCTTCACATCTGCATCTGATCTGACATGTCTGTGTCAATCTACTTAGGTTCATTTTCAATCCTGTTACTGTGGGGCGGGCTAAGAAAAGGAACCAAGTGTGTTTTATTCACTTTCATAGTCCCAATTCTTAAAGTAGTGCCCAGAGAAACTATGCAGTAATGGCTGGATTGACATTTTAATTTTTCCCCCAAAAGCTTTCAATGGTTTTTTTAGTCTCTACAGAGTGACAGTCTCTCCTGGTATATTAGGAGCCTTTCATGGTAGGTTGGCATTTAAATCTATTCTCTGTTGTCATCTTTGCCCTGTGTGCTGGAAAACACAACTGTTTCTTTCCTGTGAACACTCTCCACACCTTCAACTCTCATTATCATGGCTACTTTCATTTCCGCTTTGGAATGCACATCCGTTAAAAAGCCTGCTCACACTTTACTTATTTTCTAAATTTAAAAACATGTGAGCGATAAGTGTATGTTACTTCTACAATCAGAAAAGGCCTGAGCATTTTTAAATCGGTCTGTTTAAAACAGTGAATGATAAAATTTGTTTTAACCCCCACTAATCTGGAGCAGTATCCATTAAACTGGTATTTTAAAATGACAGTCATGGTTGCTTATTATATAGCACTTTAAAAAGTTTTTAAATGTGTGGTTACCTGTAATATGTCACAACACAGAACCACTTATAAGGCTGGTTGAAAAAAAAAAGAATGTAGTAACTGTCAACCATGTACACTGATAATCCAGTTCTCTTCTTTTTGAGGCAAATGCCTCAACCTTTTCCGACTAAGGTGTGGTCCCATCAATTTCTGGCTTTGATCAACCAACAGTCAGCAAAAAAGATACATGCTTCTTCCATGTATGGCCCAGGCATGAATAGTCTTATTTTCTCACTCCTGGAACACAGAGCCCTACTGGCTGAGACAGACACATAGCATATACAGGAAACAGCTTTGGCTCTAAGCTATTGTTAAAGATTGGGGTTGCTTGTTGCTGCAGCCTGAGGCTACCCACGTGAGGGATTCAAGCAGTATTGGTAACTAAATACCTGGCAGCCCTTGCCAACTACAAAAGAAAAAGATCACTTTTAAAGTGCAGTTGCTGAGCTTGTACTTTGTAACAAAACAGTGTAAGAACAGTCCTTCAGGAAAACCAGCTGAAACCAGAGTGAAGAGCAGAGTATTAGGGAAGTTAGGTTGCCTAAAGATGAAAACTGTTAGCATGACACATGGAGCCCTGAGGCCCCTGTGAGGTGGGAAAGGCAAGATTCTGAGACTTCTGCAGGAGGCCAGAACACTCCCAAAGCAGTGGAAGGGCACCTCTACCTCCCAGCAGAAGGAGACGCACACCTTCCCTACTGGAAAGCCTCTGAGACCCACCATGTACCGTGTACTAGACCATCGCCTCTCAACATGTGGGTCATGACCCCACAAGGGTTATGGATCAGACATTGACATTATGAATCATAAGAGTAGTAAAATTACAGTTATAAAGTAGCAGTGGAATAATTTTATGACTGGGGAAATAGGCCCATGTAACGAAAATGAAAGAGGCCAAAACTTTTCATCAAGATTGAGTTCCAATCAAGATCACTAAGCACAGGCAGAGACCCAGCACGTGGCTTGGACTCCAGCCTAGGGGAATATTGGAATTATTAGATAGAAGGTGTCTTATAAAGTGGACAGTGATTATCATGTGCTGGGTGCCGCTGTTAATACTCTTCTAATTTTAACTTAATTCTTGCAACAAGTTTTTGAAACAAGTAGCAGGTGCTATTGCTGTTCCACTTTGTAAATGGGAAAAGTACATCTGGGTTTGATCCTCGGCGTTAGAGAAGAAGCAGTTGGAAGGCAGGGCAAGGTTGAGCGGCTGAAGCAGGAGGAGGCTGAAGCATGGTTGGTGCAGCCGTTTGTTCATCTCCCGTCAACTTCAGTGTGGTAGAGCTACAGTATACAGTCAGGACGTCTGGGCCTAAAGCCTTCATCTCTCTGGGGATGGAGAGATGGTTAAGAGCATTTGCTGTTCTTGCAGAGGGCCTAGGTTCCATTCCCAGCACCCACATGGTGACTTCCAGCCATCGGTGCCTTCTGTTCCAGAGTATCTGGCATCCTTCTTTGGCCTCTGTGGGCAATAAGCATGTACATGGTGATGCATGCATGCATACATACATACACTCATACATGTATGTATGGACATATATATGTGTATAGATATGTATAGCGAGAGATCCATACAATTAAAACATAAAATATTTAAATCTTTAAAGTCTTCAACCTTGTATTTTTCTGCCTTTCTAATAAAAAAAAAGGTACAATGTTTTAATAAATGAGAATTTAGATCCTGCAAAAAACAAACAATGAAAGAACCCTTGGGTGACTAGGTAGATCTGAATTTTGAGAGAAGGAATCCTTAAGGCTGAAAAATAAAAACAATTTAAGGAATGTTAAATATATGAGGAGATAATAGTGAACTGAAAAGCTACCTGAAGAAAACATCCGGAATTTTGAAAGGAGAGATAAAAAGAAGTAGAAAAAACAAAGAATGAATGAATGAGAAACTGCCAAAGATAGGGAAAACAGAAGGAGAAGTCATCTAGAATGGAGTTTTGTAAAGAGTAGAATGTACAAGACAATCATAGAAGTAGCTGAGAGTTTTTCTGAACTGGGTGAAATATCAGGCAAAGGAAAGCTATGCCCCGGGCATACTAGACAGAAACCGAACAAGGAAAAACAGGAGAAGCATTCAGAACGGCTGTCTCGACAAGAAGGATCACACAGCGGCTGACATCAGATCATCCACAGGTGCGAGAGCATTCGTGGAGACTGCAAGACACTGAAACCAAGTGCCCCGCCGTGAGAGGAAAATAACCAGATAAACAAAACCCCCAGACCTTCGCTCAAGAACCCCACACATATCCTCCGGGATTCATTGAAAATATTATTTATGTTTATAAGGAACTGTGCATTGAGTCTTTTTTTAACGGCGTTTATCAGATTTATGTGTTGTTAGAGTTATGTGTGCTTTTTATTTTTATTTTTAATAATAACTCCTGCCTGCACCACTCAGGACACTTTACTCAGGTTGCTTTCTGCACAGTTCCGGTCAGGATGCTTGCATGCGGTGGGTGTTAGTGTTTAATGGTATCTATCAGATGGTCATTCTCTCGTATGTATTATGGACTGTCAGGACTAAAAGGTATCCCAGAAGCAACGAACAGTCACGTGAGGTGTCTAACTTCCGCTATGTAGTGTACTGAGGAGACATAATGAAAAATTAAGCTTTTTTTTTTCTTCTTGGCTGGACACTAATCTTCAAGGCTGAGGATCTAGCCATATGGCAGAGAACAGTGCACTTTAGATGATAAGTTAACGTGAAGTTGGTAGTGTGTTTTTAAACCCAATGGCTCCACGTGTCTGATAATGTTTTCCGAAAGTATTTCAATGATAAGACTTTTGCTCTCAAATCTGAAATTGTTTCCTTAAGAATCTTGAACTCAGTCCTGTATTTATGCATTTGTATCAGGTGTATGACGAGAAATTACAACTGTGGGAGAGGAGCATTTTAACTGTAAAACCGTGTGTTGTTAGAAGAAACGTGCGCTACACTGTGTAAGTGAGAATTCTCGGCATGTAGCTCCCAAAGTCATTTCGCATGGAAACGAATAGAATATAAACACAGCACTTTATCTTGGATATGACAAGAAGCTTCAAGACTGTAATGTGCATTAAGATTAACATTCCAAACCTATCCTTTCAAGTTTTCAGCCAAGAATTTGTTTTTATAATTTCTTTGCCATTGGCAAACAGCTACTCTCTCCTTGAGAAATCCATCTTTGCACTGATGGATCTGCTCCCATTGTGTGTAACTGCTGACACCCTAGGTGACCTGGACTGAGTCAGTGCAAAACCAGCTGTGAAGACCACCTAAACTGACACCAGGGGCCGCTTGGTGACCGGCTTGTTTTGGTGCTGGTTAACAGCTGGTCTGCTTGGGGGTTTGTGTGTTTGTTTGTCTGTCTGTTTAGGGGGGTTGGGAGAGGTTGCATGGGGTGTTTATGTGCAGGTGTATGTATATGTAGGCCAGAGATCAAGCGTGGGTCTCAGTCCCCAGGAGCTGAGACAGTCTTTCCCTGGGACCTGAGACTCACTGATAGACTAGACTGGCTGGACAGCAAGGCGCAGGGTTCTGCTTGTCTCCACCTCCCCGGGGCTGGAATTCCAAATGCATGCCAGCACATTCTGCACTGCATAATCATTTTATGTAGATTCCGGGTACCAAACTAAGGTCCCCACACTGGCGCGGCAAGTAGTTTCATAGTTTAGCCATCACCCAAGCACAAGCCCTGTTTGTTTTGAGGGAGCAATTCTTTTGGGGGTTCCCCAAACTGTCTCAAATTTTTGGACAAAAATAGCAATTATCTGCATCTCCGTCAAGACCACAGAGCAAATAAATCACAGTCAAGGAAAAAAAAAAAAAAAGGCCAGCAGCCAGACTACAGAACCAGCATTCTTCATTAAAACTCTACTGCCTCCCAGAAAAGAAAGGAAATTTTAAATAAGTAAAATTTGCATTATCATATGCAAAAGCCTCATGACCTGTTCTGACTCTGGGAGGAGCATGAATTTTTATTCCTGTACTCTCTGGTTTTGCGGTGCTATCGGTTATGCTTACTTTTGATTCAGATCAACCCTTGACACAAAGGGTGAGCGAAACAGCAGGCGGCTACCTGGGCCATCTCCTGATAGCTAGTTAGTTACTTAGTGACTCCAGGTTGATAATCTGACCCCTGGGATCACCACAGCACTTTTTTTTTTTTTTTTGTCGTTTACTTCTGTTCTACTGAAACATGGGCTGGGTTTCTTTCAATAAATAAAACAAAGACATTTCACCAAGTGGGTAGCAACTTCATGTACTCCGACAGGGTTCGAGTTCTAGCTTCTTACAGGGTTATACTTCCCTCTCCCCAGGATTATTGGGAAGGCTGGGGGGCGGGGAGGTGAGGGGGATAATGGTGAAGGCCCCATTGTTCCCCCCTCCCCTCCCCTAATACTTGTGTTCCCTTCAGACATGTCAGCACCCAAAGAAAGCCATCTATTTCCCATGCCAACTTTACTGCAGTCAGGTTTGCACCATAATTTTTCTCTTAGGGAAAACTCCACCAACACGGCTTGTCTGGACCCCTGTTAATACTTTGTAATTCAGAGGAGTCCCTTACTCTTTAAGGCACAAGTCCGTTAAAGTTTTTACGACGTGCAGTTGAAATGGTTTTTCATCTTCTGCTATGAGACAGCTAAAGTGGAAGAGAAGGCCTTCCACACCAAATAAATTAAGTACGCTGGTAATATACAGTCCCAGGTACTGCTGCCAGACCAGCAGAACTGAACAGAGTCAACAGACTGAATGTTCCCTTGGCAGTCGGCGAGGGTATGAGATATAGCACCTGGGCTGTCGTGTTCTCCCCCCACCCCCCCACCCCCCCACCCCGTCTCCTCATTAAATCACAGCCCAGAGCTCAGACTCCCAGGAGCTGCTCACGGAGCACTCATCCTGCTGTAGATGACATAGTTGTCACCCCTCTTTTTGGAAGGAGGAGAAACCCTCAGAACAATGAAGAGAGCGGAGGAGGAGGGAGGGAATGTCGGGAATCTTCCTTCAGTGTGAGAAGAACGAGCGAGTGTCATCTCTAGAACGGTGCGTTTCCACTGTATCAGAGGAAAACTCAGTGTGGGCAGCATTTGTCTATGGATCCAATATTTACCGTTTTAAGGTAAGAAAAAGAACTAACCAGAAAAACATGGTCACTATTTCCCTCCCCCTAGTTTCTGGGTGTTGATCAACATGTGATTTTGCTGGAGAAGAAGTATTGGCCTACGAGGCTGATGGAACCAACACAGGAAAACATATGTGTGCATACTCCATTTATTCAGTTCATTTTGTGGACAGCCTCAGAGGGCTGGGACCCTGTTCTCAGTCATGGGGCTTTAAAAATCAGAGTATGGTCTTGAACTTGTCCATTTCACACTGGGAGACTTCAGGCAGCCAGTGGAAACGTGGGGTGAGGAAGGAACAGGTACATTTACGTAATCAATAGAGATTCCACTTCCGTTTTATTATTTGTATGTGATCCATGTATATGGCACATGAACATGTTTGTGGCAGTGTGCATCGGGTGAAGGCCACAAGTTAGTGCAGCTGTCTTCCTCAATTGCTCTTCACCTTATTTTTTTAAGACAGATTTCTCATCAAGCCAGAGCGTATCAGTTCTTCTAGGACAGCTGGCCAGAGAGGTCCAGGGATCCGCCTGTCTCTGCCTCCCCCAGCAGTCAGGACACAGGTACACCACACCCAGCTTTTTACTTGGGTGCTAGACGTCTGAACTCAGGGCCTCATGCTTGTGCGACAAACATTTTACCAGCTGAGTCATCTGCCAACCCGTGGAAATCCATTTTTAGACCATATTTACTGCACAGAAGACAAACAGGATCCGCTGTCCTCTCTAGAAAGGCCTATAAGAAGCAGAGGGCTCAAGAGGAGCTAAGAACAGCAGAAACATGCAGATCCTTCTCAACCACAGTGAATGCAGCATCTCCAAGGAGGAATGCATGGAAAGAAAAAGCAGCTAGGCTGGCTGTGTACCTTACTGACCCCTGGGTCATTATAAGGCGTGATGGTCCCTTTGGGGAGAGGTAAAGGAGAAGGGTGAAGGGATGGCTTAGACTGTATAAACCGTGGAACATCTAAACTTAGGGCAAAGCGTTTACATGGGAGGCATTTGGGAGTCAGACCTAGGCACACTACTGTCTACATGTTCTTTTAGGAAGAAGCAGAGAAGAGAAACTTCCCAGGGCCTGGGTTATGAATGTGACCTTGAAAATGTCAACAGGCTTATTGTCTTGTTGAGTCTGCAAGAGCAGCGCAGCAGGTGTGTGAGCTGCCCGCCTCAGAGGCGGCTCTCTTTGAAGCTGAAGAATCAAGGACACCGGTACCTCGGTACCTCCGAGGAAACAAGGATATAATTATCTGACGCCCTCTTTGCTGGTGACCTTCCATTCCTCGGGCTGGTCCTACTCCCTCTGCTGGCACCTACCCAAGTCCTTACAGACAGAGCTCAGTGTCCCAGACACTCAGATGGAGGAGCGATCCCTCAAACACCCTCTGAAATGGTTCCTAATCTCTTCCCCCTATGCTGATTTCTTGACATAAATCCACCAGCCCCGGGGGCCTCGAGCCCCCTCCGCTAGCCCACGCAGACCACTGGAGTCTTGAGGAGCTCAAATGTGGAATGTCTGCTTCCCTTTCCCTCACCTGAGCCACCTGTCTGGGACCCTGGGCCCAAGTGTGTCTGCAAAAGTTCGAATCTAATCTCTTAACGTCTTGCCCAGGCGCCATCATTATTAACCTCCACCCTCGAAGCCAACTTCTCAAGGCCACAGGAAGCTCAGAATGGGAACTATTGTATTTGAGATGTTGAAATCAGGAGAGTGAGTGCAGAAAAACAAAAGAAGAAGAACTTGTCATTTTGAAAGAATGCTGAAGAATCTGTCGACTCAGAATATTTCAGGGTGATCTCTCAGCTACAGCCAGGCTAGTGTTTGGGTTCCTTGTCTGTGAGGAGAAACCCTGGGGCTGTTTGTTAAACTTCTGTAAGTCAAGTGTCCAGATTCAAGGCTTATACTGCACTTCTACCCTGCTTCTCCACATACGCATGCACGCATGCACCCACAACCAGAGCCGCTGAACTGTAGAAACTCTTTCAGAATACCGGAAATGTATTCAACGTCACACGATACAAATAATTGCTGCTGTTTAATATATTTTTTACCTTAATATCAGGGTAAAATTCTATTTTCTGGACTCCATAAAAACTGCCTAAACTTAGAGATTTTTTTTTCTGGGGGAAAAAAAAAGCATTATTCCCTATAAAGTCAGAAAAGGGTTAGGAATACACATTTCAGTGTTAGGATTAAAATGTCTTGAAACTTCTAGAGCACTTATTGTCAACTAGCAGAAATCCCACCTATTAGTAGACACTGAGCCGTGGCCAGAGCCAGCTTCGGTTGTCCTAACTTTGATGCTGAGAATGCTACTGGCATCTGGTGAGGGAGGACCCAGGGATGTGGTAAGCATCCGGCCCAGACTCAAGAGCACTGGGGCTGAGAACCTCTGTTCTGCACGACGCAGAAACAATCCCACAAATATAAATAACAGATGACGACGCTAAGGAGATCATTAGTTTTCAGGCCGTTAACAGCGAGCGATACGGGTCACCTAGAGAAAGAAGACCATCAAAAGGGGTTGGGCATCTGGTCAGTGGTTGAGCGCTTGTCTAACGGCACACATTCTCGTTCCTTTCCTCGCACTACAAAGAAGAGTATGGTAGTTGGAAAAAAAGGTCTGCAGTTATATGACAAGGAGAACCCTTAGAAAACATTAGTTTTAAAGTTTGCTACAGTTAGAGCAACAATGCCCGGGGAGTTGGCTTTAAAATGTTCTGGGGTTTTTAAAATGGATCGGATTATTGATGGGTGTGTGGTGGGGTGCGGGCACAGCGTGCCACAGTCAATGTACGGAGGTCGGAGGGCAAGTCCAGTCCAGGGACTTGTACTCTCCTGCCACCTTGTGGGATCCAGGGATCAAACTTGGACCATCAGGCCTGTCTGTGAACAATGCCAATGCCAAGCCCACACTCCAACCCTACCACACACACACACACACACACACACACAAAGCTTTTTAAGATAGAGTTTCATACTGTAGCCCAGGCTAGCCTTCAACTGTGACAACCTCCTTCTGAGTGCTGGGATTAGAAGTTTGAGCTATATTAACTAACTAACTTTAACATTTTAATGGCGTTTATTACAGCCCTGCAATACAAAGCATTACAGAAACACCCTTAAGGAAATGCTAAATAAAGCCACTTTGAGATTCCATCTCATCCTAATAAAAATAGCTATTCAGGAAACAAGCAACCACAAGCGCTGGTAATGGTGTGGGAAGAGAGAAACCCTTGTTCACTGCTAATGGGAACATAAACTAATACAGCCACTACGGAAACCAGTGTGGCAGTTCCTCAACATAACTAAAAATAGAACTGCCGTATGACCCAGCGGAACCACTCCTGGGTATACGTCCCAAGAACTGTAACTCAACATGCTACAGAGAAACTTGCACATCCATTTTTATTGCTGTACTATTCACAGTAGCCAGCCTAGGTGCCCGTTAACATATGAATGCACAAACCGTGACGCACACACACTGGAACATGATTCATCTGCAGAACAAATGGGAAAGAACTTTTGAAGACAATGGATAAAAATGGAGGTTATTATGCTAAGTGAAATAAGCCACACTCAAGCCAATAAATGCCACTTATTCTCCCTCTGTCCCTGAGTCTGTCTGTCTCTATGTGCGCGTGTGCGTGTGCATGTGTGTGTGTGTGTGTGTAGTACATGAAATTAGAAAGGGAACCATGAGATGGAAGAAAGAGAGGTAACAGGAGAGAGGCAGAGGTTGGGGATAAGGTGATATGGAAGCAGACTTGTAGAGAGGAAGGAGACCAGCAGGAGGGGGCTGGAGAGGCTGGAGAAATGGCTCAGTGGTTAGGAGCCCTGCTGCTCTTT
Source organism: Pachyuromys duprasi (assembly GCA_028658305.1). Lineage (NCBI taxonomy): Eukaryota > Metazoa > Chordata > Mammalia > Rodentia > Muridae > Pachyuromys > Pachyuromys duprasi. The sequence goes on from CM053748.1 coordinate 28,258,025, forward strand.
CAGAAGACCTTGGCTTGAGGTCTAGCACCCACATGGCAGCCATTTCAGTTGGTGGGGATCCAACACCCTCTTCTGACCTCTACCTACACCAAGTACACATGTGCTGCACAGTTGTACACACAAGCAAAACACTCATACACAGAAAATTAAAAAAAAAACCCAGAGGGAATGGAGAAGGCAGTAAGAACAAATTATAATGACGTGCACGGATAAAATGCCATAGTAAAACACGTTACTTTGTTTCCTAAGCCAAAAGTTTAATTTTAAAACCCATTCAGAACCAAAATATGCACATCTTCCCAAACTGTAAGCAGGAGTTGAGAACTACATTCAAAGGTAGTTTACATCTCCCAAAACTATTTGTGAAAAATGAATGTATACGGGTGTATACATACATATACATGTGTATATGTATGGCAGCTCTCTTAGAGGATCATTTCTCCAAAGTTTTTAATAAGTATAGTATTCCAACCCATCACTGGAAATCAAAGAGTAAAACAGAGCATTATGATCCAACAGATGTAGTCTTCTTCAAGGGAGGGTCTATGTTTTGTTCATCTTTCTGTTCTTCTCTGTGGGGTACTGGAGCTCCTTGTTGTAAGGTCTTTGGACTTACATTGATTATATTATCATGTTTCTGGGGATGTAGCTTGTGGCCAGAAGATCAGGGGACTTGCTGGCCTCCACATTCCCACAGTTCTAGTAATACGATCTCCCCCTGTCTCTAGCATTAACCCATTTGTTCTGTTTCTCTGGGTAAAGGCTTGGAGACAGTGTTTGAAGCCATGACTAGGAAAGACTTTACCGAGAAGGAGGTGAGAAGTTGGCAAAGATAGGAAGGAAGCAGAAGAACCAACTAGGGAGGCATTTTTGAAAAGAACCTTCCGGGTAGATAGAAGAACAAGAGTGGAGGCTTTGAGGTAGGTCTGGAGAAGGTGTAGGCGTTGAACAAAGTGATGAAGAGTGCAGTGAGCTTGAGGGAAAGCAAGAAAGAAGACAATGGGCTGGAGCCCCATGGCTCGAAAGTCCTACTAAGGACTCTTTTTCTCAAGGGAGATGGATGAAGCAGAGTGTTTCGTTCTTGATCTACACCAGACAGGATCCCTCTGCCTGCTCTGTAGAAAGAGACTGAAAAGACAGCTACAGAACAGGGAAAGACGATGAGGAAGTGGTAATTAGGTACAAGACAAAGACAAAAGGTTTGGGAGTGAAAGATTTAAAAGGTCACGAGATGTGGGCTGGAAGTGTAACTTAGAGAGAGGAGTGGGAAGGGGCGAGAGGACAGAGAAAGGGGTTGTATGTATGAGGCCTTGGGTTTAATCCCTTCCACGCAAAGCAAACGCAAAGATCACAGTGGCTCACGTGTGGTTTGAAGATGTAATCGATAGAAACTTCCAGAAAAATGAACAAGGTATGAGGAAAGAGAAGAAGCTAAACAAACAAGCAAGTCAGAATACAAGAGGAACATCAGGGTTTTCAGCTCCAGTAAATGCAACAGAGATGTTGCTTCCAGATGGAAGGCTTGGTGTTCCTGTTAGAATGCAGGGCTGGGACCATCTGGGAATAGGTATTAATGAGACTCAAAGCCTACATGCCAGCTAATGGCTCCAGAACCTGGTAAGTGGGGATTTGTCCCTATTTTAGAATTAGGAAAATGAAACCATTTTCTTCTATTCTAGAAATAAGCCTGAAAATGATGACAACAGGAATTGCATAATCTTATTTTCCTATGAATGTTTTGCTTCCGATTCTCCAAAGCTTTCTCTTTCTTTCTTTCTTTTTTCTTTTTCTTTTCCTTCTCCTTCTCCTCCTTCTCCTTCTCCTTCTCCTTCTTCTTCTTCTTCTTCATGTTCTGGGCCCTTTTCCAGTCCAGACTGCTCCCTTCTCACATTGCAAATAAAGTCTGTGTTAGACACATAGGTACACACCTGTGATCACAGCAGTTGATGGGTGAGCAGAGTTCAAAGCTAGCCTGGGCCACATGCTGAGACTTGCTTTATAAACTAAGGGCTTGGTGTGTCCCTTACTGGGAAAACTTGCCTAACACACATGAGACCCTGAGCCAGGCAAACATCTAAAACTCAAACTGGAATTTTCTCGAGGAGTTTCTGGCACAGTGAGAAGGTCACAGCTCCTGGTGGGGTGAATGTACCATTCTTAGCTGATTCCACAGAAGCAGTGGCTCTGTGCTCACCGACACCTTCTGAAAACCACTGTGAACTTAGATACTCCCTCTACCCTGGTCCACTGCGCTGCTGATGGCCCTGGCCCTCTTGAGAAGTTCAGAGTTCCTCTGGGCTGACAAAGGTGGAATATGGGGGGTCGAACTAATCATTCCCGTGACCTTGCGATGTGTTAGGAGATTCATGAGCATCCTTATCATTCCTGTTTTTCTTATCTTGGTTATAAGTCAGGGTCACTGTGAGTTTTTAGACAGCATCTGAAAGGGGAAAGCAATTGATCATTGTAGGAATAAAAGAGAGGGCTATTCCTCAAAGCAGATGTCTTTTCTCATTAAGTGTGAGGTTTGATGTGCACAGATCCTCACCGGTGGCTGCTCAGGACACGGATAAGGCATTTGGGTCCTATGATGTTTATCAGTCTCCTACACAGCAAAGCCAGACTTCAAATTTCTTTCCAGGTCATGATGTAGGCTCATGCAAATGAGAAATATTTAGATGCAAAACCATTCCTAAGCCTCCTCTTGGCTACAGGTGTCCCATCTCCAAGTAAAGCAACTCATGTAGGAGAGTTTCGCCTTTCAGTGAGGAGGTCATACCCTCTACTGCCAGGAAAGCACTCCATCAGTTCCTCAGAGATGGGGTTGTGAACACAGGACCGTCCCCTTTTCCACATGTTCATGGGAATGTTCCCACACACACCTGCGAGAATCAGTGGGGTTCACCATTCACCAGCTGCTTCCTGCTCTGTGTAGACGCCACGCTGAGCATCTTCTGCCCAGTTCCTCTTAATCTCCGCACCAATACCGTGGGGCAGATTCTGTCGTTGCCCCTATCTCCCAGCTGAGGAAAAGGAATCCCACACGTTACATATCTTAACACGCAAGCTTTCCCAAGCTTCCCCTAAGCACCGGACCTACCTTTCTGGCCTTAGCAGGCTAGTGGCAAGTTGCTTTCTCTGTAGCACAGTCTCCACTGTGTGGAAACCTCGGTTCTCATTTAAATGGCTTAAACTGCACTCGTGTGTCTGGCGGGTTGTGGGCACATCTCAAGATGCTGCCTTTGCACTTTACATCCTGTCATGAGAAAGGACTCCCTCCTTCCTTCACTGCCCCCTTCCATCCTTTCTTCCGCTTTTCCTTCATTACTTCCTCCCTTCCTTCCCTTCTTCCTCTCTTCCTTCCTTTCTTCCTTCCTTTCTTCCTTCTTTCCTTCCTCTTTTGAGTCTTATGTATATGAGGATGACCTTGAACTCACTATGGAGCTGGGATAGCCTCAAATGTTTGATCTTCCTGCCCCCACATCCCAAGTGCTGGCATGCTGCGCCACACCCAGCTCATGCAAAGCCCAGAGGATGCATGCATGGCTCTGTGCATGCAAGTCAAGCATGCTGTAACTGGGTCACAATACCAGCCCCAGGCAGACATATATTTTTAGGGCCAGCAATTTCATTTCTAGGAGTTCTTCCTGAGAAATGACCAAGAACATGTATAATAATGTAGGTTCTGCCCCTTGGCATTTGAGTTATTTTTGTTTACTTTTAGGTATTTATTTATTTTGAGATGGCACCCCATTATGTAACCCTGGCTGATTTAGAACTCCCTATGTAGACCAGACTGGTTTCAAGCTTACAGAGATATGCCTGCCTCTGCTTCCTGAGTGCTGGGATCAGGTATGTGCCACCATATCTGGCTTTATTATGTGGTTAACTACATTACTGTTTAAGATTTTAGGTTCAAATATCTCAAATAGAAAAGCTAAATTCATTATAGCATACCATATTAGAAAATTTACGAAATCACTAAAAATCATGTAGTAGAATATTTAATGATGGGGCCCACCTGTGATATACTCAGTGAAGAAAAGTGGACATCACCCCTCCTTTGTGATATGCATTCAGAGTACATGATACGCATTGAAATAGTATTGAAAGAACTGTGCTAAACCTTCCCAAAAGACACGGCCAATTTTCATTTCATGACCTGTATTCACTCAATCCTGGTCCTAGGTGACTTCTCTGAACATGCTGTCCCCTCCACCTGCTCTTGCTGCCTTCTTTGTTTGGGTCTTGGCTTAAATGTCCCAACTACATACTACTCTATATGTAAGTCACTCTTTCCTGTCCTTTTGCAGTGCGTCCTAGTCCCTTTCCCTTTCAGCATGTGTCACAGTTTGTGAGGACCTTATATAGCCCTGTGAGTTGGGCTTGTCTCTCACCTGTTTCCCCATTGCATTGAGACTCCATGAGGGTGAGGCTCACATCTGTTTGAGGACCACCATGTTACTGCTGCCTGCTAAGAAGCTGCTCACGATAGACTCTCGGTAGATATCCTTTGACTAAACTAATGCATTAACGACCAAGGATAATTGGAAGTTGTTGGGCAGTGACTCTGTCTAGCCCGGAGACAGATGGTGGGGTGTTTTAGTAGGCAGCTACATAACCCAAATAATGCACTAGCCGTGGCAGTTTGTACGAAGAAACATTCCACTTGTTTCTAGACCATTTCCTATGAATGGATCACTGGGTTTAAATTATGACTTACATCTCACAAATAATATGAAGTGAAAAGAAATATCACCAAGTGTAGGCCGCCCATTATTCTAAGTGCACGGAGGGCCAGGTACATAGATTAGCATGGAGCTAGCATGTTTCGCTTTGCCTTGGCACACACCACCTCATGTCCCACAAGGCCTCTCTAAATCAAACACCCTTCTCGGAGCCGGGGAAGTGAAACTGCTACCCCAGGGATTTGCTGACCTCTCCACAACAGCAGTTCTAAAGTGGATGTCATCGCCCACAAGAATGGCCCCACAAACCGCACACTCAACAAAAATGTTGGGGTTGGGGGTGGGGAGGAGAAGACAAATCTCTTTCCTGATAAAAGGAAGTTTTCATTAGCATACTCCTATAGTGTATTTGAGAACAACATCGGTAAGAAATAAGACATCGCACTGCATACTGACTTAATGTCTTCTCCCCTGCACCGGCAACCTTTATCTGACTTCACACAGAACCTCCAGGAGCAGCTAAGGACCTAGCTGTGGTCTCTGGGAACCCTATCCCAAGGGAGGAATTGGGAGGCGGGGGGCTGGGGATGGCAATAATATTTTCCAGGCTCTATTCAAACAACTTGTATCTCCTACCATCTCCACTCTATTCTGCTATCAATTTTTCCAACACTTGATGGCCAGTTCACCTCATAAATCAATCCGTACAAGGGGTCAGAGGCCAACCAGAGCCAATTAAAACCTCCTCACTATACGCCATCCACAAACTCACTGTTAGTTTTCTCGGGAAAGGGGGGTGGGGATGGGGGCTGTGATAAAAGAAAAAAAAACTGGACAGAAAAAAAAAAAGCAAGAAAAAGCATCACAGCTCAGAGTGGGGTTACTGAGAAGTCCACAGAAAGGGAAGCTGCTCGTCCTGGAGCTGTGAGTCCTGCCCGTGATAACTGATCCAATGGTTAGTGTGTGCTGAGACAGGTGAGACACTGCTGGGGACCGGAAGGAACCACACAAGCCTATTGAAACTGACTCTGTTTCCCTAGTTACTCTGTCCAGCTTCATTCAAGGAAGTACAAGGTGATAGATTCTAAAACCTTGTTTGGTTTTAGGCTTTCTAACTGTGTTCTCTATGCGCAGAACCAGAGTGGCCTATGGAAGGCTGTGTAAAACTAGTTCCGTCTTTTATCTGGTAAATTTGGCAGCAAGAATCATTCGCACCCTGACCCTTTAGGAAGCACATTACAGTAAACTGCACACTCCTAGGACAGATAGCTTTAGGAACAGGTGATGGGAGTTGGGGGAAGGGGTGTTTTTTGTTTGTTTGGTTGGTTGGTGTTTTGTTTTGTTTTGTTTTTCAAATCAGGAATTGTCTGTGTAGCCTTGGCTGTCCTGGACTAGATTTGTAAACCAGGCTGGCCTCAAACTCACAGAGATCTGCCTGCCTCTGCCTCCCCAGTGCTGGGATTACAGGCGCATGCCACTGCACCCAACTGAATAGCTGGTGCTTTAATCAACCAGGAATTAAGGGGAATCTAAGAAAGGACCTAGGAGTCACTTTTCTCATCGTGCCCGGGCTATACTTGAGGAAACACACATCAAGTGGGATCCTGCCTCATACCCAAAGCTCCGAAGAAACGGAAGGGAAGGGTAGAGAGGGTCACGGCTCCGCTAGCCTCCTTTGTTCTGTGCTGATCGCCTGCATTGGTAGGAAAGATCCATTTAGGAGAAAAATCTTCCAGTGATAAAGAAACCTGGCGTTTCTCTGAAGCCTACCGGGAACACATCCCCGAGACCTCCCTGTGCGAGAGCATGATTGAACCAAAGCAGAGAAAATAGAACAAATCTTAGAAGAGAACGATGTTCTAAGACCCCCACGCCTGCACTAAGGAAGGAGGCTGCTTTGCGGCAGGGATCAGAACAGCTGCTCTGCAGTTAATCACTCGCCACCTTGTTCATTACCGTCCAAGAGCCAGAGAAAGTGGTTGTCTTTAAAGCAAGGTCAAGGTACTTCAGATGGGGTTCCTAAGAGTCCTGGATCCTGACTGGAGTTAGAATGGTCACATGACACGGAGACCCTCTCTGACCAGTACATGGCCATATTCTCTAACCATGCCCTGTGTGTCTGTCACTAGCCAGGGATTCCTTGGTGACAGAGGAGGTGCCCTGTTGTTTATACATCCTGTTCCAGCGAGCCTTTTGCAGGAAGTGAGATTTTTGGAGTAGGAGCCCAGTCTGAAATGCACTCAGTGAGAATCTAGAATACGGCAAATACAGCACAGCCAACAGATGGCATTCAGAGTCTAGGAACTGGACTAGCCATGGCTGAGGGAGAAACACAGAAAGTGAGGGAATGCTGGCTCTGGTCTCCCCAGCAGGGTCAGTAGAGTCGCTGTCTGTCATCCCCAGATGCATGGCTCCTGTTTTTGGAGAAAAAACAATTTTTTTTTTAGTGTCAGTAAGATGACTCAGCAAGACTGACAACCTGAGTTCAATTTTTAGGAACCACATGGTGTAAGGAAAGAACTGACATGTTGTCCTCTGACCTCTGACCTCCACCCATGGGTCATGGCACATGCACCCAAAACATATGTAAATCCTATCCAAACATTTTAATCTACTCACTGAAATTATTTCAACATGGTGGCCAAATATTCTTCAGTTTTCTGCAGGTGTGTGTGTGCCAGTTCCGTATATACATATATGTGCATGTGTGTAGTCTCTGTGGCCTTGTGCCCAGTATATGTCTCATAAGGCAGGGTCCCTTCTATTTTTCTCCAGTCTGCAGGCTTTCATTCATGAAAGGTGAATAAGCCATGCAGTGTTTTTCCCCAGAGCACCAGAAGAAAACAGGAGAGCCAAGGAGGACTTGGGGGAAGCTGGGGGCAGGATCCACTTGGGCCAAGACTCCCAGTTTACCACAAACAAGGTCTGGTGAAATCCTTTGCCCCAGCAAGGAAGCTTCGTGCCTGACACTCAGGCTGAGCACACCCAAGAGTATTTCAAGAGGACTCCGGGTTGCAGGCATCTAACTTTGTCCCTTCTAACAACACTCCAGGTCCGTCAGACTACCTCTTTTTATAACTGGAAAGCATAGATGACTCCGTAGTAGTATGGTTAGACATCAATAAAGGAATAAGCACATTGGGAGACATGCCGGAAACACTGTTTCCAGCAGATGGTTGGAAGACTACTAATCTGGAGACAGCTGTCTTAAGCAGAGTGATGCCTTTTTCCATGACATTTGATACTTAGTTTTTCTCTGCCCTGTAGACCATTCAAGTGTTCATAAGCCCATGGTGAGGCCACCCAGCATTGTGGAAGGAATGTCACGAGTGTGAAGATTGGCATTCCCACTCCGTATGAAAGTCCGTTGTTGATTTTGTGGGCGGAGCCTGGAAGGCGCTTTCTTTTCTTGGTCTTATCGCCAGGGAAAGGTGGTCATTGTTTCCCGTCCTGGCAGGTGAAAGAGAAGGACGTTTCTTCTGCTCACCACACTCCGAAGCTGAAATTGACTTGGAAATTATTTAGTGGGCAAGGCTGGCATTGCCTCAGGACAAAATCAAGCAAGCTCAAGTTGTGCAGTGTGTTGATTTAGTATAAGCGTATGTTGTATAATAATTCCCATGATCAGATCAATCAAGACACAGTTACCAAGGCGCAGTTATGAATGTGAGGAGGGGAAGGACACTTAAAAGCTACAACTCGTGAATTACTTCTTTTATTTGGTGAATATTAGTTATACTGTCCAGTGCTGTAAGGATTAGGCGCTGTAAGAGAACACCTCCATCGAGCCCTGCTTCTTAAAGCCACAGTAACATGTCTCATACCCTTCAACTGTCCTAAAAATATAAACCAACAGGGCTGGGGGTGGGGGTGGGG
>CM053748.1:28267088-28305994 GCA_028658305.1 Pachyuromys duprasi
GCAGCGCATCAGCTCTTCAGTGCAAGGGAGAACTGCTGTGTTGCTCATAGCAACATCAATTACCATGCAGGAGCTTAGGAGCTCTACCTCCAACAGTCAGGAAATATTTAAATAAGTCCTGGTCCATTGACAGGAGGGAAAAGCTACTATTGCTTTCTTAGAGTCCAAGCATCTCAGCCAGGCCTGGTGTGCATCCCTGCAATTCTGGCACGACTAAAATGAACTTAGAAGAGCTAGAGACACTCACACAGCATGCAAGAGGCCCTCTGTTCAAGCTCCGCTACAGAAAGGGAACAAGGAAGGGAAGAAAGAAGCAAAGCACCCCCGAAATGGCTAATTCTTTAGAGTAAACACACTAACCGTGTGTAATCGACAAGTGTCACAACGCTGACAGCCTCAGAAAGAGGATCTTTTCTAGCGTTTCTGTTTACTAGACACCAGAACATGTAGCCCAACTTGTATTCTCCCAACCATGACTGTTACAAATACCTTTTCCAGTGGAATTTATGAGAACGGGGATTGGGAGTACAATTAATCCCAGAAGTGGATTTGGTCTTTTTTTTTTCTTTTTGGTGCTGAAAGATATGAAACTCTTTGACAATACGAAAGTTCAGTTGGCGTATCTGTTAAATATATGTCCTGATTAATTATTTAAAATGATTCCTCCTACCAAGTGAAAACTTTTCCTGGTATAATGACTTTTTCAGGGTCCAGTTCTGTCATTGTAACAGCATCCCAGGTGCTTCAGAGAGTGTGAGCAAGACACCTGTAGTAATACGTTTTACCAAGGATAAAGGGAAGGTGGAATGTCCCAACATTTCCTGTGGAGACGCAAATGGGCCAGTCGCCTTGAAAAATAATTTGGCAGTTCCTCAAGAGACACAGCGCGACCCCTAAAAAAAATAGATTCATATATGAACTTGTACAAACATGTCAACAGCCACAGCATTATTCACATAGCATCCCCCTGAAAAGGAAACAACTCAAATTTCCACCAACTGCTGAACGGACAAGCAAAATACGTGTCTCTATATAATGAAATACTACTTGGCCATAAAAAATGAGGTGTCAATACAGACTACAGGTGGATGAGATTTGAAAACACTATGTTAGGAGAAGGTTGTCCTTCCGATATCGTTTATGCTGTGATTACATTTGCATGAAATATATGTTAAAGAGAAACAAGTAGCGGTTGTCTAAGCCAAGCGGGGGGTATTTCCTTTTGAAGGTGATGCAAATTCTCTAAACTTGATTGTGGTGATGACGACAACACTCTATGTGAAACATATCAAACTACACTTTATATAGGTGGGCTGTATGTTAAGAGAATCGTATCTCAATAAAACTGTTAAAAAGAAACTCAGAGACTAATGAGCTATTTGATTAAGCTCGGGGTCACACACAGTTGGAAGTGGAGGGCTTGCTTCTCTGAGTTTGGAAGGACTAAGGCCCCTGGAAGTTTTCAAATGCATAACTGTATCTGGAGCCATCAAGAAGCAGTGTCCAAAACTGGGGTATAAGGCCGATGCGATTAAACAAGTGAAATGCCATCCACAGCGTTCCACTTGGGAGCCGTGTAGAAAAGATCGTTTGAACCATCACAAAAGCCAGCGGAAAACCATAACTGCACAGTATTTACTGCTACCGGCTCCGAGATTGCCTTAACCAATTGATCCTAATCTGTTTATCAGAGGCAAAGCGATTTTGACATATCTTTCTCTTTAGCCAGGAAGACATTCCCACATAATAATCACATCCTTACTGAAATTGGAAACGTATGTTCAAGCCCTGGTGGTCCTGCAAAAATCTAAACCCGTATAGTGTTTCTTGATTCACTGTCATCATTTATTTTGTCCCGAGGAATAATCAGAGTTCACCAACCTATACAGTGACCGATAGCTTTTTCATAGAAGGGTATTTTACAAAATATTGAAATGCCGCCCATTTCTACCTGATAAATGACTGGACCTGTGCACTTTGACCTCCCGTTGGCCTTTGTTGCTTGTGACCTTGCTTAAATGATTAATGACATTTTAACAACTGCAGGCCTCAGAAGGCAGCATGTACTCACTGTGTGAGGACTCTTTGAGGCAAAGTGAAGTTGTTCAAACAGAAGCCTGCTAGTAAGCATTGATCATTTTTGTTTTGGATACTCTACTAAAAGGCAGGAGCTTGCAGGTTATGTATTTTTGAGATCTATCACATGTATGTATGTATGTAGGTATGTATGTATTTTATTGAGACAGTGTCTCACTATGTAGCCCTGGCTGTCTTGGAACTCCCTCTGTAGACCATGCTGGCATCGAACTAACATAGTTCCGCCTGTCTCTTCTCCCTGAGTGCTGAGATTAAAGGAGAATGCCACCGCTGCCTGGCCATCTTTATTTTTAAAAATTGTAAGGAGCCTTTTTGTTTAGGAAGTGTTGTCTGCTTTTATATTTTGTTTTGTTATTTTGTTTTATTTTGTTTATTTGAGGCTGAAGTCAAACTACATAGTATAAACTGACCTCAGACTTGTATTATTCCTTCTGCCTCAAGCACCTAGAGTTGGGATTAGAGGCATGCACCACCCATACTTAGCTACGGTTTTTTTTGTTTTGTTTTGTTTTGTTTTGGTTTGGTTTGGTTTGGATTGGTTGGTTTTTTGGTTTTTTGGTTTGTATTTTTCTCTAAAGAGAGCACGAGTGACATGTTTACACAACTCTGTCATTCCTAAGTGCCAACTGATGGATAATTATGATTTCTCCATCACACAAGTATTGTTTCAGTGCCCTGTGGCTTTGGGACCACTTAGCTCTTATCATTGTGAGGTTGTGATATAACCCTCCCAGAATCAGCTCTATGCACTGTCAAAATCAAAACCTATGGGACGAGGTTGTAGCTTGGTAATAGAGGCCTCATCCTCCTCTCTGCCAAAAGAACCAAAATAAACAAATAGAGGAATGAATAGATCAAAACAACCCACATCAGGAACCACAAACAAAGAACTTAAATGGAGTTTGGGGCTTTACCAGCAATCAAGAGAATCTCTTCAGGGACTGGGTGGAAGATAGACGAGATCTTTCTTAACTAACACCACTCTGGAAATGGTGAAATATACCAGTGTTTTCTCACTGTCTTATACTAGCTTTAAAGAAAAAGTAAGAAGGAAAAATAAGCAAGAAATAAGAGAAAGAAAGAGAGAGGAGAGGAGGGAACTATGAGCCATTTACTTGGCTTACAAAATGTTTTATGAGTCCAGTGTCCACTGAAAAGGTTCATAGAAAATAAATTAAGAGTCTTTAGCAATTTCCTTGGTATCCATCATTACTCCCAGCCAGTAAAAGGATATTTGCAATTCCGAAAACAAATGTGTTTGATAGACTGCATTTTCTTATGCCTTTGGTAAGAAAGGTCCTTCTTTTTAAAGACAAAGGGGTTGAGAAGGGAAAGGAGCCAGGGATCTGGGAGCATAGTTTTGTGTTGAAACCTCGAAACCTCATCTGCCATGTAATCAGCGGGATATTACATCAACACCACAAACAAGGCATTTCCTACCTCTTCTAAGTCTCACTATGGAGAGATTTTTTTCCAGCAATTTACATAAAATATTATTAGAGTAAGGGTTGTCTTTTTTCTTGATGGCTCTAAGGTTAAAGTTGAAAATACCAACTCGATGCTCTGCCGAGATGTGGTCATGCTGAATGTCACTTCCATGTTTTTCAGTAAATCATTTCATTATCCATAATAATAATCTTTGCTGGCTTTACAAAGAATTGCTTCGCTCAACTTAAAGGAAGTTTGATTTAATTTGCTATCTACGTCTACATTCTCGTTTTCTTTTTATAGATTTTTTTAAAACAAGTTATCAGTAGGATCTCCCTTCACTCAAACATAAGTGAAAGTTTTATCTATCTCGAGATATCACTAAAATAATTTATTGCTAGAGAAACAAAACCTTTTGTCTGAAAGTATATTTCTTCCCGACAGCTGTGGTATTTCAGAGAAAGCACCAAAGCCATGATGGTCTGGACTGCAATCAACCGTTCTTAATAGGAAACTTTACAGACTTTTAATAAGATATCCTCCAATAATTTATGGGCCGAGGTTTTGAAGTGAAGAGGCATTGTTTGGCAATATGTTCTTCCTCTAATCTCAGGAAATTTAAATAAAAGTGCACTCATTTCCTCTGAACTCAGCAGTTCTTCTGGTTAAAAAAAAAAAAAAAGATTAAGAAAAACACCTGCTACAAAAGTCTGAAAAGATGTTTTCCATGCTTTCAAGCAAAACTGTGCTGAGACAGACAAACAAATACCTCGATGCTAGGATTCTTATACAGACTTCCTGCTTTCTGCTAAAGATCTGGGAAGATAGATCAGTCTCTAACGCGCTTGCCGCATAGGCCTGAGGATCTGAGTTCAGGTCCTTAGCACCTCTGTAAAAAGCTGGGCATGGTGGTGCGTGTTTGCGATCTTAGACGGAGACAGGAGGGCCCCTGGAGCTTGATGACTAGCCACTCTGGGCAAATGTGTGCGTTCCAGGTTGCACGGTGAAAGACCCTATCCAAGAAACTAAGGTGGAGACTGAGGAAGACATCTGAGGTTAACTTCTGACCTCCACGTGCATGTGCACCCCCAAAGATAATTCTTCCAAAGAATCCATATGGAATACTGTTTAAAAATGATCAGAAAGTCTTTCCTTGTTTACAAAGTCTCTAGTCCCCGAGAGACTGCCACTGTCTCAGTCCAGGGGGTCTTATCTGTGCCATATAAACATGTTCCTCTCCCTCCCCCACTGTTTGCTTGATGTTAATTTGATGCTCAGTTCTTTCCACTAAAGCATCTCCATTCTTCTTGCTTTTACCACCATGGTGTTGTGGGCTTTGTTTTGACTTTAGTGTATAATGTTTTTCCCTCTTCAGAATGGAACTTAAAATCCTTCCTACCTGTCTCTACAGTGATAGTTACATCATCGTAGACAGCACCAGTTCCCTCCTAACGTGTCACAGCGCATGGGGTTGCCTTTGCTTCTCATACTTAATAGCCCAACACCCGGACTCCTTGGTTCTACTTTGGAAGATCTGATGTGGGGGACATAAATTCTGCGTCTCTAAGATCCTGTTTGAAGCCAAGTGCTGCTGGCCCTGCAACCACACGGGGAAGAACAGTGACTTGCATGATATCAAGGTTCCTCCCAGCTTTATCCTGGCCTTCCATGGCATTCCGTTAGCACCAGTGGAGAGCCTAAAAATGCTCTAAAGCCCTCCTGAGAACAGTTTAGGAACTCTGACAAGCACACTTTAATGCCCCTTCTTCAGGAAATGCAATTAGGAACAGGAGTGTTGGAAAAGCCGTCTATCCTTAACTGATTAGCAGTAAATGCATCGTTGACTTAATCTTTGTGCTGTCTTAAAATTGTTCTGTGCATTTTCAGGCCAGCCCTTTCTCCCCCTGTCTTTCCTTACTTCCCATGTCTCGATCCCACCCCTCCATATGCATTCAGATGGTTCATCGACCATCATTGAGAAGTTTACACATCTGTAATGTTAGGGAGGAAAGGAGATGCCAAGCTATGCCTCTGGTAGATGTCAGAGCATAGCTGTGTTCTCTTAGAAAGGTAAAATGAAATGAGGACTTCATCTTACATATTCCTGAGATACCCAGAGCCTGGAGACTTGGTTCTCTGACACCTGATTTTTTTCCTGTGTCGTCCATACGGTATCTGTCGCTGGAAATGATTCTTCTGAAGCCTTCAGCCAAGATATGAATAAAGATTTCCTCCAAATTTTAAAAAATAACCCATTAGCTCAGAACTCATTGTGGTGGGCAGTGTTCCATAGCGTTTTCTTTTCTTTTTTTGGATTAAAGGTATACTAACTTAGAAAAACAGAGAACTAAAGTTTTCATTTTTCTGATATCTCTCTGTTTCCATTTTCTGCATTTTTCAAGTGAAAAGATCAAGGACAATGACCTCAATTTCCTACTTAACTTTGTAGATGAACATCCAATTTAATAAAAGACTTCAAGAACATTTGTTCACTGGGTACATGTGAGTGGAAGGAATTTTCAAGATATTACTTTTTTGTAAAACTTCCAAATCTATTCGCATAAGCCTCGGGTCAGATTGTTTCAGTCATTCAGAGATCAAAACAACCAATGCCTGACAATTCAAAGGCCTTAGCAACAACAGGCAAAACAAACAAATGGGAGGGGACAAGGGACTGAGGAACAAGCTACAAGGAGAAGGTTTCCCTTTGAAGGATTGTCCCATCAACACTATGAGGAAGAGAGGGGACCTGCCCTGCCCATGTCATCAGTCCAGGGGGTTGATGTTGCGACAAATGACACACGCATGGCCTTAGTTCAGAAGTTGCTATTGCAAGCAATCTTAAAAAGCAGCTTGAAAAAAAATTAAAAAAAAATAAAAAAGCTCTCTTCATTGTACCACACATTATACATCAGGGTTTTGACCAGACCTAAAAGCTCCTGCATGTCATATCAACAAAGGTCACCTGGGGGATGAACTCAGCACTAGGACCCAGGACAGCCTTGTGGACTGGAAACTTGACAGGACGGGAACAGGCAGGGAAGGCTTGGCCCGGTTAGTGAACCAGAGACTTCTCTAGCAACACGGCTTGAAGGACTGAACTCCTCAGAATGGCCAATGGTAATTCAGTGGCGAAGGGGATCTGTGTGATAGTTTATGATCCAGCTTTGGAGATCAAGTCACATCACTTCTCTGTGTTCTTTCGGTCAAAGAAATCACAAGTCCATCATATTGAAAACCCCTCTTTTGGTTTTCTGAGACAGGGTTTCTCTGGGTAGCCTTGGCTATCCTGGACTCACCTTGTTGACCAGGCTGGCCTCGAACTCACAGAGATCCTCTTGTCTCTGCCTCCCTGAGTGATGGTATGACAGGCATGTGCCACTGTGCCTGGTTGATGATTTATTCTTAAGTAACTTCTTCCTAGGTGCTTGTATGTAAGTCAACTAAACGTAAATATAACTGAGGAGTGGCTGCCAATGGGTGCAGGGTCCCTTTAAAAGGTGACAGATAAGTTTCATAGTCACAACAAAAGCAAACATTTTAAAAAGGGAATGTTATAGTACATGGATTATACACACACACACACACACACACACACACACACACACATATATATATATATATATATATATATGCCTTACAGAAGTCAGAAAAAGGAATGCTATTAATTCTGAAAATCATTAATCTACTTTAACTAGCAAGGAAAGTTATTATATCCAGTAGGTTATGTTAAAAAAAAGTCCTAATCTATACTCACTACCGTGTGTGCCGACAGTCCCAGCAACAGTGAGCAGTCGGGCAAAATGAGGGAGTAACTGTCTGCCACTTGTCCCTCTTCCCATCACTTCGCCAGCCACACTCCTTAAATGTCAGGGAGCAACCTCTCTGACCTTGACCAAATCAGACTATCAGCACCACCAGATCAATATGGGAACTCCCAGGCTCGGTTTTCACCCAGTGTCTGCCGTCCTGTTTGCTTTGAGACTAACTTAAAAGTACCACACCAAAATAAATAAATACAGACAGACTATCCTCCCCACTCTAAACTGCGAACTCATGTTATTTGTGTGTGTTAGAGTGTTTGCTCATTTAATACGCAGAGATAATTTGTTAATTATTTTAATGTATTTACTCTTATTTTATGAGCATTGGTGTTCTGAATGTATGTTTGTGTGAGGGTGTTGGGTCCCCTGGAACTGTAGTTACAAACAGTCGTGAGCTGCTGTGTGGGTGCTGAGAATTAAACCCGGGTCCTCTGGAAGACTGATGAGCCATCTCTCCAGCTCCCAAGATAATTTTTTTTTAATTTCCTCTGCTAAATGTTTTTCCACCCATTATAAAGTCTCATATATATTTTTTTAAATCTTTTATTTTTACTGTCAAAAGAAGCCACACGATTTCTGCCAATAACTCAGGGTAGTAGTCACTGGCAGTTACTAAAAGTACTTTAAATTCCTGACCTAAATTGGTAAAGAAAAGTTCATAAGTTAAGGCATCCAATGCTTACATTCTTAGCTGTAATTCTGCAGGCCTCACCGTACTCTTCCACAGGAAAAAAAGGTGGTATAATGTTTTGCGCCTGGAGAGCATGCTGAATATGCATGCCTCTGAAAGTGTCAAGGTGCTGAGAGATAGGTCATAGACCAATAAGTAGGGTGCTGAGCATGGCAGCGACATCCTTCTGGTGGCCTGTTTGATGACTCTCCCTCTCCGAGTTCTCAGGCTCCTCTTGGCCCTGAGGCCTCCTCTGGTACCTGGAGTCTTGATGTACCTCCCAGCCCTCTGACTTGCCCTGGGCTCTTCTCACGCCTCTCCATCAATGTCCCAGTCTCCACTGACTCCTCCCAATGGATTCTAGACCAATAAGCCTGTTGGATGCCACTCTGAAGGCAGCACAGCAACACAGAAGTGACCTTGGCTGTCTTGAGTAACCTGGGATACTCAGAGTGGTTTGTGTGCCTATCAAAGAAGGCTGTTTACAGCAGTCCCTTGACCCAAGGAATAAATCTCTAAGGAAAATGGTCAATGGGAGAGAAATTTGGGGAAGAGAGATTACCCAGCCAGCCACAAATCATATCTTTCATGTGGTATGTGCTCCGTGGCAGTGCTTCTGAGTTTCATTAGTTTATAAGGAGTGCTTAGACGTTGCGTCTTTAATGCTAAATAGCTTATTATGGGGCAAATGCTGTCTGAGTGGCCTGAACAAAAGGAGGAACTTTTCAAGTCACTGAGCTTCTAACTCTCAAAAACTTACTGCAGTGGCACAATCCTAGCCCCTCCCCCCAGCAGTGGCACAATCCTAGCCCCTCCCCCCACCAGCGGACCTCTGCAAAAGGCCTTTTCCTTGCTCTCGCCACTGTGGCCTGAGATGCTCAGCTCCAATACCTTTCTTTAGTGTGTGCTACTCACTCTTCAAAGAGCAGCCACATCCCTTCTGGCTTCATATGTGGAAGGTGCATGCACATGTATGAAGGACAACTTCAGATGAATGTTTCTCAAATGCTACCTTATTTTGAGACGGGATCTCTCACTGAGCTGGAACCCACCTAGGACAGCCAATGAGCCCTAGGCATCTTGCCTCTGCCTTCCCAGTGCCGGGATTACAAGCATGGACTACCACACCCAGCTTTCTTTCTTTCTTTCTTTCTTTCTTTCTTTCTTTCTTTCTTTCTTTCTCTTTCTTTCTTCTTTTCTTCCTTTCTCGAGACAGAGTTTCTCTGTTCAGCCCTGGTTGTCCTGGAACTCACTCTGTAGACCAAGCTGACCTCAAACTCACGGAGATCTGCCTGCCTCTGCCTCCCGAGTGCTGGCACTAAAAGCGTGTGCCACCACCATCCAGCCCTCACCCAACTTTTAACATGAGTTCTCCGGGTTGAACTTAAGTCCTCAGACTTTTTCAACTGACCTGCGGAGAAAGTCCCCAGCCCGACTCTAGCTTTTGGCACTTTGAGGTTTTCTTTTCTTTCCCATCTTCTGGTATATGCATGGTATTAGGGACTGACTCTGGGATCTTACTCCTGCTAGAAAAGGCCGCTATCACTGACCTGCATTCTCAGCCCTGAACTATGGGTGTTCTAGCAAATCTAAACTCTGCCCATCACCCAGTACTTCTATCTCACCTACTTCCAGATGACGAACTCACTTCCACTGAATCCTATAAAGCCCCACCCAGACTCCCAGCAAAGTTATGGTAGCATAACTTAGAGGAAGAAGTGATAAAACAGTGGTCCAAAGGCAGAATGTGTAGTTCTGCACAGTGTTTTATCAGTATTGTAATTAGGCTCCAATATGTCAAAATTAGAAAATTACATATAAAGATGCAGATTTCTTGATTTTGAAAAAAAGAAAACAAAAACAGGCTCTAGCAAAATTCATCTCATATCTGCCTGTGAGAGCATGCTTGTCAGCAATAGGCCAGGGATAGGAAAGTTCTGTCTCTCCTAGACAAGGCTTCTGAGTTTGCAGCTCCTGAGATAATGGAAAGACTCTGGACACTCTTATGGACAGGTGTGAGGAGGACACCCCATCCTGGCTGTCTACCTGGTCCTGCCTTTCAGCATGGGATCCTTGTCTTTCAGCCTTCCCTTGCCCCTGTGACCCCAGGCTTCTTAGCTTCGTTTTCCCTGAGAAAGGTAATGTGGCAGTATATGGACTAGCATGGCATTCTTTGTTTGTTTGTAATTTTGTTTTCAATTTTTTTAAAACTGTCCCATCTGTCTCAGGATGGCCTTGAACTGGCTGCGTAACCAAGGGTGTCCTTAAGTTCCTCCTGCCTCTATGTTCTGAGTACAGGGATTACAGACCTATCCATCCATTCCCAGGTCTTCTGATGCTGGGACTCAAACTCAGGGCTTTGTGCATGCTAGCCAGCACACTACCATCCAAGCCACATGCTCAGCTCATTATTCATAGTGTTTACAAGGGTCTAGAAAGTGTATCCAACTACAAACATCTAGCAAGAGTATTCTAGGTACCACAAGGCACATTCCTAGTGGGCCACAAGACTTCTGTCACTACTCTACTTCTTTGTAAGACAGGCCTTGGGCACATCCTTCTTGGCAAAGCTTGAAAGACAGAATTGTTTTCTTCCCATTCCACGGACACAGTAATAGCGGAATCCACCAGCTAGAGCCCTTAGTGTTGAAAACAACTCATTAAATTTATTGGTTCTTTGATGTCCAGTTCATGGCAGACTCTTCTCGTTATTTTGCCAAAGGAAGTCAAGGTCATCAAGTTGTGTTTTTAATGGGGATTGATACACTTTTATGAAAGGAACTTGGTGGAATCTCTAAGGAACATCCATTTCTCTTCCCCCTAAGTACAGTAACCTTGCCGTGGCCCCTTGCAGCTATGCGAACCAATGTGAATTTGTGGCTTTCTCATACATTGCACAACCCATCTGACAAAGTATTCTGACTTTTTCACCTAAATGTCAGAAACTTTTCGTTATCCAAGAGAAGACAACATCATTATCAAATGCTGCTCTTATCTCAATTCTATAGAAGCCACTGACCATATTAGGGAAAATAACAGGCAGCAAAGTTTAGATGGGTGCATTCATCTTTTGTCTGTGATTTAAAAAAAAATAAAAATAAAGGTAGCCTTCAACTTGGGAAGTGACTACACGCCTCATTGGCAGAAATGCTCTTTCCGCTTGAAAGCGTGGGGACTTCAGATGGGCCTCCCCTTGCTAGGATGAGTAAAAACAATATCATTTTCCCTGATAGCTGCTGAATTAAGGGAAGGGTTATTTATTTAAACTTCTGAAGCATGAAGCCAAATGCAGCCAGTGTGTGCTGTGTCTGCCTGAGACGCCGTAAGTCAGAGATAAGAGTTTACGAAGCGTTAGGTCAGCAACCCCATTCCCAGTTTCTCATGGAAAGCACGCAGGCAGAGCAGCCTGCAGCCACTGCCTCCCGGTTATAGAAGCTGGTTTCAGCAGCCAGGCACTCCTGTCTCAGGATTCCATCGAAAGAATACCTTCGAACAATTCCACAACCATGAGCTGATAGGACAGCTGTTTCACTACCTGCTAACAGCCTTTGTCATTACTAAGAACAGTGACTCTGAAAGTCTTTGTTCCAAGGCCCCTGCAGAACACCTAAGGCTGCTACATCCCTTTCCTTCAGCACAGGAGGACACCTTGCGGTTTCTCACACTTCGTCAAGCCTTGGCTTCGCCACTTGCAATCAGGCCTCTTCCAGTAGAGCCTCCCAAAACGCTTGTCTTCAAGAGTGGAACCCAACTTCCAGTTAATCACACTCCCACCTTCATTCAAGCACAAGTCGCTCACCGGATCCCAGCAGGCCCCTCTCATTCCCAGCATTCTTGTTCTCTGCTATTCCCTCCAAATATACCGGGCACCCACCTCCCAACTTAACTTCTTTTTCAGATCGATTCAATAGTGTATTCTATTGAGCATAATGGCCTCAAACAACAGAAATTTACTATTGTATAATAACTGAAAGTCAGAATCCAGAATTCCAAGGCTAATGCCAACTGTTGGCATAACTGGCTCTTTCTGGAAGCCTCAGGGAAATGTTACCTGTTCCTTATAGCTTCTAGTGGCTGCTGGCATCTGGGGAGCTGGCGGCCACATCATTCTAACTCTGCCTCTCATTAACACACACACAAGCACGCATGCACACGCACACACAATTTAAAAACAAATAAGACAAAAATAAGATATTACGATATACCATTACAGAGGCCCAAATCCAGAACACTAACAACACAGAATGCTGATAAGATTTAGAGATACGAGAGTACTCTTTTTTTTTTTTTAATTTTGTAGGTGGGAATTTTAAACATTGCAACCATTTTGCAACATTAGTGATTTTGTACAAAACTAAACATACTACCACCAGAGTAGTATTTGTCCAAATGAACTGAGAACGTATGTCCACACAAATATCAGCATAAGAATATTTTTAAAAGTCTTGTTGGCGGGCTGAGGGGATGGCTTGGTCAGTAAAGTGCTTGTCTGGGGCCTGAGTTCATGCCCCCAGCATCCACATGAAAAGCTAGGTGTGGTGTTAATCATTCGAGCCGCCCTGGTGCAGGTGATAGGGAACAGAACTGTGTTCCTCTGCAAGAGCAGTGTATTCACTGGACACCTGAGCCATCTCTCCAGTCCCATCAGTGGTAGCCTGGAGAAGCCTATCATATGCTCATCAGCCGTATCTATATCTGGTGATGCGGCTAAGACCCTTGGCTCACTTTTTAAGGTTTTTTAAATTTTTTTATAATTGAGTTTCTTTTTTAATTTTAATTTTTTATATTAATTACAGTTTATTCACTTTGTATCCCAGCTGTAGCCCCCTTCCCTCATTCTCTCCCAATCCCACCCTATCTCCCTCTTCTCCTCCCATGCCCCTCTCCAAGTCCACTAACAGGGGAGGTCTTCCTCCCCTTCCACCTGACCCTATCCTATCAGGTCTCATAAGGACTGGCTGCACTGTCTTCCTCTGTGGCCTGATAAGCCTGCTCCCCACTCAGGGGGTGGTGATCAAAGAGTCAGCCACTGAGTTCAAAGAACCAGCCACTGAATTCATATCAGAGACAGTCCCTGTTCCCATTACTAAAGAACCCTCTTGGATACAGAGCTGTCATGGGCTACATCTGTGCAGGGATTCTAGGTTATCTCTATGCATGGTCCTCGGTTGGAGTATCAGTCTCACAAAAGACCCCTGGGCCCAGATTTTTGGTTCTGTTGCTCTCTGTGTGGAGCTCCTGTCCCCTCCAGGCATTTCTATCTCCCCCTTCTTTCATAACATTCCCTGTAATCTGCCCAAAATTTGGCTATGAGTCTCAGCATCTGCTTTGATACCCTCCTGGGCAGTCTTTCAGAGGCCCTCTGTGGTAGGCCCCTGTCTTGTTTCCTGTTTTCTTCCTCTTCTGATGTCTGTCCCATTTGCCTTTCTGAGTGAGGATTGATCATTTTACCCAGGGTTCTCCTTCTTGCTTAGCTTCTTTAGATGTACCGATTTTAGTATGTTTATCCTATATTATATGTCTAATACCCACTTACAAGTGAGTATATACCAGGTGTGTCTTTCTGCTTCTAGGATACCTCACTCAGGATGATCTTTTCTAGAACCCACCATTTGCCTGCAAATTTCACGATTTCCTTTTTTTTTTTTTAAATTGCTGAGTAGTATTCCATTGTGTAAATTTACCACAATTTCTATATCCATTCCTCAGTTGAGGGACATCTAGGTTGTTTCCAGGTTCTGGCTATTATGAATAAAGCTGCTATGAACATGGTTGAAAAAAATGTCCTTGTATATTTGAGCATCTTTTGGATATGTGCTTAGGAGTGGTATAGCTGGATTTTGAGGAAGCGCTTTTCCTAATTGTCTGAGAAAGCACTAGATTGATTTCCAACGTGGTTGTATAAGTTTACATTCCCACCAGCAATGGAGTAGGGTTCCCCTTTCTCCACATCCTCTCCAGCATGTACTGTCACTTGAGTTTTTTATTTTAGCCATTCTGATTAGTATAAGGGTCATTTTGATCCAACACCCATTCATGTTTCAAGTCTTGGAGAGAGCAGGAATACAAGGCACATACCTAAACATAGTAAAGATAATATACAGCAAGCCTATAGCCAACATCAAACTAAACAGAGAGAAACTTAAATCATTCCCACTGAAATCAGGGACAAGGCAAAGCTGCCCACTCTCTCCGTATCTCTTCAACATAGTACTTGAAATCCTAGCTGGAGCAATAAGACAACTGAAAGAGATCGGGGATACAAATCAGAAAGGAAGAAGTCAAAGTATCACTATTTGCAGATGATATGATAGTATACATGAGTGACCCCAAAAATTTAACCAGAGAACTTCTTCAACTGATAAACACCTTCAGCAAAGTGCCTGGATACAAAATTAACTGAAAAAAAAAAAAAACCCAGTATCCCTCTTAGATATGAGAGACAAAAGGGCCGAGAAAGAAATTAGGGAACAACACCCTTTACAATAGCCACAAATAACATAAAGTACCTTGCTATGACTATAACCAAGCAAATGAAAGACCTGTTTGAAAAAACTTCAAGGCTCTGAAGAAAGAAATTGAAGAAGATATCAGAAAATGGAAAGATCTCCCATGCTCATGGATTGGTAGGATTAACATAGTGAAAATGGCCATGCTGCCAAAAGCAATATCCAGATTCAATGCAATGTCCAACAAAATGCCAACACAATTCTTTATAGACCTAGAAAGAACAATTCTCAACTTCATATAGAAAAACAAAAAACCCAGACTTGCCAACAATGGAGTTGTCTCCATCTCTGATCTCAAGCTGTACTACAGAGCAATAGTAATGAAAACTGCACGGTATTGGCATAGAAACAGAATGGTGGATCAATGGAACCGAATAGAAGACCTAGAAATAAACCCACACACCTATGGATACTTGATTTTTGATAAAAGAAAAAAAAAGCCAAAACCATACAGTGGAAAAAAAGAGAGCATCTTCAACAAATGGTGCTGGTCTAACTGGATATCTACATGTAGAAAAATACAAATAGATTCACATTTATCACCCTGCATAAAACTAAAGTCCAAGACCTCAACATAAAACCAGACACACTAAGTCTGTTAGAAGAAAAAGTGGGGAAGAGCCCTGAACTCATCGGCACAGAAGACACCTTCCTGAACAGCACAGGCTCTAAGATCAACTATCAATAAATGGGACCTCACTGAAACTAAAAAGCTTCTGTAAAGCAAAGGACACTGTCATCGGAACAAAACGACAGCCTACAGATTAGGAAAGAATCTTCACCAACCCTTTATCTGACAGAGGGCTAATATCCAGTATACATAAAGAACTAAAGAAGGTGAAAAGCAACAAATCAAGTAATCCAATTAAAAAATGGGGAACAGATCTAAACAGAGAATTCTCTACAGAGAAATATCATATGGGAGAGAAATACTTAAAGAAATGCTCAACATCCTTAGTCATCAGGGAAATGCAAATTATAATTGAGTTTCATAATTAGTACTTTAGCAGTGACAAATTTAAGACAAGTTCTTGTCATTTGGAGCTGCATTCAGAAATATTACGGGTAAGTGATATAATGGTTAGGATTAATTTCAAACAACAAATTTGAGTTGGGGCGAAGATAGAGGTACTGAAAAGCACTGACTACCACTTCACAGTTGTTCCAAAGAGATACCTGAGACATGGGAGTGCATCATGCTATTTTCTGCATTATGTACATTTGAACTTTTTGTCTCTTGGCTTTGAGGTTTGTGGGAGGAAGGTCTGCGTTCTCAGATGCTGATTTCGATGCCTTGAGACCTGCTTACCTCCCTGCCGTGAGCGTTGTTCTTAATGTTGAACTGGCACCTGTGATGAGAAAGAATTTCCCCAATTATCCGTGATTGGCTGATTAAAAGGCCTACACTTGGTCAGGGTAGCAGTGATGGGCATGGCAAAGGTGCTTGGGCTTTGAAGAAAGAAGGATCTTGGGAGAAGAAGAGGGTACCAGAAGAGGAAGAAAGGAGAGAGCCTCGATGGGTTAGCATGGAGAGGAGCTCATGGCCAGATCAGCTTGTGTGGAGGAAATTGGGCCAGATGAACACCAGCACGTATTTTGGAATTATGGATGGGAAGTGGCCCAAATAGAAATTATTAGAGCAGATGGTATTTGAAAGGTAAGTGTAGCTTAGGAGGTAATATCTGCCTTGCCCCAAGTGAAATAAGACTATTCTAAAATCTATCAGGTATCTGTGTCTTTCATTGATTTCATTAATAGCCAGTTATATAATACCACCCTAATAACTATAGGGTTTAATAAACACTATTAGCCATTTGTTTTTTATTTACTTCAACAGAGGTTGATTCTTGGTTTTGCTATGGACTTAAAGCAACAGCAACCGTATGGCAATCATAATGGTAATCATTCCAAGCACAAACACTGAGGGCATTTTAAGTTATAAGCAGTCCAATGTCACAGACCAGAATTCCCCGTGGGCTTGTTAGCAGGGAATGTAAGATTTGAAATTTAAGTACCTGGGTTCCACATAGCCATTCCATGCATCTTACATTCTACATGAGTTTTACTCGAATGTCTCGGTGTGATTCCTAATATCCTAGGGCTAGACACAAGATTTAATCACACTATAAATCTTAGCAAGTTTATAGATGGTTATTATTACCTGTTCTCAAATATCTTGATCATATTTGAGACCATAAACTTTATATCAGTTCACACCCTGCTGTACCTTGACATTGGAGTGAAATTTAAAAGCAAAATTTAACCCATCTCCCATGACAATTTTTATCAGGAAGGAATACAAATGTGTTAAAATTAGGAATATGCTCATTAAACTCTAAAGATTTTCCAAACAATTACCTGTCTCTCAATACTTGACAGTATTGGCCTCAGAACTTTGAAATTGTTATTAATATGCACTCTATAAACTTTTTAAAAAAGACTTATTTATGTACTCTAGAAGAGGGAAATCAGATTCCTTTACAAATGGTTGTGAGCCACTATGTGGTTGCTGGGAATTGAACTCAGGATCTCTCTCTAAGTTCTATTAACCACTGAACAATCTCTCGAGTCCCCTATAGAAACTTTTGAGTAAAATCTTTCAGCTTAAAATTTGTCTGTCTGTCTGTCTGTCTGTCCCTGTGTGTATGTGTGTGTCTCGGTGCGTGTGTGTGCTCCCTCTGGTACATACATGTGGTGAGTTGATGTCTGGGATCTTCTCCAAACTGTCACTAGCCTCACACTATCACACTATCACACTATCACACCACTCCCTCTCTTTCTGGGCTCTCACATTTGTCTCCTCAGAGCCCTAGACCACGCCCCTCTCCATGCCACACGAGGCAGGCCGTTACCAGCTGTCAAAGCCCACTCTCCACATGAGACAATTATCAGCTGGGGACAGACTAAAACCCCACACTACAGGTTAGAACAAAAACATATTTACGTAACGTAACAGAGGT
Source organism: Pachyuromys duprasi (assembly GCA_028658305.1). NCBI lineage: Eukaryota > Metazoa > Chordata > Mammalia > Rodentia > Muridae > Pachyuromys > Pachyuromys duprasi. The sequence continues at coordinate 28,284,577 of CM053748.1, forward strand.
TTAAAAAAAAAAAAAAAACAACCAAAACTTCCATTACAGTTGAAAGCCTGCTTTAGCAAACATTATAATAAATTTTACATAATTTCTATCTAAAAACCTAAAGTAAGATGATAATTAACCAAACATGTAATAAGTTAAATATGAAATAAGTTAAAGGCTTTAAAGGTCCCTAAAACTAATATATGACTTATTAAGCTATTTATTGTGTCATCCTCTCTCAATATTTTCAACCCCTACTTCTTTTACAGAAGAAGGGTCCTACTTCTTTTACAGAAATGTACACCTTATCATCGGATCTACAAAGAAATACACAACGGACGTGAGTTACATAGCCCAGGGGCTGGGAAGGTGGCTCAGCAGTTAAGGGTACACACTGCTCTTGCAGAGGACCCAAGTTTTGTTCCCAGTAACCATGTCATAAGGCTCACATCTGCCTGGAACTCCAGCCCCAGGCTATTCAACACCCTCCTCTGACCCCCTCGGGCAACTCTACCCACACGCACACACAAACACACCCACACACAAACATACAAGCTATAGGTAATCCAATGTAAAAAACAAAACAAAACAAAAAAACTTCAAAAATCTGTTTCTAAAAGGGCTTGCAATAGCAAGAGAGGAAATTATATTATTTAAAGAAAGAGAAAGAAATTTAAACTTGGGTGCAAGAAGGAGCGTAAGGAAATATTTAGTCTACAACAATACATTTAACTCAGAAAAAGCCAGCGGTACATTGTATTGAATTGATACAGTAAGGCTTACTCAGAAAGCCATGCAAAGTGTGGTTGACTGTTTAGAGAACATTACTTTTGGAAGGACAACTTGCACGATGCACCTAACCATGAGATTAATTTCTCTCCCTGCTTTTCCTCTCCTTCTCCCAGAGGGACAGAGGTATCATTTGGCCAATTCAATTACTATAATGAATTAAATATTTTCTCTTTTTCTTTCTATTTATGAGGAGGGAAGGTTGTGCATGTGTGTGCAGGAGCTGAGAAGGCCAAAGGCATTAGATCCCCCGGAACTGGAGTTAGAGGTGGATTGTGAATTGCCCGGTGGGGATGCTGGGAACTGAACTCAGGTCCTCTGGAAGAGCAGTACATGCTCTTAACCACTGAGCCACCTCTCCAACCAGTCTTTACTTTCTTATAGGAATTCTCAACTCCTCCAGTCTGTACATCTTGCTTTGGGATTGGATAGTATTTTCACAACTTGGACTTTTCCTGGGTGGAGTACTCTTTGGGGGGGGGGGCAGGGGAATGAGGGTATTGTTTTGAGACAGGGTTTCTCTGTGTAGCCCTAGCTGTCCTTGAGCTCACAGAGATCCACCTGTCTCTGCCTCCTAAGTGCTGGGATCAAAGGTGTGCGCCATCCCCCCCCCAGCTATGGGTTCTCGTTTTTTGTTTTTGTTTTTTTTTTTTTTTTAACCTGGAAGGATGATGTCTCTCCAGTTAGACCACAAGCTCTCCATGGGTTGATTTTCTCTGTATTCCACAAAAATCCTTTATGCTCTTTGTGCAGTAGAGTGCCACAATGGGGATTCTATAAATTAAAGGATTATTTGGTTTTCTTTTCCGAGGGAGACAAGACGATGGCCTCTCCTCTGCGTCTCTCCTTGACTCTCCAAACTCCTCTAAAACCACATTCCCACACAGAGCCCAGCTGAAATAACAACAGGGCTGGCCTTCACTTTTATAGTACCATATACGTTCAGAAGTGTTTTCACATCTCTTATCTCAATTTTCCCTCACCAGAATCCTACGAGGTAAGAAGACCAGATACACTGGGTCTTACTTGATAGATGGTGAAACGGAGGAAGAGCGAGGTTAAGTGACTTGCCCAGTCTCTCACCACTCCACTACATCTGCCAGAATTATCTTCCGCAAAATAAATATAAACATGTCATCCCTCTGCATAAAATCATCAACAGGACTCCGGCTGTCTACAGGGTAAAGTGCAAACTCCTTAGCAGGGCATGGTCCCTTCACATCCTGGCCCTGTGCTCCTCGGCAGTTTCCTCTTCCACTCCTTCACTCCCCCGGCTCCCCGGAATCCCGCCAGTTCAGTCCCCAGCCTCATCTGTCCTCAACACTGCAGGCCTCTAGAAGCGTGGCTTGCTCTGCCTTGAGTGTCCATTGAAGATGAAATTCTTGCTTCCGCCTTCTAACCTAAGCAGACCTAAAGCCTCTGGCCCCTTCAGGCCACACATGCACACACATGCACACACATGCACACACATGCACCACCCTTTCTTGTAGGAACATCCATCTTGTACTCCTTCATGGAGATCAAAAAACCTGCTCTGTCACCTCGCACAGGGCTCTCTATGTGCTGGGTAAGTCACTCACTATTTATTCAGCCGTTTTCTGAAGAGTCTCACTATGTTACCCAGGCCTTGCCCCAAACCCATGCTTCTACAGACTCAGCCTCCCACGTGCTGGGAAAACAGGCGCACACCATCGACATGTCAGGCAAGTCAGCCACTTTCTAGGCACAGCTAGACATTGTGTCTAGACAGTCCCTCCTCATCCTGCTCTAGTTTCTTTTTCTCTTTTCCTTGTCCCCCACAGCACTTATTACCTTCAGATATACAGCATACTTTATAGATGGTACTAAACCTTTGAGTCTGCCTCTGCTAGAATGGGAGACTTACAAGGGCAGGGACTTTGCTGGGTTTGCATGCAGGACAGAGTCTGGCACGTCAGTGTTCGGTGACCTCTAAGACACACAGTACTGGGCAGCAACGTAATTCAGAGCAGAGCCCTTGCCTACTAAGTGACTGGTCCTGGGTTTAATGCTGAACTTCAAACTGACTGACTGGCTGACTGACTGAGGTCAGTCAGCTTTAGTTGTAGTTTCCACTACCGTGACAATGCCATGACCAAAAGCAGCTTGGTCAATGTTCTATTGCTGTGAAGAGACATTATGGCCATAGTAACTCTTATAAAGGAAAACATTGAATTGGGGCTGGCTTATAGTCCAGAGGTTTAGCCCATCGTCATCATGGTGGGAAGCATGGTGCATACAGGCAGACATAGTGTTGGAGAGTAGCCAAAAGTTCTGTACCTGGGTCCACAGTAGATGTGGGAGACAGAGACAGAGAGAGAGAGAGATTGGGCCTGACTTGAATATTTGAAATCCTAAAGCTTATCCACAGACTTCCTGCAACGAGGCCACACCTCCTAATCCCTGTCAAGTAGTCACTCACTAGTGACCAAGCATTCAAATCTATAAGCCTATGGGTGCGGCATTTTTATTCAAATGACCACAAAAATATTTCTTTCACTTGCACTTTAGGTGTCAGACCATCACTGAAGGAAGTCAGACCAGGAACTCAAGCAGGGCAGGAGCTGATGCAGAGGGCATCGAGGAGTGATGCTTAGAGGCTTGAACCTCGTGGCTTGCTCAGCTGACTTTCTTATAGAATCCAGGACCACAAGCCCAGAGCTGTCCTCACGCACAATGAGATGCCCAGCCATCAATCACTAACTAAGAGGAGACTTTCTCAGTTGAGGTTCCCTCCTCTCTGATGACGCTAGCTCATGTCAAGTTGAAATGAAAAGTGGCCCGGACAGCCTGAGTTCAGCAGCTTCTGCCCTAGCATCGTGGCTATCCACAGGAAACACAGTCTCCACGGCATCGATGGGAGAAATGGACGAGCTATCACAATGCAGAGTCGGTAAGGGTAGTGGTGCAGACAGAGGGGTACAGTGTGTGAGCCGATGACACAGACTAGGAGAGTCAGGGAGTCAGGAGCCAGGGGCAAGATGGAGGCCAAGACAGTAGATAAAGAGTCTGGGCACAGATCTACTAAAGGGAGCCTCGGCTGTCAAACACCTTCAGAAGAATGTGAGGGGGAGTCTTTGCGCTTGGGAAGTTACATGTGAAAATGTAACAGTCTAATTAGGATGCACACAGAATAAAATATAAGAGCACAGGTCCACAGCTGCAGAGAAGCAAGACAGCTCCCTCAGAAAGGCTTCCGTCTTTATTCCAGACTCACACAAGTTACGGTGTCTTTACCTCAAAAAGCTTCCTGGCTGCCTCTCTTTGGAAACAAAGCTCTCAGAAATGATTGACGCGGCTGCTGCTGTTCTAGTGAGGACCAGTCTGAAGTCAGCCCTTGGCAACGTCACCAGGAGACCCCAATGTACCCCACCGGATGTGTTAAACCCGCTTCATTCTGGGAGCTTCTAGGCCAGCAGAAATTTGAGTCAATTTCTTTTGTGAACCCCACCCCCACCCCTGTCTTTAGCCAACCTCTTCATTTATTTATTTTAGTTTGAAGTGATATCTTGTAAGTGGAGGTATCTCAATTGTGGCATCTGGTTTAATTTTCAGAAACTATTTTTTAAAGATGTATTTACATGTTTTGCATATATATATATATATATATATTTACACACACACACATACCTCGTGCGTGCCTGTTGCCCACAGAGGTTAGAAAGGATCCCCTGTGGCTGGAGTTGTGGATGGTTGAAAGTCACCACTGAGTCCAGGTTCTCTGCAAGAGCAGCAAGTGCTCTTAATCTCTGCGCCATCTCTCCAGCTCTACCAAAATATAAAGACTTGTGTTTTTATTAATGGTATGTGTGTGCCACCATGTATTTGCAGGTGCTTGTGAAGCCAGATCTCTTAGAACTGGAGTTACAGATGGTTGAAAGGTACTGCGTGAGTACCGGGAACTAACCCTGGGTCTTCTCGAAAGAGCAGCAAGTGCTTTTAACCACTGAGCCACCTCTCCAGCTCCAGAAACTAACATTTTTATTCTTTGACTGTTTCTAAGTATCTCGTGAGTATCAAGGACTTTGGGAGAGATCCCTTGCTGTGAAGACTAGTAATTCTCGCTCTTGGCTATCGTGGGCTTGGGGCCTGGTTGGGGAAGGGGAAGATTTGGTAGAGATCAAATGTGGTAGCATGCAAAGGACGCAGAGGGCAGACAAGGAAGGGAGTGTTTCCTTCCTCTGGAGAGACTGGGTGAGGGGAGCAGACACACGACGTGTCTCAGGAGAGACAAGTCTCCTCAGAGTCTCGAAAGCCCATTAGCGTGTTCATCAGCGGACGCTCCAGGTGTAGGCTTGGAATCTGAACCAGGCTGGTGCGCTGAGGGAAAGCAGTTCAGTACGGTGGGAGCTGGCTGTCCATCTGCTAAGCTGCAGAGTCTCAAGACATCCAGATGGGTGAGGGGGGAAAGAGCAAGAATTTTTGAAGCTCTCATGGTGGTTCCCAGGTGCAAAGGAGGCTTGGGGATTGCTGACATAAGCAATGCTCGGCCATGCAGAGGTATTTTAATAAGAGAAACAATCAGATTTGTTTTTACAAAGACTTCCCTGGGCATTCTCTGCACATTTTCCTAAGCTCCGGTGATTGTGGAGCCTTGGCATGTAACATAAACTGTTAAGGTGGGCAGTAGGTGCCATAACTCAGGGAGCTGTGGGGACTGTGTCAAACCAGACTCTAAATGAAGTGACCAGGAGGGAATTTCAATCCAGCACTATTCCTGTATGCCTATTCACTTTTTTTTTTTTCAAATGAATGGGTGGTGTTTGTACAACAAACAGCATAGGAAAGATGGGGAAACTGTTTTCATACCAAGCCAAGTGCAGCCATGCTTACTATGTGCTGTAAATTATGAAGGTCCCCTAAGCGACATCCCTGTCGCTATATAGTGACCCACAGCTGGGCCTGTTCACACAGCCCTGTGGGAACCAGGGGTGGAAGACACTGCTAATACCCAAACCCTGGCAGTGCCTAGGTGTGGGGTGACTTAGAAGGTGGAACCCAACACGAGGTAATTGGGGTGTGAGGTCACAGGTCTTGCATGGGACAAATGGTTTCTCAGGTGGGTGAGTTGTTACAAAGCAAGCTGGCCCCCATATCCCTGGTCTCTTCTGCTTGCCATCAGTTTCCTTTCTGATTTGCATTAATGGAGGGACACAGCAAGTAGAGACTTCACTGGTACAGCGGTTCCCTGATCTCAGCCCACTGGAACTATTAGCTAAACAAGTCTGTTTTATATTTTGTTATACGAACACACAATGGATTAAGATAGTGGTGTTACTATTACTGCTGGTCATCTGTGCTTATAAAGTGACCAGCTCTAATTTGAATTTACCTTGTCCTTTGAGGCTTCACTGACAGGAGCAGGAAGTAACCAGGCTCTGACAGCATAAATTAAAATCTACTCTTCCCGACAACAACATAAAACATGATCGTTTCTGTCCCAAGGAACAAAAGGAGACAGTTTTCCATGGAGAATGTTTTTACACTGTGTAACAAGAGTCCTGCACTTTGCAGCTTGTGAAACTAGGTCCTCGTTATCAAAGCTTTACCTCTCTCTAAGCCGTGCTGTATTTTAGAGCCTGTTACTTGAAGCCCTCCAATTCTCACACATGTTTTCAGTAATGTTGGCTGGAAGTAACAAAAGGAAAACGGACATATATCGGCTTGCATAGATAAGCAGTGTGTTCTTGGAAAACTACAAGTCTGGAGACACATTCCCCAGGCTGATAAGGCAGTTCCCCAAGGATCCAGGACCTGGGTTGCTTTTAGCTTTTGAGTACATTCCTTTGGCATACAGAATTCATCCTCCATTTGTTACCTTGGGGTTGCAAACTGGATACCTCACCTCCAGCTCCTGTTCAGACCCAATGTAGGACGAAAACGGGGGGAGGGTGATAAAGTGTCCCGAAACAGAAATCTGATTCATTTAATGAACTTTCCAGAGTGTTCCATGTAGCAATTTTCTTGTTCTTTTATCGACCAGATGTTACATCTCCACCCCAGCTGGGGAAAAAAAAAAGGCCAGGAAATGGCGCCCTTCTGCTGGATCTATAGTTTGGATCCTAAATGTCCACTCAAAGCCCACAAGCTAGAGGCTTCTGTCATTTAGCACGCTATTGCCAGGTTCATGTCTGTTGTAGCATGTGTATCTTTCATTCCTTTTTATGGATGAATAATATTCTATTGTACAATAGCTACATTTATATCTCTACAAAATTATGAACATTTTGCCCTTTATGAATAATGCAGCTATAAACACACATGAGCACGTGTGGCTCAAGTTCCCAGAAACTGCACTCAGGGTTTCACCACCCCACAAAGCTGCCATTGCAGTTCTCATGCACTAGCTTTTGCATGAATATATTCCTTATAGTTCTTTTGGCTATACATATGGGCAGAATTACTGCTTCACCATTTTTTCCCCTTCGAGACAGGTTTCTCTGTGAAGCCTTGGCTGTCCTGGACTCCCTTTTGTAGACCAGGCTGGCCTTGAACTCACAGAGATCTGCCTGCCTCTGTCTCCCTGAGTGCTGGGATTACAGGTGTGCACCACTACACCTGGCTCACACATTCCATTTTTTAAATGAATGAATCAACAACCAAAAATAAGAGATAAACAGAAGTTTTTCGGGGTGGTAGTCCTACCCATCCTCCACCCCCCAGTTAATATTTGCTGGTTTGTTTTTCTGTCTCCTGATAGCAGCTGCCTAAATCATCTGAATGTGTGAAGTCACTTTAAATACTATTTTTTTCTTTACTTTCATTTTCCGTTTTTTTTTTCTCTCTTTTTGAGATAGGGTCTCATTCATGATATAGCCTTGGCTAGCCTAGAATTCTCCACGTAGACTAGGTTGCTGTCAGACTCATAGAGATCTACTTGTCTCTAATTCCTGAGATTAATGGTGCATGCCATTACACATAGATTATGAGTACATATATGTACACACACACTAAGGTCAGCAGGTCCTTCCGCCTCACTGTGAGTGACCCTATCCAATAGATCAAGGCCCAGGTAAGTCAACAGGCTGAGCCCTCTACGGCTGCCACTGCTGTGGAGTTCAGGCTGCGGCTACCTTAGCATGTATGCAGACCCACTCAGCTTCCAGGAGAAGCTGCACCCTCCAGTCCTCTCAGGAGTTTTCAGCTTCTTAGACTGAGCAGCCACTGGTTTCCTCAGCCATCAAGAGACTCCCCAGCCTCTGGTGGTGTGGGCAGACCTAATAAATCACCCCCTGTAATTACATGTGCAGTCTCTTGGTGCTGTTCCTGAGAACCTTGAAAAATACGAGCAGAGCAAGGTTATGGTTGGTGTGGCTCATATAGGAGTTCAGAATAGTAAGGTTTTCTTTTTCCTCTAAGAAATTAAAAATTACTAGTGTATACATCTCTTGTATTTGCATCATTTTTTGTCACTGAAGCAAATTCTTCCCACTGGACTACGCATGCCTTTCTAAAATCACTCTAAAAACATGAATGATAAGTGTCTTCTTCAGACTGAACAGATTCATAAATGTTTCCATAACTGGCTGTATCACGTGACAGGAAGAGGTGAGCCTGAGACATTTCCCTGCATAGGCAGGCTGTTGGGAAGATGGTCCTTTCTATGGTCAGTGTGTTTGAGATGTCAAGTTCTAAACTGGTTCTGTCACAGCTCATGTGTAATCCACTTCAGCAAAGTGCCAATCAGCTGAACTCAACATTATTTGTTTCCCTATAAAGTCACTGTGAGCATATGCTACCTCACTAGTATAAAACTTAATTATTAGCTGTAAAACTCTGAGATCCTGAAAGGATAGTGGTGTTATGAATTCAGCATTGCATCGCAACAGCTAGGAGAGTCCAAGATTCCCACCATAAATATGCACAATAAAAAGCAGTAACGTGCACTTACAGAAACAAGCCTTTTATTTACAAAAATGATGACTTCAGACTTCAAAATTAGGTCCCTTTGATATGAGGCAAAGCCCATGTAATAGCACATGAAAACAAGATGGAGGTTTATTTTCTCTTACATTAAAACAAGCCCAGAGAAAGGCAGTTATGATTGATACCACATCTTCATGGTATCAAGATATGAGCTCCTTCCACCTCTCCTGGCCTCTGTGACTTTATCTTCAAGGCTATGGCTAGGATCACTGCAGCCATTGAAGCCATGATTTATATATCAAAATAAGAAGAAAAGAACAAAAGAGTCCATTTCTAAGTAAAGCAGTGTCTTTTAAATTAAAGAGCTCTAGGCCTGTGAGATGGCAAGGTGTGTAGAAACATTTGTGTAAGCCTGAGGACCCCATCTTATAGTGGAAGAAGTTATCCCTTTAACTCCACATTCACATGGACCCACAACCCACGCACACATATACACACCACGCACACATACACACATCCCCAAAACAGAGGGAAGCCAAATCCAAGTTTTCTAGAACTTTTCAAAGCATAAAGAATTAAAATAGAAGGAAAGCTAGAGGGATGGCTCGGTGTGTAAGAGCGATTGCTGAGCAAACACAAGCAATCCCCAGCACATAAGAAGTGTGCCTGCAATTCAGGAAGCACAAACAACAAAGTATTAATTATCTGAGAGGAGGGACCCTCCTTTGAGAAAATGCCTCAAGATCGGGCTTATAGGCAAGCCTGTAACCACTAAAAAGCAGCCTGGATGGATCTGACTCCCTGATCCTGCCCTGTTTGAGTTCCTGTCCTGACTTCCTTCAGTGATGTACTATGATGTGAAAATGTAAGCTAATAAAATCTTCCCTCCCCAACCTGCTCTCGGTCACGGTGTTTCATCACAGCAATTGTAACCTTAGTATGACAAGGACTCAGTTTATCACTTAGTGATGGAAAGCTTGCCTGGCACATACAAAGCCATGGGTTCAATTCCACCAAAGCAACATACACAATAAATAAGTTGCATGCCTTAGTTTTCTTCTTTCTGGTAGGTCAAACACCTGCAACAGTGCTTGGTACATAATTATATCAGAGAGAACAGTATTTTTTAATGAATGAGTAAATGTCTAAAGCCTCAAGTAATTTTGTCCCTATCCTTTCACTACCTCTCTCTCGAGAATCCCCTGAAGCCACATTCTTTTATTTCATAAAGCCATAGAATGAAAGAACGTGGGTGAAAGTGGGGTGGGAGTTAATACTAAAATAAGGATTTAAAGATTATATATATATATATATATTTTAAAGAAAGACTGATGAGTTAAAATGAAATATTGAAAAAAGTTAGCAACAATAAAGTTTAAAAAACAATTGGATCAATAAAATTTTCATCAAGAAAAGAGAAAGTGAAAGCAAGGCTGAAGAGTCTTAATCTCAGAGAAAACGTTTCAAAATACAAAGCAAACATTACTGTAATGATGACAGTACTCCAGCTTCAGTGTCCTGGCTCTGGCCTAGTTAACTAGTTATCTATTAACTAGTATATTAATGTGTTCGCAGGACCATTGGGTATCTCCTCCCACCTAAAACTCAAGTATGTTCTGGCTCATTGACATATCCCCCACACACCCTTTCCTTTTCTCCCCTCTCCCTCCTGCTCAGAAATCTGCTCCCCTTTTCAACCAGCCTTCCTTCCTTTTCTTCCTTGAGAATATATCTCCTGCTCAAGATACATTGCAACCCAGTACTCTAGGAAGACTGTCTTGGTTTGCTTCCCACTGCTGTGATAAAATGCAGGCCAGAAAACAACTTGGGAGAAAGGGTTCATTTCTTCTTACAACTTAGGTCAAGTCCCATCGCTGAGGGAAGTCAGGGCAGGACCTGAAACTGAGGCTTGCTCTCCCCTGGGCTAGCTCAGCTTGCTTTTTAATACAAGTCAGAGCCACCTCTGGGGGTGGTATTAGTCACAGAGGGCTGGGCTCTCCCACATCAGTCATTAATAAAGAAAATACCTGACAGGCCATTTGATAGGAGCATTCTATCAACTGTGGATATCATGTGCACATTCTCTGATGAGGTCTGAACTTACTTTTTCGGCCCACTTTTTTTTTTCTTTTAGTTTTTCGAGACAGGGTTTCTCTGTGTATCCTCAGCTTTGTAGATCAGGCTGGCCTTGAACTCACAGAGATCCACCTGCTTCTGCCTGCTAAGTGCTGGGATTAAAGACTTGTGCCACCATGACCAGCTTCAGCTCACTTCTTAACTGCATTTTCCTCTTGTTGTTGCATTTCCAACGTTCCTTCTATAACTGGTCGTACATAGCTTCAAGTTCTGCATCCAGATTCAATTAACTGCAGACTAAAATATTCTGGAAATATATCTGTATTGAGTATGCACTTTCTTGCCATTCCCTAGAAAATACACTACATAGAATTTCCATCATGTTGGATATTGTAAGTATCCTAGAGATAACTTAAATTATGAGGATGTACAGAATATTCATATTCACTAAGCCATTTTTATATATGGGTCTTGGGCACCCATAGACTTTTGGCATCCTTGGAAGGGGGAATCCTGGAATAAACCTCTAACCGATACTGAGCTACTGCGTATTCTGGATAAATTAGTTAAGTGGGAGCATTCTTTGAAAACTAGTCATCCCTAAGTAGCAAGGAACATTGCCTAGCAACTGGACCAGCAAACTGGGTTGAAGCATAAACCAGAAAAAAAAAAAAATCAAAAAGTTCCAAGGCCTTAGGGACAGGGGCCATCTGGAAGAGTCAGCAAGAGCGCCCTAGGCTTCGGTCGGTGTGGCCGAGGTAGGGACTGGTGCCAGGGACCTAGCCTGCCCCGCAGGCAGCAGGCGGGCAGAGGACACATTCCGCGAGAGGCGGGTGTTTCAGGTAAGAAACCGCGCAGGAGAGCAAGTCCAGACGCCAGCGGGGAGGAAGTAGCGCTGCGGGCCCGCCCACGAGACCCGCCCTAGCTGGTTGACCCGGAAGCGGTTGTGCGTAACGCCGCGCGGCCCGGCTCCCCTTTCCGGTCGGCGTGGTTCTCGAGCGGAGCGTCTTCCGCAACCGGGCCTTCACCATGAGCGTCCCGGCCTTCATCGACATCAGCGAGGAAGACCAGGTGCACGTTGCGGGGCCCGCGGGGCGGCGGGGGAAGGCCGTGAGGAGGGGGCGCGCTCTCCGGGCCCGGGTCTCGGCGCGCGCGCGGCCGACGATCGGGACGCGGGCCGGGCGGCCGGCGGGACTCCTCCGGAGTCGCGGGCAGGGCACGGCGTCCGCGAAGTTGGCGTGTGGCGGGCGCTAGTCGTCGGGGAAGAAGCCGCTTTGAGCTGAGCGTGTAAAGGCGGGTCACAGACGAGGCCGGCCTGTGTCGTCTGCGCTGACCCGTGTTTGGCGTTCCCACAACCCCACCTGTCAGTCCCCCGTCTGCTGCTGGGAGGAATGAGCATCTGGCGGGCCGTCCTGACACTCTGAAGTTTACCCATTGGGGTTTGCACTTCGGTATACGGGACGGGTGGCTTCTCGTCTTTCCCATTACAGGTTTAGTTGTTGAGATGATAGTTAAGTTTTTTTTTAATAACCTGAACTGTTCTTTGAAGACGTTTGTCCTGTGCGTGCGTGCACGCGAGACACCACTGACAGAAACTTGAGGTTCCATGTTAAACAAGGACGGAGAGGGAGTTATGCACCCCTAGAAAGATAACCGAAGAGAGAGTTATTTGATGGTAATGGAAGTGTGTTAACCAGGAATTGACTAGTGTTTACAGAGAAGGTACTCCGGTCCAGGGTCTGTGACCTTGTCATTGGTCATACTGTACAGTGTCTTGTGGTCAGCAAGAATGATATAAAAAAACGTTAATTTTTTTTTAAGAAAAATGTTTGTAAAGCAGGGAGTGAAAAATGATTTTTTAAAACCTTGATTGGATTATATATTTGTGATATCGAGGATGATTTCTGGTGTCATTTTGTTCTTTCTAATTTGACAGTTGAATTTTCAAGGTACTCTTTTTTTTGTAATACCGTACCAACTTCTTATATGAGGCTACTATGTTACTGTTTGGAAAAATAATTCCATCAGCCCTCTGGGTTTATTAGGTTTCTGAGGTAGCTAAACACATTTGGAGGGTTAAAAATGTTGGTTATCCTCCCCAAGGTTCTTTTGCTTTGTCCAGACAAGTTGACACCTTGCATTTTCTTTTTGTTTTCCTCTTTTGTGTGGATTTTTTTTCACTAGGTAGCCTTGGCTGGCCTGGAACTGGGAGCCAATAGAGATCTCTCTGCCTCAAGTGTTGTGGGCACAGCTGCGTACCACCTCACTCAGCCACCTGTGCGCTCATGCTCTCTCTTTCTTTTGAGAGAGGGTTTCTCTGTGTGGCCTTGGCTGTCCTGGACTACTTTGTAGACCAGGTTGGCTTCGAACTCACAGAGATTCACCTCCTCTGCCGCCCTGAGTGCTGGGATCACAGGTGGGCACTGCCACACTCCTCACCTGTGCATTTTCTCATGGAATTCTTTACTCTGCTGCTTTATTATTTTATTTTTGATTTTTCGAGACAGGGTTTCTCCGGGTAGCCTTGGCTGTCCTGGAACTCACTCTGTAAACCAGGCTGGCCTCAAACTCAAAAGAGATCCACCTGCTCCTGCTCCTGCCTCCTGAACGCTGGGATCAAAGGCCTGTGCCATTACCGCCCAGCTCAAGTATTATTTTATTAGCTTTAAAAAATCATTCACATTCATGTTTGACTACATAAATGCCAAACCATCAAAGGAAAAATTATTAAAGATCATAATTAGGGAGTAAAGTAGGAAATATCCAAATGATTTAATTTAGTAGTTTGTTTTGATAGGCCCAAAAGTCCTATCTGGCTTTCTGACCCAGAGATCCATGTTACATTTTAAGATATTTGTTACACAGTGCATCCACTTTGATATATAAACATTTTAGTTCAGGCTGCACCGATAGGCATTATCTTTTTATATTAGTGTCTTCCAAAATGCTTGTCCCAAATGGTTGTCAAGTTAATAGCAAATGATTAGCCTTTTTTCCAGGTGATGACTATAATTTCTAGTCTAGATTATAAGCTCTATTTGTATATATCCTTGACAGCAATACAATTTTCATTTATTAAAGAAAAAAACCTTTGACTTTGCCGAGTCAGATGGACTTGTCTCTAGTTTCCATCCCTCCCAGTGGGTTAAATGAGAAAGCAAGCGCTACAGACTGGAAGTCCCGCCGATGGAGGTGACAGGAAGCTGAATGTGATCTGTGAAGTGTCTATACGGGCTCTGTAGAGGGAGTGACGGAACAGCACTGGCTTTGGAAGCAGGGCAGATGGGTTTGATATTTGTGTTTTGTCGTATGTCAGTTTTACAAGTGGATGGAGAGATTTAGCAACCCTGTTTGATTCACAGGCAGCTGAACTTCGCGCTTACCTGAAATCGAAAGGCGCGGAGATCTCGGAAGAGAACTCGGAAGGTGGACTTCATGTAGACTTAGCTCAGATTATTGAAGCCTGTGATGTGTGTCTGAAGGAAGATGATAAAGGTTTGTTTTAATTCCTACAAAATATTTCTTACTAATCATAAGAAAGTTTTTTTCTTGTCAGTTGTATGGTTTGAGACTTAAGATTTTTAAGCAGTGAGGGGGGAACGAATACAATCAGAAATGTATAAAAATTTTTAATTATTTTCAAGCAGTTGTTTTTATTGTAATCTTTTCATATAATTTTAGGGTTGTTTTTTTTTTTCTGTTAAACCTGTAAAATAAGCCATTTGGGGAAAACCTTTTTAATATGTATATCAGTGTCTTTCTACGCTTACTAGAAGTTGGTGGTTTTAAAATGAGCTAAAGAGATCTGGATAGACATCAGAGAGGGCATTATTTCAAGCAATATTTCATTGTTAGGCTGCTCCCTATTTTTGAGATACAACTGGAATTTCCATATGGTGAATTCTGAAATCTAGAGATAAAACTTTGTGTGTGTATGTGTAAGTAATGGCTGTAATGCTTGAAAATGAGTTAACCAGCTAGAAATTTAACAGCCTTCTACTTCAAATTAATTCTCTACATGAGGTACAAAGTTTTCTTCAGTTGAGACACCCTGGCCTAAAATCCAACAAGTAATTTCAAGATGGTTGGATATTATGCCAATAAAAATCATACAAGAAAATAAATGAACATGTAAATCGAGTACCTGCTTTCTGAATGCCGGCTCTACAATGGCACTGGTGCATTGTGATTCATGGATGCTGTGTTCTTAATGCTATCCCTGAAATAAAGTGTCTTCTCAAAGTTTCACGGTAGCCCAACTATGTTAGAGCATCTTTGTATTGAAACACTAGAAATACATACTGAATTAGACATGCAGGGTGTTGTATCTCTGCTGATTGTGTTCTTGATGCCTGTGTAGATGTTGAAAGTGTGATGAACAGTGTGGTATCGCTCCTGTTGATCCTGGAACCAGACAAGCAAGAAGCATTGATCGAAAGTCTGTGTGAAAAGTTGGTCAAGTTTCGGGAAGGTGAACGCCCATCTCTGAGACTGCAGTTGTAAGTTTTAGACTACAGGAGGGGCCTAGAGAGGCGCTCCACAGAGGATCTGAGTTTGGTTCCTGTCACTCATGTCAGGCCACTCAGCTCTCAGTAACTCCAGCTCCTGGGAATCCTACAGGCGTCTGCTGGCACCTGCACACACAGACACACACACACACACACAAAATTTAAAATAATAAAAATAAATCTTCTTTAGAAACAAAACATTCAGAGGGCTGTTTGTATGGTATAAATTGTGATTGCTGGAAGCAGGAATTCTGGAATTTGATTGTCAGCAACTTTCTCTGTCTTGGGCAGTTATTTAACCTTTCTGTGCCCCGGTTCCCTCCTTTGTAATATGAAGTTATTATTAGTGCTGCCTTGTATTTGTTGTGAGAGCAGATAGCCTCAATCAGTACTTTGGTGCTTGTTAACCAGGCTCAGCAATCTTTTCCATGGGATGGACAAGAATACTCCTGTAAGGTACACGGTGTACTGCAGCCTCATCAAAGTGGCAGCGTCGTGTGGGGCCATCCAGTACATCCCAACGGAACTGGATCAAGTGAGTACCCTGCTCGTGGGTTGTAGCTCAGATAGTAGCTGCTCCTTGTGTCCTGACCTTTATCTGTTTCTCCTTTGGGAAAGTGTGGGGTACAGTAGGAGCTCATGTGGCCCAGGCCAGCCTCAGGCTTGCTGTGTAGTTGTGGATGAGCTTGAACCGATTCTCCTGCCCGTCCCCCCTCCTAAATGCTTAGTGTTTTATGCTGAATATATATTGCTCAACTCTGTTAATAAATTCTCTTTTCATAAATCGTGTTGTAGGTGAGAAAGTGGATTTCGGACTGGAAGCTCACCACTGAAAAGAAACACACCCTCTTAAGACTACTTTATGAGGCGCTCGTGGATTGTAAGAAAAGGTATCAGAAGTACTGCACAAGCAGAACTTGATTTTCTTTTTAAAACTGCTACAGTTGAAAACCCCAGAGCTGTTTATGATGTTAGACTAAGTTATTTAATGATATTCTGAAGAATAGTACCAGAGTGAAGCATTCATTTTTGTTGAGAGGTGCAGTGGGTTCATAAAAGAACTGTAGAATTAAACGAGATCTTTCTTGTTAGGTTCCGGCAAGGTCTTGGTATAAAAGCTTCTTTGTGTTCAACCCATCAAATCCAGTGGTCAATATCCCAACTTTAGGTGCCTGCAAACAGTCAGTTAGTTAGCCTTATTGTATGGTTGTTTAAATGAAGGCTTTATCTAGCTTTTTCTTAATACTTCTGAAAACAAGAAAATCACTCTTCAGTTAATTTCAATTAATTTTCTTATACAAATTTCATAATAGCTTTGGTGCTAATGTCAGAAAGATTAATACATTTCTGTTATGGTACATTGTGAATATTTTCCAGATATAATTTTGTTGTGAAGGTTGGTGTGTTTATCATAGGCAAACAGTGCATACCTTTGTAGTCTGTTCTGGAGCAGTGGGTGGTTTACGCCATGCTGGCCTCCTTGGGACAACATTTTAACCAGTTGTCAGTAAAGGGTTGAGAGGAAGTAGTTTACATCAGAGACTGTTTCAGGTGGAGTGCATGCAGAAGACTATAAGAGACAGGTGTGTGTTGTGTGCAGGTCACGGATTCAGGCCTCTGGAGTTCAGACCTTGAGCTCAACATTCACGTGGCCCTGAGTGGTTTAGTGTGGCTGTAGTACTTTAAAATGGAAACAGCACTATTCCTTACCTCCACTCGTTAGGGACATCACATACGGAGTGTTAAAGGCGTCATCACTAAGTAGACACTCATTAAGTTCGCCTTTAGGAGTTGAGTTCATTTTTCTACTGCAGTGGTTTTAGGTGATGGGTGTTGTGATTTATTGTGAATGCAAGGTGCCTGCCGAAGCTGATACCCCATCTTTAGAGATTTCATTGTTTGTTTGGCTCTCAATGTGTTGTGTATGGAAAGGAAATAATGAATTCCAGAGGTAGTCTCAGAAATCTAGGTAGGTCAGTAGCATCTACCAGGGCTACTGGACCTGTCCTGGTGTTTACATATTACAATATACTTAATCACAACTGAACTCTTTCTTTTTAAAAGGCTTTTAGTTTGGCTGAGGGGCGGGGGTTGGGAGGGAGTTGTGTGCACATGAGTGAGTGAAAGTTAGAGGAAACTTAGTGAAGGCAGTTCTCTCCTACCTTTCTATGGCTTAGCTCTACCATAGATCTTTGAGTCTGCATGGCAAGAACCTTTGCCTTTTGAGCCCTCTCACAGGCCTCGCCTTTCCTCTCTGAAAGTTTTTGCAGCCCCTCTGGTATTCTTTTCTATCTTCTGTCCTCCCTACCTATTCTGTTGCGTTTGTTCTCTGTGGTTTGCTTGCTTGCTGCAATTGTAGAGGAGCCAGGGATCTAGAGTACCTTGTGTGGGCTGTTTTTTTTTTCTGTTCGTAATTTATATTCCCTGCAGGACACTTGGCATCTGGGCCTGCACCTGTGGCCTCACCAGCTAATTAAGATGAGCCAGCCGGTCCCCCGGCTACTGGAGCTCCCGTTGTTCCCTCGAGTGTCCCTTAGAGAGCTGCTGGCCTGAGCAGTCTTCTTATTGCCTCTCCTGCTGCTTCTCTGAACTCCAAATATCCATTCCTATTTTACATCTCTAAAAGAGTGTACAAAAGGAATCTTAGACTTGATAGTTGAAAAAGTAAACCATAGATTTTCCCCCCTAACTCAGGAGATTACCATCTCCATTTTTCCAGTTGATTAAGACCAAAACTTGGGATTCATCCATGACCTGTCTGTCTTCCATCCATCAGCAGACCCTTTTGGCTTTTGAGTAAATGTAAAGTCAAACCACGTCACTTCTCTTGCTACCAGGTGGTCTAAGCCATTGTCCTTTCTTTATTTTAACTGTCCACTAACCAGTCCTTGTTTTGATCCTTGTTATCCTGTAGACTGTTCTCAACGCAGCTGCCAGGAAGTTCTATTTAATGTAGATTATCAGACTGTGTTTCTCCTCTACTAAGAACCCTCCAGGGGCATCATTCAGAGGAATAGGCAAGCCAACTCCAGCCCTATGGCACTGGATTTTTCCAGAATACTACCTAGGTATCCACATGGCTCCCTCTTCTTCGTGCCATTCACTGGTTCCAGTCATTGGAAGGGCTTTCTTGGCCTCCTGTGTAGCTAGCAGCCCCTCTGCCCCATCCCTGTTACTATATATTTCCCCTTTGCCAACAGGAATATTGTTGTGTAGAACACAGACTTCATGAGGGGAGGGACTTGTACCAGTAGGCAATTGGTACCTGTGTATCAGATGAGTGGCTGTTGCTAACCTAAACATAGCCAAGCAGTGGGTCCAAGAGGCAGAGATGTAAGACACTATCAAGTGCTAGCTTGAACTGCTGAGTATATGCCTTCCAAAGGCATGAAGAGTGAAGCATCTTGGAACTCTTTGCAAGCATGTAAGAGCTCTTCCTAGTGTTCTGAACTGAGAATTAAAGTGCAGTGTTTTAGATTTGATCCTGGTTCTGAAGAATAAATACAGTGCAGTAGCCCCCTCTCTGTCTTTAGTCTTTACTCAGCACATGTCTGTGGGGCTCCTCTCACACTCTTCAGTAACACTAGTCTCCTTTTTACTTTAGCTTCTTCTTTCTTTTTTTAAGATTTATTTTTTTTATTTTATGTGTGTATCTGATTGCATATATGCATGCAGGTGCCTTAAAGCCAGAGTTGTAGTCAGTTGTAAGTTTCCTGATGTGGGTGGTGGGACCAAAGTCATGTTTCCTGCAAGTCTAGCTTATGCTCTTAATTGCTGAGCCATCTCTTCAGCCCCTTTACACCTTTGGAATGAAAAACAATGTCTGTGGCCCAAACTGCTCCACTAAACTTCAGATCTCTGTGTGTGAATGTTTTTTCTTTGCACTAATATATGGCCCATGGCACCATATACTCAGTGTAACCAAAAAGATTTTACATTTCTTTTCTTAGTCTCCATTTCTTATCCGTAAATGTAATGGTGATTTCAGCCTCGATTCCCTCTCTCCATCTTCTGTGATCACCACACCTAGTTATTTCTGCCTCCTCAGCGCTGTGTCTATAGGCATCAGCATTGCTTCTCTGCATTGTTGCAGGACTCTTCAAAGTATTCTCTGAATTTTCCCTGAAATTTCAACATGTTATGTAGTTTTTCATTTAGTCTTGATCCAGTATGGAATCCTTAGTGTACATTTTTCCAGCATAAGGTTCCGCCTACTGTGAATAGTGAAAGCTGTCTTGTCAGTTTCATAGTGACAGACTACAGTAACTGTGCTTAAATATTCCCAGTGTGTCTCTCTCTTGCACACGTTCCCCTGGCATTATATTCTTGTTTATCATACCCTAGACAAAGAACCTGTCAGTTCAGAATCACCATGCATTTCCCACTCTGGAGACTTTTTTGTACATGGCTCATAAGGGGAGTGGTTGTTACTTTTTAAAAATTGTTGATTTGTGTGTGTACATGTGCTATAGTGCACAGGTAGAAGCCAAAGGAGAATTGCAGGAGTCAGTTCTTTCTCTCTACCATGTGAATCTCAGGGATCAGACTCAGGTTGTCACGCTTGGTAGCAAGTGCCTAAACCACCTCATATGCCTATATTTTAACATTTTGAAGTGGTTGAGGGAGAAAATGCCACAGGAAAGGTAGCATTCCATGACATGAACATTATATGGAATCCAGATTTCAGTATCTGTGAGATTTTGTTGGCATACATGTATGCCTGCTCATGTGCACATTTGGTGGCTGGTTTTGCCATGAGTTGAGTAGATGGAACAGAGACTCTTTTGCTTGTAAAGCATTTTAAAACATTTGCTGTCTTGCTCTTTACAAGAAGCTGCCTATCCCCATTCAAAATAGTCTACCAAGATTTTTATTTTTATGTGTATAGGTGTTTGGCTTGTGTGTATGTCTATGTACCATGTACATGCCTACATTTTAAAGACTGATCCTAGTTAGCTATTGCCATATGCCATGCTGTGCAGTTTAAATGGAGTATTCAACTTTTAATGAAAAGACTTTTTTAGTTGAGACATACCAGATTGAGGTGTACTGTGGTTGCTAAGACTAGAAGACATGGTGTGCCTGGGGCATGGTGTGCCTGGGGTTGAGAATAATTATGAGTTTCTTAATGCATTTCTTTGGATTTTATAATTATAGCACTGTTTAAGATATTAAGTACCATAACTATGCATACATATATGTCATTGAACTTTAGGCAAACACAGTTCCTACTGCATTTCCTAGGTTGAATGCAGATAGGAAGGGAAAATATTTCTAGAAAAAGAAAAGGGGGGAAACCTAATTTTTCTCAGCTTTGCAATAATTTTGGAAGTAGGTGAAGATTCATTAATTAAGGAAGTAAGAATAGCAAAGATAAATGCTGGGTTTATTTATCACTGAGTTACATCCCTAGCCAAAATAAGCATTTTATAAGCCTCCAAGTTGAAAAAATGTACTCAGTTATTCTATCCCCTTCTGTGTAAAGCAAAGGACACTATCATCAAAACTAAACAACAGCCTACAGACGGGGAAAGGATCTTCATCAACCCTATATCTGACAGAGGTCTAATATCCAGACTTTATAAAGAACTCAAGAAATTAAAGAGCAACAAATCAAATAACCCAATTAAAAAATGGGGTACGGAGCTAAACAGAGAATTCTCTATAGAGGAACATCGAATGCCAAAGAAACACTTAAAGAAATGCTCCATATCCTTAGCCATCAGGGAGATGCAAATCAAAACAACCCTGAGATTTTTACCTCACACCTATCAGAATGGCTAAGATCAAAAACTTAAGTGACAACACATGCTGGAGAGGATGTGGAGAAAGGGGAACCCTACTCCATTGCTGGTGGGAATGTAAACTTGTACAACCACTTTGGAGATCTATCTGGCACTTTCTCAGACAATTAGGAATAGTGCTTCCTCAAGATCCAGCTATACCACTCCTAGGCATATATCCAAAAGATTCTAAAGTACACAACAAGGACATTTATTTGCTCAACCATGTTCTTAGCAGCTCTATGCATAATAGCCAGAATCTGGAAACAACCCAGATGTCCCTCGACTGAGGAATGGATACAGAAATTGTGGTACATTTACACAATGGAATACGACTCAGCAATTAAAAAAAAAAGGAAATCATGAAATTTGCAGGCAAATGGTGGGATCTAGAAAAGA
>CM053748.1:28306094-28327841 GCA_028658305.1 Pachyuromys duprasi
TCCAAACAAGAACCATGCATGGAGATAACTTAGAACCCTTGCATAGAGGTAGCCCATGGCAGCTCAGTGTCCAAGAGGGTTCCCCAATAATAGGAACAGGGACTGTCTCTGACATGGATCTCATGGGCTGGCTCTTTGATCACTTCTACATGAGGGAAGAGCAGCCTTATCAATCCACAGAGGAAGACAATGCAGCCAGTCCTGATGAGACCTGATAGGCTAGGGTCAGATGGAAGGGGAGGAGGACCTCCCCTATCGTTGGACTGGGGGAGGGGCATTGAAGAAGAAGAGGGAAGGAGGGTGGGAGGGAGAGGGGGCTACAGCTGGGATACAAAGTGAATAAACTGTAATTAATAAAAATAAAATTTTAAAAATGATAGTTAGAATTGACCATCCATAAAATGTTAAGGTTAATTTACATTGGAAAGCTATCACAGCCTCACTGTCCTAAAAGCTCATCTTGAGCCTTCATACTCACGTCTCCCTTTGCCTAGCACGCTAGCTTTTTTCACAACAAAGACTGAGGGTAAAGGGAAATTTTCTGCTTTGGTGTCTCGGTTTACCTTTCACAACCTCAGAGAGACTGCTTACTCTATAAAGTCATCCCCACTTTCTGCCCTTCCTACTTTTTTCTCTCAGCTTTTATTTAATCATTTGTTATTTTTCCTTAGTGTGTGACAGGTTCTGTGTTTGCTTTCTTTTAAAGATAAACAGCCATTGTTTTATATATGCATCAGTAAGTATTTTTAGTAAGGGAATGACTTAACAAAATTCAAACTAGTAAAAATGATGCTCTTTTTAGTGATGCTGCATCAAAGGTCATGGTGGAGTTGCTCGGGAGTTACACAGAAGACAATGCTTCCCAGGCTCGAGTTGATGCCCACAGGTAATACTGAGCATTGCTCCGGTGAGCACTTGCCATCAACTTAAAGATGAACTACAGGCTTCAGTCCAGCAACTGACATAATCTCCGCAACCCCTAGCAGGCAAGAGGTAGTCAGTAGTACCTTCAGGATTGATTGTGTGTGTGTGTAATAACACTTGGTGTTTCCTGGCAGGCTTGTGTTGTTAGTGCCTAATAAGCACAGCCAAAGAACTCACTCTGGAGTTGGTCTTTCTTAATAAGGTTTGTAGATGGGGAAAGTTTGATTAGTTGGCAAAATTTAACTATTTCCTAATGAAAAAGTAAGGACTTTATAGTCCTAGATTTAACATAAAAGTGAGGCAAGAATTAGAGTTTTATGAAATTTCTGTATAGGGTTATTACTGCCTGTGGACTTAGACATGGCAGGGGTTGGCATACAGATAGATTATGGCAAAGGTTCCTGCTTTGCCAGTGTTTAAAGTTTCACCACAGACCTTAATTGAAATTTGCTAGATGAATTTCTTGTTTTTCTGAGTGTCTTTCATGATCTCTAAAATGGTCATGAGAACAGTCTGTTAAGGTTGTTGTAAGGGTAAATAAATGGTCATGAGACAGTCTGTAAGGGTGGATAAAATTGACTTCTGTGAGCTGTTGCTGTTGCATTAAAACTATTGAAGCATACCCTCAATAAAAAGGTATTGAGCTATCTGTTTTAACCTGAATTTGTATCTTCTCCATCCTATATTGAATTCTTAGATTACTGAATTAAATATATCTTATGTACAAATTAATCAGCAACAAGCTAGGATTTCAAGGTCCAGCTTACTTTTTTGTTTTTTATTTTTTACTTTTTGTTTTCTTATCAAGGTGTATTGTGCGGGCACTGAAGGATCCAAATGCCTTTCTTTTTGACCATCTTCTTACTCTAAAGCCAGTTAAGTTTTTGGAAGGCGAGCTTATCCATGATGTAAGTAGTTTGTCTTGGTGTGAATCAGTTTTTCTCCAGAGTCTTATGTATGTACTGAAGCAGCAGCCCCCTTTGTTTCTTATTCATACAGGATGTTACTGGAGAGAGCCTACCTCTGTTGGGAACAGACTGGTATTAGGACCAGCGTTCTCTGTCCCCTGAACACTGTTCCTTTATCTTCTGTCTTGGGCTGGCCATTTTGAACTTCACTAATCACATTTCTTTTTATTACTTAATATCACTGCCCCAAATTAAGATTTTAAAAAATAATAATAACATAGCCAGTCTTGGTCCCGGCATTTCAAGGGCTGGAGCAAGAGGATCAGGAGTTCAAGACCAGCGGGAACTACATATAACAAGACATTCTCTTAGAAACAAATGAATCCCATGTTTGTAGCTGTGAAAGACAACTCATTTTTTTGTATTATTTTCTATTTGGGCTAAGTAGATTAGAGCTCATTGTACTTTCTCATTGGTTGATGTTTAAAATGACCTACATGGTGGTTGGGCAGTATGCTGGTGAATGCTTCTACACTAAATATGGAGAATTATTGTTAGAAGTCAGTGTCTTAAAATATCCTGAGTATACATCTAGCTTCTGTCTTGATACTATTTTGTCTTTTATCTCTGTAGTTATTAACCATTTTTGTGAGTGCTAAATTGGCATCATATGTCAAGTTCTATCAGAATAATAAAGACTTCATAGATTCACTTGGTAAGTATTGGGTGTTTTTGTTTTGGGTTTTCAAGACAGGGTTTCTCTGTATAGCTTTGACTATCCTGTACTTTCTTTGTAGACCGTACTGGTCTCAAACTCCCAGAGATCTGCCTGCCTCTGCCTCCCTGAGTGCTGGGATTACAGGCATGTACCATCACACCTGGCCAAGTGTTGGGTTTTTATTTTATTGTTTTTTGAGGGAGAGAACCTGAAAGGCTAATGGTTAAGATTGATTTTTGTTTGTTTGCTTGTTTGTTTATACTGTTGCTTAGATGCATGGTGATGTGTATAAAATTTAGTTGCAGAGTTGTATCAGGTTTCACTCCCCCTTTAATAAATAATTCCATATATGATTGACTCCACTGCCAAAATGAATATGTAGTGCTCTTTACACAGTAAAAGTTCTCTGAATAGCATAAGTTCTCTGAAGACAGTAAGAAATACGATTTTATCTTTAGTGGTTATTTTTTATTAAAATGTTAGTTATGGGGTGTGCCTGCACATATTCATGCACATGTATGAATGTCAGAGAAAACCAGGAGTTGTTTGGTTTCTCCTCCTGTGTGGGTTCCAGGTATTACGCTTGGGTTGTTAGGCTTGGAAGCAGCTGTGTATCCAGGCTAAGCCATCTTGCCATCCTTTGAACAGGTTTTAAATGTTCTAAAACTACTAGTTTTTGGTTTTGTTTGACTGCTTCAGTCAACTGAAATAAGGAAACTTTATTTTCCAGCAGTTAAAATATAGTAGAGGTTGATTTGTGTTTCATATTAAAATTGAGTGGTTAGCCTTATTGGCTATGCGAGATGTGGATAACTGAAGAGTGACTTGGAATTTACTTGACTACTGTAGTTTAGTTAACCTTAATTCCTGTCACCTTTGCTTTCTGTACAGCCATTGGCTTGGGAAAAGGTTGACTTGTTTGAAAAACACCAAGATTAGATGGCTGTCTGTGTAGAACACCGCCAGGTGCACTAGACCCAGAAAACCACATTCTGTCCCAGTTAATTTGCTTTGTGGCATGAAGCTGTGTGATGGAATGTTAATGTCAGCAACCTCTTTATTTACGCACCAAGGCAAAAAGGAGTAGTAATTAACACTTTGACACTCCCCCATCGATGTGTAATTGACTGTTTCAAAGGAGCACTGGTTCATAAGCTATTGCATGCATTAAAACTACGTTTTCTATATTGCAGCATTTTAAGACAAGGGTCAGTGACAATGCAGAAATTGCTCAATGATGCACATTTTTTTATTACTGCATTAAGGTTTTGACATATTAGTAATGAATAAATGTTTCCATAAAATTAGATTTTTTATAACTTTAAAATTGAAATACGATGGAGAGCCCTGAGCCTTCCTCTGGGAAGGGAGCCCAGTTCATGAACCAAAGTGCCGTTGCCTCCAGATCTGTAACTCAAGCTTCACCTGCATAATAGTTTGCTTTTTCAGAACAGGAGTCCTAAAGGCTGTACATTTCATTCTTTGTTTAAAAGTAATGTTTATAAATGTGTGTTTTAGACAGAAATAAATGGCTTGGTGCAGTTCATTCCGGCAGTAGTCTTCATTCCTTTGACGGTTGTTTTCTCTTACAGTAGGGGTCCTGCACAAGAGCATCAGTAAACTAAAGAGCATTTTTAGGGACTAGAGAGAAGTCTCAGTAGGTAGAGGTGAGGTACTTGTGCAAGCATGAGAACTGGGGTCAGACCCCAGCACCCATGTAAAAGCTGGGCAAGGCAGTCTGTGTCTGTTACCTCAGTGCTAGTTGGTACACAACAGGCAGATCTTGAGGTCTGCAGACTAAGCAGTCTTGCTGAATGGTCAGGTCCAGGTTCAGTGAGAGCTCCTTCTCAAGAAAGAAGATGGAAACGAGACAATAGAGGGCACGGCCTTATCCCACTACTCATAAGCACATGCACTGTGTGTGCGCTTTTTAATCAGACCTTCAGAGTTTAGAATGTCTTTACTTTTTTCATACTCAGAGGACTGTGCATATATAACTGAGAATGCTAAGGGATTATTGAGAATCTTTTAATATTCCTTGATAGGAACAAATTCCTAACTGCTAAGTTACTGTGCCAGTTAGAAAAGAAATTCCTTTAATTTGCCTTTTGTAGAAATTTGCTTTTTTTTTTTCCCCAACAGATGCTTTAGGAGAAATGCTATTAAATATTATAAGTATTACATTCCGCAGGTAGCTTCAGTTTGTCAAAACATTTTTTTAATTAACACTGACAACTTGGGCCAATTTTATTATTATCTGTGTCAGCCAAATTGCCCTAACATGTCCACATGTAATCTGGTGCTACCCAGTTGCTACCTTCTTGCTTCAGAAAGTTAATCACCATCTGATTTGCATTTGTTAATTAGGGTTAATGTGCACTAATTGATTTTTTTTGATGCTTGTAGATTACCATTAAACTCAGCAATACTTACTTGTGTACCTCATTCATTTGAGTTATGATGATCATGTTTTTGTTGAATCTATGCCAAATCGGAAGCCTGTATCATTAATTACAGCTAATTAGCAGATGATTGTGTCCTGTATTAACAGCCTTCCCTAGTCTTCCACTAATTCATGAGTGATAATATCATTTTATTCATGTGTGCTTAAATAACTTATTAACAATATACTTGAGATAATATTGCTTTTTAAAAGTTGTTTTGATAATGCAATACTGTCAAAACAAGTACATAACATTCTGCTATAAGTCTGTTTAGGGGGCTAGGTTAAAGAGCCAAAGAGTACATGTCTTTAATCCCAGCACTTGGAAAGCAGAGGCAGGCAGATCTCAGTGAGTTAAACGCCAGCCTGCTTTGCATAGTTAGCTCCAGGACAGCCTATGTAAGAGACCCTATCTTTAAAAAGAAAAGAAAAAAAATCCAAAAAGCTTTAAAATTTATAGATTATTTTGAGTTTTCACTCTATTTTATAAATGGGCCTAAGTTCTCTGGCTACAAAATTAATAAAATTAATTTTTTTTTTAAAGAAAGGATAATGTTATGTTTACTTCCAGGTCTAACAATTTTCTGATCTAAATAACTATAATAGTGTGTATCATTCGAGAATATGATACAAGTATTAAATGATTTGTATAAATTTATTCTTTGTCCTTATCAAACATGCACATCTGTTAACAGTTTTTTTTGTTTTGTTTTTTTTTTTTCCTCCTCGAGACAGGGTTTCTCTGTGTGTCCATGGCTATCCTGGAACTCAACTCTGTAGACCAGGCTGGCCTGCTTCTGCCTCCCAAGAGCTGGGTTTAAGGGCCTGTGCCACCACTGCCCAACTAACTGTACAATTTTCGTACTGAGTGTATTGGCCTGTAAATATTTAGATAAACATCTTTGATAGGGACCAGAAGGGAAATAATAGTACATGAAAATATAAGTTAATAAGATGGGCGTGGTGGTGCCTACCTTTAATCCCAAGCCCTCGGAAGGCAGAGGCAGGTAGATCTCTTGAGTTCTAAGCCAGCTGGTCTACAAAGAGTTCCAGGACAACCAGGGCTACACAGAGAAACCCTATTTGAGGAAGAAAAAGAAGGAAAAAAATACAAATTAAAATATGAGAGTTGTATGTATGTGCATGGTACTGGGAACCAAACTCAGGGCCTTATAGTTGTTAGGTAAGCAGTGCACCATCAAATACACAAAGCTATGTTCACCAAGTGCTCTTCATTTAAATAACAGAATTCATTACTTATTTTCCAGTGTAGTGACAGAACTTGTTTAAATGAAGAGCTCTTGGTGAATGTAGGCTTTAGGTAATTTAATCGAAATGCGCACAGAACTTGTTTAAATGAAGAGCTCTTGGTGAATGTTGGCTTTAGGTAATTTAATCGAAATGCGCTATGTATATGTTTGTCTCCTAAAATGTGTAAAGATATACAAAACCTAAAAGTAGTATTTGTAGCTCATGCTTAACTTTAGACCTAATTACCTGCATTCTCTTATTACTATAAAATAATATAGTTTAGAAAAAACTCAACACTCTTGTCAAATATAACTTGTCAGGTTTGCTCTATGTAAGTGCTCACACCTAGTGACAGCTACTGCGTAAGTATGATTGTGCAAGCCTTTGCATGGATACTGAACGGCTCACTGTTCTGTAATTTAGGCCTCTTACATGAGCAAAATATGGCAAAAATGAGACTCCTCACTTTTATGGGAATGGCAGTGGAAAACAAAGAGATTTCTTTCGATACAATGCAGCAAGAACTACAGATTGGAGCTGATGATGTTGAAGCATTTGTTATTGATGGTAAGGCAATAGAACATTCTCATTACTTTCTACAGTATCTGTGATATGGATCATAAGATTTTTATCTTGAAACGAGCCTTATGCTAATAAAACTGGGTTGTTTGGTAGATGTGTGCATGTAATCAGATAATCAGATTAATTTGTAGTATGAAAAGTTAGTGAATATGTAAATTCTGTGGCTTTGGTTTTTGTCCTGTTTCCCAAAATCTCAATGTGCTCTGTATGGTGGTTAGAAGCAGGGATTTGTTCCCAGGTGTGCTGTGCATGGTTGTAATCCTAAACACTTTGGAGGCTGAGGCAGAAGGACTACCAAAAATCAACCAGGGATACATAGCAAAACCGTCCCAAAACAAATAAAAAACCCACAGATTTTATCCCTCAAATAGGGTTTCTCTGTATAGCCCTGGCTGTCCTGGAACTCTTTGTAAATATTTTATCTTTCTGTAGAACAGGAATGTGAATGCTATGTGTGATCATAAGGATTAAATACATTAATGCAAGAAGAATGACATAACTATTAGCCATGAATATTTTCTAAGCTTTTTAATATTTAAAGTTGAAATACTGTATAGCTAATAAGATGTCTAGAATTGTTGGCTTGGTTTCTAATAATCTAAGTTTCTAGTAGTCATCTAAAGAAGTAATACCTTATTTGGAAATTAATCCTCCCCATGAGTAATTGTAGAACAGAATAGAAATCAGGGTCAAAACTGTGGCCCAGGCTGATCTTGACCTCAAGACAAGTCTCCTGTCTCACTCAGTCTCCCAAGTGCTGGGATTATAGGTGTGAATCACCACACCTGCCTTTTCAACTGGAATTCCTAGTACAAACATTGTAACACCTGATAGTTTGCTCCAGCAAGCAACATACAGACACTACATAAGCTTCCTTCTGATTACCTTTTTTAAATTAATTTATTCTCTTTAAATCCTAATGGTCGCCTCCTCCCTCTTCTTCTCATTTCCACCCTTCTTCCTTATTCCCCTTGTCTCCCTCCATCCCTCCTCCCCTGTTGCTCAGGGAAGGGGAGCCCCCCCCCCAACCCACCCTAGCACATCAATTTATCTGGACTGAGCGCATCCCCTTCCCCTGTGGCCTGGTGAGGGGGAAGTGATCAAAAAGTAGGCAGTACAGTCCATGTCAGAGACAGCCCCTGCTCCCCTTTTTAGAGAACCCACGTGAAGTCTGAGCTGCCCATCGGCTACATGGGCCTAGGTCCAGTCCACGCATGGTCCTTACTTGGTGCTTCAGTCTCTTCAGGCCCCCTTAGGCCCCAGTTAGCTGGCTCTTGTTGATCTTTTGGAGCTCCTGTCACCTCCAGCTCCTTCTATCTTTCCCCCCACTTTCCCACAAGACTCCCTACACTTTGCCCAATGTTTGGCTGTGAGTCTCAGCATCTGTTCGATCCACTGCTGGATGGAGCCTCTCAGGACAGCTAAGCTAGGCTCCCATCTTTGTACACAGAGAGGATCGTTAATAGTGTCAGCTCTCTCATGGGGTGGGTCTCAGGTTAGGCCAAGCATTGGTTGGACATTCCCTCAATCTCTGCACCATCTTCATCCCTGCATATCATACCCTGTAGGCAGGGTAAAGTTTGGGTTGAAGATTTTGTGGGTGGGTTGGTGTCCCCCTCCCTCCACTAGGAGTCCTATGTAATTAGAGGGTATCCTCTTCAGTCTCCATGACCCTCACTATTAGGAGTCTCAGCTGGAGTCGCCCCTATATCCTCCATTTTCTTTATTAGAGTCAAAGAGCTGATTTCTTAAATACTGTTACCAACATTTAACAGTTTTATTCTGATCGACTGGTCATATCTTAGCTGTTCTTTCTTAGAAATCTGCTATATAACATGTAAAAAAAAAAATCTCTTTCAGCTGTAAGAACTAAAATGGTCTACTGCAAAATTGATCAGACCCAAAGAAAAGTAGTTGTCAGGTAAGACCTGTAATATTTTGCTTCATTCTGTAGGACAACTTAGTTTGTTCTGATTATTTGACTTAAATGTTAAGAGAACCAAGGTAGTTCTTACCAGTTGACTGTAGTTAAACAGTGGCTGTTTATCATAATTTTATTAAGGTTCAGACTGAATGTGATTAGCTTATTTAATGAAAGAGTCCTATTTTCCAGCACATTTCATTTAATGGCTAAGCACTGGCTAGAATACTAATGACTCTGTCTGCTTTATAGATGTCGAGAAGGGATCAATATGGTAAAAGATTCTAAAAATTAAGCAGCAGATTCTTAAATTCTCCTTTAAATTATATTTCATTTTTGACTTGAGGAAGATTCGACTGTGTAGTGTTTTGAAAGAATACTCAGCAGTGAAAAGATTGACTAACACTTTGTTTTTAATTTTTAGTCACAGCACACATCGGACGTTTGGAAAACAGCAGTGGCAACAGCTTTATGACACTCTTAATGCCTGGAAACAAAACTTGAACAAAGTGAAAAATAGCCTTTTGAGTCTTTCAGATACCTGAATTTTTATGCAAATAATTTTGTTCTTTAAAAAAAACTTCTAAGTCGTAGTAAAATGTTATCAACTAAAATTTGACTAATCTGGCCATTTATTTTCTCGGTGTTAAGGAAAACAGAAAGTAATGTTTCAAAGAGCCACTTTGTCTTAATCATAATATCTGAGTTCTATAAAGAAAAAAACAAACAGTGCTTTGAAGGAAATATACAAAGGGAAGACAAAGTTAAAGGGGCCTGGGGTGCTGACAGCAAGCTCTGCAAATAAAGATGGTGGTCTTCACCATAGTAGAAAAAGTTGGTGAACTGAAGACAGCTATAGTGCTCAGATGAACACCCTTCACCCTAGTACATCAGTTTCACTAGTGAAAGCATTTATCAACATTTAATCAATTACTTTGTCCAGCATCTCTTCTACTTTTCTTTTTTTGGGCTGGCTATCACTTTCTAAGCTTAGTAACTTTTCAATTTCAGTTAGTCGGTTTATCATGAAGCTCTGCCAGTCATTGTTACCAGGAGAAAAGACAAGTGGATCAGGAGTGTTTGTAACCTTGGTTGTCTGGGAATGGCTTTGTTGCACAGTTGAAATCAACGGCTCTGCTTTCACCTAGGGAAAGATCATGTTTATTTTACTACCAAAATTACCATACAGATGACAGTAAGGAAAATCCAGAACACCTGCAATTAGCATAGAATAAAGCTATCTCATGGTTGACTTGGAATTACTGTAGTAATCTAGCAGCAACAGTCCCTAGTGTGACTCTCAGGCTTATGTAATAGTTCCTCAAACACTTCTGTGCCCAGGGATACCATAAATGTTTTCTGAAAGTTCATGTGCTTATTATGAAGTTTAATATGCAGATAACTGTCAGTTTGTCTTTCACACCCATCTTTCCCAAAAATGTCTGGTAACTTGTCAAAGTGGGAGATGATTAGAAATTCAAACAAATTCTAAAGCAGCCTTTCTGTCAGGCTCCCAACACCATTGTGAAGAGTGGGAAGAAGCACTGAGCAGTCAGAAGAGGCATTTCCAAGACACTACACTAAATTTGAACATTGTATTCAAAAAAGTAATTTGTTTTAAGGGAATATTTTCTTCTGATAAAATACTAGAAAATTAGAGGCATGAAGAAACTAAATGTTATTCCATTACTCAGAATGTGATATTGGCTGCTAGTCTTCCTTTTCTAGGTGTTCTTCATTATTCTATAGAATCTTCTACCTTGCCTTTTCCTGTGAGTACTTTCATAAGCAGTTGTGCAAAGGAGCTTCAAAAACTACCTTTTATGTATGTGATATAACTAATTAAATACTGACATTATTTCCAATTTATCCCTATCAAATAAATTTGAAGTGATTTGTGGAATAAAGTGATCTTGAGATAAGATTTCCAGATAAATCTATCTTTTGCTCTCAAAGAGAAAAGTAGATAGTTTTAGGATAATGGTTACTGTGTTTTTGGTATGAGGGTTTTTCATTTGTATTTTGTAAGTACAGAATAATTTACATTAAAATCCTAAGATTCCAACCTAATAGCATTTTCATATAAATCTAAGTTTAGTCCTTTTTAAGATTTAGGTCATAGCAGTTTATAGTGGAAACAATTATTGCCTTCTAGCCTAAATTAGAGGACAGCACCATCATATCCATGCCCCATAATTTAGAATAGAGTAAACGACTCATAAGGAAAAAAATCACTTGTCATGAAGCAGGCTCTGTTGTCTTTTGTTGATTGAAGTCTTTTGGTAAGTGTGGCATGTGTGTAGAATTGTTTCATTCTAATGGAGTATAATGAATTTTTAAATGAGCTTAGGTGTTCAGAATCTAGCCAAAGTTCCCCTGAGAATTGCTATATTGCCTAAAATTCTGTAGTTCTCCTATCCCCTGTGAGTTCAGGATCAAGCATCTGAGCAAGTCCTAGTAAGCTTTTCTAGGCTGACTATAAGCTTAAGATTTTTAGGCACTATTACTGTAAAGTTAGAAATATGACATGAAATTAAAATGTACATTAAATGTATATAACTAATAATGTCTGCTCTGTTAGAAATTGAAAACTAGCCCCCACACACAAACCCATACACACATGTGTGCAAAAGTAGGGGAAGTAGAACTCTAGCTCTGAAGTTATGATATACTGTTCTTTTGTTTCTTCCAGACAGGATTTCTCTGTGTAGCCCTGGCTGTCCTAGAGCTCTCTGTAGATCTCCCTGCCTCCACCTTGCCTCCTGAGTGCTGGGATTAAAGGCACCAAAATACTTGACTCACTTGGTGTCCAGGCACATATTAGCAATTTAACAAAATCCTGCTGCTTTTACTTTTTATCTTGATCAGAAAAAGGCAGAGCACTGACCCTGCTTTGGGTTCTTCCCACATGGTGGGAGGGGTGGGACCAGAGACTCAACATAGTGAAGCAACGGGGATGCAGATCAGGTCAAGACTGACGTAAACTTGGCCTATTTGACCAACGTGGTTTCTGCAGTCCACTGCAGTGACTTTAGTTCCAGCTGCTCAGATATGTCAGGACAGTGTTACTCATTCCTTTGTCTTTTTAGAATTCGTTTCCTCTTGCCACCTCATACTTCCCTAGCTTGGCACAAGACCTTTCGTGGATCAGATTTGTAAAATTAATAGCTTTATTTATTCTGGGCCCTCTCCAACTTCACCACAGTATACAGTTAAAATTGCAGCAGACTCTACCTAACTCCAGAACAAGAACAAAAAATAATCGCTAAAGCTGTAGAGAAATTGGATTGATACATTAACAGAACTGATGTGGAAAACATAATATGGTGAAAAATCAAATTACTTTTCTGGCTAGTAGTCTTTATAACATCACCCTTCATATGTAACAGGATGGTGAAATTTCTGTAAAGCACCAGGTTTGACTGCAGACCAGGCTGCCTTATAGCTTAGTTGTGTTGTAATCCACAGGCTCTGTAAAGGTGTGAGCATAGCCTTGCTCTGAAAGCATCTTCCTTCCCTTTAAGGTGTGCTCTTTAAAAAGCTGTGATTTTTCTCTTAGAGGATCTTTGTACATTATGTGATAACTAGTATTAAAGTTTGGAAACATAATGATGCTTTACTCAGGAAATATTTACATGCTCTGGAAAGTCTTGGGCTTTTTTTCTATTATGAAAAGTTGAGAAAACAACATTGGACAGAGCTAGGATATGTAATACAGGTCCACCGTAGATAATGAGATCTAAATGATCTTAGAAAAATATTTCACATTTGTGTTGTTTACTCATCTGTAAAATTAAAAAAAAACAGGATGTTGGATAAACATGTTTCTATGACAGTGTTATAGAATCTTATCAATGCTGATCCTGACAAACACTAGCAGCATGGAGAACATTACTTATCAGACACAAAGGACTTACAGATTGACTACAAGAGTGGGTTTTCAAGGGAAATACCAAATTTCCATTAGACCTTTAAAACGCTGGAGGTTAGGATAGGGAAACCTTGTTCAGACATGTCCTCAGTGACATAGTGTCCAGCTCTGACAGAAGCTTGCTTTCTCTTTTGATTATAACTTACACAATTGAGAAGTCAGGCTTCCTTTTGCCAACTTCACTACTGTGAGAAGAGTTTCATTATTTTATTTGAGATTTCTCCCATTTAAAAAGGGAAGTGAGGTGCATGGCCGAAAACTGTTAAGGATGTTAGTATGGAGCTATGTAGTGTGAAAGAATTGTTTGAGGCCTCTAAATGACTCAAAGATCTGCAGAATATGTCACTATGGTAGTCTCATGAGGGGCCAGATATACCAGCACTGGTCTGGACTTGTTTTGTTAAGACTTTAAACAATACAGACTTGTTGGGTAAAGTTCTATACACTAAGATATAAAACTTAGAAATTTAACCAAATAACTTGTCAGCTATGGTTAGTTGCTCCTCTTATGATGAATGGACTCCTAAAAGCCATATGCTCGCTACAAATGCTCTGTTTAATGCATAGTCTTATCATTGTATTATAGAGATTTTATCCTCTCATACATTTTCCAAAGATAATACAAATTAAATTAATCAGCTTGATAGTGTATTAATAAAAAAATTTGGATGTTCAAGTCCACTATTTCTAAGTTGAGGTGACAGAAATACATAAGATGATGCCTTTGTCCCCCAAACAGGCTGGTTTGTATCTACTTGATTTATACACTGTGACTTTTTCCTGCTGTTTTCTATCAGCCTTAATTGTGAAAAATGGTGCCATGTTGCCCTCTTGATATTATTCTGGCGATCAGTTAGGGCTTATAGTATCCAGATGCATACAGTGCTACACATATCTGGAGAATTAGCTCACTGAGGTCTGCTCAGCAATATTTTTAATTGACTTACATGTTCACTGGGAAAAGAAGAATCATAAAACGACTTTGCAGTTGCATTCCTCTCTTCACCGGGCTGCCCCTGGGGATCTGGATGGATACTCCGGTTACTCACAGTGTCAGCAACTCTGCTAATGCTGGCAGAATCTGATTGACAAACAGGAAATGACAACAACTGAACTGTATTCTCTAGATACTCATCTTAATGACTGAATTTTCTAATCTTAGGGTTTTTGTGTTTAAAAATCAGTTTCTGTTTGAATATTAACGTTCCCTGGTCTTTCCTCTTAGGTATTTCAGTTCAGAAAACAAGATTGTATTGTTTGCATTTCCTAAATCATTAAAAGGGGTAAATGGTATAAATACCTTCTTAAACACATAAATTACTTAAACACAGCTGATAAATGTTAAAAGCCATGCTTAGTAAGAATATATTCGGTTTTAGAATTTTAGACATCTCCTATGCCACTGAAATGTGCAGAGAAAATGGTGAATGTTACATCAGCCTCTAAAGCAATGCTCAGCATTAAAATTGCTCTTTGGAAAATGAGGTTATGCAGTATTTTGGTGGTAGGAGTGTTTTCTCTACGTCAGTGGTGCTAGTAAACATGGTATATTTACTTTATCTTTAAGCCCCTAGTAATCTTTAAGTTCTTAATTTTCTTTTTGAAAGATGCCCACTGAGTCTGTGGACCCCACAAAGCCTTCCTAGTAACCTGCATTTCTTCAGTGAGTCTAAATTCACAAAGTTCCCTTACAATCTAGTTAGCAAGACATGGTGGCACATGTCTGTAAGCTGAGCATTCTGACCCCAGTGCTAAAGAGGCTAACGCTGGAAGGTGATCAGTGCAATACCAGTAACACTGCCCAAGAAATCTTCAGAACTGCCTTTGCCTTTAACAACTTTGACTATGAGATTATTATTAGCAGAGTAAGCATTTTCTTCATTTTCATCTCAAACTATTGTTTTGATATATTTAACTTTCAGTGTATAGTACTGATTTATCCTGAGGTGTTTTGTATTGTTTTGGTTTTTGCATGTATGGTATGTGCATTTATGTGTATGTACATGTGCATGGATGTGCATGGTTGTATGTGCACATGTCAGGCTGATGTCAGATGTCTTCCTCATTCACTCTCTTGAACCCAAAGCTGGCTTATTCAACTAATCTGGCTAGCCAGCTCCCTCCAAGGTTCCCTGACTCTGCTTTCCACCACTGTGATTCAAATGGGCTGCCATACCCATCAGCATTTGTTTGGGTGCCCAAGACTAAACACTGGTCCTTACTTTCTCATGACGGGTGCTTTTACCAACTGCCGTCACAGCCCAATATGTAGTACATTTTTAAATCTCTGTAGTAAAAGTTTAAAAGCAGGAAATATGTGCTCAATGTATTGTCACCCAACATGCACATCTCTCTACCAAATCTTGTATTTCATCAAGTCATTACATTTTGTTTACTGGAGTTATTTTTTTAATTACCATTTATGTGTTACTTCAAAAAGAAAGTGGACCCTTTAATCTCTAAAGTAATGTGAATAAAAATAGGTACATAATTATTAAAGGATTAAAATGCTTCAAGCAATAATAACAGTAAAACCCAATGATATGAAATAAATTTCTCTGTTCCATTTTTTTTTTTTTTGCCAATAAAATAAACAGGTTGAATTTATGGTGCTGGTAAAGGGATAGGCACAAAAGGAAAAATGGGAAAAGAAAGACCAGAGAGAGACTGAGATAGATTCATTTCTAATTTAAACTCTATAACCTAGACCTGTGTTGGTGCCACACTTTAACAATGAAAAACACTTCCTAATGTAATTAATGATACATCGATAATACAACATAAGGTTAGCTAAAAATAATTCATCTAAGTCTGGTGGTGCACGCCTTTAATCCCTTAGGAAGGCAGAGGGAGGCGATCTCTGAGCCCAGCCTGTTCTGCAGAGTGAGTTCCAGGATAGCCAGGGCTATACAGAGAAACCCTGCCTCAGAAAACCAACCAATCAATCAATTAATAAATAAAATGCCATATGTATAAAGCCACTCTATTATGCTTAGAAGATTATATGCACACAAAGACATGTAGTGAGAATTTTGGATTTCTGAGTTCTTTAGAAACAGGAATGTTGTAAGAATATGTTTTCATTTTACTCAGGTGTGGGGAGGTGGGGCCGCTTCATAGCAGAAGACCTTGATTTGCCTAATGCACTAGCAGAGGCATGATTTTTGCAAGCTGCCAATAGTTTCGGCAGGTGGGTGACTGCTGGGATTCTGAGGCCTTTTCAGAGGGTATATAAACGCTTGGACCCCTAGAGGTGTGGGTTGCTGGTTAGTTGTTGGTTGCTGTTGATTGTGGTTTGATAACTGTGGACAAAGAAACAAGAAGAAATGAGATAACCTCCCAGGAAGATCAAATTTGAAGAAATTCGTTGCTCTTAATTAGCAGGAAGTAGTCTAACGATAACAATGTCCCCTTTTCATTCTGTGACTTTATTTGGGGATCTCTTCCCTTTCCTCTCTTATCCTTTTTTTCCTCTCTTATCTAGTGTTAGTGGGTTGAAAGAGAAGAAGAAAAGGAGTAGAGAAGAGTGGAAAAAAGAGGAACCTACAGAGTATGAAACTTTAAACAAATATGGGGACTCTTTGTCAAGAACAGCTAAGTACTAGAAAAAAATGCCATTTGAAATTCTTAACTTGTTTTCTTACCTGGCTCAATATTTTTTCCAGCTTCATCCAAACAAAGATTTTTACAAAAGGTCACTGGAGTAATCTTGTTTTCTGGCAGACCTACTGGTCTCTCCTTCAGCAATAAAGGAACGCTGGAAGTTACAGTGCCCAGTGTTTTAATTTGATTTAGATTTGACCGAGGAGTAGGGGCTACAAACTTCACGTATCCTGGAGATTTCTCAGGTTTATCTGGAGTGGGAAGATCAAAGGCTGACCTTGCATTTGTGTTTACTGAGTCTACAGATGGTGTTATATGAGACAAATATGAATCTTCCGAATGGCCTTCACTGGAACACGGACCTGTTCCTTCTGATAGGGTGTCATTTAATGCCTCTGCTTTCTCTCTATGAGTTAGCAACATGCACTGCCTCTCCTTAACTTCCACCAAGGAAAAGAGACCACTTTTTGGAGTTTCAGTTATCTGATTCTCACTGGAAAGCTCTTTTTCTGTGGAAGTTATCATGGGAACTGCAGTTTTAAAATCTTTGGCTTGTAAAGCATGACTGTCCCCTTGGTTAACCTGAAAGGTTGAGATATTCACACTGCTCTCTGAAGGTCCCAAATGGTTCTTAAGGGGACTGTTTCGTATGTCATTTATATTTTCCCTTATAGTTCTTTCTGCAGCGCTTGAGGTGGGTTTCACCAATGTCAGCATAGTACTGATACTGTTTTCTGAATTCTTAAGTACTGTCAAATTATCTCCAGAGACAGCAGATGGACTAGGTGGCCTGATCGCCGCAGCCCAGGCAACCTTTGCTTCAGGCTTCTGGGGAGCCTTATTGGCTTGCTGATCACATGGGAAGGGTACGATGCTGCACTCGTTCTCTTCACTTAACGTTTGTTTTGTTTTTCGGTACTTAACATCTAACATAACATTACTTGACTCCTTTAAGCCATGTTTCTTACACTGATCAAGATTTAGTTTTATATCTAGAAATGAATCTAAACCTGCTTTGGTTTGGTCATGATGTGTCATTTCCTTCTCAGTAGCATTTTCCAGATCTGCTGGAAGCAGTGTGAAATGCTGTTGGAATGACTTGCTTTCAGAAACATTTGTGTTATAGTTTCTTTTGTGGGCCATCCTATTTGAAGTGCCACTAAGAGATGCTTTGTTACTTTGAGTGTCCAGAGGAAAACCTACACCACTGTGGAGACAACCTAATCCTTCTGTTTCTTCTCGGCATATCTTTTCTGTTTCTAGTGATTCGTCCATCACTAAAAAGAAATTGCTTAGTGACTTAAGTTCTGGATATCTACTGGCTTTTTCCAAGCACACCTTGTCTTTTACTTGTACAGTGATTGATTTTCTACTTTCAGTAACATTTGAGGTTTGTTCTTGATCAGTTAAATCTTTATCTAGGCAAAGGGCTTTGCCTGGGGACATTGCACTTTGGTTTCCATCCTGAGATACAGTCTTAATTTCACTTTTGGCACTTATTTCAAAAGGCCATAAATCTGTCATGAAGAGGACAAAATAAAATGTTATAATTTCAGTAAAGCTTGTTTAAACGTATGTCATCTATGTTTTGTGAAAACATATTTAGCCCTAAATAGTCTACTAGATGCTAATCATACAAACATGACATCAATTTTATTCAAATATTGGGTTCCTATACTATAGCAAGTATATGTTCGGATGCTAGATTCTTGGTGCTACCCCAAAACATTTTTATTTCACAATAGCTAAATCACTTTGTCTTAAGGGGGCAAGCATCACGAGGTATTTACACAATGGTCTTTATTTTTCCTATAGCTGTTTGCTTGGGGGCACATAGTACAAACCCATATGAACACATAATCGATAAAAATTAATGTATATACTAACCTCCATTACAACTCAGGCCTAACAACATTCAGAAGTTGATAGTTAGCTTGTTCTTGTTTGACAGTCATCTTTTTTTTATTGCTGTTTGTTTGTTTATTACCCCTCTGGAAAAATTTTGGACCAATTCATAGAATACCCAAGACAATTTTATTAATTGTTGCTATAACTACAGACATCAAATCATAAGTATAGTTAAAATAACTAGAACATAAATTTCAGGTCTAGAAGAGCTTGAATTGTTCATTCTTTCTCCAACATCTCCACCAAGCGACTATTCACCCTCAGGTGAACACCTCTGTCAGTGCTGTGTTAAGCAACTCTTCGTAGTGGAGGAATTGGGAAATCATCTCAGTGCTTACCGTGGAATCTACACCTAGAGAAACGCTGTGGCCTGCTCACCAGAAGTATGCTGGTGACCAAGAGACTCTGCCAAGACACTTTCAAAGACTAACTGGCAGAATGCTTGTTTACATACAGACGAACAGGTGTTTTGCAACAATACTAAAAGGTCCTTAAAGCAAAGCCATAACTATCAGTCCCCAAAATGCCAGAGAGAGCCCACCACATACTTTTACCAATGTCGTTTTTACCTTCTGCCATTTTTTCCACAGGTTGATCTTTGTTTTCTTCTTTTTCTCTGTACTCATTATCCAAACACAAATTCTTTGTATTTTTCCCCCATATTTCTTGACCAGAATTGTACTTTTGTGTGATGGTATTTTCTGATTTTTTACTGGATAGTTCATCACTATTTTTATGATTTAGTTCTGAAACAGTCTAGTATAAAATTTAAAAAAAGATTTTAAATATGTTAAACATTTGAGCAAACTTTGTTGATAAAAGTGGATTTTTGTTCAACTATTCAGCAATTTCTATTTGAAAGTCAAATGAGTACCATGTATACACCCTCATATTTACACAAACTAGAGAGTTCTATATGCTTTCAGTCATGTTGATCACATTGTTATACCACACAGCCAGACAAATTTGGGGGTGAGATTTACTTGGGCCAGGCAAATTGTTTAAATAGCATTTTATACACCTCTAAGACCGCAAACAAACCAGCAGGGCTACATACCTATACTTCCAGCACTCAGGAGGCTGAAGTGAGAGAATCAGTTTGGAGCCAGCCTGGACTCCAGGTCAGCTTAGGCTACAGGGTGGACCTTGCCTAAAAAAAAAAATGTTCCCTTTTCTCACACAAAATATTAATCACATGACCCATGATGCACTGCACTAGGCTTTGGGAAGCAATCATGAACAAAAAACAGTACCTTCCCTCAAAAATCTTAGTTTGGTATGCATATTAGAAAAGAACTAAGACACCTTTAGCAAAATGCAGGGACTGTTGAGCACTATAAACCCACACAGAACCCCCTTCCCTGCTTTGATGTATGAGGAGGAGTCACAGAGAAGCATGAGGGGAGCAGGAAGAGGCAAAGGGGTTTGGGAGGGAGATGATGACATCCTTCACTTTTCATTCTAAGCCAGTTAACTAAACCCAGCTCACACTCAAGTGTGCCTGCTTTCTCATCTATGGCATGAAAATGCCATAAAAAGAAAATCATATACATAAAACCTTTACATTACACTGTCCTTGGTTACTGGTAGGAAGAACTATTTTTAACAGTTTAAGGAGCAGCCTTGGAGATAAAAGGGAAAGAACGAAGCCATGAAATAGAGAAAAAAAAAAAAGAGTTGGGTAATTAAAGGGGACAAAAATCAAGCACTTAAAAGAGACTGAAAAGCCTACGTTGGATACAGTGTTTGCTTGGAGTGGTATCACTGATGTGCTGATCACTGGATACTCTGGGATGACAAAACCAGAATGCCTCATGCTGAAGAACAGGAGTAAGAAAGGAAAAGAATGTTTGCTCTTTTAGCAAACTTGGCTCAACACAAAAAGAAAAGTTTTAGGCCTTTCTACATTTGATGAGATGATCATGTGGTTCTGTCCTTTAGTCTACACAGTGGATTACACTTATGGATTGATATGTGTTGAACCATCCCTGCATCCCTATGAAAGGGCTGTCCTGCTCTCGTCGCTGTGCTGTCTACCTACCTGCTCAAGCTCTCCTCTCACTGACTGTAGCCAGAACCTTCTGCCAACCATACTACGCTCCTAGGTCCACATGAAAAAAATTTATACTTCTGATTTCTGACTATTCTGTTCCACCTACTTCATGTATAGCTTTGTTCTTATTGTTGGTGGCTCACAAAACTTTCCTGAGGTGTGAGATCTGCTCTGAGCAGCCCCTTTAAAGCTGTTCAACCCTCCTTCCTATGTTGTTGTCCGGTGCTGTTCTCAGTAAGCTGCACTTCTGCGTCTGTTTCTCCTGCCGTACGGCATCTCTCTCAGCACGCTATCATCGTCTCCCACAGGGTGTAGCACACAGACTAGAGCAAGCAGTGCTCACTGAGTAAGTTACAGACAAAGAGGGGATGTGAACAAGCAGACATGTCAGTTACACCAGCTTAAACCAGAATTCTCAGCTGGGTAGAACTAACTACAAAGTGCTTTCACATAATACACATTTCTAGAAAATTTACTATAATTTCTTCTCATGCTAGAGTCCTGAACTTGCCTTTTCAGGGTACATTATTAGACAAGAGATTAAATATGTGAGATAAGATCACTCAGACAAAGGACTACAGTGAAAATAGTTCTAAAGTTACCCAAGCTATTCCTGTGGGGATGAAGAATGACAGGAGCAGTCAGCACAGGAGTGTATGGAAGATACTTTATCTAATTGCTAGGTATTTATTAGGTAATTACTTAAAGTAATTTTTAAAGCAAAATGACAAACATTATATAATAAGGTTCATAAATTACATAAAAGCGAAGTGTGCAATAACAACACAAAGAACAGGAAGGAGAAAAATGACAACATGGCTGTAGAGGCTTATTCCCACAAAAAGCTCTGATATGATATTTGAAAATATATTATGACAAACTCCAGAGCATGGAGGTCACCAAGCCACGTCATGAGGGCCAAATCCAGG
Source organism: Pachyuromys duprasi (assembly GCA_028658305.1). Lineage (NCBI taxonomy): Eukaryota > Metazoa > Chordata > Mammalia > Rodentia > Muridae > Pachyuromys > Pachyuromys duprasi. The sequence goes on from CM053748.1 coordinate 28,327,266, forward strand.
CCAATGCCTGTTTTTGTGCATATGATTTTATTGGTACAGAACAATATTCATTGTAAATGTACTTAACACTATTAAGCTACGTGTATAAAATGTTAAAATAGCAAACTTTATGCTATATATATTACCATAATAATAAAATATAAGTAATAGTCTTCTCAATAAATAAGCAAAAGGCATTCCTCCTACTATTACTTATCATAACAAAAGGAAACAGAGATCGTGACATGGAGGTGCATGCTGGGAATGCCAATACTTAGGGAGACAGAGGCTGGAAAACCTTAAGTTCAAATTCATCCCTGGCTACACAATGAGTTCAAGGCAGCTTAGGCTACATAAGACCCTGTCTAAAAACAACAGCAGCAGCAACCAAAAAAAAAAAAGGAAGAACAGAAAGACAGACAGAAAATATTTCTCCACACACCTATGGAAACTTGATTTTTGACAAAGAAGCCAAAACCATTCAATGGAAAAAAGACAGCATCTTCAACAAATGGTGCTGGTCCAACTGGATGTCTACATGCAGAAAAATGAAAATAGATCCATATTTATCACCCTGCACAAAACTAAAGTCCAAGT
>CM053748.1:28328341-28346798 GCA_028658305.1 Pachyuromys duprasi
TTAAATGCTTGTAATTAGGAAACAAGATAAGCAAACAATTAATACTCTAAGTTGCAACAGTCAGCAGCTAGAAAGAGGAAGTAAATCCAAAGTAACCGGTATGAAGAAAATAAGAAAGCAACATCAAAATAGCAAACAAAAATGCATGGAAAATCAATGAAAACTAGTTTTCTGAAGAGGCAGGAAAAATGGAAAATCCTTTAACCAAACTAATTAAGATAAAAGAAAAGATGCGAATTCCCACTATCAAGAATCAAAATGGAGATAACACATATCCATGAAGCCAAGATCATCATTAGGGCTATGCTGAAAAATTACAATCTGATACACTTTTAAAATAGAGAATAGGTGAACATTTCTAGACAAATATGACTTACGATAATTGAACCAAGAAGATATAAGGAAACCTAAGCAAATCGAAACACACAGTGAGATTTAAATAATAATTAAAAAGTCCCTCCAGCAACAACAACAAAATGTCCAAGACTGGATAGACATATTACTGAATTTTATTAGCCACTCAAAGAAGACTGGTTATTCAGAACTAAGGCAAAGTAATGCTGCATCCCAATATGCAGTCAAGATGTAAAGAGCAATGGAAGGCACGCTGCAGAAGCTGTGTAAGTAAGATGTCAGCCAGACACAACAGGCCCAGAACGTAAGGAGACTGTACGCCAGTCAACTGAGATGTATCCTGGAGACACAAGGGTGTTTCAACATGTGCAACCAACGCACAGTCTAGCAAATATGGTTGAGGATAAAAATCATAGACTCATCTGAATAAATGGAGCAAAGGCTTTTAAAACAACACCCTTCATACAATCCCTGAAGAAACTAAGTACAAAAGGATTACACCTGAACATAATAAAAGGCTGTACAGCCAGCATGATCTTGAACTAGAGGAAACGGAAATGAGTCCTCTAATAACAAAACAAGACAAGGAGGTATACAAATAGGAAAACGAAGAAGCTAAATTATCCATGTTTGTAGATGACACGATCCTATATTGAGGACAAACTAAAGCTTCTCCCTGACGAATCTCAGATCTGATAAGCAAATCCAGTAAAATAGGGCAAAATCTACACAGAAAAGCTATCAGTTTGTCCATGTGCTGATGAACTCACCAACAAATCAGGCGCATATCTCATGACAACAGTCTTGGGAAAAAAACACTCAGTGTTCTCATTTGCAGCTCTGTGGCTGTGATAAAACATTGACCACAACTAACTTAGGGGAGGAAAGGCTTATGTCATATACAAATCCCAGGTCACAGTTCATCTTGAGAGAAGTCGAGCAGAAGCTCAAGGAAGGAGAGCCTGGAGACAGGAGTTCCAGCAGAGAACTCTAAGGAATGATTACTGGCTTGCTTCTTCAGCTGCCTCACCCCCCCTAATTAATAAATTAATTTACTTTACATTCTGGCAGGAAGTTCCCTTCCCCTTTCCCTTCCGACCCTCCCTCTCACCTCTCTCTTCCCTCTGCCTCCCCTCCCTTTCTTCTCAGAGAAGGGGAGACTTCCCATGGGCATCAAGCCTTGGCATATCAAGGTGGACTGGCTCTATCTATCGAAGCTAGACAAGGCCATTCAACTAGGGGAAAGGGAAAAGGATTCAAAGGCAGGCAGTAGAGTCAGAGGCAGCCCCTGCTCCTGCTGTAAGAGGAACAAGCTGTGTGTGTTTGGGGAGGGGGAGTCTAGATCCATCCCATGGACGTTCTCTGGTTGGTGGTTTAGTCTCTGTGAGCCCCTATGGGCCCAGGTTAGGTGATTGTGTAGGTTTCCTTGTGGTGTCCTTGACCTCTCTGACTCTTCCAATCCTTCCTCCCCCTCTTCCACAAGGACCACGTGCCCAGGGTTGGCACTGTCCACATGTGCTGTCCACTCCCTCAGTCATTAATCAAGACATGACCACAGGCTTCAGTTAAGGCAGTTCTTCCGTTGAGGTTTCATGTTCCCAGGTGACACCAGTTTGTGTTGAATTGACAAAAAACTAACACAGTCTCAATGGAAATGGAGTGGAACTCTTTCAGAAAAAAAATTAAAATTAAAAAATAAAACAAAATGAAAAAAATCACCAGCAATGGTCCTAATTTAACAGTTAATACCCCAAAACCTATTTAAATTTTACCTGAAACTTCTTGCATTCCTCAATTTTTTTCTGATGACATAATTTGTTGTAGTGTTCTTGCAACTTAACATGAACTTCCTTAAGTGATGACAACTCATTTTTAATCTCATTCATTTCTCCACTAAGCTCTTCAACCTAGAACAAAATCAAGCCAAAATGAGCAAGTGTATAAATTTTACCTGAAAGCATCGTCTTATGAAACAGTAAAGGAAATAACAAAATCAACTACATGTATTAAAAAATAACATTGAAAAATAGTAACAAGCATTTTAACAAACATGATTGCATATTCGTACTCTTTGAGAAATGTGAGGCTCAGAAAGATTACATAACTTGCCCAACTCAGTCCTCATATAGAAAATAGCAGTCAGGATTGAAATACAAAATCAATCTAGGGCCCGTGCCCCTAAATACCTCCTTAGAGAAGTAAAGATTTTACTTTTAGTCACAAAGTCCTCTACAAGCTACAACTGTGCTGCCTGCACTGTAGTGTGTAGGGCAGCTGGCTGGCAGTGTGGACACAGCAGACGCTGGCCCCTGAGACTCGGGTTTACATCTGTAAACTGGGCTTCCCCGGACTGTGCTCACAGTCACTTTCTTGGGGGATGTCTTTACACAGAAAGCTCACATGTGGTTACAAACAGATAGACACAGAGACCATATAGATCTGATCTCTATTTTAAAAAACCATTACAAGGGGCCGGAGGGATAGCTCAGCAGTTAGGAACACTGGCTGCTCTTCCTGAGGTTCTGAGTTCAAATCCTAGCACCCACATGGTGACTCATAGCATCTGTAACTGTAGTCACAAGGGATTCAATACCCTTCTGGTGTGCAGATGTACATGCAGACAAAACACCCAGATACATAAATAAAGAAATCTTTAAAAAGAAAAACCTTACAAAACCGAAGTACCTTTTTCTTACTCACCTATATATTATTTAGAACTAAAGAATTATGATAGTTTATGATTGCAGAATCTAAAAACCCTATGATAAAACCATTTTATTTACGTTTACAAATTACAGCCTCTCCAATAAAAAATTGTTTTTCCTTCTAAGGGAAAAAAATGTGTGATTTGGCTGTGTGTGTGTGTGTGCACGCGCGCGCATTTGTTCACATGTATGCATGTGCGCGCATGGAGGCCAGAACTGGGCATCAGAAACTCTGGAGTCAGGGGTGGTTTTCAGCTTCCATTGTGGGTCCTGGGAACTACTCCTGATCCCCTGAGAGAAGCCTCTTACCAGATGTACCATCTCCCCAGCCCTGTTTTCTCTATTCTTCATTTCTTTTTTAACCCTTGGAAGTTGGCCGCTGTTGTAGTCTCAGAAGAGAAAATGAAGATTAGTCGTTTTGTGTAACTGAGCTGTTTTTGTGGCATGTTATGTTTAGCCTGCAGCTCCTTTCCAGTTTCCAGCACCATTTCCATAGCCTCTTAAAGACTGTCTGCAAAGAAAGGCAGCGGGCAGCACAGCAGAGCAAGTGCAGTTACTGTACTTGCTGCTTAATGATACATTTTCCTGGTGAATATTATTAACCAATTTTTAGTACTGTGGTGTAGCTATGAAGTGTTTCTTAGATTTGAATAAAGCATATCAAAACCATCCATGACCAAGTTTATCTCTTGAAAATCTGAATTAGAAAAACTTAAGAGCTACAAATAAATTGAGTTTTCTACATCAGAAATAAAATAAAATCACCTACATAAAATGTTATAAAACATTCAGATAAAAAAGCATTAGCATAAAAAAGGAAATGATATTTAGTATAGCAGTCTAAAATAGAATCATGTATTTCTAAAATGTAGTTTCATAAACCTATAGTGACTTTCTATTGTGTTGATTCTTTTATTAATGAGTGATTACAGCCACGTTTCCCATAAGTCAGCTTGGGACAACTGTTTTAATTCCTCTCCAAGGAGCTAAAAAGGCAATGAAAATTGATGCCAAGAAAAATCAATTTTGTGATCCATCAGTCTTTGAGCTGAAATTTTGCTTTGCAACTGGAATTTACATCATATTTTACAATTGTTTTACACCTTTTATCAAAATTAACATTTAGAGTAGAAGAAACAGCTGTGACTTAAAGGAAGTAGCAGTTTATAATATACAATCTCATAATATTAGTACACCAGAACTCGACTGTTGCATACATGTTCTAACACAGCTCTGACACATCTCAACAAAACTAATAAGAGCAACTTCACTCACCTACCAGTGGCTTACACACAATTCTAATTTCCTAAGACACAATGAATCACTTTATTAAAGTGCAAATTAATTTTTCTTTGTCACATATTAACAGCTATTCCATAGTCACATATGCTTTGTTTATATAAAACACATACACATATAGTCTTCCATGCACAAAACCATCAGAAGGAATTTTATTAAATTTAGTTTTTTAAAATACACTCACTTTGAAGAAAATATGAGTGTAAGAAAATGTGTCTGACTTATCAAGTTTTAATATCTTCTTAGCATTCAAAAGTTATTTTAAATGTCTATACATATTTAAAATACTTTAATATTTTACAATTTAGCAAACCTACATGTCTCTTCCAAGTTCCTAGAGCTCTCTCATGCTCATTCTGAAGATTAAGGAACTTTTCTTCATTTTCTTTTACCTTCTCCCTTTGCAGCTCATTATCTCTTTCAAGGGTCTGCAATAAAATTAATTATCCAAAAAATAATCAATACCACATTAATGAATTTTGATGTGTTTTATGTTGCTCAGACCTTTATGTGGAACATGCTGGAAGTGCCATACAGATCAGTGATAATGTGCTATCTCAACAATAATTTTCATAAATTAACAGAAAGGTGCTTAGAGTTTAGCTAACAGGAAATAGGGGGAGGCTATGATGAAGAAATGGCTATAAAAGGGTATAAAAACATTGCCATTATTCAGTTTCACTGCATAAGTTTTAATGCGCTGAAAAAGTAATATAAAGTACAGCGTTGAAAAGCGTGAACTGTAGCATAATCCAGCCTAGCCTACTAAAGATTTTAACTACCATTAGGAGTTTTTATTTATTTTAGAAGTTAAGTGGCTAAAAAAACAATTCTAATTTCAAATTAATACTTTTTAGCCTAACTTATTTAACACATCACTTAGTTACTTCATTGAGTTAATGTAATAGAATCACTACCCCACTCTCTCAAAAAAAAAAAACTTTTAAAAAATAAAAATATTGCAAAGCTTTTTCTGAGACTAAGATTTTGGAAGTATGGATCATTGTCACTGATATTATTAGGTTTCTTTCCTATCTTCTTGTAGTTCAAACAAACTGAAAAAAAGTATCTGTATTTAATACATCTAGAATTTTAATTTAATTCACTTATCTGTCATTTAATCATTTGTAAAGCCAGGTACACTCAGTATAATTCCCAACCACACAAAACAATATAAAAGGGAAAGGTGGTTACACCTGAGTTCTCCTCCCTGAAATCAGCACTTCACATGTTTCTGCAACCAGAGGTTACTCACAGCAGAAAAAGCACACAAATGTCTTTCACATACAGCTGAGACACATCTCATACTTAACTGTTCTTTAATTTGCTTTTTGAAAAGGCAACTATCTCTTGTTTATTTTCCATGCTACTAAATATAAATTCATCTTAATTAAAAGCCTTTGTTTGTTTGTTTGTCTGTTTTTCCAGACAGGGCCTCTCCGCGTAGCCTTGGCTGTCCTGGAACTCTGTAGACCAGGCTGGCCTTAAGCTCACAGAGATCCGCCTGCCTCTGCCTCCCTAAGTGTTGGGATCACAGGTGTGTGCCATCATGCCCAGCTCACTTAAAAGTCTTCAGAACATTCTTTTTAAGGTGTTCTCAATTACATCTAGAATATCAATGAGTAACTATATCATGAAATTATGGCAACACATCTAATAAAAAGCATTTTGCAACTTGTGACAAGAATATTCTTCTCTGTCTTACTAGGAGCTATACACTTTGAAACATCTAAATGAATACCTATTTTGATTGCTCTTTTTCAGGATAATGTGAACATTTTCACATAATACACATCAACTTAATCCATTGTTACATATAATAACAGGGTAGTTTTTAAACATTTACAGTTGTGTATAATTAATAGACACATAGTATTTTAACATTCTAACAAATGTTTTTACGGTTATCTATTTATATGGACAGCATACTCTATTTTAGAAAATAGATCAGTATTTAGGAAAGAGATGAGAGAATATACCACAGTCTCTATTCTATTAACAATAAATGACCAACAGCATTATATTCTTAAAACAGTGTATAGTAGGTGTTTTATCAATTCCTTCTGGTTCATACCTATCTAAAAGAGACCATAGATTTTTTGGAGCCCTTCCATCCTTCCATTACAACTTGACTTACATCCTCAGTTGACTGCACAAGCCAGGTTATCAGCAGTCTCTTGTTTCCCAGATCTCACGGTTCCCTCTTTCTTGCTTTACTTCCTTTTCTGGGTATAGCAAACTGTTATGTCATGATTAAGCAGGCATGCATGGTAACTATTTCTGGGGACCCCCCATGTCTACTGAGAAATTAGATAACCTGAGTACACTGCAACTCTACTCTGGCAATTTCTTCCCAGCCTCTGCAGACACAATTCTATTTTTTTTTCTACCCTCCGGTGTTGTCAATGAGGAAACTAAGGCCAATGTGTTATTCTCGTTCCTAATTCTTTGCATCCCACACTTTTCTGCAGTTTTAGAATCATCTTTTTATGTATTATATATATTTTATAATGACATACACTGCTATTAGGCAAAATGAACTCCTATCCCTCAGGCCTGTGAAACTTTTTGTATTGCTTCTTTGATCTTTCTTTCTCCTTCTATTTTCTTTGTTCTCTCTGTTCTCTGAAATGTAACAGATTCCTTCGATTGATTCCTTAATCCTTTCTCTCGTTTCCATATATTTGCCTTGTGTGCATGTGTGTTTGCACAGGGAGGCCAGAAGTCAACTTCAGGTTTCAATCCTCAGGAGCTTTTTTTGAAACAGCATCTCTCACTGGACTGGAGCACCAACCAGGTAAACTGGCTGGCCAGCCGTTGAGCCGCAGGGACCAGCCCATGTCTGCTTGTCAGCACTGGGAGGCACACAGCACCATAGCTGGCTTTTCAGTGGCTGCTGGGGATTGAACTCAGGTCCTCATGCTTGCATGACAAGGACCTCACCTCCTGAGCTACTTCCCAGTGGTACCCATTCATCTACTTCCTGAACAACTATCTCACAGCCTTTCCACTGCATTTATATTTTTAGCAGAGTTTCTCCTGTTCTGTGTTTATGAATTTCTCACTCTTGTCCTGTGGATTAGGAAGTATATTTCCTTTAAGCAGTCTTAGTTTTACACATTTTTTAGACATGGAGACTGAAGTGACCACTTTCTAGCTAGGAAGGACTCCTAGAGGAGGGAAACAACTCACCCACAAAAACCTTTGATTCAAAAATAACCCTGCCTTCAAGAAATGTGGGGATAAAGAGGGAACAAAGATTGAGGGAATGGCCAGCCAATGATTGGCCCAACCTGAGACTCACTCCACGGTAGACAGCCAGCCACTGACCCTATTAATGATGTTCTGCGATGCTTGCAGACAGGAGCTTAACATGACTATTGTCTGGGAGCCTCCACCCAGCAGCAGATCTGGGACTTGTAGCCAAACATGGGGCAGAGCTCTGGGGGTCCTGTGGAAGTGTTGGGGAAAAGATGGAAGGACTTGGAGGGGACAGGAACCTCACAGAAGACCAACAGACACAACTAACCCAGATGCACGGAAGCTTACAGAAACTGAGGCATCAACTGAGGAACATGAATGGTCTGGACCTAGGACTCCTACATATATGTGGCCAATGGGCAGCTTGGTTTTCATGTGGGTCCCCTGGTGAGTAGAGGGGGCTGTTTCTGACATGGACTCTATTGCCTGCTTTTAGATTACTTCCCCCTGGCAGGGCTGCCTTGCCTGGTCTCAGTGGAAGAGGATACGCTCCTTCCTGATGTGACTTGATGTGCTGGGGAGCACTGATATGGGGGGGCTTCCCCTTTTCTGGGGAGAAAGGGAGAAGAGAAGGGGGAAGACAGGGGAGGGAAGACTGAAAGGAGCGGATGGAGAGGACACTTTTGGGACGAAAACTAAATGAGAAGAAATAATTTCTAACAGTTGCCATTTCTGCTAGCGGCATGGTTAATTCCAGGCCACTACTACTTTGACAACCAATTTCCTAACCGTAAGAGGACCTCAGCACACCACTAGATCCCTTCGACCTCAGCTCTCATCCAAATTCTAACACACACCTACAAAGGAAAGAACCAATTCCCGTGGAGTGAAAGGAGGAATCTTGGGTTGTAAACAGATTCTTCCAGATATTCTCATATATTCTATATCCTATATTCTCTTTCAGCTGCCTATCTCACTTCAAAAGACCAGGATACTATAATTCCTGACCATTTGTGGGTTTAGTTTTGTTTGTTTAGTGGTGTAGAGATAGAATCTAGTGTCTCAGCATTTTAGGCTTTCTATTCCTATCAGAAAACGCCATGACCAAAACCAACTTGAGGAGGAAATGTTTTATTTTAGCTTAAAGTTCCATATCACACCCCATCATCCAGGAAGTCAGGGTAGGAGTTCAAACAGGGCAGGAACCTGGAGGTAGGAACTGAGGCTACAGCAATGATGGTGTACTGCTTGCTTGCTTGCTCCCAATGGCTTGCTCAGCCTCCCTTCTTAGCGCATCCAGAACGATCAGGTCAGGGGGTGGCATTGCCACAATGAGCTGCTCCCTCCCATATCAATCAATTAAAAAAATGCACCACAGGCTTGCCTACCGTACAGTCTAGGAGAGGCATTTTCTCAACTGAGGTTCCCTTGTCTAAAATAACTCTAGCTTATATCAATCTGATATAAAATTTATGCTAGGCTAGGACCCTACCACTCAACTACATTATCACAACTTTGAATTAGGTTCTATTTCCAGTTTCTGCTGTCTATCTTGTTCACTTTTAAAGCTTAGCCTTTTATGTTTCTTCTCATTTCCACGTCCTTGTGGATTTATTGCCATTTTATAGCAGCTTCAAAAGGTGACAGAAGTAAACGTAGGTTCAATTAATCATCTTTAGCTGCAAGCCCTAAACAGGTAGTCTCTAACTTGGGAAGAGTCTAAGTTTATTCATGGTACTTCATTTATTTATTTAATAACACCTAACAAGGTCCTGCTGCACTCTTGACACCATCTCATGTGCTTATGCTCCATCAACTACAATGCTGCAGTCTTCATGGAATGTATACTCTATCAGAAATATAAACTTGTGCATAATATAAACATACCTGAAATGCATTGTTATTTCTACTGAAATAACAAATATGAAAAACATTGTGAAGAAATAGATATTGTCAGAGGTCAAACTGAAATCATTTGCTAAATCTTCAAAACACAGTAAATTGCCCTAGTTAATACAGTAATACAGTAACTGCAAAATATAAGAATTACTTTTAATATTATGACTATAGGAACATAATTAAACTTAAAACTAGAACTTTGATCGCTATTTTCTTTCTAAATTTACTTCTAAAAACATAACACAGATTACAGTATAACTGCAGAGCACTGAAAACCAGTCAGACATTATCAAGAGCAACGATCCCTTTTAGTACCAGTGGAATTAGAATGCTCCTCAAAAAACACTTGCTGTATCTAAGCAGTGCAATCCGTAGCAACAGCTCAGCATTAATATTTTGTTGTGCTATATATCAGTGGTTCTTGGACACCAGTCCGCAGTGAAGCACTGATCCATGACAAACTTCTCACTAGTCCATAGCCAAATGTCATCACATGACTTTTTGTTCTCAAATAAATTATATATTACAATTAATTCATTATATATCCCGATTGAAGCCCCCTCCCTCAACTCTTCCCAGTCCCACCCTCCCTCCTGCTTCCCCCTTATTCCCTTCCCCTAGTCCACTGAAAGGGGGAGTTCTCCTCCTCTGCCTTCTTCCGATAGGTTATCAGTTCTTATCAGGACTGCCTGGATCCTCTTCCTCTGTGGCCGGCGAAGGACACATCACCAAAATCAAGTGATCAAATACCAGGCAATTGAGTTCATGACAAAAGGCAGCCCCTGTTCCCCCTACTCAGAAACCTCCATGGAGACTGGGCTGCCCATGGGCTACATCTGAGCAAGGAGTCTAGTGCCTCTCCATGCATAGTCCTTGGTTAGTGTATCAGTCTCTGCAGGACCCCCTGGGCTCAGGATTTTTAGCTTTGTTGGTTTCCATGTGGGGCTCCTGTCCCCTCCAGATCCTTCTATCCCCAACTTCTTCCATAAGACCCCTTTCACACTGCCCAAACTTTGGCTATAAGTCTCAGTATCTGCTTCGATATCCTGCTGGGTAGACTCTTTCAGAGGCTCCCTGTGGAAGGCTCCTGTCCTGTTCCTGTCTTCTCCTACTTCTAATGTCCATCCTGTTTGCCCTTCTAAATGAAGATTAAGCATCTTCTCTAGGAACCTCCTTGTTGTTTAGCTTCTTTAGGTCTATAGATTTTAATATGTTTATCCTATATTATATGGCTAATATCAACTTATAACTTAGTGTATACCATGTATCTCTTTCTGTTTCTGGGTTACCTCACTCTGGATGATCTTTTCTAGTTCCATCCATTTCCTGAAAATTTCATGATTTCCTTGTTTTTAATAGCTGAGTAGTATTCCATTATGTAAATGTGCCATAATTTCTGAATCCATTCCTCAGTAGAGAGACATATAGGTTGTTTCAAGATTCTGGCTATTATGAATAAAGCTGCTATGAACACAGTTGAGCAAATGTCTTTATTGAATGGTGGGGCATCTTTTGGGTATATGCCAGGAGTTGTATAGCTGGATCTTGAGGTAGTACTATTTCCAATTTTCTGAGAAAGCACCAGAATGATTTCCAAAGTGGTTGTACAAGTTTGCACTCCAATCAGCAGTGGAGGAGGGTTCCCCTTTCTCCACATCCTCTCCAGCATGTGTTGTCACTTGAGTGTTTGATCTTAGCCATTCTGATGGGTATAAGGTGAAATCTCAAGTTCTTTTTAATTTGCATTTCCCTGATGACTAAGGACATTTAAGTGTTTCTCTGCCATTCGATATTCCTCTATTGAAATCAACAGAGCCAAAAAAAAAAAAAAAAAAAAAAAGACAAAAACAAACAAACCTGGGCCCAGGGGCCCTGCAAAGACGAATACTCCAACCAAGGACCATGCATGAAATAGATCCCCTGCTCAGATGTAGCCCATAGGCAGCTCAGTGTTCAAGTGTGTTCCCTAGTAAGAGGAACAGGGCTGTCTCTGGCATGAACTCTGTGGCTGGCTCTTCCATCACCTTCCCCTGGGGGGGGGGGGTGTAACACTGCCAGGCCACAGAAGAAGTCCTGATGAGACCTCATAGGCTAGGGTCAGACAGAAGGGGAGGAGGACCTCTCCTGTCAGTTGACTAGCACAGGAGCACAGGAGGAGAAGAGGAAGGGAGGGTGGGACTGCAAAGAGACAAGGGAGGGGGCTATAGCCAGGATACAAAGTGAATAAATTGTAATAATAAATAAATATTTCTAGAAGAATCAAAACAGGAAGGCAGCAGAAACAAGAAAATGCCTGTTGAGGTTCTAAGACTCCACCATATGCTTCCATGCACCATCTGACTTACTTTACAAAACATAAATTCAAAAGAAATATTCATGAAAAACCTCAGGGCATTGAGTACAAAATTAAAAAAGACTATACTTATTTCTAAGTGTGAGTCCCTATGCAACTACTCTAATTGTTCACTCATGAAGTCAGCCCTGAATCTCTATGATGACTGTCCCTACATGGGAGATGGCTACAGCTGTCACAGGAAATGTTCCAATTTGCTCTGTTTCCTTTGCATCTAAGACAGTCCCTTCGAAAGGACATAAGTAGGTTGTATCGGCTATCCCATCTGGACACCCCCCAGCTCCGTGTGAGAGGGATGGAATGGCCATCCCATTACTTGGCATAGTTAAACCCTGGAGTGTTTCTGCCCCTCCACTCATTCCATGTTCCTTCACATAGAATTCAGAACCAGCAAGGTTCTCTTGTTGTTCACTTTTCCCAGGCTACATGTCAAGCTTTGCAGACACAGATTACTTCCAAAGCTTTGAAAGTCTTAAATTTCTAGATCAGACCTGGGCATCACTCTTGTTCTTGGTAAATTTCCACATGAACTTACTTCACTTCACTCTACTTGCAACACCAGAGGAACTTCCCATTATCTATAGCATCAGCCAATAAGGTAGCAGCCTCCCTCTTGTCTCACAATGGATTTTTCTTGTAGATATCTCATTTAAGATCTTCCCTCACTAGGAGGGCAAGAGAAAAGCCTCTCCTTTTGAAGTGTGAAGTCCAAAATACTAGTAACCATATGTCTTTCCTTTGCAATCATTTTTACCTACTGTGAAGATGCTGGAATGACTACCAGTGCTAACACCAGTAGTTTGATCATGTCCCTATGATAGGCCTCCAAACTCTGAGAACTGGTTCTTTTAAAATGTGATTGACTAATTTTCCTTATAATCTTCAGTTTTGGCCTTGGCCACAATTTTAAAACAAAATTTCCACTTATGTCACTTCAAAATGAAATCATATACTAGTTGGGCATGGTGGCACACACCTTTAATCCTAGAAGTGAAGACATAGGTATGTGGATCTCTGTGAAGCTGAGGCCAACCTGATCTACATGCTGAGTTCCAGGAAAGCCAGGGCTACATTGTCTCAAAAAAGTCAGACACTTGATAAAATTTAACATTTAACTAGTTTTTAACTTAAATGTTGCAAAATGCATTCATTACTTCAGACATTTATGCTGAAAACTGATGAAGGAATTTAGCATCTTTTAAAATTAAATGATAGGACAAGATACTTAAATGCAACTAAACAGGAGAAGGTATTAGATAGAAAGATATTTAAACACATAATCTTGTAGAAACACTTTTAGAATTTTGGGCTTCTTTAAAAAAAAGAATATGCTTTTGTTTTCAATCCTAGGTGTGATGATCTCATACACTGACTATGATTTGCCTCACGTTCTAGCAGAGGCACGGTTTTGTCAGCAGCAGATAGTTTCTGTAATTGTGTGAATTTTGGAATTCTGGAAACTCTTCAGGGGGTATATAAATGCTAGGGCCACTGATAGGTGGATGGGTGGTTGTTGGTCATTCGGAGAGGTCGACTGCAGTTTGTTAGTACTTGTGCTCAAAGAAGAAACAAGAAGAAAGAAATTAGATTCAAAGATCTCTCTCTCTCTACCCCTCTATTCTTTTTCTCCTATCTAGTGATAGGGTGAAGCTGGGGGTGGGCGGTAAAGAATGGGAAAGAGAAGAACCCACAAAGTAGCAAAGAACAGCCACATAACCTGATTATTTTCTCTTAGAACCTTCAATTCTGCATTGATTTCAGTATTGGTTTGAGTTTGTTGCTGAAGTAATTGTTGCATATGTTGAAAAGAAACGATGATATCCTTCAAAAACATAAAAATATATGTTTCTGTTAATTCTTCAAACATACTTCTAGTTTTTAAGATACTATCATTATAGCTTAATTTTGATATTATATATTAAATTAATAGCACTTCTATACTGTTACATAAATTTCTAGTAAGTATTATTTCTAAAAGTCCCTTAACTGATAAGTTTTGGAATGGGCCAATGTCTTATTCTAAGACATTACTAAACAAGGTAAAGAATTCAAAACTAAAATAAAGTTGATGCCTTGCTCACCCACAGTTGAGGAATATTATTCTAGTAAAATAGTTACATAACCTATAAAATTATAAAATGACTCTGTAGACTAGGATGTCACCAATCAAATGAAAGTACAGCAAGGAAAAGAACAGACAAAACAAGGGGAGGGACTGGAGGGAAAGCTCAGCAGGTTAGAGCGTGTGCTGCTCTTACAGAGGACCCAGGTTTGGTTCCCAGCCCCCACATGAAAGCTCTCAACTGTAACTCCAGTTAGGTATATCTAATGCCCTCTTCTGGCCTCCACATGCACCACAGGCACAAACATGGTGCATGTGCATACATGCAGGCAAAGCATTCAAATACATACGATAACTCTAAAAATAATTTAAAAATAACTGTAGTTTTCCCAAACTATTCTTTAAACATAAAAATAGAGAAGAAATTGTTCTGAAATCACACATGGCGTGTATACATTTTCAGTAATTATCTGTTAAATAACCACTGGTTTAATAAATAATAAAATTACTTCTTAAAAAATGGAAATTCAGCTAGGAAATATGTGGCTGGTACCTAAAATCTCAGCACTTGGGAGGCTTAGACAAAAGGACTGCCAATGAATTTAAGATCAGCATGGACTGCATAGTCAGCACCAAGCTATCCTGTGATACAGAACAAGACCCTGACTCAAACAAATGGGTATGAAAAAATGACCCAGCAATTAAGAGTGCTTACTATACAATCATGAGAATCAGACTTGGGCTCCAGCATCTACTCAACAAGCCAGGCATTCTGCAAGCGTCTGTAACTCTAGCTCTAGGGACTAAAGAGTTCTGGTCTCTGAATATAGAGATGTGTGAGCATGCATGTGAACATGTATACACAAATGCACATGTAAGACACACACACAAATAAATGTAAAGGCACGGGCTGGAGAGATGGCTCAGTGGTTAAGAGCACTGTCTGCTCTTCCAAAGGTCATGAGTTCAATTCCCAGCACCCACATGGTGGCTCACAACCATCTATAATGTGAACTGATTCCCTCTTCTGGCAGGTGTAAATGCAGATAGAACATTCATATACATAAAATAAATCTTTAAAAAAAATGTAAAGGCACACACTTTTAAACCCAGGAGGCAGGAGATGGGCTTCTATGAGCTCAAGGTCAAGAATGATCTACACAGACCGTTCCAAGACAACCTGAGCTACATAGTGAAACTGTGTCTCACAAACAGAAAGAAAGAGGAAGAGAGAGAAAGGAAGAAAATCTTTTTAATAACAAAAATGGAAGTGTATATTCAACTGGTTAGAAGTACAAAAACATTCACTCAATACATGTTAGCTGAATGCCTACTACACACTTAGGAAATATCATATATTCCACATCTACTCCCCACCTTGCTACTGTTTTTTAAAATATTAATTGACTTCCAAAATGTGATTATTGATTACCTGTTTTTCTTCTTGAATATGAGTAATCTCTTCATTAATTTTCCTATTTAATTCCAATTCCTTCAAAGTTAAAGAATGTTAAAGTTATAATGCAAAATTCAGTAAATTCTATATTCAGTTCAATGGCCATCTTTGTGTTGAGAACTGGCTCCAGTGAATTAAAAAGCCCAGTGTAAGCTATAGATGCTACATGCATGTGAGCACATACATACAAATGCACATATAACACACACACATTTAACATAAAATGTTAAAACTACGAAATTTCTCATCTTCAAAGCAACTCAGAGACACCACTGTGTCATAAAGTTATCTGAAGCTACATTTAAGTGGGAGTAAAATTGTTATGGCCAATTTTTTTTTGTTATGGCCAAATTTTGTTCTAGGTTTTTGCTAATGACAAGAAATCCAGTAATTTTAAAAAGATTCATACGTTAATTTTTACTATGTCTATTAATTTTACAAACAAGAAATATTTTGTGCAACAAATCCTGAAGTTCTCCTACTTTGGGTAAGGTTTTAATTTTATAAACTAAGTAAATGTAGATACCATGTTGAGTCTTTCTTGAAGCTCTTCACATTTTTGTTCTTTAATTATCAGATCTATACTTTCTTCTTCCATCTTATGCTGACATATGACCTTGGACTTAATCAACTCTGACGCTGCTTTTTTTAGTTCCTTAACATAAGAAACAAAAAGAAAATTCAATATACATATTTCATCAAAGCAAGGCACTTTTATGACAGTTTCCAAATCTTTAAAATTATAATTTATTTAACAAAAGATTATATATATACTTTTATCAAAGTTCTTTATCAATTTCCTACTTTATATAGAACATTGTGTTATGTCTCACACACCCCATCTCTTGTCTCCCTCTCACCACCATGAACTTCCTTCTCCTTCACATTCATGTCTCTCTACCTTGTCTTTGACACAATGACTTGAACTTGTCAGTTTCAGTGCTCGTGGGCTTTGAACTACGTAATAGAGCCTAGTGGGCTCACTTGTGACTGCCTTCTTCCACCAGCAGCCAATACTTAGAAAGGATGGGGATGCTCACACAAGTCCCTTCCTGATCCAGTTCTGAAGACAACAGGCTTAGTCTTTCACAGGCCCAGTGCAGGCAACTACACCTGTTAAGATCATGATGGCAATGGCTATGTCATGCCCAAAAGATCATGTTTTGCAACCCTTCTCTCTTATCTTCCAGCTCTTACACCGCCTCATCCACAATGTTTCCTCAGCCTTAAAGGAGATAGTATAAATGTCCTACTTAGGGCTAAGCTCTCAACCATCACTTATTCTCAGCATCCAGAGCGGTGTGAATGTACATTTAATGGAGGACACTGCAGAGCAACACTTCTAACCTATGGGTTGAGCACCCGGTGGAAAGGATCCCATTGTGGATACTCAACATCATTTTACTGATCCATCAAGGTCCTTTATGGAAAGAAGTTTTTGAATGACAGAAGCTGACAAGTAATTGTGCCATAAGGAACCTCAACATACATGCAATAAGAAGCCAATAACAAATGTTGGAAAATAAAGCCACGGAGGGAGGAAGAAGACCCATAATGTGGTATCTAGGAGGCTCAAAAGATGCAGCAGAAAACAGGGATTCCACCAGAACTGGATGCCTCAGTTCTACATGTCAAAGCTTCATCTAATTCTGTCTAAATCCACATTCAAAATCCAGGAGAATTAGTCTTAGTTCATACACCACTTTGCATATAAGACTGTTAAATTAATCATGTAGAAGAAGCAGTAAGGCTTTTCTCAGAAAAGCTGGTAGGCAAATTACTGTCTGGCAAAATGAGAACTCTCAGCTTGTATTAAAGTAAATAAACAGAGCTGGAGAGATGGCTCAATTGTGAAGAGCTATGTAGTTGAAAAGTTGCTCATGCAGAGGACCCAGGTTCGGTTCCCAGCACCCTTATGACTCCAGTTCCAAGGGATCTCATGGCTTCTTCTGACCTCTTCAGGCACCTGCACCTGCAGGCAAAACACTTGTACGCATAAAGCAAAAATAAATTAAACATACAAATAAAAATTTGAAAGACAGAAGCAAGACTTGAATTAGGGAAATGTGAGAAATGGATACATATTGTTCATTTGACCATTCTTACCTGCCATGCTCTTTCTACACTGCTCTCTGCCCTGTACCACTGATCACTGTGCCAACAGGAAATTCTCTGTTCTTTGGATCCCAGTGGGGTTAGATCTATGGGAGATGCCTCCCTACAGAACACAATCTAGTAATGGCCCTCCATCTTCAGAAACTCACAGCTCAACTTTCTGCACTGAAGCTACAGTTTTCCAAGTCTCGACATTCTACTCCCTGTCACTTTAGGTGTGAGTGTAGTTGTTGGTTTTCTTCTACCACCATCCTATGTTCCCTTAACTTTCTCAACAATTATGTAAACATCCTCCTCATTAAACTCTTCCATTACCAACTCCAATGTGTCATCTGTTTCTTGCTCCAACTCCATTTAATACAAGGAAAATTTTTAAAGGACATTTCGAGGATAGGAGAGGTACAAAAAAGCAAAAGCAAGAAGCAAAGAAAACTAGTAAATAATGTTGAATATATAGATAGGCAGAGGAGGATGGGAAGAAAGTGGTTTCATAGCTTGAGATTGGAATTGGTAGGCAAAGTTGAACATTCTTTCTGCATCTACTAAGCACTTACTATGTGTCAAGTTCCAACAGCTGCTATCTTAAGCTTGTAGCTTAATAAATTAATTTGTTTAAAAGAGGGGAGGAACTCTAGAGAAAAGAACACTGGTGAGCTAATTAGTATGCATTATCCCCAGCGTGAGATGATGAGTATGAGACAGGTCAGAATGCAGGAAAGTTATAGGACTACGGAACAGAAAGAAGTCCTTCATCCCAGATTCTGACTGAAGCCTCTTGTCAGTTGAATCAAGAATTTTGCCGTGATTAACAAAGTTTGCTTACAGCTTTTCTCCTTTCCCAGCTATAAGCTTATACAGTCTTCCAGGGATCTCACTAGAAACTTCAATTACTGTAAAAGACATGTCCTAAGCTTTTGTGCAACCTTAAGAGCGCCCAATTTTTCTTTATCAGATATAATCCATCCAAGTCATTTCTGGAGCCACCCTATAATCTTATTTATCGAAAAAGAAAC
>CM053748.1:28347298-28388061 GCA_028658305.1 Pachyuromys duprasi
TTTTATGGCTGTGTCTTTCTCTAATACAGGATCCAATCAAGGTTCATATGTTGTGTATAGTTTCTCTCTAAGCACAGGATTATTCTACCTTTTTTTTCATGATAATGAATTTTTTTCTTTGTAGCCCATGGTGACCTCAAACTCAACCTTCCTGTCTCAGCCTTCTGAGTGCTGAAATTACACGTGTGCCATTATTTAAAACTTATCCCAAATCAGCTCTTCTACAGGATATCCCAAATTATGACTGTATATCTTCTGTATTTTCTATTAGACTGATAACAATTTATGGGCAGAAGCTATAATTTCTTTGTCTTTATGTTTACATAAAATAAGGAATACACATGTGGCAAATATTCAGTTAATGCCAGAATTTTTGTTTTGTTTTCTAAGAGGGTCTCTCATTGTTTCTTCAGTGTTAGATTGGTATGAACTTGCTGTAAAAATAATTATGTACTCCTTTGGCACAGTAACACTGAACCCATGGAAATTATCGTTAGCAATATTATATCTGATCATATGATTTGTCCTTTGTAAGTAAGGCTGTCTCTATGGTAATACTTCGAAACCATGACATCTTCTACAACCTTTCAGTTTTGACTTCATTGTATTCTTTGTAGGCTCATCAAGTCAGAAATCTTTCCCCCTTTATGCTCACTGCTGTATCCTCTCCCCTAAGAAAAGTGGCACACAGCAGACTCTCTATGAACAAGTACTGAATAAGTTACCAGTAGCCAAACATTTCTGGGTTTTCTATGAGACTGAACAATTTAAGGGCAAAGGCTGTAATTTTTCATACTCTACAGAAAATCAGGACTTCACATATAGCAAATATTCAGTTAATGCTAAAATTTTGTTTGTTTTTATTTTTTGAGACAGTCACTGTTATGTAGCTGTGGCTTAACTCAAACCAGGCTGGCCTTAAACTCAGAGATCTGCCTTCCTCTGTTTTAATTTTTAAGGACCACGGATAAGTTATAACATATAGACCTTACTTGTTTTCCTCACACATGAAATGTTAAATACTAGAGTTATTTACCTATTGTGGCAGTTTGATAAGAATGGCCCCGAAAGGCTCAAATGCTTAGTCACCAAGGGTGGCACTATTAGAGAAAGGTTAGGAGTGCAGCCTTGCTGCAGTAGGTGTGGCCTTATGGAGGAGGTGCTTCACTGGGAGAGCCAGACCCAGTCTCATGCTCTGCCTAAGGAGCAGGATGTACAGCTCCTGCCCACTCTTCCCACACCACGTGTCCCTGTGTGCCTCCACACTCCCGCGATTACAGTGAACTAACCTGTACACCTGCGAGCAAGCCCCCAGTTACATTATTTCTTTTATAAGCACTGTCTCAGTCATGGTTTATCTTCACAGCCATAGAACTGCGGCTAAGACACCTAGATTACTGAAACAGGTACTGAAGGCTATTTTAATATACATATACTATATGCATACTTAATATATGTATATGCTATTTAAAATACAATATATATCAAAAAAATTCAAATTTCAAAGTATGGTACACAGGCAAAAGTATTATGTAATATAAATATTATTAGGTTTGCTAGCCATATTGAATGGTGTTTTATTGACACAATGCTAAAATAGAAAATTGATTTTAAACTTTACCTGCAACGTTTTTAATGTTTCCTTCAATCCTTCTATTTCTTTTTCTTTAATTTCTGTTGCAAGTTTGTATTTTCCCTTTCAGTTAAGAAAAATCACACTTTAATACTTTAGTATAAATATAAAAGAAAATAGAAGAACTCACTTCACAGACTTTAAACATGTCTACATGAAAATTATATTTCTAATAAAGACTTCTTTATTTCTACATATATTTCTATCAAAATACTGCAATAACCTTTATATAATTATAATTATCATAAAATAATTTAACTATGACACTTCAATTTATAAGAACACTCTATGAGAACTTACAGATATTATATAATTATTAAATCCTTACATAGAATATGGAATTACCACTCAGAATTTACAAGGAGTCTAAAAGCCCCTCTATAAATACCAAAACCTCAACCTGTTTATATAAAATGTTAGTGTTTACACATAAGCTACACACATTCTCTTACATACTTCAAATTATCTCGATTACTTTTAATAATACAAAATAAATTCTATATAAAGTTGTTGTAAAATACTGATTATGGAATGATATCAAGAATAAAATTTATGTATCCAGCATAAAGACAATTTTCCTAAATATCTTTAATTAGTGGCAAATTGATCCACGCATACAAAATTGAATGCAGAGGGTCAAATGTTTTCTAATTATTAATACATAAGTATATTTATATCATGAATATAAAAGGACAATTTCCTTTAAAATTTCTAGCTTAAGAGTGTATCTATAGGGCTGGAGAGATGGCTCAGAGGTTAAGAGCCCTGGCTGCTCTTCCAGAGGTCCTGAGTTCAATTCCCAGCAACCACATGGTGGCTCATAACCATCCATAATGAGATCTGGTGCCCTCTTCTGGCCTGCAGGCAGAACATTGTGTACATAATAAATAAATAAATCTTAAAAAAAAAAAGAGTAGATCTATAAATTGAGATTGTAACTTCCATGTCCATTGCCATATAAAAACATGTTAACTATGTGAGCAAACAGTTAGCGCCAGTTAAGTGGAAGTCACGTCTCCTCTGCCAGCTGGCTGGCAGCCAGATGCCAGCCATCTTAAGAGTTCCGCATTTAAAGCACGTGCTCACACTGGAAAGGCTCTAGATCAATGGCTCTCAACCTTCCTAACGCTGCAATCCTTTAATACAGTTACTCATGTTATGGTGACCCCAACCATAAAATTATTTCATTGCTAGTTCATAACTAATTTTCCTACTATTATGAATCGTAATGTAAGTAAAAACATGCAGGATAGGTTGAAAACCGCTGCACCAGAACATGCGACAGCTCACAGAAGGGAGCACTGCAGAAGAAAAGAATTTCAATTTGGGTGCTGAAGAAGCCTGAAGTCTAGCCCCTGTTTTACCATCTAAAGTCACGAAGGTCAAGTAACAAGATTACCTGACGTTCTTTCTGCTTGTAAGATTTTAATCAACCAACATTCTCCATTATTTTATTACCAACACTTCTATTATAGTGAACAATGATGATAAATTCATTTAAATATATTTTAAGTAATTTTAAAAATTAATAACTACCTTTTCTTCTTCCAAGGCATACATCTTCATTTGTAGCTAGTAAGTTTTAAAATCAAAATATAGATAAGTAAACTCTTAACAGTGATTTTTGCTAATCAGTAAGAATATGAAAGCATTTTATACGTCTATGTTGAATTGATACAATTTACACATGTTCTCACATTCAGAAAATAAAAATATATGAAAGAGAAGGAAAGGCAATCACAAAAGCACATAAATAACTAAAACACTTAAACACCAATAATGCATTTGAAATTTGATTTAACCCTCCAAAAATCTTAAATATCTGAATATTTTACTATCCACTTTTAAGCAACAGCATCTATCATTTTCTAAAGTTATAATTTTATGAAATTACAGCATTTGTATTTGCATGAGCAGAACTTATATCCTGAGTTTGCTTAAATATTACGATAATGAAATAAAAATGACCTTCATTGTAAAAATCCTGTTTTAAAACAGCAAGATGAAAGTGAATATGTCAACAGAGAAAATAAAATATTCTAACTAACATTAAGGACATTAACAAAATTGTCAAAATTTTTTTAGTAACGTCCCTATCTCTTTTTCACACTCTTCATTTAGATTCAACAGTTCTTTAATTAAAAATAAACATAGCTTTGAATGCAGCACAGTGATAAAGAACTTTTCAGCCATGTGCAAGGCCCTGGAATCAAGTTCTAGCACTGTAAAAGAAACAAGCTTGAGACTTTGAAGATGTCTCCTGTACCCTGTTCTTATGTGCTCAGCCTCTTGTGACGGCAGAGACAGAGGCTTCTGCAATCTAAAGAACAGCACACTTGGCCTTCTGCCTCCTTACCCTTCCATTCAAACTTGTAACTTTGGTGAGACTTATTCAAATGAAAAGAAGAAAGCAAGTCATCCCACGATGTAAATTATCACTAACCTCAACCAACTAGTAATGTTAGGCACACAGGTGTTTTTCTTTTTCTCCACACACACTTGTATGAAAATTAAGACAAAAAAAGAAAAAATGAGGACAGTAGGCTATAAAGAAAAACTTCCAGAGAATACTGTATCTGAGTGCATTTTCCTAAGCTAACATTTTCTAAGGCATAGAGATAAAGCTGAGAAAGTTAAAGATGACGGAATTCAAATTAATGGGGTTATAGCTTTCATTTCTTTAAAATATTTTAGTTTTCTTTTCTTTATTTTTCAGTTACTGGTAGCTGCTATTCATAGAGGCTTCAGCAGACAGCAAATAGGGATCACCTCTCTTCTCCCTCCTTCGTACCTTCTTCCTTTTGGTTTCTCAGGATCTCTCTTTGTATGCCTAGCTGGCCTAGAACTTGCAATATAGACCAGGCTAGCCCTAAACTCAAAGAGATTCATCTGCTTCTACCTCCAGCATTAAAGGCATGTGACACCATGCCTGGCTTCACATCTTCCTCTTAATATTTTCATTACTGGCAAGTTGACTCATGAACCATACATGGTTCAACAAACTGATTTTGGTAATGGGGCAGCATAGGAATCATGTGAAAGGTAGGACAATGGCATATTTTTACAAAGAAAAAGGGTGAATGAGCACAGATCAGAATTACTTAGGACAGATCCATCACCAAGAAAACATTTTTTCCAAATTTATCTATACTACCATGAGTTATAAATAAAATAATTTATTTCCTGCTTTCCATAATATTCTCATTTTTGTTTTCTGTGTGTTCACAGAATAGTTTGTCATAATACAGCAGAAAGAAAAACACAAAACGTTCTATTGCAGTTAGTCTATCATCATGAAAATCACCTGATTTTTAAAAACTCCCATTGCTTCATTATGTTGCTTTATTAATGACTCCTTTTCATTCTGAAGAGTCTCCTATTTTAAAAATATAAGAAAATAAAAAGATAATTATGAGAAAGTAAAACAAAGTCTAGTAAGCTTTTTATTTTAAATCTCAATTTGGTTTACAATTAAAATAAGAACAAAAAACTGGGGAGATGTCTCAGTGTTTTAGAGCACTTGCTGCTCTTACAGAGGACCTGGCTCAGCATCCACATGGCAGCTCAAACCATTAGTAACCCCAGTTCCAGAGAATCAGATGCCCCTCCTCTGACTTCTGTGGGCACCGGGCTTGCACATAATAGACATATATATATACTAACAATTTTATGAAGACACTCATACAATACACAGATAGATGGATAGATAGACAGACAGACAGACAGGTAGAGATATGAAAATATTGTAAAACATATTTATTTCTATTTATTCTCTTGAAATATGACTTTAACCAATTTAATTATCTTTTGGTCATAGAATTACATATAAATTTTGTTTTCACTTGCTTCTTTATAATAAAAGTACATTGCTTTTTAAATTTTTAGACTCTAGATACAGTTGGTTCCAAAGCTTTCTACAATGCCAAGCTAGTCGTAATAAGGCACACCTGTTATCATAGCATGGGAGGTAAAGATTAGGAATTCAACGTTACACAGAAGGTTCAAAGTTAGCCTGAACAACATGAGACACTGTCTCAAGGAAGGAAAGAAAGAAGGAAGGAAGGAACGAACGAACAAACGAACGAACGAAGGAAAAGAGAAAGAAAGAGAGAAAGAAGGGAGGAAGGGAGGGACAGAGGAAGAAGGAAGGAAGGAAGGAAGGAAGGCAGGAAGGCAGGAAGGAAGGAGAAATGAAGGAAGGGGAAGGGAGGAGAGAAATAATTTAATTTATTTAAAATTAACAACCCTAGTTCACAAGAAGAATTGTAGTCTTGGGGCTAGAATCTTCAAAGAAGGCAATTTTATTACCTAAGCGTACATGGTCAATGACATTTACTTCTTTAAGTTCACCAAGCTATTTTTTTTAAACCAAAGCACAGCAAAGAATTTTGCTTTTTTTCTCTTCTCTCTCTCTCTCTCTCTGTATGTGTGTGTGTGTGTGGTGTGTTCTGAGTAGGAGCCTACCATGTGCCACAAAGGCAAGTGTTCCCTGCTTTGTACTCCAGGCTAACTGACGATGAAGTTTCTAGGAACTGTCCAGTCTCCACCTCCCAATTTCACTGTAGGAGCACTGGAATCGCAGGCATATACCATCTCATCTGGCGTTTAGGCTTTTAGACAGGTTCTGAGACTCCAAACTCAGGCTCTCATTCATGCACAGCGAGTCCCTTACCCACTGGGCCATTTCCCCTGTCCCAGGCTTTTGTTTTTTTATTTGCACATGTATGATCCTATTTCTCACTTATCCTTTTATTTGGGGGGGGGAGAAATAAAAGCTGTATGCCTGATTATTTGGACTCAGTACTTAATTTTAAGTATTTTCTATTTTAAACAAAGTTAAGGGGCAACAGAAATGGTTCAACAGTTAGGAACACTGCTGCTCTTCCAGAGTTCAGTTCCTAGCACATCCGTCCAGCAGCTAACCACTGCCTGTAACTTCAGCTCGGGCAGATCCAACAGCCTCTTCTGGCCTCCATGGGACTAACACACACACACACACTTTTTGTTGTTGTTGTTGTTTGGTCTTGGTTTTGTTTGGTTCTGGTTTTGGAGACAGGGTTTCAATATGTAGGGCTGTCCTGGAATTCACCACATAGATCAGGCTGACCTAAATCATAGAGATTCACTTGCCTCTGCCTCCTAAATACTGAGATTAAAGTCTTAAGGCCCATGCCCAGGGACTCCCCCACACTTTTTAAAAGTAATCATTCTTGTCATTTAAAAAAATTTTTTTAATGCCTGAAAAAAAAAAGGAAAAAAGAAAGTAGTCCTCCTGGGAATATAGCTCAGTGGCAGAATGTTTGCCAAGCATGCATGAAGACCTAAATTCAACCCCAGCACTGTTTTTTATTATTTTTAAGTAATTTATTTATTTTTATATTAATCACAGGTTATGTACTTTATATCCCAGCCATAGCCCCCTCCCTCATTCCTTCCCACTCTCCCCATCCCTCCCTCATCTCCTCCCTGCCCCTTTCCAAGTCCGCTGATAGGGGAGGACCTCCTCCCCTTCCATCTGACCCTAGCTTATCATGTCTCTTCAGGGCTGGCTGCAATGTCCTCTTCTGGGATCTAGCCAGGCTGTTCCTCCCTCGGAGGGGGAGGGGGAGCGGGGGGGTCGAAGAGCCAGCCATTGAGTTCATGACAGAAATAGTCCCTGTTCCCCTTACTAAGGTACCCAGTTGGATACTGAGCTACCATGGGCCACATCCGAGCAGGGGTTCTAGGTTAAATCCATACATGGTCCTTGGTTGGAGAAACAGTCTCATAAAAGACCCCTGTGCCCTGATCTATTTGGTCTTTGTGGAGCTCTTGTCCTCACCCCAGGACTGTGAAGAACATAAAAAAAAAGCCTGGCAGGTGGGACTCATCTTTAATCCTAGCATTCAGGAGGGAGGCAGGGGGATCTCTTGAGTTCGAGTCAACCCATCTGAAGAGTAAGTTCCAGGTCAGCCAGGGCACACAGAGAAATCATGTCTCGAAAAACAAAACAAAAAGAACAGAAAAGAATAAAGAGAACAAACGAAGTATATAAATTCTGTGTGGTAGTATATGTGTGTGGTGTCAGAACTCAGGAGGTAGAGGAGAAGGTCAGAAGTTACAAAGTAAGTTCAAAACCAGCCCAGGATACATGAAAAAAATAATAAAATCAATAGTCCTATAAGTGGCAACCATTTTCAAATTGTCTTTGCCTCAAGATTTCTAAGTACACTGATTTGAAAATTTTAGAGGTTTTCTTCTTTTAATAACCACCTATTAGTACTCAGTATTTATACTGACTAGGTAACTATTCAATATTAAGCATTATAATATATAAAGATTACATTTTAATTATCACACTTTGCTTTTCTGAATTTTGCAATTACTTTAAAGTATTTTAATTCCTGTATGTAATTTTTTAAAATATTTGTTACAAAATCTGTAACAGTTCACATTCTTGAGTGGAAAAACATAGGATGCAAATTGCAAAATGAGAAAATTTTGAAATGACTTAAAACCTTTAATCAGAAAACAAACTTAGAAAAGCTGTAGATGTTGGGCAAATCTTTCAGAACCTAATCCCAAAGTTTTTCCTATGAAAATAATGTAAATTCTAATCCAGTCCTGAAACCAAGAAGAGAAACAAAAAGTCCACTGGAGACTCAAGAAAAGGTCTCTGAGGAGTCATTTCTGGAGAAGACCTGCAGCTCTCCCCTTATTTTTTGTCAACAGCTTTAACACAAAAACCTGTCACAAAGATTGGACTGCAAAAGCCCTAGAGCCAGATCTCCAAATCTAGATCTTAAATAATGACTTAAAACACACATTTAAGACTGGCACTCAGGAGTTAGAGGCAGGCCCTATCTGTGAGTTCTGGGCCAGTTTAGTCTACACAGTGACTTCCACATCAGCCAAAGCTAAAAAGTGAGACACTGTCTCAAAAAGAGAATTAAAAGTAAAAAAAGAAAGAATAAATTGATGAATTTATAGAGCGAATACCTAAATGTTAATGATACAGTATCAAACAGGAGGAAACATCTTGCTAAAGACACCTGTGGATACTTAACCAGAAGCAGAAAGGACACTGGAATAATAACTGTCCTGTTTTAGTTTTTAAAAGTTTGTAAAGAGTTCTATACAACACTCCTACACACACATATAAATTAAGGAAGATTGGGGATGGTAACAGAATTAATTCATGTGATATCAAAATAGAAGTAACTAATTCAAGAAGAACAGAAGGAGGAGGCAGGAGAATGCCTGGGCAGTTGGGAAGAAGGATTAACAAGAAAAAAAATGTTTGAAAATGTCACATGACCAGTTACTTTGTATAATAAAAATTTTAAACTAAGTAAAAAGTTACACACACACACAAATGAGAAAAACAAGTGGGTAAATGAATGAATTTGCTCTCAGTGTGCAGGTAACTCAGCAGAAAGAGTCCCAAAAGCCAAAGGGCCAGGACTCCTGCTGTGAGATACGGTCTTCTAGATGTGACAGAAAAGCTGCACCCATTAAATTTCAATAGTGTGATTGCCTAAACAAGCCCTGCATAATGACCATACCAGTAGACATAGCAATGTGGAGGAAATTTCGTAATGGCTGCTGAGGGTGGAAGAACTAGTTTTCTCCAAGGATAAATTCAATCCCAAGGGGTCAGCACTGACCACATTTATGAGCACATATATGAGCAACACTGACTGGGCTCAGTAACAGTAATAAAGAAGTCATGAATTTAAGAAGGAATGAAGGGACATAGGAAAAGCTGGATTAGAAGAGACGGAGGAACAGAAGTTATGAAATATAGTACTTAGGTATGAATTTCCCCTTGTTTTTGTTTTTTTGTTTTTTTGTTTTTGCTTGCTTCTGTCTTCACTTCACTTTCCAGTTCTTCATTGTTAAATTCTTTTTATCGGTTCCAACATTTTGGATACCATGGGGAACTATTTAATACAAATCTAATTTGTAGGCCTTCCCTCACCACACCCCAGCTGTAAGAAATGGTAAGCCAGGACTTGCTTCTCATCGCCGTATCAGAGCTGGCATATGCTCTCCAACCAGTGGGCCAAGTCTTGTGAGAACCTCAAGCAGTTACCACAACTGTTCTGAATTCAAAATGGTAACAGCTATGTCATCCCTGGAGGACAGCTTTTCACAACACACAATCACACACACACAATCATTCCACTTCTATATATTATTCATTTTATATTCATAAATATACATACACTGGTATTCATTATATATAGCTAAGGACTTAAATTACTGTAGTTTTAAGTAAAAATGGATCCACTGAGTGTGACGGTGTACACTTTTAGTCCTAGCACTGAGAGGCAGAAGCAAGATCTCCGTGGTGTACACAGCAAGTTCCAGAGCAGTCAGACTACACAGCAAGACCAAGTCTCAAAAAGTAAGGAAAGGAAGGGAAAGTAAAATCAAATATACTAATGTAAAAGAGGCTGCACAGAGATCAGGAAATATTTTGATGATCGGAAGCTTCTAAATACAATATATCTCTTTGAAAACTATAATAAATTGTTGCTCATATAGAAACTATTTAAAAGCCTGCTAGTCCTTATAATTCAACGGTGGAGAAATCCTGACCATCTAGTCCCTAAGCAATGACTATGACAGAAGCTGACTGGTGAGACATGCTCCCTGAGTTAAATCTAGACGTAGCTTTTGTTGACAGGTTAAGTTTTCAGATTGAAATAGAAAAAAAACATCAGGGATGCTACAGCAGCATCCACTGACCTCCATATTACGATCCCTTTACAGGTAAACAGCCAAGACGACAGAGCTTATGCTGCAAAGCTTGCCTTATCATCACGTGTGCTTCTGCAGACACCTGTGATTCAGAATACTGTAGGAACAAGGGCTTAAAACTTCAGAGGAATCTAGGTTGTAAAGTCAACCATTCCAAAGATGGCAGGCATATCTGCCTGAGAACAGATATGCACTAAAAAGGATGGCAGGCAGGCCAGAGCAAATTCCCTAGCTAATCTTCATGACAGATGGTCCCGAGCTCTGTGGTACTCCAAAAGCCAAATCCTTTGAGAGATTTATAAAGGCTATTTTGGAATGCCCACAACAGGCTACACACTATGAAAGAAAAGCGAGTGTAAATTACACAAGAAAATCTCTTTCAGGACACATTCAGGACAAACACTTGGTGGCACCAGAGGATCTTAGTGGAATTTCTCAAAATTTTTACATGAAATTACCCATCAGAACAAGGATTGACTAGAAACCAAACCGGATTCTAGCGCTAATAGAAGTTTTACTAAGATTGCTGAGTCTGTCCCTAGCCAGCAGAACCTCCTGATTAAACTGTCATTCTTGTAAATCCAAGCCTCAGCTCCTGTAAATGGGCTTCCTAAAATCAACCCTTTAATGGGTTCAGTGGTCTCATCACTGCCTATTTCTTCCCCGAATTGACCAAAGCTTCTTGCTATGGAGCTACAGTTCTAAGAGGAAAAAGAAATTCTTGAATGTTTCTAAAACACTTTATCAGCGTTTTTATTAGAATGCCTTGTTATTAATTCATAACTTGCTCCATCATCTGCAGTCTTAAGGAAAAACAACCTCAATAGCACATGAGCATTATTTGTGTTCTCCCACTGTCTCCAACTTCTAAGAGCATGAGGTCCACACGCTTGACAGTCACTAGCTTTCACCATGCAATCCTGTTGAGGCTGCCTTATAAAATTGGATATTTCACCCTTATTTGAGCCATTTCTTTGCTTCAGAAAACCTAATAAAGTACTCCAAGGGATTTATACAATGTGTTTCAAAAATCATATCAACACTGAATATTAGCACATTTCTTCTACATGAGTTAAAATTCAAAAGATATCTTCCTGAAATTACTCCAACGAAAATGAAATCCCCTTTCTTCCACTGCTTCCTGTGTCTATCCTGGAAGCCATGTTTGAAAAAATTCTATCGGTTACTTTGCCTTTTAAATTTTTTTCATTTTACTATTTTTTACAATGTATTCACTTTGTATCCCGAATGTAGCCCCCTCCCTCATCTCCTCCTGGTCCCACCCTCTCTCCCTCATCCCCCCCCATCCCCTTCCCCATGTCCACTAAAAAAGAGGAGTCTTCCTTCCCTAGTATCTAACCCTAGCTTATGAAGTCTCATCAGGACTGCCTGGATCCTCTTCCTCTGTGGCCTAGTTAGGCTACCCTGCCAGGGAGAAGTAATCAAAGAGCAGACAACCGAGTTCATGTCAGAGACTGCCCCTGCTCCCCTTATTAGGGAACCTACTTGGAGACTGAGCTGCCCATGGGCTACATCTGAGCAGGGGTTTAGGTCCTCTCCATGCATGGTCCTTGGTTGATGCTGGGCCCCTGGACTCAGATTTTTTGGCTTTGTTGGTCTTCTTGTGGAGCTCCTGTCCCCTTCATGTCCTTCTATCCCTCTCCTCTTCCATAAGACTCCCTGCACTCTGCCCAAAGTTTGTCTGTGAGTCTCTACATCTTCCATCCCCTGCTGGTGGAGTCCTTCAGAGAACATCTGTGGTAGGCTCCTGTCCTGTTTCCTTTCTTCCACTGCTTCCTGTGTCTATCCTGTTTGCCCTTCTGAATGAGGTTTAAGCATCCACGCCAGGGTCCTCCTTGTTGTTTAGCTTCTTTAGGTCTGTAGATTTTAGTTTGTTTATCCTATATTATATGGCTAATATCTGCTTATAAGTGAGTATATACCATGAATGTCTTTCTGGTTCTGGTTACCTCACTCAGAAGGATCTTTTCTAGTTCCATCTACTTTACTTTGGCTTTTAACACAATAGATAAACATCAGGGCATAGATCTTTGGATCTCCTAACTGAACAAATATTAGGTTTCACTCTCTAATACCTAAACTGTCATGCTACCGAGAGATTTAAGAGTAAAAAATGCTAAGAAACTTTAAAAACAGACTGTCCTCAGAAAATAAAACAACTCCCAATCAAAATAAATGGATCAGGAATGCAAATACAGACAGCCTTTACTACTAGGCCTACAGAGATAGATCTAGATCAGGAATCAAGAAACCAGAACCTGCCTGGCATAGTGGTACATGCCTTTAATCCCAGCATTCAGGAAACTAAGGAAGGAGAATTTCTGTGAATCTAGGAGAGCCTAGACACAAAGTGAGACTGGAAAGAAAAGAAAGATAGGAAGGAAGGAGAGAGGGAGGAAGAGAGGAAGGAAGAAAGGAAAGAAAGAAGGACAAAAGGAAGGAAGGAAGGAAGGGAAGGAAGGAAAGAAAGAGGGAAGGACGAACAAAGACCTGAAGGACAAACGAAGACCTGAAGACCAGTGTTGATCAACTACCTGTTTTGTATGACCTGTAAGCTAAGAACTGTTTCGCATTCTTAAATAGTTTAACAGAAAAGACAGAGAGAGAGAAAAGTCATACTTACTCATCTAAGTACCACCCATAGATGTGTAGATTGCTGTGATGGTTCACAAAGTTCAAAGTATTTACCGTATGGCTCTATACATAAAAAGCATGTGGGCTCCTAAATAGATTGTCCTCCACCAACTACAGTGCTTTATGAGGTTTTCAGTTCTTTATGCGTGCCTAAGTACTTTATTTCCTACTTACTAACAATCCAGAACCTTAGATGAGTAAATGAAGATTATTTCTTAAATAACGTCTCCAATGTCATTAACCTTAACATTGCACTCTGAATTCTTGGCCACCTGTGGGATGAGTCAACAACAGACTGAAATTGTGATTTGGAGAAAGCGTCTGTTATCCTGGATTAAACTGGGTGCTCTTAGCTACTGATGATGTAGTAGTAATCTACAAGCCAATATTCATATTCATGGATTTTTTCCATTTGGCACGTCCACATATAGGTCTCCTCAAGTTTTAAATATTCTTTTATAGATACTGTCCTATCTAATGCACCAATAATCAAAAAGACAGGAAAAACATATATATCATATATAAATATCCACCCAGAATCAACCATACTACCATGACTTCATAAAAACAGTACAGATTTTGATTTATTATATTCTAATTAATAATGGTTTCCTCTCCAAGTCAGACTGAAGAAGGAAAAGAGGACTAAGAACTGAAATCACTTGAAAAAATAAACAAAAAGAACAGAATAATCAGAACTAAGAAGTTCTGAGAACACCAGTGTAAAAACAACCATTTTGTGTCAGAAAACCTATGCATAATAGTTTTTAATGAGAGCATTTAAAAACACAATAAAACTGTGCTACTGTTTTGGACCAATGCAAAAACTAAGATAACGTGTTTACTTGGGTAAACACATAGTTTATAAAATAATACGTTATTCTCAAAATTAGCTTCAAGACTTGACTTATCTTAAAACATTGCATTACAAATTTGTCAATTCCAATCAATACCCTGACTTAAGATTATGTGTCTAAAGGCATTTGAGCATAAGCCCAGAAACCCTCTCTATAATCTCATTCTGATATGCCCCTTTTGAAATCTCAAGATTATAAAATATTCTTACTATAATGAGTTCTAATAAGTACAGCTGTTTTAATGGGTTGTTTGATGATATCCTGATCAACACAGCTCAGTACTTATTCACACTGCTGACAGTGTAGGACAGTTTCTTCATGTATACAAATTTGTAAAGTACTAGAGGAAGCTGACTTTATTTCTCTCCCAGTGAAACCCAGCTTTAATACTATTTCTTAAATAATCTATTCTTCCTTGCTGGCCTGTAAGTTACTTCTATCATTAATTAAATTACCATATGTATTTGGCTCTGTTTCTGGACTCTATTATGGTGTATCTACTAAATATATATTCATATATACAACAAATATATATTAACTTTTTAAATCTTCAGTTATTTGTGTGTATAAGTATACGCATGTACCCATGTGTAGAGGTCACAGGCTGGGGAGTGGACTGAACTCAAGCATCCAGCTTGGCAGTAAGGTACCTTTTCCACCTGAGCCATCTTACTAGCACTATTTTAATTATTATAGCTTTATAATATGTTTAAAACCCAAAGTGGCACTACATCATCCTCTTTTAGCTCTAATTCTTTTCAGGCTATTCCTCTATATTTATTTCCATACAAGCCTAGAAATCAGCCTAGGTACTCCCAAACATGCTACTGGTATTTTAAAAAGAATTACATTGAATTTTTTTATTTAGTAAATTACTGAAATTTAAATTATTTATGTGTTTGAGTTTTTTCCTGCATGTATGTCTATGTTCTACTTGCATGCCTAAAACCTGCAAAGGCCAGAAGAGGGCATTGGATCTCCTAGAACTGGAGTTACAGACAGTTGTGAGCTACTGTGTGGGTACTGGGAATTGAACCTGGGTCCTCTAAGAAGAACAGTCGGTGCTCTTAACCACCAAGACATCTCTCCAGGCCCTCCTATTCTGAATTGAATACTGTTGATTCTCCCTATCTAAAACAGGGGTGTAGCCAGGTACAGATGAAAATACCTGTAGGTCCAGCTACTCAGAAAGCTGAGGTGGGAAGATCACTTGAGCCCAGGAGTTCAAGACAAGGCTAACCACAGCAAGATGGAGTCTCAAGCAAACAAACTCAGAAACTAAGCACAACTTACATTTTAAAATCTACTTGTGGTTCAACTTGTACTTAGTGCTTTCTCCCTGTGTGAACAGGACTGTAGCTCTGTCCCTCCGGCAATCCTGCCCTGGTTACTCCCATATTCTACATTACAATGTGGGCCAGTCTTACCTTAAAATTCCCCATAATTTCTAGTCAAATTTAAACTCAGTCATTTGAATTCTTAGTCTGAGACATCACCCCTAAGGAGAGGAACCACCCTCTTTGTCCTTTAGGTATTAACTTTACTTTGCTAGAAAGGCGTAGCAAGTGCTATCATAAATGCTATAATGCAGGTAAGACTGCAGATTTCTCTTCACAATACAACATCATCGTGGGGAAACATGGTCCTAGCCCTGAGCTTTCACTGCTTTAAAAAACACTCATTCCCTACAACACACTAGAAGGTTTATTAGATGCAAATAGAAGTTTTCAGCAGACTTGTCCTTGCTGTTATATCAGAAAGTTAAAAAATTCTGAAGCCATAAATATCATCAACGATTTTGGTAGGAACTGTCCTGAATCCATGTCTCAAATTATGCACTACCTCCAAATACATGTAAGAAATTTAAAAATTAATAAATTTTGTTGTAAGAATTAGAATGTAAGATTTACTTTACTTTATGCATATAAATGGCATGGTTTTGGGTTTTTTGTTTTTGTTTTGTTTTTGACTGCATGTATACCATGGCCATGTTTGGAGCCTGCAGAGGCAGAAGAGGATATCAGATCCCCTGAAACTAGAGCTATGGATGACCATGAGCTCCATTTGGGTGCTGGAAAAGAACACAGATCCTCTGCAGGAGCAGCAGGTGGTCTTGACCACTGAGTGGTCTCTCCAGCCCCTGGGATGTGTTTCAAATAGATGCTAAACATGATAATCTGGGAGAGGAATGCTTACCTTTTGCCATTTCAGTTCCTGTATCTCCATAATAATTTTAGCAATCTGCTCCTCATATTTAGTCTCTGCTTCCTATATTGAAAAAGAAAAAGAATGCTATGAACATTAAAACTTCAGGCATTAAGTTCTAGCTGTCTCTATAGAGACAGAAATAGCACACCTTCATACTCACAGGGGAAAACCTGGCATTTTGAAAATTAAATATATAAATCCAGCAGAGGACTGGGGCCCCATATCAATCAAGTAATCTAGAATCTGGACAGAAGTTAGGAATTGTGACACACACCTTGAATACCAGCACTTGGGAGGCAGAGGTAGGTGTATCTCTTAGAGCCCAGTGGTCTTAGTTCAATCCCTAGAATCCATGTTAAAATACAGGAAATGACCTACTCCACAAAGTTTTCCTCTGACTGTCACATACATACTGTAGCATGAACACACATACACACTACTACCAATGAGGATATTTACCTAACTCATACTAGTGAGACGTGAATGCTAAGACACAACCAGAGTTTCTCTAAAATAGAAAGCAGGAAGGAAATGCATGCCAACAAATAGTAACATATGCTACATTAGAATCTCTTGCAGTAATACACATCTATAATTAAAACCGACTGGCCAGAGGTGGTAATACTTGTCTGTTAACCACCTACTCAAGAAGTAGACAGAATAGCCCATGGTAGCTCAGTATCCAAGTAGGTACCCTAGTAAGGGGAACAGGGACTATTTCTGACATGAACTCAATGGCTGGCTCTTCGACCCCCGCCCCCACCAGGGAGGAGCACCCTTGCTAGGCCACAGAAGAGGACACTGTAGCCAGTCTTGAAGAGACCTGATAAGCTAGGGTCAGATGGAAGGGGAGGAGGTCCTCCCCTATCAGTGGACTTGAAAAGGGGCAGGGAGGAGATGATGGAGGGATGGTAGGATTGGGAGGGCATGAGGAAGGAGGACTATGGCTGGGATACAAAGTACATAACCTGTGATGAATAAAAAAAATAAAAAATTTAAAAATTTTTTAAGGATTAAAAAAAAAAAAACAGAAGTAGACAGAAGTATTTCAAGTTCAAGACCAGGCTGAGTAACATTGGAAGACTTACTTAAAAATATATACACATATCGGCATTATATTCAATATGCATGCATTTCTGCCCCAAACAGCTATGTTAAAATACAGAGGAGGGCTGCAGAGGTGGCTCCGCAGTAAAGAGCACATGTTGTTCAGCAGAAAACCTGGGTTCGGCTCCTAGCACCTTCATGATGGTTCACAATTAACTAATTCCAGGAATCAGACATGTGTATAGATCATGGCACATGTCTGAATTCACCAATTTATCACACACACATACACACGTTTTTAAAACCTTTTGCCTGTATACACATACATTCTGATTTGGGTAGAACATTTTCAAATAAAAGTTAAAAATAGTGGTTGTATAAAAAAAGTAAAAATTAAGAACTGATATGAGGGCTGAAAGATGACACAGTGTTAAGAGGATTTGAGTTCCACTTCCCAGCACCCACATCAGGTGGCTCACAACTGCCTGGAACTCCAGCACCAGGAGAATCCGATGCCTCTCGCTTCCACTGGCACCTGCACTCACAGGCACACATTCACAGAGACACACACACACAAACACGCACATAATTAAAAGCAAAAATAAATATTCTTAAAATAACCAATAAGAATGTTTTAATAATTTCCATATCAGAAACCTTCCTAATAATTTGCTAATTAAAAAAATAGCTGCTTTAATACTCTTAGAAAATAAACTTTTATATCTTTTCATCAATTATTAGAGATATTATTGTGAGCAACTTTTGGCTAATTAGACTAAGAAAACAGAAGAGTGCATAATATTTTATGAAACAACATAGAAAAACTGATCGAGCAATTTCAGAAGAGACAGATTATAAATCTGAAAGGAGAGTAAAAAGTGCCCAGTTACAGTTTGGGCTTCCTGAGCACGTGCCTGCTCTATGTGCTATGTCCCTAAATCTGTTCAGGGTCAAGAATTGAAAGGGTCTGACCAACACACAGCCCATCTTGTAAAACTACAGCCTGAAGCAAGCACTTTAAAAAAAAACCAACACTTTCTAAAGGTTATAAAGAGTAAATAAACCATCAAATTACTCCTCCTTTATTGTTTTTGTAAAAACACTTAAATCCTTGTAGTCCTAAGGCATCTAATAAAAAATAAACACTTTTAGGATTCTATATTCTGGGATACTTTATTGAACTTGGAAGATAGGATTTTTCTTGCTAAATTTATTTTCTTTCACTGACAATCTCATAAGAATTTTTATTAAAACTTTTAAAAGTTGTCTGATGGACAGAAAGAAAACATAAAAAGCTAAATGATAAAGATTTAAAATAAGTGTAGTAGAAAACTTGAAGCTAAAACACCAAGAAAGTGTGAGAATGTAACAATGCTACTTTTAGCAATGTAGTTAGTATGCATTTATCAGTTTTCTGTGTAAAATAAAGGTATATACTCTACAGATTGTAATGGTCCAATCAACAGTAATTGCACTGCTTTTATGGTACTGAAAGGTGGTGTAAGATTATTTTCTACAGACTATATTACTGTGTGGCCAGTTTTCTTAGCAAATCATTGTTACTTCAGACTACCCAAAATTCCACTGAATTTTATTTACTGTTTACTTAGAACCCAAGAACTTATTATTATTTGGATACTTAACAGATTTTTTGTAATTTTATTTATAATTTTATTATACTATGTGGTAACACAGTTATTAACTGGCATGGCATGTTGTACCTACAAAACTTGAATCCTCTTAAAGTACAGACCGAGCAATGGTTTATAAAAGGACCTCAAGTGAATGCATATTTTAATGTTCCAAAAGCGTCATCGGAAAGGTCTTTCATTCTCATTAACAACTGATTTGGATCAGAAATATATCTGTCTTAAAAACCTTCAAACCACAAATTGAAATACGAATTTCTATATTGGTTTCAATAAGGTATAGGCTCTCAGGTTCAACATAATTACTACCCTACTCAAGTCAGATGCCAACCACCCAAATCCTGAATTTGTGACCCTTGTAAATCATCTCTATTCCTTATCAGTAATCCCATGGATCTATCTGACAAGATTATTTATCAAAATCAGATCTAGGACTTGGAATGAATTGACAGAAAGCTTGCCTAGCATAAATGAAGGCCCTTGAGTTCAGTCCCCAGCAGGTAGTGGCGCACATCTAAAATCTAGCACTTCAGAGACGGAAGCAGGACAATCAAGAATTTAAGGCCATCCTTGGCTTCACCGATTCAAGGCAAGCCTGGAGCACAGGAGACGCTGCCTCAGTAAGTAAGAAATGGAGTCTAGCCAGGCACACACCTTTCATTGCAGCACTTGGGAGGCAGGTAGATCCCTGTGAGTTGGAGGCCAGCCTGGTCTACAAAGTGAATCCAGGGTAGCCAAGGCTATACAGAGAAAGCCTGTCTCAAGAAAACAAAAAAACAAACAAATGGAGTCAAAATTCTACAGTGCATATATCATGGATTCAATATGAACACATACCATGGATTCAATATGAACTATTTTGTTGATTCAGATAATCTGTATATCTTTATTAATTTATTAAGCATCCCACTGTTTTCTAGTTGTATCATTACCAATTTATCCCAGCATGATGATGCACACCTTTAATCTCAGTGCTGGGGGAGACGCAGGCAGGTGGATCTCGAGGCCAGGTCTATACAATGCTGGCCAGACAGGGCTACATGGTAAGACTATTCTCCTAAAACTGAAAAATAAATTATTTGTGGGTGTTAGCCTTGAATCTTTAAATATGTGTTCCCTCCCCCCGGCCCCCGCCCGCCCCAAGACTCAGGGATCTATGTATAAGAGAAGCTGGAGAAATTCTAAGAGCCAGAGGTGATGGATGACTTCAAGCAAACAGTGTTTTCCAGATACAATGAGGCTCATATGCATATGAGCTCACAGGGCTATGCACGACAGCAAGCACAGCACCTACACAAGTTCAAACCAGACAGAATCCCAGCATCTAGAAAGAGAGACAGACATGTGTGTGCTTTTATGTGTATGCATGCACTTGAGTGTGTACTTTTTATTTTGTTTTTTGTTTTGTTTTTAAGAGAGAAAAATATGAAGTTCAGTCAATAGAGAAGGAATTGGGGGAAGAGAAAGAATATGAAATATGAAAATATATCGTATAATACATTTAAAAATAAAGGCCTGCAGTACCACCTGCGGCAAAATAAATATATGTGTTTCATTTGAAATACCCACAGAGATCAGAAAATTACTAAGGGACTATGGTGTTCTTACAAGGAGAAGAAGAAAGAACACGGAGAGATAAGGGGAAAGTGGAAAAATGGAGAAGAAAGAATTAAGTCAGTTGAAGGATGGGAGGGCAGAGTAGAGTAGGGAATACAGGACTAAAACTAAAGATCCTCTGAAAAAGCACCACTGACAATGGGCTGGACATTCCTACATCAATCACTAATTTTAAAAATGTCCTACAGGCTTCCCTACAGCTGAATCTTATGGAGACATTTTCTCAATTGAGC
Source organism: Pachyuromys duprasi (assembly GCA_028658305.1). Lineage (NCBI taxonomy): Eukaryota > Metazoa > Chordata > Mammalia > Rodentia > Muridae > Pachyuromys > Pachyuromys duprasi. The sequence continues at coordinate 28,367,943 of CM053748.1, forward strand.
TTCCATCCACTAAGATGACTCTAGCTTGTGTTAAGTAGAAATAAAAATTAGCCAGCAGAAATTTTTACAACCAAAAGCAACTTGAGAAAAGAGTTTATTTAATCTTATAGCTTGTGGTACATGGAACTCAAGACAGGACATGAATGTCAGGAACCTGGAAGCAGGAACTGAGGCAGAGGCCATGAAGGAGTGTTGCTTACTGGCTTGCTCTTTCCAGCTTGCTTAGATTCTTATACCATGTCCACAGTGAGCTGGACCTCTCACATCAATAAAAATAAATAAATAAATAGATAAATAAATAAATAAATAAATAAGGAAAGAAAGAAAAAGAAAGAAAGAAAGAAATCAAACCTCAGAGTTGCCTACAAGCCAATCTCAACTAGGATACTTTATTCCCAACTGGCCCTAGCTTGTGTCAAGTGGACATAAAAACTAGCCAACACACTTGCTAAAGCCAGTGCCTTTTATAATTTTTGAAGCTCTTTTTCTCTCACTCGCTCGCTCACTCTCACTCTCTCCCTTTTTAATTCTCAGAGTTAGGCTGTGAAGATGGCTCAGTGGGCAGAGGTACTAGCCATGCATACCTAATGAGCCCAGTCTGATTCCCAGAACCAATGTAAAAAAAGAAGAGAACCAACTCCACAAAGCTTTATAAATAAGTGGCTGTTTGGGCTTTTTTTCTTAAAAAAAAAAAAAGAAAGCTTCTATTTAAAACCTTAGGATGGGCTCACCCTTCTCATACGCAGCTCTTCTAATGCTTCGAGTAAACTTGTTCTGAACTCCAAGAGCTGAATCGAAAGCCTTGTCTCTGAAGAACTCGGAAGAGTGAAGGCAGATGATGATGATCCGGTGTCGAAACTGTCCTCCATGTTAATATTTATTTCATTTCCTGCAATTCAAAACAGTTTAACTCAAAGAAAACAACTTATCTGTGTTTTACATTATTCCATAATTCTCCAAATGCAGTACTAAAAAACAATGTTGCTATTCCTCATACTCCAATAGTCATATAAAGACACTTGACAGCAATGGTTCTATTCTATTTCTCACAGCTTGAGTGTTTTTCTGGTACCTGAGTGCCCTTTAAGTCTATATTTTTTGCCCCTATATATCACACTTGTGATGGCTGGGTTCCTAATATTGCAGGCAAGGCCTGACCCTTCACCAGTATGTATTTATGCCAGATAAATACACACACTCTCTCTAAACTTTGCTTTCACATGAAGCTACTTTTCAAAAATAGTGTTCACACTAGTTAACAGCAATACAGACTCTAAACTCAATACAGTTAAAGACGCCTTTGGTAACTGCCTTTTATTTGAAATTCAGGTACTAAAATATCTCAACCTATGAAGTATATGAGTCAGGTTATAAGAAACTTTCCTTTTCAACTTTTTAATTTGAAACTATTATAGGTTCAAAAGCAGCTGCAAAGGTTAAGTACAGGGAGGTCCTATGCACCATCCACTCGGTCATCTCCAGCATTACCACCTTGTATAAGAACAGAACAATATTTAAATGTATATCTAATATTGTACAATCCATGCAGTTTATTAGAAATTTTACCAGTGATACACGAATGTATTTGTGTATATACAAACTTCTGTGCACATACTTCTGTGGTACTATAATCACAATCAAAATGGAGAATCTTATGATCACAGGCCCTTTATATAATCCCTTTGTTGCCACATTCCCTTCTCTAAGTCTTAACCTCTAGCAAATGGCTATCTTCCCCCTCTCCCACCCCCACCCTCGAGACAGTGTTTCTTTATGTAGCCTTGGCTGTCCTGGAACTTATTCTGTAGACCTCAAACTCACAGGGACCCTCCTGCCTCTGCCTCCCAAGTGCTGGGATTACAGGCGTGCACTACCACGCCCAATACTAATGATTATCTTATTCTTAATTTCAGATACATTTGTTAAACGAAAGAAACTTCAACCTATTAATAAAATTTTAAATGCTTCCACATTGGTAATGTCCTGAAGAACCTCAAAGAAGCACATAAAAGTTTCTTCATTTATCCTGGAATACTCAAGGAATCTTCATACATAGTTTTTTTCAAACAGCACACAAAGTTAACCAGGAACAGAAAGACATGGCATTATAAGAACCAGGAGAAACAAGCAACAAGAAGAGCAGATATGTAGTGCAGATTTTGGTATTATCACATATAAGGTACTATGCTTACTGTGTTTAAAACAAAAGCAATCTTGAAATTATCGACAAGACAGCATGTTGCTGTTGTTGCTAAAACAGGGTTTCCCACTGTGTCTAGGCTGGCCTTATTCTTCCAAAACGCCTAACAGCACCTCTCAAATGCCAGGATTATAAGCACGTGTACTGGCAGATTTTTAAAATTCATTGTAATCTCAGACAGTCTCTAAAATATATAATGAAAAAACAGTTAATGATATGTTTTGGAGAAGACTGGGTACAGCTAGAAAACTGACTTAGTAGACTAGAAAACAGACCATGTAATATACCAAGAACACACCAAGGAAATAATAAATGTACAGCACAGCAAAGCAAGTAAGGGGCAATGGAAGCAAAGCACAGAGTGGCTATAGAGTAAGAAGAAAGAAAGAGAACAGGGTAACATCTTAAGAGATAGTAGCTGAGAAATTCCTGGACCCAATGGAGCTACAAGTCAGGAATCAAGTGAATTCCACAGTAAGTAAAAAGAAATCTACCTTCCCAGTTATCACAGTGAAGTGACCCAAAACAATCTGAAAAACTAATCTTAAACCAATCAGAGAAAAAAGATTGGTAATACTTTCCTAGAAACCTCACTCACAGTGATCCTGTGTTCTAGTTTGCTTTCTGTTGCTGTGATAAATACTGTTACCAAAAGCAACTTAGGGAGAAAGAGTTTGTCTCTGTTTACAGGATACAGTCTATCATGGAGAAAATCCTAAGCAGGAACTCAAGGCAGAAGCCTGGAGGCAGGAACTGAAGCAGAGACCATGAGGTAATGGTCTAATTGCCTTATGTTCTCTGGCTTGCTCATGTACCTTCCCTATGCAACCTGCCCAGGGGTGGCACACAGTAAGCTAAACCCTCCCTGAGTCAATCAGCAACCAAGAAAATTCCCCACAGATAAGCATACAGATCTACCCAATAGAGGCACTTCCTCATCTGAGGGTCCCCCTTCCAAGTGTGTCAAGTTGATAACTAAGAATAGCCATTATACCATGCTACTCAAGACATAGATGGGCATCTTACATCAAAAAATAACAATCTACGAAGAGGATACAACAATTTTAAACATACATGCACCTAAACAACAGAGCACCAAATTATATGAAACAAAAACTGGTGAAATTGAAAGTGACAACAAAGAATTCTGTCATAACCATGGAGACTCCAATGACAAAGAAAACAGACAGTAATAAAGCAGAAAGCTGGAGATGTTGCTTTGTCAGTAAAGTGTTCTCTGTGCAAGCACACAGGCCTGAGTCTGGATTCTCCAGCACCCACATAAATTCTGGGCACAGTGGCACATGTCTATAATCCCAGCACTGGGAAGATGGCAACAGGAAGATCCCTGAACAACCAACCTAGCCAAATCAGTGAGCTCCAGGTTCAGTAAAAGGCCCCTACCCTTTCTCAAAAAGTAAAGTAGAAAGCAACTGAGGAATACATCCAACACTGACCTCAGGTCTCCACATGCACAGACTCACACAATAACATAACATTGTATAAAACTACTATACAATGACAATCATGTGTCACTCAATAAGTTATGAGAAATCAAAGATAAAACTACAAAGATAGAGCAGAAATAAATGAAACAAATACTAGAAAGAGAAAAAAAATTAATCATGCAGAAAATGGTTCTTTCTCTATTTTAAAAACTGGCAAACATTTGGGTAGGCTTCTCAAAAAGACAGGAAACAAGATTCAGGTGGCCAAAATCAAGGACGAATGAGGGAATGCTGCCAACTGCTGCCTGCATCCTGTGGCCCTGTCTGAATGGAAGCTGTGAAGAAGTGAAGAGGTAGAGGCTCTTCTAGCTTGACAGCCTTAGACCCTTGAGCACCCACGACCTAGGAGCTAGAGCATCCTTGAGCTTCCAACTTCAGTCTGAGTCAGAGGCCTGCTACACCACAGTTCAGCAGCCCGCACGCAAGTCGCTGTTCTAGATACTCACCTAGAAGCTTATTGCCCTGGCCTTTAACCACCTGAGTTCCTGACACTTGGCAGCTGTTGTCATCACCAATTTCTAGTAGCAGTGAGCAGCAGCAGCAGATAGTGACTGCAATGTTACAACCCCTGGGAAAGCCAGGGTGCTGGAACTCTCAGCTACTATAATGGAACTACCACACCCTCCTGCCCACAGTGGCAGAACTATTGGCCTTTGACGGCGGCTAGTGCTATAGTGCTCAGGCTTGGGTTTCACGTTTCATTTGGTCCTTAGAGCTTGGTGCATCTCTGGAATTCTTCTGGCAACTGGAACCTGCCATCTCCCATCTCTGGTGTCTCTGCTCCTCGCTGTTTCTTCCCTGCTGCTGTAGGTACTTCTCCAGCCATGCTGTGGCCACTACGGCTACTGCCGCCGCCACCCCTCCTGCCGCCACACTCCTACTGCCCCTGCCACCCTACAGCCACAACTACCACTACCCATGCTGCCTTTGCCATAGCTACCTATCTGCTGCCACTGTCTCCATGTTAACAACTCAGCCTGCTCTACAATAATAAAGATCAAAAGGAGACAAAACCACTTAAAACCTTTTTAATGGAGCCAATATACACCAACAGGAGGCAGCCTAACAGGGTACTACCAGGATGGCTTGGAAAGGAAGCCAAAGACTCTGCTTATGTGGCCAGGAAAAGGATATATGGTAAGCGAGTTTTGCACCAGTTACTCAGCAGCCCTTCATGCCAACAGAGGATTGTGTTTGCCCCCATTATAGCTCTTTGCTGGGTCAGAATGGAAAGCACTCCCACACCAGCCTGGAAGAAAATGGCTGCTAAGAGTACACTGAGGTTGGCAATGGCAAAAGGCCTGACACAAGCTGTTTGAACAGCTGCAGTGCCTTCTGAAGCCATGCACAGGGTAGCTTACTGAACACATCCATACTCTTCAAAGGTGCTGACAGGTCTGACAGGTGCTAAAAAGGAGCTGCTTTGTTGAATATCCTCTAATTGAGGCAGAGAGGCACCATACCAAAGAACGGTCCAACAACTGTCAACTAAAATCAGCCTCTCAACACCCTAGCTAATGGAAAAATAAGCATTAAAATTGGTGTTTAATAATAAAGGCTTATCATTAACATTAATAGTACCACAACTTTATTGAATACTGCTGTTGTTATAATAAAAGAAAATCCCAATCATTTGATTTTTACCAATGAAGACTCAGGAGCCAGACGCTGGGGTGAAAACCTTCTAGCTCAGAGAGGCAGAGAAAGCATCCTGCTGACCTTCCTACTCAGCTCCAGTCACAAAGGAAAAAGCAAAAAGCCCAAAGCTAAAAGCTTGCTAGTTCAGATGACAGCACAGGAGGAAAAGGCCTGCTAGCTCACCCAATAGCCCAGAAGGAAAACTCCAACAGCTAAAAGCCTAAGAGCTGGAGAGCTAAATCACTAAGGAGCTGGAGAGCTCAAAGCTAAAGGCCAAGAAGCTGAAGAGCTCCTTCTCCACAGTGTCTTAAATACTCTTCTCTCAAAGTCCCTCCTTTCTGTTAATCCCTGTCAGCCGCTTTCTTGCTCCACCACTAATACACCTTTAATAAAGGGTTAACTTTATTAAATCCGGTGTACAGAAAGTTCTTGGATTAAAGTTGTATGTGTTAGGGCTGTGCCACACCACAATTACCTATTTATAATAAGTAGAAAGTTCTTGGATTAAAGGTGTGTTAGGGATGAACCACAGCAAACAAAAAACAGGTGTATATAGTTCACAATCTCCAGGATCACAAAGGGATCAAATATCCTGCAACACACTTCTCTGCTCTGAGTTAAATTTCCATGGGAAAAATTATATCATTTTACCCATCACATTACTACCAAAAAGACTGTTAGCAACAAATAAGGTATTATAGATAAATGGGACAATTTCTCAAAGCAGATAAACTTCCCAACTGACACAAGACAAAAATCTAGACAAACCTTTCATAAGTAAGGAGACTGAATTAGTGACTAGAAAATTTCTCACAAAAGAAAGTGTGCAGGACCAGATTGTTAACTGGTAAATTTTACCAAAAATTTAAAGAATAAATAGCACCAATCCTTCACAAAACTTTTCAGAAAGCAATACAGAAGGAAACACTAAGTCATGTTACAAAGTCAATGTTATCCTCATGCTGAAACAAGACAGATATTTCACAAGGAGTAAAACCGTAACTCAACAGACCTTAGAATAAGAACACATAAATGCTCACTAAACACAAGAGGAATTGCACATCGTGACCAAGTAGGCTTTTTCCTAGGAATACAAGATTGGTTTGATATGTTTTTAAAAAAATTCAATGTAATAAACCATATTGGTGGGATAAATGAAAAAACAATAAGATCATCTTAATCAATGCATGAAATGTGTTTGACAAAGTCCAATACCTTCTCATGATAAAATTCTCAACTAGCTACGGATAGTTCAATTATCTATGAAAACTTCACCATGACAGCATATGTTTATAATCTGATTCTGAAATGCTACCTACAGGTTCTTTTGTTGGAAGGCTCGGCTCCCAGCTGGGGCACACTGGGAAATGCAGCCTGGCTGCGGGGTGAGGGAGTCTTGTCAGATATCTGGTCACAGTGATAACACAAGTAACAAAATCCTGAACTGCAAAAGGCTGGGAGTTTCCCTCTAAGAAAACGAACAAGAATAACAGATGGGTATCTGCTTTTGCAGGCTGGATTCATCAAAATTTAAAATGTCTATACTTTAAAGAACATTACCAATAAAATAAAGCCAATCTACAAAGTGAAAAAAATATTTGCAAAGTATATGTTTGACAAAAATAAAACTATTATTTTAAATATATAATACCTTCTTGTGATTAAACACTAAAAGAGTAAAATAGCCAAGGGATTAGAATAAAATTTTCCTCCAAAATGTCCTCCTTCTCCTAGGTCTGCCAGGGAGACAGACTTGTTAATGTTTAACAAGACAGACTTGTTAATGTCTATCTTTGTGTATGTGTGATGTGGCCAGTAACAACATGAAATACGTTTACAATCATTACTCTTTACAGAGATAAAAATCAAAACCACAGAGACACTTTTTCAAATGTATTAAGATGACATAATAAAAAAGAGTTAGATATAGAACTCAGTGTCAGAGTGCTTACCTAGCATATGTGAGGCCCTGCGCTCAACCTAAAAATACTCCCCCACCAATGCACGTGCAAGACACACAGACACAAAGATAGACATTAACAAGTACTGGCAAGACTAGGAGAACTTAGAATGACTCACACTGCTTGTGGAAATATAGAATCATTGAGCCACTTTGGCAATTCCTCAAAGGGCTAAACATGAAGTTATCACATGACCCAGCATTCAACCCCTAAGCATAAGCCCAGTAAAAATGAAAGTATATGTATGTGTATATATATATATATATACATATATGTAAATTACATGAGTGCTCAGCACAGCATTAGTCACAGTAAGTCACAATAAAAAATTTAAAAATCAAATGTCCATCAATTGATGAATGGGTAAACAAAACAACAGAGCACAGCGTATCTATCTTGTGGAGCAGTACCGCCGTCAGAAAGACGAAAATACTGATACTTGCTATACAATGAATGCGCCTAAACAGCACTGTCCCCAGTAAAAGAAACCAAACGCAAAAGGCCATGTGTCCTTTGATTCTGTTTACATGAAGCATCTGGAACTGACAAATCCATGGCATGAGAGGAGATAGGGGATGAGTAACAGGTGCACAGTTTCTTTTTGAGGTGACAGGATGCTCTGGAGTTTGACAGTGGTGATGGTGGTCGCACAACTTTCAGAGTTTACTAAAAACTGCTGTGCTGTATGTTTTATAAAGTATGAATTTCAAGGAATTACAAATCTGTTTCAGAAGAAGTATGAGATATGTACTCACTTATATGTGGATATTAGCTGCTAAGTAAAGGAAAATCACACTACAATACCCAAACCCAGAGAGGTTGGATAAAGAGAAGAGGGCTAGGGGGATGAACAGATCTCCCTGAGAAGGGGAAACAGAACAGAGTTTGTAGGTAGACTGGGGAAGGATCAGGTCGGGGGTGGAGGGACAGAGGAGAGAATGGGGGAGAGACTGAAACAGGTGGCATTTAGGAGGCAATGTGGAAACCTAGTGCATAGGTTCCCGGAACCTGGGGTGACCCTAGCAAAGACTCCTAGTAATGGAGGATGTAGAGCCTGAACCAGCCATATTCTATAACCAGGCAAGACTGCTAGTGGTAGGTCTAAGACACCAACTCAACCTCAAAACCTTCAACCCATAACCTGTTCTGCCTGCAAGATGCGCAGGGACATTGGGGGCTCAGGGTTTATGGGAGTGTCCAACCAATGCCTGGTATAACTTGAAGCCCAAGACATGAGAGGGAGCCCATGCCCAACACAGCCTGGATGGCCAGGATCTAGAAGCTGAATGATTCAGAGATCTAAGGTAGAACCAAACACAGCCCAATTAAAAAAAAAAAAAAGTTGGGCTGGAGAGATGGCTCAGTGGTACTGTGTGTTCTTCCAAAGGACCCGAGTTCTACTCCCAGCACCCACATGGCAGCTCACAACTGTCTGTAACCCCAATTCCAGGGAATCTGATACCTTCACACTAATGCACATAAAATAAAATTAAATAAAATTTTTTAAAAGTCAACAAAATGATTCCTGGAAATATTCTGCTATATTCGGAGATCGGTGCCTAGCCCAATCACAATCAAAGATGCTTCCTCCAGCAACTGATGGGAGCAGACACAGAAACCCACAGCCAAACATTAGGTGGAGCTCTGATAACCCCCGCTGAAGTTGGAGGATTGTAAGAGTGAAAGGGGTTGAAGACACCAGAGCACAGCCCACAGAATCAACTAAACGGGGTTCACAGGGGCTCACAGCGACTGAAGTGGCAATCATAGAGCCTGCGGGGTCTGCACTAGGCTAAGCTAGTTGATTAGCCTGAGGTCTTTGTTGGACTCCTAACAGTGGGGGTGGGGTATGTCCGATTTTTTGGCTGCTTGTAGAATCCTTTTCCTCGCAGCTCACTGCCTCTCCCAGCCTTGTTATATGGGGTTATGCCTAGTCTTACTGCACCTTGTTATGGCATGTTTCGTTGATACCCCTGGGAGGCCTGCCCTTTTCTGAAGAAAAACAAAGGAGCAGTTGATCTGGCAGAGAGGGGAGGTAGAATTGGGAGAAGGGAAGAAAGGGGAGGCTGTGATTGAGATGTAGTATATGAGAGAAGAATAAAGAAAAAAAGAGAGGCTAAAGATACTTCAGAGGTTAAGAGCACCTGCTGTTCTTACAGACAACCCAGGTTCAGTTCCCAGCACCTGAATGGCAGGTCACAACCATCTGTAACCCCAGTTCCAGGAAGCCAACTCTCTTCTGACTTCTGTGAGTACCAGGCATACTCACTATGCACAGACATGCATGAAGTCAGAACACTCATTCACACAAAAGAGAGTATTTTTAAATGAATGGGAAAAAAAAGGAAGAAAAAATTTAAACAGATTTTTAAGCACTTTGTGGCCCTGGCTGACGTGGAATTCCTAGTGATATACTTGCTTTTGCCTCCCAAGTGCTGGGATCAAAGCCATGGGCCATCACCATATCTGGCTAAATAAAACATTTTCATAAGGAAAAGCACACCTTTTTTCAGAGAAGAAGAAACATAAAATTTGACAGAACTTCAAAAAAGAATTTCAAAAGAATGAAACCAATCTAAGATGAGAACTTAAAACATTACGTAAGAATGATAACCAAAAATGATGGCAAGTAGGTCAGTAAGCTCATCTCTAATTTACAGAATGATAACAGTGCTATGTGAAGGCGAAATAAACAGAAATGAAATGTGGGTCAGAAGCTTGTAAAAATCAGAAGAGAAATAAAAGAAATATAAATGACAATATAATAATACAAAAGAAAGAATAAAGTTTCAGTTAACTTCGCTCAGCACACACATTCTAGGAACATACTCAGTAAACACGTACTTTGTTCTGTTTACATGGAGGTCCACAATAGGCAAGCTCACAGACTTAGAACACACATCAGTGGTTGGTTAGGGCAAGGTAGGAGGGGGATCATAGGAGGTCAGGGACTGTCTACCAAGGGGTATGGAGTTTCTCTGAAGGAAATGTTCGAGAACTTACTGTGGTGATAGCTGCACAATTGTGAATACACTAAAAATAACTGAATTGCATACTTTGAATGTGCATGAAAAATCTACCTGAATTAAGCTCTTTTTTTTTTTTTTTGGATGGGAACACACAGTAAAAATATCAATAAAACACTGAGGAAAGGCCAGCTGACTGACAGATTTCACTACTGGTTGATCAAGTAACAAGAACAACTCATTAGGATTTCTCCCTCCAATGTTAATACACAGACATGTTTTTTCTCAGGCCTTTCATCTTCTCCAGAAAAGTCTCCATTCTTTTAAAGTGAAGGAGAGGGTAAAGGGCAATGTACATTCAGACAGATACATGAAAGCTAGGATGTAAGCGTTCAGTGAGATTTTTACTCTGTTTTCATTTTCAGCCCCATGCCGCATCGTCTGTCATATATGGTGTATCTCTGACTACTGCCTTGGTTCAATTTTTTTTCAGAGCACCACTCCCATATCCTTGGGGCAGAAGACCTGGGAAGACACGTAACATACAAAGATCTTCAACAAATTTGCTTCATTATGAACAAACCTTATCAATGCCTTTTAGAACACTGTTTCTAAGAGTTGAGTGTGTTTCCAAACTTTTAAGCTAATCATACCACTTTTCGACCTACTTTCTAGCAAATACTTTTATTAATATATAAACACATGCATGGAGTTTGTTTTGCTCTGTTTTGGTTTTTAACTTTATTTTTATTCTGTGTGTCTTGTTAACCTGCCTGCATGTATATCTGTGTACCACATGTATGCATGCTGGTGGAGGCCAGAGAGGGCATTGGATCCCTTGGTACTGAAGTTATAGATGCCTGTGAACTGCCATGTGGATTCCAGGAATAAAAACTGGGTGCCCTGGAAGAGCAGCCAGTGCTCTTAACCACTGAGCTATCTCTCTAGCCCCTCTGGCAAATATTTTTGAATCACTTCTTGTTCTTTCTTGTCTCTAAGTTAAAATACTTTTAAACATTATACCAAGTGTGGCAGAGAAAATTTGATGTGGTTAGCCCACCATGTTTAACCTAAAGTTTCAAATAGGATTTCAAACCCCATTTCCTATATATAATATAAAGTATAGTGTGTCTAGAATAACACATTGAGTGAGAGCAATCCTCAATCAGTACATAAGGCATCTAGCATGGTGGTTCATGGCTTCAACCCCAGTACTCAGGAGGTACATGCACGTATATCTCTGAGTTAGAAACCAGCCTGGTCTACAAAGTGAGACCTTGTATAAAAAAATTTTTGAATGTTTTTAAGTGAGTAAGGCCAGTAAGATAGCTCAGTGGGTAAAGGTGATTAGCATACAATCCTAATGAGTTAAGTTTGATCCCTAGAATTTAAAGGTAGAAGGAGAGAACGAAGTCCACAAAGTTGTCCTCTAATCACCATATGTATGGAACAAGTACACGCACACAAGCGCACACACACACATGCACACATACATGCCATGGCATGTGCTCACACACACACACACACATGCACACACACCTGTACTTACACATATATATTATACACATACACGTACAATAAAAAATTTTTAAATATGTAATTGTACAATAGTTGATTAAAGCAAATTAATTAGCTGTTTAGCATATATACAACACAACAAAGTTTCTCTGGATTTGAGCTCACAATCTGGCTGGAGAGACAGATAAGGAAATCAGCAATGTGCAAAGTCCTAAAATGGAGGCATAAACAAAGCACCTCTAAAAATGTGAGTGAAAACTATTAATTCCATGTATAGAACCTAAGGAGTGTGTTACAGGTCTTACAAACATCCAACAAAGTCCCTGAGGAAATAACACAAGCAAAATTGCAAGTACAGCATTATACAACGCATCATCAATCTGCCAGTCAACAGTCTGCTTGGTGGTGCCACCAAAACTAGATAATGTCCCTTAGTTCTGGGAGTTCACATTGCTGTTTCATTCATGGTTATATCCTCCAGTGTCTTCATAATGACTGGTACACAGTAGAGAGACTCTATAATAGAATATTTTTCTTTCAGTTTAAAAACATACCCAGTCTACTTCAATTTTAAGGGCTATGAACTATCTCAAGAGCTCTACCTCCAGTGTTAACACAGAACTTGATGCCTTTCTAGTCTCTGGAAAATGTCACTTCTTCAGTATGCACCACATCTATTCACCCCTAGCACACTGCCCTACTTTACCTTCTTTCCAACATGCCACAGTATCCAAATAAGTATTAATCATGTGTGTTATTTTTCAAGCCCTATGTCTTCCTTTCCTGCTTTGTGAGAAGAAGGACTCATTTATATTAGCCATGCTGTGTCTTCAGTACCTAGGACAGGTACTGAAATACTTGAAATATTAGTTGGAGATTAAAAACACTTACCGCACTTACCTAAACACTGAGGTTTTTAAGTTAATGATCCATTACTATTTAAAGAGCAACAGATTGGGAATTAGCTGATATTAACAAATCTGTTAATAAGAAGTAATGCGACTAACAGTTTTGGGATACTTCTAAATTTACTTCAAACTCTAAAGTACTATCACCTATTTACCATGTAAGTGATTCTCAATGCATCTTCAGCAATTGCCAAAGCACTCGTGCCCATTTTTTTCAGCCTAAATTTAGTGAAACACAATATGTGGTTTATCTTCCTTCTCAAATCTTTCCGAGTTCATCTCCATCAGTGGTGTCACATATTTTATTTAATTCCTCAATGAATACATCTTTGCTGTCTTTCTTCTTCTCTCCCTCTGCTCCTTTGGCCTGCGGTCCATCCTTGTGCACACTCTAATCACATTCTCTTGCATTCTCACTTTCACTTCCTCTTTGATCCCATAAATCAAACAAGACTATTGGTTTTCCCTTCACATTGGCCCTCAGATTCCTTCTGTGTCACTACTCCTCATCAGGAGTAATCTGGATAGATCCTCACACACTAGATTTAGCCCTCTGTTCTCTCTCTCCCCCTGCCTCTGTGTGTGTGTGTAGACAACAGGGCCAAAGGAGCAGAGGGAGAGAACAAGAAAACAACACACAGCAAAGATGCTGTATTCACTGAGCATTTAAATAAAATGTGACACCACTGACAGAGATGAACTTGGAAAGATTTGAGAAAGATATGGCACACACTTTTTCTTGTTTTCCCTTTAATTTTACTCCCATTTCAGTTCATCCCACAAATTTTCTTCATTACTTTAAATACTATTCATCAATCCCCAAACGCAAATGGCTCTTTTTATACTGCAATTAGGACTCAAGTGTATTTTCCCAAGGTTAAGGGTTTTCATTTTCTATTTTTGAACCCCTCCTTCAATACACAAATAATTCTATTATAGTTTATTAATTGTAATCTATGCTAATTCCCACCTCTCTACGTAGAGTAAATTTTCAATCTCTCCCAAAATAAACACACACACACAGAATGGGGGGGGGGGGTGACTAAATCTATCATGCCCAACTCAAGGCTCATTTTTTTCCAGAAATCTTATCCTTGAACACATTAAATCACACCAACCTCCCTGTTTTCTAAATTCTTCTATGTGCTTAAATTCAATACTACAGTGTAAAGATTCGCCAGGTGTTTTATATATAATTAATCTTCTTCAGTACTGGGTGTTTCTTAAAGAGAAGCACTTATGTTCCTCTTTCATTCACTCTTTCACAAAATAGTTATAGGTACAAGCTAGTGCTCAGTGAACTAGTAGTTACAACAGTTGACACGCACTGTGTACCTATGACACAGTAATTTCATTAATATTTTCCTTTGATCCCTATATTTCTCCTCTAAAATTTGGAGTGCATTTCTTCCTACCTGTTATGAAAACAGTCACTGACAGCAAAGGAGGTGTCTCATAGTAAAAGTGCTTGCCATGACCTGAGTCACAATTTCCAAACCCACGTCACAGTGGTGCACATCTGTGACCCTATTATGTGTACAACGAAATGGGCCAGGCTAAGAGGGCCAGCGGGAAGCTTACAGGCCAGCTCCTCTGGTGTATTCACACAGCGGTGCACTACTGAGAAACCCTACCTCAGCAAATGGAAGAGAGGAGCTCACTGCCAAAGGTCGTCCTCTGGCCTCCCTCCTCACATGCTCCATAACCATCCAAACACACACATGCACACTCATGTATGCAAGTAGATACACATGATTTTTGTAAGTTTAAAATAAAACACTGAACTCAGAGGAAGTAGACTAGTAAACGGGACTCTTTTATCAACTGGGTAATGGGAGGGAAGGTACTACTTTCCCTTCTGTCTCTCTCAAGACAGGGTTTCTCTGTGTAGCCTTGGCTGTCCTGGACTCGCTATGTAGACCTAGCTGGTCTCGAACTCACAGAGATCTGCCTGCCTCTGCCTTTCCAAGTGCTGGGATCACAGGCGTGCACCACCATGCCTGCCAGCTTCTTCAGTCTCTTTAATCTGAAAATAAAATTTCAACTTTAAAAGAGAAAAAGATAGGCTCAGATTTAAAAAAAAAAAAGTATTGCTGGCTTAAAACATAATTTAACTAGATCATAGATCAACAAGCACAACCAGAAAAATAATGAAGAAAAAAATCCTACAAACTATGTTTGATTTTGCTTTCTATATTGTAGAGACGTTTTAAGTAACAATTTGTTACTGCTGCTTTTGTTCTGTTGCAACAGGGTCTCACTATCCATTCAAGATGGTACACAGAATTCTCTACATAACTAGGCCAGAACCACTAGATGGCCCTGACTTACCTCAAGTTCCTGACGCTCTTGTCTCTCCCTCCTAAGTGTTAGGGTTACAACTGTGCATCACCACACCTCGAAACAGTTTTAGTATCACTCAATATCATAGAAAGGTATATTTCATTTAATAGGTCATATCTACTACTTATATTCCAGCATTACACAAAAAAATAAGTTATAGTATGAAGCAGGCAGAGGCAGATAGATCTCTGTAAGTTCAGAGCCAGCCTGGCCTACATAGGAGGCTAAGTCAGCCAGACTTGCATGATAAGACCCTGTCTAGAAAATAAAAACGAAAACCTAAAGTGATGACTTAAAATGTAGGCCTACTACATTTTCATTACTAAAAAGGCTAAATTACACCCAGGCACAGTGGCACACGCCTGAAATCCCAGCACTCAGGAAGGCAGAGGCAGGTGGATCTCTGTGAATTCTAGGCCATCCTGGTCTACAAAGTGAATCCAGGACAGCCAGGACTACACAAAGAAACCTTGTCTTGAAAAAACAAAAACAAAACAAAACCAAAAAAAGGCTGAATTATTTCCATAAAATATTCCTAATCTTAACATTGAGTGAATATCATGATATTACTCATTTATTAAAAACAAACTTTAAAATTGCATCTATGTGAACTGGTACTGTTTCTTACTCATATACACACTGATTCCATAACTTGCCTCTATTGGAAGGGGTGTTTTGTTTTTAAATCATACCTTATTTTAGGTATAGCTAACTTGACTATTTTGGATAGTGCTACATCAAACACAGCTATGAAAATGCCTGTGTAGTTATTCTGATTTAGAGTCCTTTGAGTGGATTATATAAAAGCTCTAAATTCCATGAAAGAAAGTTAAATAATCATTTTCCATTACAGAATGGATAATGGGTAAAATTGGAAAACCAAGCATCCTATTTAGGCATGTGGAAACAAATGTCTAAAGAATCAACTAAGAGCCAGGTGTGATGGCATAGCCTATAATCCCAGCATTTAGGAGGCTGAGGCAGAATATGAGTTTGAAGCCAGCCTAGGCTACATATAGAGATCGTATCTCAAAAAATAAATAAACAGGGCCTAGAGGGGTAGCTCAGTGCTTAAGGGCATGTACTGCTCTAACAGAGGACCGGACTTCAATGCCCTTATCAGGCAGCTCATAACCAGCTTCAGGGCCATCTGACACCTCCAGCCCCTGAGGGCACCTGAGCACATGTGCACATAACCACACAAAGACATATAATTAAAAATAATAAATGTACAAAGTAAATACACAAATCAGCCTTTTGAAAGTTTAAATAGTTGCTTTGGAGAGGATGAAATGATAGGTTCTTGCTTTCTTTAAAAAAATAATTATTGTTTTAAAAAACTAACAGTAGGGCTGGAAAGGCGACTTGGCGGTTAAGAGCACTGGCTGCTCTTCTAGAGTACCCTGGTTCAATTGCCAGAAACCACATGGCAGCTCACAACTATCTGCAACTCCTAGGGATCCAGCACAGAGATATATATGCAGCCCAAACACCAAGGCACATAAAATAAAAATAAATTATTAAAAAAACCAACAGTGATTTGTACTCATTTGTCTTTACTAGTAAGATTACATATATAAGTTCTTTTCTGTTCTTTTGTTTTGTTTTGTTTTGAGACAGGGTCTATGTAGCTCTGGCTGGCCTGTAATACTCTATATGTACGTCAGGTTGGTCTCAAACTCACATGGATCTGCCTGCCTCTGCCTCCTAAGTTCAGGGACTAAAGTTGTGGACCACTATACTATATATTCTATAACAGAAAGGAAAACTTTATTATATGCTATAAGTTGATGCATAACTCTTAGAGATATATAAAACCAATTTACTTAAAAGAAATACTTCTATGAAACAAAAACCATCATAGTTTAAAGTACATTAATAATATTCATGTTTTATAAATATTTAATTACATGTCAATATAAAATATATATACAGATAATATATATACTAGATCAAAAGGTAAAATATATTTCTTAGCATGGGTCACTGTCAAGAAAAAAGGAAGAGATGGCCCAGCAATGAAGAGCTCTTCTTGCTCTTGCAAAGGACCTGGGTTCAATTCCCAGCACCCGCATGGTGGCTCAGAACCATCCCCAGTTATAACCCCAGTTAGAGCTGATCCAACATGTTTGCATATGGAGTGCATACATGCATGCTGGCAAAACATTCCAAGTAACGTAAATAAATCTGAATTTTAAAACGTTTTATGCTGTTACGGCCAGCATGATTCAGTAACAAATATACTGGTTTTGAAACTTTGTGATGCATGTTTTTTAAGTACTTTAGATCCCTATAAACAGTATCTACAACAGATATAGCTGCTGTCTTCTTACTAGCTGGGTCACCTCTGTTTGTGTAAGTATATTCATCCATAGAACATCTATATAATAATGATATTGTTTTCACACAATGTGAGAATTTAACAGGATAATATGCATAAAGCCATAGTTAGTAGTAAATGTTCAAAAGCCACTGAAGAAACAATCAGAGCCATGATTAGCTCAATGGGTAGAGCACTTGACCAGAATGCATTATGCTCTGGGTTCAATATCCAGGACTAAAAAAGAGATGAGAATTCTTATGTATACAGAATGTCATTCTGATCACTGAAAAGAATATGCAGTATTAGATTTGAAGCCCTTTTTTTTTTTTTACTCTTCACACATCAAAATATTCTCACATTTCAAATACAGAATTTATAATAGGAATCTCTGAAAAAATATATATGCTTTTCCCTATATGAAACCACAATAGAAAAGTAGCCATCAAAAACTGGTTCAAACTGTTACCAGTTAACTCTTATATGCAGTCCATTTGTTTACAGTAGTTTACTATATAAATTTATTATTCACAATGATAATAAATGTTTACTATATACTAACACATACATTCTTCATAGTCATTATAAATATTTCATTGTTAAAAATATTGTGAGCCAGATATGGTGATGCATGCCTTAAATTCCATTAAATTAAGTTCTAGTACTTGGGAGGCAGAGGCAGATGGATTCCTGTGAGTTTGAGATCCAACCTGGTCTAAATAGAGAGTTCCAAGCCAATCAGAGATACATAGAAGACCTTGTCTCAAAAGAAATTTTTAAAAAATACTTCGTAAAAGTAAAACCAGTTTATTATAAAATATTCTAGTACTACTTTAGTACTCACCATTTTACTGATCTTACTTATAGATCATGAGCATTGTGGGGGGGTTTTAAGTAGCTTTTCAAACGCTTGTAATATAAGTGTATTTTGTCCCAATTTAAGGGCTATAAAGGCTTTTCTACCTTTAAAGGTATTTATTAAAAATTACATCTTAAATACCCTACAATGAAAAGTAAGTTAGCCCAGAATCCTGATAGGGGTCAGAGTAATAACACAAAATGAACACATTACACTGTCATTCTACTTAAATTATTTAAGATATTTAATTTGACCTGTAGATAGTCTCTTGTCGTCTCATCATGCCTGACTTTTAAGTGGGAGGTCTTCATTCATGATGATCCTTTAATGGAAGCAAAGCTTTCTCCATTTAACCCATGCTGTTATCAATCATGTACAGGGATAAATGAGCCTCTAAGATTTTGCCAGTATCACAAATGACACTGTGACCTGAGGCCAACATCTTTATTTGCTTCTCCAGTGATTCACTTCAGCAGATATTAACCAATTTTATAATCCATGAAAGGCAAAATTAAAGGACACCATCCATAAAACAGAATAATTCCTATCAGCAACAAAGTGATGTGTGTATTATCTTATAAATTATATGGCCATACAGTGTGGAAATGTAATGAAGTAAAGATGGTAATAATCAAATGCCTAGGGCAAACGCTAATATGCATTTAATCACACAGCATGAAGCCATTTGTCACTACAGTTGAAAGCGTGTGTACATAAAATACATGAGTCACGTCCTTATTGTTATACTCTAGCGGCATCAATTTCACACTATCGTTTCACATAATAACAATCAGTAGGCTTTGACATTAGCTAAAACTCTGAAAGAATAAAAACAAAATTGCCAACAATTTCTTCATAAATGTAAGACACAACTTGATCTTTTAATGACTAAAACATTTTTCCCAAAAATTCTTTGTTAAACAACTATCACTTCCAAATAAGTGAGCTGTGGCACCACACTTCTTTCATTCTTAGGAACGTTTTTGGGACGTAAACTTACTGCCAAGCCCAGCTGATAAATATGTCTCCTTTAAAAGTAATTGTTAAAACAGCATTTAACTACAAAATATGAATCACGTTTGTCACAAGAAGTAAAACCCGGTTCAAAACTAATCACTTATCATGCATAAACTGGTATGATGTGTACACTGAAAAAGATTAAGAAAAAATAAACTATGATTTAAAATACTTAAACACAGGCTCTTGGGCAGGGGTGGTGCATGTCTTTTATCCCAACATTAGGAGGCAGCTCCAGGCCAGCCTGATCTACAAAGGGAGTTCCAGGACAGCTAGGGCTACACAGAGAAACCCTGTCTTGAAAAAAACAAACAAACAAAAAGAACAAAAACAACAACAAAAAAAACATAAACCCTGTCTCAAAAACCAAAAAAGAAGAAAAAAGAGGGGGAGGAAGAAAAAGGAAGAAGAAGAGGAAGAAGAAGAAATGGGAAAAAAATCTCAACCAACCAAACACAGTGTAAACAAAACACAGGTACTCTAAGCATCCAAAGTCCCAGTGACCCCCCACCTCAGTCACCTCATCTGGGAAATAAATGTGGCCCACTAAGTTTAATTTTTTATTGTGGTTCTGTGAACATACTGTCCTATGGTAAAAACTAGTTATAAATACGATAGCAAATTTGATTAGATAGTGACTGTCACTTGATTTTGGTTTTACTAGACTATGGAAAAGAGACTTTAGACTATTAAGGATTTCATGAAATAGTTCTTGCATTAAGATTTTGCTATGGTGGGAACTGGAAATGATCATCCTAAGTGAGGTTTCTCAAAAGCAGAAAGAAACATATGGTATATACTCACTTACATAGACCTATAGGATAGGAAGGTCATGCTGAAATCTATACTCCGAGGGAGGATATACAGGAAGGAGGACCCAG
>CM053748.1:28388561-28416843 GCA_028658305.1 Pachyuromys duprasi
AAAAAAAAAGGTTTTGCTACAGGTATTAAGGAGAAAGGAACCAGATTTGTCTGGAGGATGGAAATGTAATGTTAACTAATACAAATTTTTTGGATAATTCAAGACCATTTTTTTAATTATTTTACAAAATGAGACAAGAAGTGAGACAGGAAGAGGTTTAAGGTCATAAGCAATCAAGAGAAGATAGAGAATGAAACAGAAAGTCAAATATTTACATCTTGTAGAAAGAACCAGTAAATATCACACAATCAAAAACCAAAAAACGGAAAATAACCAAAAAAGCAAGATCTAGCAAATATCTAGAGGAATATCAATGAATGCTGAGCTTTGTGGGCAAAGGGGGAATCTACTTTTCCCTTCCTTAGCAAGTAGGATAGATAAAGCTAAACAGGCCAAAATTCCAAGATCTCTGAAGGAAAAGATTATAAAAATCAGAGTAAACCTAGCCAGGCTCAGCGATGTGCACTCATAATCACAGCTGCTTGGGAAGCTGGAAGATTATGAGCTTGAGGCCAGCCATGACAACAAAGGGGCAGGGGAGTATAAACACAACCTGAAACCTCAAAACCCTAGCTAAGGAGAACCTTAAAGTCTAAAGTGTTAATATAAGCAAGTAACGGAAACAGAGAAAAAATAATCCATTCAAGGACCAAGAGACGGCTCAGAGCTTAAGAGCACTGGCTGCTCTTCCAGAAGAACCAGGTTCAGTTCCCAGCATCCACACATCAGCTCACAACCACCTATATTTCCACTTCCAGGGGATCCAATACTTTCATCTGGCCTCTGAAGGCACTGGCATACACACAGTACACATACGTACACACACACACACAGGCAAACAACCTTACACATAAAAGAAAATACTAAAACTACGAACAAATTGGAAGAAGAGAAGGTGGAGGAAGAGGAGGGGGGAAAAAGGAGGAGGAAAAAGTAGTTGAATTTAATGGAAAAAGTCTGTAATTCCAGAACCTGCCACTCAAGAGACTGAGGCAGGGGACCCTGAGTTCAAGGCTAGCCTGAGCTACATGGAGAATCTGAGGCCTGAGTTAAATAGCAAAACTTAGTCTTAAAATAACTAAGCAAGCAGACAGACATATAGGTAGGCAAACTTAATTTTTTCAAGAAATTCTAATAAAGGATTACAGATAGACAGATATACACACACACATACATGTTATGTATCAAGCAAACGGCTGTGGTGGCTCACATCCTTAATCCCTGTACTCAGGAGGCAGTCGGGTAGATCTGTGAGTTTGAAGCCAGCCTGGCCTTCAGAACAAGTTCCAAGACAGCCACAGCTACACAGAGAAATCCTGTCTTGAAAAAATAAAATAATAATAATGATAATAAGAGTAACAAATTAATCGTGTATGGTGGCAAAGATCTGCAGAGAATATTATGGCAGAACAAGGAAAGGATACCGAATCCAGCGCTGGAAAATCAAGGTAACTTGGGAAGATGACTTGCAGAAGGAGTTGACTTCTAGGCTGAGGCTTCAAATCTTAAAAGTCATAACATGGGAGCTGGAGAGATGGCTCAGTGGTTAAGAACACTGTCTGCTCTTCCAAAGGTCATGAGTTCAATTCCCAGCAACCACATGGTGGCTCACAAGCATCTAAAATGTGAATTGATTCCCTCTTCTGGCATGTGTAAATGCAGATAGAACATAAAATAAATAAATATATAAATTTATTTTTAAAAAAAGTCATAACATTAGTAAAGGGAAAAGTTAGGCAAGGTTATTTTATAGGAGAAAAGAGAATAAGTAAAGGCAAGAATGAAAGAAATATTTTAAATATGGAAATAAGCAAGACTGTTTCAAAAATACAGTTTTACGTTTATATATTTTTTGAAGACTTATCTTCATTTTTATTTATATATATTCTGCCTTTGGAGGGCAGAAGAATCATTGAATCTTTCGGGGCTGGAGTCACAGGAAATTTTGAACCTTCTAACATAGGTGCTGGGAAGCAAACCCTGGTCCCTGGAAGAATAGAAGTGCTTTTACTGGCTGAGCCATCCCTCCAGGCCTCCCTGTGAAGCTCTTCATGAAATGAAGACATCACACACCAAGTTCTTGTTTTCTGAGCTACACCTACAGCCCAGATCATGTTATTAGCACTATATATATATATATATATAGGTGTGTGTATATATACCCATTTTCTTAGTGTCTATTCTACATAATTCTGTTTTTCATTACATTAATTTATATCATAATATTGTCTTTCAGTAGCTATTTTTAAGAAGCATATTCAAAAAAAGAAGTATATTCGGTTCTAAGTGAGAAATCTTGAAAACACAGTGGATAATTGATAAATATTTAAATTAATGTGTTACAATTATTACAAAAAGGCATTTTGAGTTTCTTGAAAAATTACAGTTATAAGTTTTATGAGGGGCTGAGATTTAACATGAATGTTAAAAATTTTAAAGTAAACTAAACATAAGATCTGTAAAGATGTGAAGGAACTGAAAGCTTTCTCCGTATAAGTATCATATGAAACACAGTAACATGAGCTCAACTACTAAAGATACTACCAAGTTCCTAAGCACATGTGTGATAATTCTAGTCTAAAAAACTGTTCAAGTTCTCCATTTCACTACTGTTGACTATATAGAATAATTTGCCAATAAATAACAATGTTCTCATTTATCTATTGCCACAACTGACATAAATTTGTCAAAAAAGATACTGACCATAACATCATCCAGTTCCTTCAAACAAAGTCCTTTAAACATTCTCCAATATGTGCTCCATTAATAAATTCTTCACAGAAAAAAAAAAAAAACACTACAGTGCAGTAAAACTACAGGGTAGGATCTATTCAAGAAACCAATGTAGGGGGCTGGAGAGTTAGTCCAGTAGTTACAAGCACTGGCTGTTCTTCCAGAGGACCTGTGTTCAATTCCTAGCCCCCTCATGAGAGCTTACAAAGTCCGTAACTACACCCTCTTCTGGCCTCTGTGGGTACTCCATGAACATGGTACACAAACATACATGCACCCAAAACACCCACACATGAAAAAAAAAAACAATAATAAATGCCAAAAAAATTAATAAAAATAAATCAGTGGAATAGGCCACAATCAGACTTCTTTTAATGAGGCACTAGACTATACAAAAACTAAACTGAACCATATTTTGTTCAGGTATTTTGGATGTATATGTAGATACAGTTGCCTGTGTGTAAAATGGCTTTTAGGTGTTTTAGTGCTAAGGATACAAGCTTCTATCACTGAGCTAAGTCCTCAACCCCTGATGGCTCTTCTTCTTCCTTCTTTGACACAGAGTCTAATGTAGGATAGCCTCAAACTTCATATGTAGCTGAGACTGGCCCTGAACTCCTGGTCCTCCTGCCTCGAGTGTTGAGACAGCAGGTATGTGCTACGAATCCTGGCTCCTAAGTATTCATTCATTCATTCACTGACACCGTGTCTCTCCACATTGTGGTTGTCCTGGAACTCACCATGTAGAAATCCACCTGCTTCTGCCTTCCTGAGTGCTAAAATTAAAGGCATGTGCCACCACGGCCAGTCCTAAAATGTATTTCTTAATATGAGCTATAATCTATAAAATTCAGGAAAACTGTGAGTTTAATAAGAAGTTGGATTTACTATGTTCCTTTACTGGAGGCCATCTTAGAGCCTTCAGTAACTTCCAAGAACCTTTTATGAAGCATCTCACTGCACTAATGCTTCTGAAAACATACATAACTGTCTTGAAGCAAATTACACAATGCTTATGGTTCAAAAAACAAAACAAGATAAGAAAATTGCCAGAAGAGTAAAGGAAAAAATCTAGAACTTTCACTGGATGTTTATACACCTCTATGACTTGGAAGACTAAGCTAAAAGAATTTTTGCAGTCCACTTCTGCAAAGTGACATTTGTACAAGTAAGTTTGAGATGCTTGTACAAATCAAGTTTCTCACCCTAACTGTGGGCCTTTCAGAATTCAGTTACACTTACCAATTTTAGTTAGGCTGGCATGTATAATGTGTAGGCCCATGAGGTTGGATTCTGGCTCTGTCACTTATTGGCTATGTAGTGACTGGTCTTCAATGTTTTTTAACCTTTTGCCTTATGTGGTATGAGGAGAATAAAAAACAAGCAGCAATGTCCTAGGGCCTAGAATGTTTATGATTGAGATATGTACATGAATCATTCAGGTCATGGCATGGTGAGAGGCATCCAGCACATGATATTCATAATTTCAGATTAACACTAGCATGGCATCAGTCTGTTTCCAACTGAAACTGAAAACACCATGCTGCCGCCTAGTGGGCACCATGATTTAAAAACTGACACAGTCGTTAGACATTCTCAAGCCATGAGAACACACTTCCCAAGTCATCAAATTATACAACTGATTTTTCAAAATCCATTACCAGCCTCATTACCAAGGTGTGTTGCTGTCAATATGCAAACTGGCGGAAGAACTCTGAAAGATAAACAGAGTGTTTGCTGATCTTGAGGCTCCTGTTCCTTTTGCTCCTTAAGGTACAAAGCAAAGACTGTCATAGAAATCTGTCACAACTAAGGCAAAAGAGAAATTAATCAAATACTAGCGAAGTCCAAGTCCTCTTCTAAATGGATGACTCTCAATGGACTCCACATGGTCTAAATGGAAGGTAACAATTATCCAGGTTCCCATAAACTCTTCAACAGGTCACACTTTTTCTCTAAAATTTAACATGAGGTAGAAGACAATGTAAGAATAATTTAAACCCATAATTCAATCCAACATCATAGAGCTGAAGAAGACAGCAATTTTATTCTCAAAAAAATCTCCATTTAAATCTGTCTGTAAAAAGCACACCTAAATAAATAATATCGTCAAATCCCTGCATTCTGAGGCTAAGGCAGGATAAAGAACTGGACATCACCCTGCACTAAAAAATCAAGGCCTTGACTGAAAACTCATAATCTAACAGAATATCATTACCAGAAGAATAAAGGAAAATCTGAAATTTTCCTTGAGTATTTACAGACTTCCACGATTTGAAGTTAGAATCTTTGTCCATTGCTTGAACTGTTCTGTAAAGTAACACCCACCAATTAATTCACGGAGTTATTAAAATGTGACACAAGTTTGGGCAGCCGATGTTGCTAAAACTTTTCACAAGAATGTCCAACATTATAACGCTGTATTCATAACGTAAAAACGGGTTCAAACAAAAGCAAACACCTAACCCAGTGTGGCGGCACATGCCTAAAATCCCCACTCAGGGAGGCAGGGGCAGGCAGATCTCTGTGAGTTCGAGGCCAGCCTGCTCTGCAGAGCGAGTCTAGGGCAGCCAAGGCTACACAGAGAAACCCTGTCTTGAAAAACAAAACACCCTAACGCGCACAACACGCTTTCCTGTGAAGAAAGCCGATGAATCACATTACCAACCAGCCGCAGACACGACGGGCGACGGCCTGCGGTGGAAGATCCTAGACGCACCCGACAGACGCCTCGAGACAGACGAGACGAGGCCGGAACGCCAGCGCGGGGACGGGGCGGGCCGCCGGAGCGCCGCGGCAGCCTTTCTAAGAAGCTGGGAGAAAAGGCCGGAGCCGCTTCCGACGTGAGAACGCGGGCGCCCACGCAGCGCTCGGCACATCCGGTTCCTCTTCTCCCACCCAAAGGCGCTTCCGGTTTCCAGCCCGCGCCTGAGGTGCTTGGGCACCTCTAAGGACTTGGGGCGGACTCTGTTAGACGTTATTTTGTTTTTTAAATACAAGCTCCTAGGAAGATATTTATAAGATGTTCTGGGCCTTTCTTTAAACGTCCATTGCGTTTTGTATCTTTTTTTTTCCCCTCCAATTTTTTTTAAGACGGTTTCTCACTGTAGCCTTTGCTATCCTGGAACTCGCTCTGTAGACCAGGCTGGCCTCGAACACCGAGCTCTGCCTGCCTCTGCTTCCTGAGTACTGGGATCAAAGCCTGTACCAGCACCACCTAACATACATACATATATGTTAATATAATATTTTTGTTTCCTATTGGTGGTGGTGGGCAGCAAGGCGCAAGGGAGGTGTTGAGCCAGTGTCTTATGTAGCCTTGGCTGGCCTAGAACTCACAAAGCTCCACCTGCCTCTGCATCCAAAGTGCTGGAATTAAAGGCCTACGCCACCATGCCCTGCTTATATTCATTTTAAACAGTCTTTAGAACGATTTAAAAATTAAAAAAAAAATTTTTTTTTTAAAGTGTTATTTGAAAAAAATAAATAAATAAAAAAAAATAAAGTGTTATTTGTTGGGAACAATGAGAGCCGGGAGGGGAAGGTGGTTTTCTGTATGATACCTTATGATTCGGGGTGTTTGCTGTGCATGAATGTGTTACCCGTTCAAGAAGACAATCTTGCTTCCTTTTTAATTTGTTTGTTTGTTTAAGTGAAATAATAAATGGGAAAGGAGATGTTGGGGCCAACATGACACCTCAAAAGTCACCTGCAGCCAGACCTGACCACCTCTGAGTTCTCTCCCAAGTCCTCTTACCTCTACCTGTGCCAGGGGGCATGGCGGCAGGAAACAAGGAGGAGAGGTAGGAGAAGAGAAGAGATGAGAGAGGGAGAGAGAGAAAAGGAGGAAGAGGGTAGGGAAAGAGGGAGGGATGAAGACAAAGAAAGAGAAAAGGTGTTTTTTTTCCCTCCTTAATTTTAAAGAAACGGAAATTCCAATCATACTGATGCTTGCCTCTATTCTCTGTTCTGACCCCAACAGTAGGGCTCACTGTTGAGAAACCTTTCAATATAAATATTAATACAGTGTGTTCCAGGCCTACCAAAAGCTGAAGGACACAGTCTCTGACCTTCAATGTCTTACCATACTGTCAATAAAAACGTATTTAGGAGTCGGAAAGATGGCTCAGTGTTAAGGAGCACATACTGCTCTTGCGGAATATCTGAGTTCAGTTCCGAGCACTCACATCCGGTAGCTCACAATCAGCTGTAATTTCAGTGCCGGGGAGATTTGCTGCTTCTGACCTTCTCAAGCACCTGCACTCATGCACATACGTACAACACACGTAAATAAAAGTAAAAACAAATCTTGAGGCTGGTGAGTTGTCTCAGTGGTTAAGAGCACTGTTCCTCTGGCAGAGAACAAGAGTACCATTCCCAGCACCCACAAAGTTGTCTGTTAACTCCCCCAGTCCCAGAGGTTCCACTCTTCTGACCCCAGTGGGCATCAGGCTTGCCGTTGGCACACAAACACACACACAAGTCAAAACACTCATACGCACAAAAAAATAAAATAAATCTAAAAAAAAAAAAAATCCAGATAACCTGGAGCTGGAGTTACAGGCGGTTTAAGCCACCCAGTGGGGGTACTGGGAACTGAACTTGGCTTCCCTGAAAGAGCGGTACATGCTCTTCAATGCTGAGGCATCTCTCCGGCCTGTCAGCTTCTCTGCCTTTAGTTGTAAGTCCCTGTTGGTATTTGGAGTTGCCTCCCTCTCTGGTAGCCTTGCTATCAAGTCTAGAAATGTTCAGCTGTTACCACCCTCTTCTAAGAGTGTCTGTCCATGTTACTCCAGATTATTTCCAGGATACCATGGCAGAACATGCCCGGTGTTGTAAGCTATGCTCCCGCGCTCCAAGCTTTAAATTTTCAATTTATGGCAATGTGCACCTGCCTTAATCCATGTTTGAATTTTCTTTTCTTTTACTTCCAATGAAAGAACATAGAAAACAACTCTCCTTATAGCTTCTCAAGGAATAATAAGTCAAACTAAACAAGTTGCAACATGGAATAAACTGTATTTTCTCGGTCATTCAGAACTGACAAATGAGTATAATTATTCCTGCTGCAAAGAAAAACAACTTGAGGTTAGCTGTGATGCCACCATGGAAGCCTGCTAATCATTTCTATGACATTTTTCTGCTTTATTTTTACTTGTGTCTCATAAAACTATCAAAGCTGAGAGGCAAGCTGGAGCTTCAGTGAAATAATTCAAGGCTGGAGAGATGGTTCAGTGGGTAAGAGCACTGGCTGCTCTTCCAAAGGCCCATGGTTCAGTTCTCAGCACTCACATGGTGGCTCACAACCATCCGTAAGCCCAGTTATAAGGATCCAACCCGCTTGTTGTAGTAAGGGTTACTATTGCTGGCATGAAAAACCATGATTGAAAGCAAGTTGGGGAAGAAGGGGTTTATTTGGCTTACGTTTCCACATCATTGTATATCACTGAAGGAAGTCAGGGCAGGAACATATTTTAGGTGTCCACAGAGCCACCCAGATGAAAGCTTAGACATCTTGGTACAAACCTGTAATCCCAGGACTGAGAAGAAGGACCACAAGTTCAAGCCTAGCATGGTCTGTATAGCAAGATCTTATTTCATAAAAAAGAATCCAAAGGGGTTGGTGAGTTGGCTCATCAGGTAACGACACTTGTAGCCAAGTGGATAACATGAGTTCAATCTGCTATGTAAAGGTGAAAGGGGATAATTTAATAAAAAAACTGTTCTCTGACCTCCATACATGTGTTCAAGGAGATAACTTCAAAAAGCTGTTTTCTGGGGCTGGAGAAATGGCTCAGAGATTAAGAGCACTGGCTGCTCTTCCAAAGGTCCTGATTTCAATTCCCAGCAACCACATGGTGGTTCACAACCATCTATAATGAGATCTAGTGCCCTCTTATGGCATGCAGGGGTACATGAAGGCAGAACACTGTAGACATAATAAATAAATCTTAAATGAAGACCCCCACATATGTGTTCTCTCTCCCTCCCTCTCTCTCTCTTTCTTTCATACACACACACACACACACACACACACACACACACACACACCACTAAAAACTTCAAGACAGAGTCTCACTGTGTGTCGTCACTGATGTGAGGCTAATGTGTGACTCACTATATAGGACAGGCTGGCCTCAAACTCACAGAGATCTACCTCCTTTACCTCCTGAGTATTAAGAATAAAAGCATATGCTACTATGTCCAGCTAATAAATACAAAATATTTCTAACTCTACCTAAACCCATGTCCAGCTGATGGGAAGTTCTTCATCTCCTGAGAGCTCTTTCTTCCTTTTTTGTTTTCTGTCCTGTTTCACCTAGTCAATCAGTTTAATATAGCCTTACATATATGCAATTAAGAGCTTTCCTGATTACAAAATCTATGGACTTTTTTTTACAAATACAGAGTGCATGTTGTTTATAAAGCAGAATTAATTTTGCACTTGATATAAATTAAAGCCCTACAGTGTCTTAATCTAGTTCTTGCCATAATTATCAAAGGGTGAAAGTATGTTGTTTTCACTTGATGTAATAAAGGGAGTGATCATATTTACATGTCTCTCAAACTAGTCTCTCTCAGATCACAGTTTTAACATCCTACATAGCTAATACGTGTTGTGAATAAATACAGTGACTCCCTAAGAGAATAACAAGAGATAATATCTATACAAAGTAAATGAACAGGTTTCTACAGCCTACCTACACATGGCATTGAAAACATATACTGAGACTCGTTACAGTTACACAATTGTAACACCCGTCGTTATGGTTATTTATATTTATTCTTGTAGACAAAGTTCAAGTTTTCCCATTTTTCTTTTTTTTTTTTTTTGAGGGGGCGCGGTCAGTCCTTGCTATGTTGTCAATAATAGGATTGAATGCATGGTCCCAATTAATCATCCCACCTCATCCTCCCAAATTGTAGCACATGCAGGCACACACCACCAAGCCCTGCAGAAGGGTTAGTAAATACTTGCAGATAAATAACTCAAGAAAAAGTTGCTTATAACCCTTCATGTAATGATTGGCAGTATCACCTGTGGCTGAAATCTCTCTAAAACTTGCTGGATTTGTTGACTTTTCACTCTGATGCATTTAACATGGCAGTCATTGATAGAATTTAAGGTAACCCTGGAGGAATCTATAAGACATTATCTAAATTATGTGCTACACATGAAAGAGGCTCTGCTGTG
This sequence comes from Pachyuromys duprasi, assembly GCA_028658305.1. Lineage (NCBI taxonomy): Eukaryota > Metazoa > Chordata > Mammalia > Rodentia > Muridae > Pachyuromys > Pachyuromys duprasi. Next base: position 28,398,490 of record CM053748.1, read on the forward strand.
AATTTAGGTTATTGATTACCTATGCATATATTACACAGGGAAAGAAAAAGGGAAAGTGGGGCTAGAGAGATGTTTCAGCAGGTAAGAACACCCATTTCAGGTGGCCAGCTACCACCTGAAACTCCAGCATGCCTCTGGCCTCCGCAGAAACCTGCACCTGTGTGCACATGCAGACATATGAAAATGCATGTAATTAAAACATGTTTAATCTCTTTTAAGTTTTCAGAATACCAAACTGTGGTGCTTTGAATAAGAATGGACCCCATAGGCTCATATGTTTGAATGCTTAGTGACCGTGACCGGGAAGTGGAACTGGTTTCAAAGGATCAGAAGGATTAGGAGGTGTGGCCTTACTGGAGTAAGCGTGGCCTTATTGGAGGAATTATGTCAGTGGGGTGGGCTTTGAGGTTTCAAAAGCCCATACTAGGTTCGGGTTCCCTCTCTCTGCTTATGGATCATAATGTAGCTCTCAGCTACTTCTCCAGTACCATGTCTGCCCAGCCATGATGCTAATGAACGAAACCTCTGAAACTGTAAAGCAAGCCCCCCATTGTATGTTTTCTTTTACAAGAGTTGCTTTAATCCCAGCACTTGGGAAGACAGAGGCAGGCAGATCACTGAATTAGAGGCCAGCCTGGTCTGCAAATCAAGTCCACGACAGCCAAGGCAACACAGAAAAACCCTGTCTTGAAAGAACCCATGCCTTTAGTCCCAGCACTCGGGAGGCAAAGACCAGATGTTCAAGTTCAAGACCAGCATGGTATACAGAATGAGTTCCACGACAACCAGGGCTACACAGAGAAATTCTGTCTCAAAAAAAAAAAAAAAGTTTCCTTTGTCATAGTGCCTCTTCACAGCAATAGAACAGTGATTTAGACATATGTTCTTCATATTACTTTGCTCTTCTAGATCCTTCCTCAGACTTTGGCTTTTTTTCCCCCTGACATAATGATCCATCTTTATTGGTGTTCTGTTTATTTGAACTTCTAAGTTAAACTAAATGAAAGGCCAGCAAGAACACTCGCTGCATAAAATGTCAGCCACCAAAGCTAACAATGTGAGTTTAACCCCAGGGATTCACATGGTAGAAGGGGGGTACTGACTCCTTCATGCACACATGTACACATGCATACACACACACATGCACAAAAAAAAAGAAAGAAAGAGAAAGAAAAGAATAAAATATAATGAAAACGTAATAAAGGTATAAAAGATTGACTCGACAATTTTATAACATGTACCTTCTTGGCCCTCCAAACTGAACCTTTATCCTGACTACCTTATTTGTGTGTTAATAACACCATTCTCCCAGTTAACCAGAAAACCTGACAGTTTCTTTCTTAGTCTTCTCCTTGAAATTACAGGTTTTCCTCACAGATTTTGGATGGAATAAATAAAGGAAAGTGAAAGAATGAGTTCTAAGATGGGTTGGTGGGGTTTCCATTTAATGAAATGATTTTTTTTAAGTCAACATTTTAGGGATAAAATTTTTAATTATCATTAGGGTGATTCCTTACTACAGATAACAGAAAAACTCCATTTAAGTTGAGTTAATCAATTAGGAAATATATTGTTTCAGACCATGGGCAGTGGACCCCAGATGTTGCTGGATCTTCTCAACGATATGCTTTGTTTTGCCCTCTGAGATAGGCACCATTTTAAGATAGCTGGCATGGCAGTTTTCAGGTCTGAAGACTGGGGTTCAACATCCAGGTACATAACACAAAGATGAAGAACAAGACCTTCCTGTCTAGTGACTACTTAGAAGAGAGGAAAAGCCATTTCTAGAAACCTCCCAACTGACATGCTGCCACAGCTCATTAACTCACATTCATTCATCTGCAGATCTTAGCAGCTGCACTGGCCATGCTTGTCCGGGGGTCACCAGGATCCACCTCCTGGTTGAATATGGTGACACCCACCTGTAATCTCAAGCACTGCAAGCTGAGGCAAGAAGATCATGACTTTGAGACCAGTCTGGGCTATGCAGAAAGACTCTGTCTCAAAAAGAGAGAGAGAAAGCTGGTAAGATGGCTCAGTAACACACTGAGCACACACTGCTCTTGCAGAAGTCTGGAGTTCCCAGCATGCACATCAGGAAGCTCACCGCTGCCTGTAATTCCAGTTCAGGGACATCCAAAGCCTCTGAGCTCCATGAGCACTGACACACAAGTACACAACACACACAATATCAAAAAAATTTTAAAATAATGATCAGCAAATTATAACTAGCATGTGTTGCCATGCTGAATGTGCACAAATTAATTAGCCTAGGTAATGTAACGAGGTATGATACCATGGATTTTTATATTTGAAAATTAGACTGCTACTCACGACTGGCTCTCTTTCATTCTAATATGTGACCCTAAAGCTTATGGTCTTGTCAGAGTAAAGGCTGTCGTTTCCAGTTACCTTTTCCCTCATGGTCAGGAGTTTTCTTTACTAACTAGAACTGGTTAAAATACCAGGGAGGGACTGGAGAGATGGCTCCATGGTTAAGAGCACTAGCTGCTCTTCCAGATGACCCAGGTTCTGTTCCCAACACCCATTCAGCAGTTTTCAGCCATCTGTAACTCTAGTTCCAGGGGGTTCTAACACCCTCTTCTGTCCTCTGAGGTTACCAGGCACACATGTGACGCACAGACATACATCCAAACAAAACACGCATATACTTGAAATAAAATAGCAACAACATAACAATAATAATAATGGTTAAATGAAAATACTAGGGAGGCCTCAGGGGGTTGACTTTAGATCCATCTGCATTCACAGCCTGTTGACCCCACCTTATGCCTGGGCATTCAAATACTTATTATCATTTTGTTCAATTAGTCAGGGGTTTTTCCAGAAAGTGTTCAGGTCGTGCTGAGCCTCCCGAATTTTCTTCCTTCTTCTCTCTAGTATACCTCAAAGACATAGGCCACAGCCTCAAAACACAGGTTTACTTAAGCTCTGTCTGCTCGGTTGAGTGGAGTACGGACGTTCACTTCTTACTAGACTAGAGCATGCAATACATGCCCTTCCTGTCCAGCCAGTGCCCCTTTCTTCCTTGGATATTAGTTATACAATGTAGATGAAGCGCCTTATTAATTTAGGAGTCTCTCCCCTCTCCAACTGAAGAAAGGAGTAGATGTAGCAACAAAGTTTCAGAGAATAAAACTACCCAGCAAAAGAAGCAGTTCTGTCGTAGGGATCGATGGCACCATGATACAAATACACAGAATGTTGGCTTTTTTAATTTTTCTGTGTATGGGTGTTTTGTCCGCCTGTATGTATGTGCACCTCATGTACATATGGTGCCCAGGAAGGCCAGAAGAGGGTGTTGGGTCCCTTAGGACTGGAGTTGTAGGAATTAAATCATCATGTGGATGCTGGGAGTCAAACGCAGATCTTCAGGGAGAGCAGTGAGTGTTCCTCTTAACCACTGAGCTGTCCATTAACCTAGCCCCATACAGAGCCTTTCATGCAAAAAAAAAAAAAAAAAAAAAAAGGGATTCCCTTCCTCAGCCTGAGTAGTGAGTCTCAACCTTACAGAGAACGATGAGGCAGTTGTCCAGATAATTAATTCATTTGCCCTTCCAATTCTGTCCAGTTGCTTAACTAAATGTATCCTCAACATCCTATTTGTCTGTCTTCAGAGGACTAGGGCTTCTAAATGATGTTCATAAACATGCAGTACCATTTTTATGCCGAAATATTGCTCATCAACTTTCCAAGGACACAGACTCTTTTCTCTCGATCACAGTAAATCCCTGTGACATTAATAGAACTTTTACATGAGAAGGAAAAGGATGAAAAAGCTCTTAAAATTTACACTGCTATAAAGTACCCAGAATATTTGCTGGGCTCCTCTCTTCACAGGGCTCAGTAGGTCAAATCAAGTGTAAGAAACCATATCCAAAGTGTAAGTCTAACTTAAGCACAACACATAAACAAACTCAAAGCCAATTTGAGGTAGTTTATCAGGAAAAGTCTGAGGACCAGATTTCTTGAGCATGCAAATTCAAATTCAATTGAACGAAATGTTGCTTAAAACACCCAATGGAGACCAGCAGGATCTTGGCTCAGGGGTAAAGGCGCTTGATATTACAAGTCTGGAAACCTAAACTCAATCCTCAGAGCACACATAAAAGGTGGAAAGAGAGAACCACCTCTACAGGGTTAGCCTCATATGGCGGCATGCACACACACTCACACATCTGCATTGTGCAGACAAGCAGACAATAATAATAATAATCTAAAACATTCATTGGGAATAAGTTAACAACTTCACTCCAGGATGTAGCAAGGGAGGCCTAGAACACTGTTGAGAAAAGCTATGGTATCACTTCTGATCTAACTTCCCGTCTTCATATACTGTCCTCCTACTCCTAAGCTGCCCTCTATGCCACGAAGTGCCAAGAGTTACTGGACCTGACCACAGTTAAGATTGGCACTCAACTGTGACATTGAAGGTTTTAGAGCCAGAAGAAAAAATAAAAATAAAAAAGTCAGAAGGCCAGAGAATTCAAACATTCTCCCCAAAGTCAAATAAGCTCATCCCAAATTTTTGTTCATCTGCGCTTCCTCAGGATCAAAGACCAAAGACTCACCAATTCGACTTAACATAATAAATGTTGTTTAAATCATTTTGCCCTATACTCCCAACTACTGTGTATATATCTATACTGTGAACCACTAATGTGAGAAACAGGATTATGTAAGAAGGAAAAAAAATCTCTAGTTTCCAAGGAGACTTTTCCAACATAATTAGCTTTCCAAAGTCCAAGTAACAGAACAGCCCAGAAAGCTTGAAAAGTAAGTCTTCTGGAGATCATGAACAGGACAATCAGGCCCATGAGGAAGACAAGAAGCAAGGTTAAGAATTCTCATTTGGTAGGTCTACCATGGGAGGGTCCAGTCAAAATTCTGAAAAGTTACCATTTGATGGTGGTCCTGACCCCTGTTGATAAACAATGACAGGCAAAGAAGGAAAGTCTCCATGGACCTGGAAAGATGACTCCATCATTAAGATCATGGACTATTCTTGCACAGGACCCAAATTTGTTTCCCAACACCCATGTTGGTCAGCTCCCAACTGCCTGTAACTCCAGCTCCAGGGGATCTGATGCCCTCTTCTGGCTCTGCAGGAACCTGCACTCACATGCGCATACACACACAGATACATACATATACTTAGAATGTAAAATAAAAATACAATATTTTAAAAGAAAAATTTCTTGGGCTGAAGATGCAGCTCAGACAGCAGAGTTCTTATCTAATATGCAGACACCCTGGGTTCAAGTCCCAATACCTCCTAAAGCCAGGTACGAGGGTCCCTGCCTACAGTCCTAACTTAGGTGGTAGAAGCAGGGCAATCAAAAATTTAAGGTCATCTTCAGCTACATACGGAGCTTGAGGCTAACACATACGAAAACATTTTGCTATTCAAGAATGAAAAAGTGGTGAGGACAGAAATTTGGCTAAGGACTGTAGGGCAACCCGTGGCCAGAAGCAGGAAATGACCCTGCTTCTCTAGCCAGGAATGCAAGAGGGAGCTGTCATTTCTTACCTCCTCCTAAATGAGTCCTCCTACCTGGAAACTATAAGCGAGGGTGGAACTGAAACTCAGTTCACACACTGATCTCGTCTGGTAATCAGCATTGAGGTTATACCACTAGATTTTCATGGTGGAAATGGGGTTATATCTATTCCCTAGTTTCACCCCATTTCCCAGATGGTTTTAAGATCTCCACTCTTAGGGGAAAATGTTACAGTCACCTTATAGGGCACTGAGGTTATCAGGACTCTACTGAGTCTCATACAAGGAAAGTTATTTCCTCTTGATCAACAGAATGGAATCTACAGTCTGGCCTTGGGTGGAGGCATGACATTCTGATCTGCCCTAAAGATTAGAACATTTCATACTGTTGTCTCCTCCCTGAAGCAACCAGTTGGGCCTGTCAATCACCTGGCCAAGAGACCACTCTTTAGTAAAGCTGGTTCATCTTAAGCCATACTAAAGAATGGGGGGAATAATTAATTATTCCCTTAATGAGAATAATATACTTTTCCTTTTCAGAAACCCCAACGTTGCTTGCAGAGCCTTCTGCTAAGCCTGCTGGCTTTTCTGAATTTCTCTTTCTTTTAGGAACTGGCCAGAGCTGGTTTCAGAATATGGCCTAGACATATTCTTTCTGTCACTTTGGGCTCCTTCAATCTTTCTCTGAAGTTTCTCCCAGCACCTTAACATGTGGCTACTTGCTGACCCCCCATGCCTACCTCAAAAGGCATGACTTTTTTTTTCCTTGTCTCCCTCTTCCTCTGATAGCTGCCAATTGTTGTAACTTGCCTGTCTTGTTTTTTGTTTGCTTGTTTTGTTTTGAATTGTTTTCTTTTAACTCTAATAAACTTGTTCTTGAGCTTCCTTCTGGATCTGTTCTTAAATTCTTTTATTAAAAAACTTAGAACCCACAGAGAGGTCCTCAGTTTCCCCTGACAACATGTGGAATCCCAAATGCGCTTCCCCAAAGTTTCCCTCAAAACTTTCACATAGAAAAGGAAGCAACAATGTTTTGTTTTGTTTTGTTTTGTTTTTTTGTTTGGAGGGAATTTTGTTTTGCCTTTGTGGGTTTGTTGTTGTTTGTTTTTGGTTTTGGTTTTTGGGTTTTTTGTTTGGTTTGGTTTGGTTTGGTTTGGTTTGGTTTGGTTTGGTTTGGTTTGGTTTGGTTTCTGGAAAAGGGCCAAACAGTAACTATCTCAGGTTTACAGACCATACCGTCTCTACCATAGCTCTGTCCTTCTTCATAGCAAGGAGGGGGAAGGAAAAAAAAGAAAAAAAAACTTTGAGAATGGCCTCCAGAGGCTCATATGCTTAAATACTTGGTACCCAGTTGGTGGAGCCCATTTGCCCATTTCGTAGTTGGGGAAGAATTAGAGTGTGTGGCCTTGTTGTTAGAAATGTGTGAGGTTTCAAAACTCCCACACCATCCCCAGCTAATCTCCTCTGCCTCCTGCTTGTGGATAAGATGTAAGGTCTCAGCTCTCCTCCAACACCGCGTCTACCTGCTGCTATGCTTCCCACCATGGTGGTCATGGACCGCTGAAATTGGGATCCCCAAATAAACTTTTTCTTCTATAAACTGCCTTTGTCACGGCATCTCTTCATAGTCATAGAAAAGTAACTAAGAGACTGTGTGGAGAGAAAAGAGCCACAGATCTGGGTAGGACTATGATAACAGAGTTTTAACACAAAACTTGAAGCCTGTTGGTGCAGTGGCTCATTCCTGCAATCTCAAAACTCAGGAGACTAAGGCGGTAGAAAGATATATTCAAGGTAGGCCTAGACAGTGTTGTGAGCTCCTGTCTAAAAAGCAAAAGAAAAAAACTGGCAGCATGAGTTCGTTCTCAACAACCTAGAATATTCAGAAAAATGGCAAGTCCCTGATTCTTTTTTTCTCAGTCAGACCTAGGAATAAATTGAATTTATGGCAACAGAATAAACATTCATTAAAAACCAAACAGTTGAAAACACAGAAAAGGCTGGATTTTAAAACGGTCATCAAAATTAAAATGGAAAGCTGGAAATATGGCTCAGTGGCGAAAGGCACTTACTGTGTGACCCTGAGGACCTGTTCAGATCCCAACACGCATGGGAGAAAAATGTCTAGCCATGTAAGCATCTGCATTTCTAGCACTGTGGGGTTGGAGACAAGGGTGTTTCAGGGGCTCACCAACCACCATCTTCCCTCCAGGTTCACCAGGAGACCCTGATTCAAGGGAATAAAGTAGAGAGTGGTACAGTAAGGCACCCAACATCTTCTGGCCTCTGCTTAGGTACAAACATGGCGCACACACACACACTTGAATGCTTTACAACACAAACACTCTGATCACAGACGTACACAAATTAAAATTTCATGGAAAGCCGTGTGCAAGTTGGAAACAGAATTAATCAGGAGTTGGATTCATAAATTTAACCAAAATGATAAAAATCCAAGAGAAAAGAAAGAAAGAAAGTAGGAGAACAAGAAATGCATACATAGAATAAAAAGATGTTGAAGAATTCCTAAATGGAACAGACACAATTGTGTGTCCAGATAGTCCTAGCAATTTGGTTTCTGCATTTATTTATTTGTTTGTTTTTTTATTATATGCAGAGAGGTCACACGTGTCATAGCAGTGTGTGAAAGTCAGAGAACAACTTGTGAGTATTGGTTTTCTCTTTCCTGAGAATGAGGTTGTCAGGCATGGGGGCTTTTATATATCTGTCACCTGACCTGGAGTGTCCCAGCTCCCTGAAGTAGAATTGCTTGTGTCCGGAAGTTCCAAATCAGCCTAAATAACACAGAAAGATATTGTCTCAAAAAAAAAAAAATCCGGATACAGTCTGACTAATTTTTAAGCCACGGATCTTCCCCAGGACCAAATGTGTTCCATGGTCAAAAAGCGGCCAGTCACAACTGAAGCGCATGTTAATGTCAAGACAGACAGCAGGAGGTTGTTTGCTCTGTCTGTTCTGTGTTGGTTTCACTAGAAACAAACAAACAGAAAACAAAAACAACTCAACTGCTAGATCCGGAAGACGTCCAGATCCGGAAGATGACAATGGAATTCGAGACCGAGAAGGGCAGACAAATGGCTTGAAGGAAGTGGTGAGTAAACTGATTCCAGTGTTGGGAAAGTCGGGAAAGGTGTGACCCTCTTCACGGTATCATCCTTAGAAAGGTGAAAAAAAAAAATGCTGAAGAAACCCAAGTTTGAGTTGGAGCGTCATGGGGAAGGTGATAGTTCTGGAAAAACTACTGGTGGTTAAGGCAAGTGTGAAGGTTGAACAAGCTGATGGACGTGACCCACCAGTGTAAGAACCTGCTTAAAATCCAGATTTTTAATAGTGACAAATAAGAAGTCCAATTTGAGGGGAAAAATCCTAAAAAGTAAAGTAACACACACACATGTACATAGAATACATAGGTATTGGTTAAATAATAATTAAATAAACAAACAAAATCTTTCTGAGCTGATAAGTTGGCATGAATAAAGAGCAAAAAAAAAAAAACAAGTATAAGATGGATGCTATTGTTCTGGTTTTGTAAATTTCTCTGAGAAACAATTTTAAATTATTTTTAGCATTTCTTCATTATGAAATAATTTACTTTAGCTTTTTAAAATATTTTTAAATTTTACGTATTTTCTGTGTATGGGTGTTTTGCCTGCATGTATGTACGGGTACCACGTGTGTGCCTGGTACCCGAGGATGCTGGAAAAGAGCATGGGATGGAAATGGAGTTACAGGGGTTGTATACTACCGTGTGGGTACTTGGAATCAAATCTCAGTCCCCTGGAAGAGTAGCCAGTGCTCTTAACTGAGACCCTTCACTACAGCCCTCCACTTTAATTTTTGAGGTAGGGTCTTTCACAGAACCTGGAGCTCATCACCTCAGCCTGCCCAGCCAGAGAACCCCCAGCACCTGCCTGGGTCTGCATTCCCACACCACCATCCGCAGCTTCTGTGTGGGTGCTGGGGATCAGAGCTCAAGTCTTCACACCTGCACAAGCCTTTTAGCCGCCAAGCCACCTTCCTAGACTTCAAACACATTTTTATACACATGTATATGTCTGCTGTTAAAATGTTCTTATGTATACTTCTTGTGTCTTGTTTTTCCTTGTTTTGTATAATATTAATAGAAACCGTACTAGCTTCATCTGTATTGCTATGCTAAAGCACCATGACTAACTTGGGGGAAAAGAGAGTTTATCTGGCTTATAGCTTACAGTCCATCATCAAAGGAAGCTAGCTGAAGACAGGAAGCTGGAGGCAGAAGCCATGGAGAGCCACTGCTTACTGGCTTACTCTCCATGGCTAGCTCAGCCTCCTTTATATGCAACCCAGGGTCTCCTATCCAGGGGTGGCATGGCCCACAGTAGGCAGAGCCCTTCCACATCAATCATTAATCAGCAAAATGCCCCCCACCACAGACTTGCCTACAAGTTAATCTGATGGAGAATTTTCTCAACACATGTTCTCTGGTCCCAGATGACCCTAGCCTGTTGACAAAAACACAAAAACAAAAAAAACTAGCCAGAGAGAAATGTTGTCAATATGTAATTCCATTTCAAATTCACTAATTAAATCCAGTAAAAAAAAAATAGTGTTAGACAGTCTCTAAACACCATACTGAAACATGACTGAACATAGAGATTTCATTTAATATGGTAGAAAAGTGTTTCATTTTAATACAAAATTTAGATGTTATAAGTGTACAGAACAATTTATGGATCAAAACGTTGTGCATTAAAAGTAGTCAGAATAAGAAATTCTGTGTTCTTCTGTGCAAAAAAACAATATTGGCTCAGAAAAGCAGAAAAAGAATTTATTGAAAGAATTTGGGAAAACTCACAAAAATGACATGAAATCTGGGGGCTGGAGAGATGGCTCAGAGGTTAAGAGCACTGGCTGCTCTTCCAGAGGTCCTGAGTTCAATTCCCAGCAACCACATGGTGGCTCATAACCATCCATAATGAGATCTGATGCCTTCTGGCATGCAGGTGTACATGCAGACAGAATATTGTATACATAATAAATAAATATTTTTAAATGACATAAAATCTGGAGGAAATGTAGAAAATGGCATAATCCAAGGAGCCCCGAGAATCAGGGTTCAAATCCAAACTGGAAAGAGGTGGGGCTAGAGAGTGGGATGATGGGTAGGGTCATGCTGGAACTGACAGCCCACGCCTCACCGCACTGTAGACTCTTGCTGCCCTGACCATTACAAGTAATTCCTAAATTCCTTGCGCGTCTGTCTTGCTGCCTGGGCTGGAGTGTCCAACTCCTAGCAGCTAAGTGTGGTGCCTGCACTTTGGCTGTCTAAACCCGGGAGAAGAAACATCATCCCTCTTTGGTTGCAGATTCAGCGCTGTATTTACCAGGCAACCTCAGCAGGAAGGAAAATAGGCGAGGGAAGAATGCATGCATCAGTGTGTTCGCGACAAAAAATTACTATAGTATCGTGGCCTAGTATTTCACTTCTTAAAATTATTTTACTGTTGCATTTGTATGTTTATTTGTGAAAGGGGAGCAACATGAGCACCATGGGAAATGAGTGGAGGACAATTGTGAGAGTTGGTTTTTTTTTTTCCTTCCACCATGTGGTTTCCAGGTGACCAAACTTGGGGCAAATGCCTTTACCTCCGAAGTCATCTTGCTGACTCCAAGGCATGGTATTTTTCAAGGCATGGTATTTCTGTATAGATGGAACTCACTCTGTTGATCAAGCTGACCTCAAACTCAGAGACCTGTCTACCTCTTCCTCCCAAGTGCTGAGATTAAAGGCATGCACCACTACTGTACGGCTTCACTGTTTTGTTTTTTGTTTTATCCCAAGGCAGGATCTCAGGAAGCAGGCTGGCCTCAAGTTCTCTTAGGGCCTGAAAATGGTCTTGGACTTCTGAGCTCCCTGCCTTCACCACCCAAGTGCTAGGTAGTGCAACTACACCTAGTTTATGTGATGCTGGGGATTGAACCCGGGGCTTCATGCATACTAGTCAAGCTTTCTACCAACTGAGCTACAGCCTCATCCCAAAACTGTGTATGTGTGTGTTGGAGGAAGGGGGTGCATGTTCATGTGTGCACATCAGTGGAGAAGCCAGGGATCAACATTTTCTCAGTCTTCTCCTTACTTATTTAGAGTCTCTCATTAAACCTGGAGCTCTCCAATTTCGCTAGCCTGGCTGGCAACAGAGCCTAAAGAATCCATTTGTCTCTGTCTCCCCAGTGCTGAGATTACTGGCCTGATTTGTTTGTTTGGTTGGTTGGTTGGTTGTTTTTATGTGGATGCCAGCCATCTGAACACAGGTTTTCATGGCAAGCACAATACCAACTAAGCCAGTGCCCCATTCCTGCTACATTTCCACCTTCTGGGTAATGAAAAACCATGCCAACGTTGCTGATATGTGTTGAAGATAAAATGATTTACTATCTGTAAACTACACCAAATGGCTTTGAAGAAGAGTGACGGATACAAGTTACAATGATTGGGAAAACTATAATTAGTAAAGATTGTAATAGTTGCTATGCTTCAGACACAAGAAATCATCAGTAAATTTTGCTAAGTCAAACATCCTGAAAAGTAAAGATGTTTTGCCCTAACTACGTCACTATTAAGCAAGTTTGGCTTTTACAATTGCATTAATTTAAAGTTTACTTTTAAAACATTGTTTATACAACAGCAAACGCTCAGAGGCTTAGGTGAGAGAGAGGAAGAAAGGCGCCCAGCTGGTTCAGTTGCTCAGTCTGTTACATTAATTTCTCAAGCTGTGAAGGGATGGATTGCTCCTTGAATGGTAATGGGAAATTAGTTTCTTTATTTCTTCATTAAGACCGTGGGAGGAAAATTAATACTCTCTTCAGCTTTTCCAAATTAATAGAATATATCTTTATTAAAATGATGGATGGATATGCCTACTTTTTTTTTTTCTGGTTGAGAGGCCTTTCTACACAAGGGATACCCAACTTAACGCTGAGCCTAGGCAATTGTCCAGTCCAAAAACTCAAGTTCAGTGAGGCCTAGTTATATAGTCAAGGTCACACTACTAATTAAGGACACTGTCATATAGCATATATTTTAAAATATATTTCCATATATTGTATGAGAAAAATGTGAAAAATTGTCTGGTATGATACCTGAAACAGCCCTTTAAATCCTTATGATGTCAATGCCAAATCTATTGAAATGTGGTTTAAAGTCATGAATTCTGCATGTGTCTGTTACCTGCCCTATATTCAGTTTCATTAATCCTATCAGTCTGGTATCACACCATCTTAATCCCGGTAGCTTTGTAAGTCATGTTATCATCTGATTAGGCAATTCTCCTTCCACCACATTTTCCTCTAGCAGAGCCTTGGTTATTTTTAGTTTTCTGTTTTTCTAGATCAATTTTAGAATTGTTAATGTCAAGTTTTCACAAATGATCCTGTTGGAATTTTTTTAAAGATTTATTTATTATTTATACAACATTCTGCCTGAATGAGTGCCTACACACCAGAAGAGGGCTCCAGATCTCACTATAGATGGTTGTGAGCCATGTGGTTGATGGGAATTGAACTCAGGACCTTTGGAAAAATAACCAGTGTCCTTAACCTCTGAGCCATCTCTCCAGCCTCTCGCCACCCTCCCCCATTGGAATTTTTATTCTATTATATTGAGTTGGACTATATTAGGAAAAAAGCCAACCTTTCAGTGATTGGACAATTCTCTTTATTTAGGGTGTTCTTTTATTCTGCTCAGTAAAGTTTTCTAGTTTTCCTCATAGAGTTTACATTATAGCTAACACTGGTTAAATTTATTATTAGGGCGAATTCAATACTTCTCAGTCAAGTTATGCTGAATTATTTTAATCAGGGGCCCTGAATGTAATTGTCTATGTGGGTCAGTATAACAATATCCGTAGAACTGGCGAGAAGGCTTAGCAAGAGGAGGTGCCCAAAGCCAAACCTGACAACCTGAGTTCAGTCACTGCGACCCATGGATCCACGTGGCGGGAGGAGAAAAACCAACAACTACCAGTGTTCCTCTAACCTCCATGTACACACGGTAGCACACATTCATCATGGCTCACATGCGCACACATAAAAATGTTAAAAATAAATATCAAAGGAAGCTATGTTGGTTAGGTGTTTTTGTTTGCTTGCTTGCTTGCTTGCTTGTTTGTTTTTGTCATCTGGTAAGACTGAGAAATTGCCTCCGTCAGACTGGCCTTTAGGTTCCTTTAGGCCAGTCTGTGGGCACTTCCTTGGTAAATGATGATGTGAGAGGGCACAGCCCACTGTTGACAGTTGCCACCTCTGGGCAGGTGGTCTGGATTTTACATAAAAGCAAGCTGGGTGATCCTTGGGGAACCAGCCACTAAGCAGCTTTTCTTCATGGCCTCTGTTTCAGTTCCTGAGTTTCTACCCTGAATTCTGATCATGATGGACTGTGTCCTGTACGGTGAAATAATCCCCTTCCTTCCCAAGTTGCTTTGATGTTTATAGCACCAGAAAGCAATCTAATACAGCAGCCCAGGAGCAACACAGAAGCAAACAAGTGTTGGAGGCCTCTACCTATCGTTAGACAATTATTATTACTGTTTTGAGCGCCTCCAATATTTCAGGCTAGTCAGAAATGCCCTGTGTAGGTGGCTAGTTTCAGTCACCTCCAGATGATTTGAAATAAAAAAAAAAAAAAGAAATGGAAAGTGAAATGCAACTTGCCTAGTGGCGCAACCTGTAATACCAGTGACTCATGCTTGGAACCATACCTTCAAGGAAGATGGAGACAGAAGGATTAAGAGGGTTTTTTGGCTTCTCAGTACAGCTGAGAAAACTTAAGCTCCAGGTTCGGGGAGAGACCCTGCCTCAAAGGAATAAGAAGAAAATGACAAAGGAATGCTGTAGGAAACGGTTATTAATATTTACTATTAACCCATATGATTATTGTAGGGGTTATTAGTTAACCAGCTATCCCGGCAATAAAAGACACAGGCACCTGTTAGATTGTTAAAGCACTGGGCAGAACTAGCCCTTTAAACTATCTTACCTGCCAGCCCCACATTCCATGCCATTTGCTCTAACCATTCCTACCTGGGCTACTTTCCATCCAAAATCCCATAAATATTTGCACGTTTTCCATCTAGGCTGCTTCTCTCCATCTCCCAATTCTCAGAGCCAGCTCGTCCCAGCTACATGATTCTAGTTCATGCTTAACCCATGGCAGCTCTGTGTTCTCTTCTGCCTCTCCTCTTCCTCCATCCTCACCCCCCCACTCCTCACCCCCGTGCTCCTTCTGTCTTACAAGCCCAAGAACTTTGCTCCACCCACCTCACTTCTGCCCAACCCAGGTTTGTTTAGACAATCAACAAACAAATAAAGTTATTTAGGCAACTTTATTTAGACAATCAGGGATAATTTTGGAGGCAAGGTTACACAGCATCACTTGGTATACGTGAGGGTTTGCTTGTAAGAATCTGGAGGTAGGGCAGGGAAAAGGAACAATTAACATCTGAATACCTGGTGGGTCTAGATCAACCACCACAATTCCCCCTTCCTGTCTAACTTTAAAAGGCTGTTTTTATAATAAACAATGCACAGTAAGAACAATTGTGAAACAATCATAAAAACTATTCGGTAAGACATATATATAATGTTGAGTCTCTATGTATTTGGCAACCTTGAAGAAAATAGTATGTATCCTGTCTTGGTGAGTCTGAAGTTCTGTACCTAAGTTATTTGCTATCACATCTTGTATCTATCAACCTAACAACATCTTTCTAGACCTTGAAACATCTTCATAGGGGCTGCAGAGATGGCTCAGTGGTTAAGAGTACTGGTTGCTCTTCTAGAGGTCCTGAGTTCAATTCCCAGCAACCACGTGGTAGCTCACAACCATTTGTAATGAGATCTGGTGATCTCTTCTGACGTGCAGACATACATGTAGGCAGAATATTGTATACATAATAAACAAACAAATAATTTTAAAGAAACATCTTCTTAACTCAAACAACTAAGTTTACTTGCAAACTATAACTATACGGTCTTCAACCCTATCAGAGACTTGAGAAGGAATAAAATTATTAGCTGAGTAAGCAGGAAGTACAGGCAAGCAGCTGTACAGAGGCAGAGGAGGATATTGGCACTTTCTTCTTATCACACATGGGTGTGCATCTCTGCACATATGTGTCTACATACACGCACACAAACACCTACACAAATAAATTAATGAGTCTCGAATTTTTTAATTAGACCTGTTCACTTTATTCTATGTGTGAATATTTTGCCTGCATGTGTGTAGACACACCACATGGGTGCTTGTTGCCTTTGAAGGTCAGAAGATGATATCAGATCCCCTGGAACTGGAGTTCTAGATGATTATGAACCTCCTTGTTGGTGCTAGGAATTGAACCCAGGTCCTCTGCTAAAGCAACAAGTGCTTTTAACTGAGCTAGCCTCTTTTTAATATTTTCAAAAAAAAATCTTTTTTTCTTTTTATGAGTGTTGGCATTTTTCCTGAATGCTCTGTGTGTGTGTGTGTGTGTGTGTGTCATACCTGAGGAAACCAGAAAAGGTCTCAGATCCCCTAGCACTGCAATTACAGATGGTTGTGAGCTGCTCTGTGGATGTTGGGAATCAGACCCAGGTCCTCTCCCTCTTGTTCTCTGTATGTATGTATGTATGTATGTATGTATGTATTATGTATTATGTACGTATGTATGAAACTGAGTATGGTAGCATATGCTTATAATCCAAACATCTGAGAACCTTGGACAGGAGAATTGAGAATGTGAGGCTAGCCTGCCCTTGTCACAAACAACAAAAAGTCTGAGCCTTGCATTTCCTTGAATCCATATGATCTCTCCTCTATTGCAATTCCTAAAAAGAGGGCCTGGGTTCTTCTTCCACATCTCACCCAAGCCTGCTGCCTTTGCTCTTCAACACCATCCTCTCCAACATTCCCTGGTTACCTTCTTTCCACTCTCATCTCCTCAAACTACATCTACTGCTATAATCCACTGGCCATTCCTCAGACAACCTGACCATCTTAGGTCTCTGTGCCTTTGGGCATAGTCATCTCTGTATGAACCCTTCTGGTCTGGGGATACAGGAAGAGACTGACAACCATGTTTTGGGGACACTAATGGGCTTGTTGGTAAATTGAATATAGAAAGAGTCAAGACTGGTTACAAAGTTTCTAATCATAGCAGCTTTGTAGATGATACTGTCATTTTCTGAGTGTTGGAAGATCAGAGTTGGAGACGACCAGTTACAACACTGTGAGTCTAAAATGTCAATACCCAGCATTAATAGACAAACCTGGTATGAGATGATGTATATCAGGGACACAGGAAAGACCTGCACTAGAAGCCCAAATCTGGGACTTGTCAGCACAGAAGACATATTTAAAACCATGGAAATGAGGCTGTAGCTATAGTTCACTGGTTAAGAGTGCTGGCTGATCTTCCAGAGGACTGAGGTTCGAGCCTCAGCACCCAAGTTTCAATTTATAACTGTCTGTAACTCCAGTTCCAGGGGCTCAGTACTCTCCTCTGGCCTCTGGAGGCGCTGGGCAAGCACATGGTGCACAGATATACATGCAGGCAAAACACCCACACACATAAAAATTAAAACAATAAACCGGGCACGGTGGCACAAGTCTTTAATGCCACACTCAGGAAGGCAGAGGCAGGCCAGTCTCTGTGAGTTTGAGGCCAGCCTGGCTTACAAAGCCAGTCCAGAATTAGCCAAGACTACCCAGAGAAAACCTGTCTTGAAAAATCAAAACAAAACCAAAAACAAAACAACAACAAAAACGCCTGTTCTTGATAATCTAAAAATAAGGTCTAATAATGTTTATTATTATCCCTATAATTATTACAGTGGTATTCTCTAACCCACTACTATAATCAACAAAGGACACAGACATCTCATAGATTCTAGAACAACCTTATTTCACCTGGGGCAAGCAGGTATTACCTCCTAAGCTACATTTACCTCCCCAGCCCCCAGCCCACATCATCTGTTCTTGTAATTTTTATCTGGGCTACTTCCCATCCATAATCTCAGAATACTGGCTAACGGTCTTCATCGGGGTTGCTCTCCTCCATCCACCCTAATCCAGCCCAGTGCTCCTCGCCACACCCACTGTGGCTCTCCGCTTCCTTCCTCTTCTGGCACCTGTCTCTGTTCTTCCCAAGATCCTTCTCTCACACCTACCTCCTTCTGCCCTGCCCAAGTGTAGGCTTTTTAATCAGCCAATCATGGATAATTGGGGAAATTCCTTATCATCACTTGGGTATAGGAGATAGTTCAACATTAATAACAACGCCCATGGCAGGGCGGTAACCAGCATTGAAATCAGCATCTGAAAACACAGTTGGACCTTCCTCCAAGATAAAACTAGGGAAATGGAGCTGGGCCTATTAATCCTAGCATTTGAGAGGCTGAGCCAGGAGGATGGAAAGTTTAAGGTCAGTTTAAGGAAGAGAGAGAGATTGCGCCTCAAATTTAACATAAATAAATAAACAAATGTTATAAACAAAAAGACTAGGAAATAAAAATTGTCTATGATACCTCAGTTAAGTACAGGTTGTAATAAATTGTTTAAAATTTTGCTTAACAAATTCTCCTCCTTTTATTATTTATTCATTTAGTTTTAGATTATTTGAGATAGGATCTCACAACCATCACCCTCCTTTTCTTTTCTGTTTATTTATTTATTTAGTTAGTTAGTTATTTCAACAGAACCTTATGAATTCCAGGATGGCCTCAAACTTCCTGGCTGAACTGGAATTTGCAGTATAGCCAAAGATGGCCTTGAACCTCTGTGTGTGTGTGTGTGT
>CM053748.1:28417343-28439216 GCA_028658305.1 Pachyuromys duprasi
CCAGAAGTTCTATCAATCAGCTCCCAACCACTTGTAACTCTAGCTTCAGGGGATCTCACACCCTCCTGTAGCCCCTGCAAGCACCTGCTCTCATGTACACACTTGTGTGTGCACGCACACATAGAGTTAAAAATAAAAATAGGGGCATGGTGGCACACACCTTTAATCCTAGCACTTAGGAGGAAGAAGCAGGTGGATCTTTGTGAGTTCAAGGCCAGCCTGGTCTACATTAGCAAGTTCCAGGCCAGCCAGAGCTACATAATAGAGAGACCTTGTCTCAGATAGATAGATAGATAGATAGATAGATAGATAGATAGATAGATAGATAGATAGATAGACCGATAGATAGATTAAAATAAGGGTTGGAAAGTTAAGAGTACTAGCTGCTCTTCCACAGGACCTGAGATCAGTTCCCAGCAGCTGTGAACCCGGCGCGCACATATTTCTCAAGAACCTAATAGGATTACCATACAACCTGGCAATTCAATTCCTAAATGTATACCAAGAAAAATTAAAGCACATGTTCAAACAAAAACTTGTACATGTGTGTTCATACTCATGCTATTGATAATAAAACAGCCCAAATGTCCATCAACTGCTTAACAGTTAAAGCATGACAATCCACCCACACAAGAAAACTCAAGCATAACAGGAATGAGTGGTCTCGGGGCGTATGGTCTCAGTGGTAGGGCGCCTGCCTCGCAGGCTTGAGGTCCTCAGCTCTATCTCCAGTACTAAAAAAGAAAGTACTGATACATGCTAGAGCATGTATGAACTTTGAAATGAACATTGAACAAAATAAGTTATTACGAGCACATATTACAGAACTCCATTTATATGAAATAGGCAGAAAAGGCAACGCCCTACAGAAAGAAGTGAATTAGCTGTTGTGGGGGCGGGGGAAATAGAAATGTTCTAGGTGATGGTGACAGCATTGTGAAGAGACCAAAAGCTCATAAACTGTGCATTTAAAATGACATAATACTGGTTTGTATATGTCAATTTTATATCAATTAAAACAAAACAAAGCACCTTATTGGCACAAGCCTGTAATCACACATTAGGAAGCTGAGGCAGGAAGAGTGAAGTTGGAGGCTAATCTGAGCTGCATAATGAGGCTCTGTTTCACAAAAACCATCAGGTAAGGGTATAGCTCGATGCAGCACCAAACCCAGCATGTTCAGAACCCTGTGTTCAGATCCCCAATACCACCAAAAAAAAAAAAAAAAAGAAAAGAAAAGAAAAGAAATGTCAGGCCAGCCAAACTATATATCAAGACTTTGTTTCAAACAAACAAACAAACAACAACAAACTCTAAATTAAAAAAATGAGTAAATACAATTTTTTAAAGAAAAGAAAAATGGGCAGGACACGGTAGCGCACACCTGTGATCCCAGCACGCAGGAGGCAGAGGCAGGAAGATCACTGTGAGTTCAAGGCCAGCCTGGTCTATGAAGTGAATCCAGAACAGCCAAGGCTACACAGAGAAACCCTATCTCAAAAAGCAAAAAAAAAAAAAAAAAGAAAAGAAAAGAAAAGAAAAATGTTACTTATATTACCACTCGTCTTTATGTCCTACAGAAACCTAGAGGGAACTGTATTTAAATATGGTCTTAATGAAAAGATGAAAGTATTTAAGTGACCCATTTAAATAATAGATTATAATTTGCACACAACAAATCAGGAAACGATCATTTATTCCTCTACGGACGTTTCAAGTGCAGACTAGACCCCACTAAAGCCAGAGCTGCAACCACGAAAGCTAAAGACAGAACACTGCACTGGCCTCACCTATGCAACGCCCTCGGTTCAGTCTCCGATCCCCAGCACCAGAGAGCAAGGAGCAAACACGGGTCACAGCAGGCAAAATGCAGTTTGCAGCAAGTGCTGATGGAGAGCTCAAAAAGAGTACTACAAACAGGCAGGGTCTATACTTAAATATATTTTTTAATTATATGTATTATATTACATATAAATATATATTTATATATTATATATAACTGAAACAGGAGGCTAGCATGCTCCAGGCTTTTGCTTTCATCCCTAGCAAAAATCAAGTGCCCACTTAAACAAATATCTTTATTCTTTCACAATTTCATACAAACATATAACACATTTTGATTATTTTCCTATTAGCCTCTTTCACTCTCCTCTTCTCACTAAACCGCTCCTTCTCTCCAAGTTCTCCTACTTTCCTTCTCCTGCCCCTGCTTTTCTCAATCTGTGTGACCCACTGCGCTTCATTTACGTGTATTTGCATGAACATGAATAGGGGACATTTACTTGAATAAGGGCGACTTACTGGTGGCTACACCACTGAGGACTACGGCTCCTCACCCCTGGCCGTCATTAACAACTGTCTCTCTCCCTTCGGGGAAGGATAGAGTAGCCTGCTCACTCGCCCCAGAGAAGTCCCCTGTCTCTGCCTCAGGAGTACAGGATAGCTAGAGTAGCTGGACTGGTGAGCTCTGGACTCAAGGAGAGATCTTACCGACCACACAGATGTGCACACACAAACGTAAAAGTGTTAATATCCCACACTGACGTGGGGAAATCATGTCCTCCTTTGTCATTTTTGTTACACGAACATTTATAATCCTTTCTGGAGGTTAATTTGAATGTATAATATATACACATATGACTAGGAAAGGCCTGGAATGATCACCTCCAACTAGTATACTTAGACTTGGCATTTTTGTTCTTTCTCCCCCCCACCCCCCACCGCCCCTTTCCTTCTATGCTAACTGTAACTATTGCTTTTACAATAAAAATGATAAAAGGGCTGTTTGGTTTTTTTGAGTCTTGATTTTTAGAAGTAAGGTTTGTTTGTCTGTTTTGTTTGTTTGATTGTTCTGAGGCAGGTCTAGCCCTGGCTGTCCTAGAGCTTGATATGTAGATCATGCTGGCCTAAAAAGTTGTCAGTTCTAAGTACTGGGATCTCAACCTTTGCCAACAAACTAGGCTGATGAAAAAATATTTAATTTTTTTGAAGATTCATGTAGGCCAGGATTGAACTAAGTAAATTTTATTAAGGTCGCTCTGTAATTTTTTTGTCTTTAATTCATGAATAAAGAAGAACAATTTTGAGCTTGCCTGGAAAACGATGACAATGTACAGTACAGCATGAACTGAAGGAGTGCGGGTCTGTAATTAGACAATGACTCATGAGCTGCCTACGGAAACTGTCGCGAAACTTCAATGGTTGAGTCGCTGGAATGGATGAGGCAATGCTGAGGTGCCTAAGAGCAAAATCCCACAGCTACTGAAGTGCACAGCTGCTTTCTGAGGCGCTATACCAGCACTGAACTCAGACTGCCCTGTAGCCACACCCTTCCCAGCTCACTCTTTTCTACGTCAAGCAAAGCAGTAAAAAAAATGAATGTTTGTTTAGCTCTTTTCTTTTTTTTACTATAAAAGATTATAATTTCCTAAGATTCTTGATGATTTCCTTTTATTGTTTTATGGGTTGTTTATTTGTTCATAAGCCTGGAACTTGCTATGTAGAGCAGGCTGGCCTCAAATTCACGGAGACCCATTGATCTCTACCTCCTAAGTGCTGGGATTAAAGGGATGTGTCACAATGCCTGTCTTGTTATACTTTTTAAGATTTTATAATTTATTTGTTTGTATGTATATACTGTGTGTGTTTGTGTGTGTGTGTGTGTGTGTGCCCATGGAGGCCAGGAAAGACCATGCCCTGGAGTTAGAATTATAGACAGCTATGAGCTGCTTAATATGGTGCTAGAAATGGAACTCTTGATCCTCTGCAAGAGTAGCAAGCTCTCTCAACCACTTAACTTGTTGATTCTGTATTTTAAAGACTATTCAGCTTAACGCTTCATTTCTCATACACGATGCTAAGATTTTCTACGTGTCATTTGTTTTAGTGGTTCATCATATCAACTAAGCATATTTGACTCTTATGAGGTAAAATCCACTATTGCTTTCCGTGATATTTTTCTTTTGCTTTTATTATCAGACTTTTTCTTCTCTATACATGAAGAGTATTAGTGACTTGCATTTTCATTGCTAAAATTTCTTCCTTAGGAGAGATGTAAGAACACCAACTCCTTTTTCCAAGGTACCAAACCAAGCGCAATTCCACCAGGGTTTACCATGGGAAGCCAATGAGTTTACTGCCTGCAGAGCTTAGAAGGGACGACTTACAAAGGTATGGGTGCTCCTCCCCCAAAGGCCACACCTGGAAAGCCTTTACTCTGGAGAGATGAGAGCTTCTGTGTGACTGCAGAGGTAGACACTGTCTCCCAGTCTGTCTGGCCTACCTACTTCAAGCCCTCCCTGAGGCCTCATACAGTTGTAGCAAAGTCACATGCAATAGGTGGTCAGGAGTGGCTGGATACTCAGAGGAGAATTCCACTCTATAGGGGAATATAACAGTCCAAAAGGCCAGGTGGAATAATCACTTTATAAGCACACCTGAACTCCCCAAGAAGGTAGTCGCTTGGCTCAGAGGACAGTCACACACTTCTCTTGTGTTTCATTTGATCTCTAATTTTATTTCTTTATTAAATTCTTAAAGCCATCTGGAATGTATTTTGAAGGGGCTACTAAAAATGTGTCTTAAGATACATTTAGAAGGGCTGGAGAGACAGTCCAGTAGCTAAGATAATTGGCTTTTTACTTTTCCTAAGGACTTAGGTTAAACCCCAGCACCTACGTGGGAGCTTCCAACCATCTGTAACTCCGGGGGAATCTAACACCATCTTCTAGCCCTAGCACCAGGCACAAAGAAGTACACAGACATCATGAAGGCAAAACATCCATTCACATAAAGTTGAGTGAAAAAAATAATAAGGGAAGAGAAGGACATGACTGCTCCTAGGGATGGTGGAGAAAGCCAGACGGAGACATCTGGGAGAGTCCAGAGAGCTTATGACCAAGCTGAGTTGGGCCGTGTAGGGAGAGGGGGAAGGGTAAGGAGGAAGGAAGGTAGAGAAGGGAACCAGGTGCAGCAGCCAGCAGGCCTGGTACAAAAAGGATGGGTAACCAAAATGGCTGGGTTATATAGGGAAGAGCCTCTGGGGGATGGACAGCCAGCCCCTGAGCTAAAGATAGTTCAGGGTAGAGGGTGGGGCGTGCTGGCCAAACCCTGTTCTGAGGAGAACTTGATAGCCAGGTCCACTTTTATATGTTAAATAGGCATTTAGAATATATTCATCATTTTAGAACCTTTGGCATCACAACAGATGTTATACAAGGAAAGTAATTACAATAGTAAATGTGTCCAATGGATCACAGAGCAAATTTTCCTATAACAGCCATTTTAACCCTTCTTCAGGTAGGCGTGGTGATGCAAGCCTTTAATCCCAGCACTCTGGGAGGTAGAGGCAGGCAGATCTCTGAGTCTGAGGCCAGCCCTGTCTGCATAGCAAGTTCAGGCCAGCCAGAGCTATGTAATGAGACCCTGTCTCAAGAACCGAAGGAAATAAAACAAACCAGTTCCTCAGAGTTGGCTTTTAAAAGGCGTGAGCTCCGCAAAACTTTCCCTTAGGGCTGGAGAGGTGGCTCAGCGCTTGTTCCAGCAAATAGATGCCCGGGGTTTGATTCCCAGCACTCATGTGGAGGTTCAGAACTGTTCCTAATTCCAGCTCCACAGGGATCCACACCTTCTATGTATGTGCTACACATACATGCACACATACAGGCAAAACAACCATGGACCTAAAATAAATAACTCTTTAAAAAGTATGATTTATAAAACTTACTTGAATAGTTTTATTTTAGGAAATGTATCCTTCTAATAGTCCTTCTATATTATTTGATGTCTTTCAAATGTATACTTGCTTTAATAGCAAATACCTGGGGTTTTCTTTTTAAAATGAAAATATAAAGTATGTCCTTCCTGGCATGAGAGGGTGATGCCCATGTCAAAGTCAGAGCTTGAATTTCACCTTTTTTGTGTGTGTGGCTGAAAGGGAACAAAAGCCTCTCTTCATGATTCATAAGACATGAATCACAAGAGCAATGACTGAATGATTAAATAGAAATCAAATGCCAAGGGGGTGAAGTGGAAATTCTACTGAGGTAGAAACCAGAAACCCTGGTTTCATCGTCCCTCCTAATTCACTTGCCCAATTTCCTTAAACTAAGCTCTCACCATTTCTGCACCTGTTGCCAGTGCATTAGACAAAGATCTCATTTGATTTGTTAGAAGCTAAGAGCTTATGAGTTACCATATTAAAATACTAAAAGCATCTTGAAGTCAAAATCCTCCCCGGATGGGGTCAGGAATCCTAGCAACTCAGGAGACTTCAATGTTTTCCCTAATTAGGAAGACTTTTTTTCCAAGCCTCTGCCATTATTTCAACACTCTGAAAGTTCTGAGGCCTACTGAGGATAGCAGAATGCCAGAGGGAATGGTTTGGGAATCACAGATATGCCAAATTACTGCTAATGAGACTGAAACGAGAATTCATTTTTATAACCCTAACCTTCCTTCCACTGCCTGTGATATGTAAACAAGCCTTTTCTCTCTTTTTGAATAGGTCAGCTTTTGTGAGATGCTACTCTGTGTATGTGTACCCACACAAATGCTCACAAGAAGATGTATGCATGTAACTTTGTTCACTGCCATTCAAATACATAGAGAATAGCACTGATCAGGAGACCACAAGACAATCCTGAGCCTTCCCTGTATCACATTGATGGGAAGGATGATGGAAGGAAGGAACCAGTAAATGTGCTATAACTGTGATTACAGTCTTTTCGTCCAGCTGTGGTGGCAGAGGCTCATAACCCCTGAATTCTAGGGGTAGAAGCAGGGTGTTCGCAAATTTGATGGTCATCTGTAATACTTGCACACACACACACAAAAAAAGATTCTGAGTTCACAGTTGATACAAAGTTCTCTAATTTAATCTAGACTCCCCGGGCTCTGAAAAACAAATTTCCTAGAATAGCTTCATCAGAAAAGGCTTTGCTGAGTCATCCGTTCGGCAAATGTTGAGTGCTGAGGAAAACTCTTAGGTTAACCATGTGAAATTATAAATGTTTGACTGTTGTGTTTTGGTTTTTACTTTCCATGTACAAAAAGTGGTAGTTTCAGATGGTTCAAGCTAAGAAAGTTACACAAATACTTAGAAAGGGAAAGAACATGAACAAAGGGATAGAGATGCCAGGAAGTGCAACTCTGTGGTACAGTGTAAATGTAGCATGCATGAATCCCTGGAGTGAACACCCAACATCAAAACCAACAGGCAGGCAGGTGGGCAGGCATGCACATGGAGAGAAAAATCATAAGAATGTTTACCAGGACGACTTTTAAAAGATTCAAAGGAATAAAAAGAGAAAGAAAAAGTTAAAATTGGGATGAGCTAAAAAAAGGAATATACAAAAACAGAAAGAGAAGGGGACATTAAAAACAATGGAGAGATGGCACAATGGTTAAACTCATGGACTGTTTTTCTAGAGGACCTGTGCTCGATTCCCAATGCCCAGATGGTATCTCATAACTGTCCAAAATTCCATTTCCAGGGGATCCAGACACCCTTTTCTAATGTCTACAGACACTAGGCACATGTGTGATGCAAAGACATATACCCAGGCAAAACACTCATACACATAAATTTAAGCCAGGTGGTGGTAATGCAGGCCATTAACTCCAGCACTTACTTGGGAGACAGAAGCAGGCCAATCTCTGTGAGTTCCAGGCCAGCCTGGTCTACAGAGTGAATTCCAAAACAGGCAAGGCTACACAGAGAAACCCTGTCTCAAAAAGTAAAAAAATAAACAAAAATTTAAATTAAAAGAATAGGGCTTATTTGTTTTGGTGTTTTATTTTGTTTTGTTTTTTGATCCAGGATCTCACTGTGTGGCACTGACTGGCTCAAAACTCTATCTATAGACCAGGCTTGCCATGCTTGCCTTTGCCTTTCAAGTGCTGGAATTAAAGGAGTAAGCCACCACTGCTGGCTGACATTGTTCTGAAAAATGACAAATCAATATGCTCTATGTTTTTAAATTCTAAATACTGAAAAGAAGAATCTTTTTCTGTTAAAAAATACATACATACATACATACATACATACATACATACATACATATATATGAATTAGAACAACTGAAAAAATAGTTGAAATTCTTAAGTATGCCGCACATGGTGGTGCTGGCCTATAACCCCAGCACTCATCTAGGGCAGGAAAACACCTTCAGCATTCAAGGCCAGATTTTACACAGTAAAATCCTATATAAAAAAAACAGAAAACAACAATGAAAAAAAAATCCCAAAATTACAATAAAAAGTTGGTAATTTAAGACTATTTAGAGTGGGAAGAAAATTTGGCAAATTATTGGAAATCTACACTATATAGATCAACATTTCAAAGCTTAGAGACAGGATGCTAGGTGAAACCACACAGGACTAACTCAAAGAGAACAAAGGGAATCCTGTTTGCGCATTTTCTGGAAGCAATGCCACAAAATGTTTGTCTTTCTTTTCTTTGTGTGTATACGTTTGTATCTGTATCTGTGTGTGTTCCTTTGTGTGCGTGTGTATCTGTCTGTATGTATATGTGAGTGTCTGTGTATGTGTGTGATGTGTTGGTGTTTGTGTGTGTATCTGTGTGATGTGCTTGTGTGTGCGTGTGTTTCAATCAGTAGAAGCCCCATGGCCACTGCTTTTGTGTTGTACAGCTATGTTACCCAGGCCAACTTCAAGCTCACGATCCTCCTGCCTCAGCTTTCAGGGTAGCTGAGATTACAAGTGTTTACTAGGTTCTTTCTTCCTCACCCTATTAGTGCTGAGAAGAGAGCTTAGCGCCTTTCAAAGGTGGACAAGTGACCTACTGGTGAGCTGCTTCTCCCACCCATGCTAACTCATCAATGCTGTAAGTTACAGGTAGAAATGCACGATTTGTTTCTTTTCCTGTACATGTCTTGTATGAAAAGTGTGGCTTTGCAAATGATTCTGCATAAAATTTGCACAGAAAAAAAAAATCTTCTCATGTGGAATATACTATGATTACTTGAAGATGAGCTAGCAAAAGAAGCCAGAATAGTTGTGTGGCGGCAGGAGTGAATGGTGGTGAACTGGGTGGTGTCATCCCAGTTTTGAGAGGTTACAGCAGAAGGACCAAGATGGGAATGGAAGGCCAGCCAGGGCTGCACAGTGAAAATGGTGCAGCAGACAGCTATGATAATAAGTGAGTGATGAGTAATGAACTAATTAATTACAGCTGCAAAACAAACAAAAAAAAAGTCCACACACACAATGACATCTCTATGACAAACTATGACAAAAGTCCTTGTCACAGGGCCCTGGGGGCAGCTTGGAACCAAACCATGTTCAGGTTCCTCGGTACCTTGGAAGAAATATATGCTTTTTGGTTGGTTTATTTGTTTGTTTCAATCGGAACATATAATTCTCCTCATGGACCATGAGAGGAACTAGAAGACGTTTTTCAGGATACTTGATTTTATTGAATTACTTTGCTATCAATAATTACTGTTCTTCAGTGATGAAATTAAATCTAAACTTTAAAAGCTTCCCAAGTGGGCTCCACACAAATGTTTAAAGCAGTCTCTATGAGATAACTGAAAAACACGTGCACACAGATACATAATTAACATTGAGGAGGAGGAGCCATTGCTTTTCTGCTTCCTGATTTTACCGGGATAAATTAAAACAGCAGCCAATTGCTGTTGAAATGTCAAGGCTAAATGTCACAGAAACATCAGTTCCGTTCCTCTCCTATTCCAGGCATTCCAGGGCTACAGTCAGCCCTGTGGCTCTAAGGAAGTGAATGTGACCTTACACAGAAGAGCTTCCTGACCGAGACCTAAACATTTCCTGTCACAGCCCTTGAGTCCATCCTCATGCCCACACAGAAGCCAGTTTCCATTTCATTCTTGAATTCACATAGGTAAGTGGGTGGGTATGTAAGTGCTCAAACCCAGAGATGCGTTAAGACATCTTCCAAGTCCATTAATCTCATTCCTCCATTTTTTTTCTTATTTCCTTTGAAATTAAATAATTCTTTACCCATTGCCCTTCATTGCTTAGTAATTCAAAGGAAGCGCCAGGCAGGGTCATTGGCTTCTCCGTGCTTCATCATCCCTCTGTGTGAAATGAGAATCAGAGGATCTGGCCCAGCTCTACAGACCAGAGAAATACTGTCTAGAAGAGAACTTAAAATACTTTAGGGGAAAAGGTCTAAGAATACTGTGATTATAAGAAAATAGTAAAATAAGAAATGAAATGCAGAAAGTAAATGACAAAAGAAATTAAGAGTCTGCTGCCAGCTCTCTCCTTCCCGTCCCCCCATCCCCACCCCGCCCTTCCCTGCTAACCTCTGAAAAACCTTCAGTTCCACAGTGGACCCATATCATAAAGAACACGCAGTGGCCTGTCATTACTGATTCCCCTCACAGTCAGTCCATGAGTGCTGATGTTTAATGTGGGCACAAAGCTTCATTTGTTCGAGCCCAGATTTCCAATGGTGTGGGTGGACTTATTCTACCAAGGAATGCTCTCAGATTCCCATCTGCTGACTTCACAGCAGGAAACTTCTCACTATTTCCCTCTCCTGAAAATAGTGTGAAGCTGACAGCAAATACAAGACCCTCCTTCCAAAGCTGAGCACTAGCTGAGAAGCATTTGGCATTTGTCAGCTTTCTTTAATGACTTGTGGTTCCTGGTACGGCAGGAAAAACCCTACCACCAGGAGTAGTTGGGTGGGTAGAGTTGGGAGGGAACTCTAGATAGATATGGGAAGAGTTGGGGAAGGAGAGGTGAATACGATCAAAATACATTATATGAAACTCGCAAAGAATTAATAAAATATTGTCTGAAAAAATTAAAAAGCAAGAGGGGGATGGCTGGAGAGATGGCTTAGCAGCAGCACCCACATGGCAGGTCACATCTGTCTGTAACTCCAGTTCTAGGGAATTTGACACCCTTACTCCAATGCACACACACCAAAAAAATAATATTAAATAAATTATTTTTAAAAAGTCAACTTCAAAAAAAGTTTTTAAAAAGTGTGGCTGGGTGGTGGTGGCTGCAGGCACGATGCACACCTTTAACCTCAGCCCTCAGGAGGCAGAAGCAGGGCTACACTGAGAAACCCCATCTTAAATACCCCCAAAATAAATAAATAAATAAACAATAAATAAATAAAATAGTGTGAAGCATTTCTACCTGACAATAAATATTGCCACCTATCAAAGGAGGGCCCTTTTCTAAGAACTGAAGTAAAGAAATCTGCTCTTTCCCTGGGAGGCCCTGACAGGTCTGCATTCTTAGATGCAGATCTCAGAAAGATCCCATTTCTCCCAAAAGGAAAATGATTGTTATCCCTCTATTCCCAGGGCTTCCAGCGGTTAAACTGAGAAAGCGGGAGAACGGGTGTGCTGAAAGAGGTATTTCTGGTTCCTGTGCTCAAGAATAAGGTATTTCTAGCTTCTCCAAAGTCTGATCTCAACTGCTTAAACAAGGGGAAGAGCAGATTCTTTTCTCTAGACCGCTTAAACCTCAGCCTGCAAAGGGAAAGAGTGTGGGGCATGGTTACTGCTTAGAAGGAAACAAAAACAATGTCTGCAGAATAACCTGGAATTTTTTTACTTTACACCATTAGTCAGAATAAAATAGATACTAGCCTCGTGGGGAAGAAAAACAAATTTGGTGAAAAGTGAATTCACAGAAGACTAGAAAGGAGTAAAAAAAAAAATGGTATTTCATTTTGTTGTTTCAACTGCACGAAGTTCCAGACTCCTCTGGCCAAAGAACAGAACTTAACAATGCCATTCCCAAGAGTCACAGAGCGAGTTATTTCAGAACACTGTCTCCCTCCCAATCTCCATCCTCACACTGTGAGCTCAGGGCCTCTTGAGTTATTTCTAATCGTGTCTCTCACATAACATTTTAAAATAGAGACATTCTCAAAAATTTTTACTTCATCTCATAACAACGAACATGCTTATTGTTCTTTCTGTTTCTTAAAGAACAAAACAAAAAAATCCAAAATCTAAGATTACTCGTCCAAGAGGAATGAAGTTATTAGCTGTCCCGCTAGCTATGACTGAAGATATAAAATATACTGAGAACAAGCGTGATTTATTAAATTCGATAAAATCTAACTCACTAATCTAGTAGTGTGGAAGATACTAAATATCGCAAGTGTTCAGCCATTGGTGTTTTATTAGTTAGCAGAGTGATGGTACCATTATGTGTCAAACAGCTTCTGGAAACTTCCACTGTAAACTCGAGGGGAAAAAAAAATGAAAGTAAAAGAGGTGGAAACCGTGCATTGTTATCGTGGAAACAAATTTGACTCGGAGACATCTTGAAAGGCTTGCGTAGACATCCCAGATCTGTTGAAACACATCTGAGAACTGAAATAATTGAGTAATTTGTTGGTCACGTGACAATGCTAATCCCCAGCGAAGTGTATTTTCCCCGGATGAATCCTGTGTTCTCATCCCTGGACCACCCTGGGAGAACAGTTGACCGAAGGTAACCTCGGGCCCCCAAGTTTCCCGTCTGGATTGGGAAAACGCCGGTTGCGCCCGGGACGATCTGTTCGGCCTTGGAACGGAGAGCGTGGCGGTCGGTCGCGGAGGGCTGGGGACCCGGGAGGAGGAGGAGGGCCGCCAGGTGAAGACCCGCCTCCCCTCCGTGTCCCGCAGCGCTGGGAGCGGCCCCGGGGACACAGGCTGAGCCCCGGGAGGCGCGCGTTCCCCGAGCGCCCCTGCGCGGATCCCAGGCGCCTCCTGTGCGTGCTGGAGTCACCCCGGCGCCGCCAAGGGCCAGGCTCCGACTGTCGCCGAGATCCAGACGCGTCAGCCAGGCAGGACCGGGCCGCCTCGGGGACCAGCAGGCAGCTCGGCTCCCGCCCAGGAGCTGCTGGAACGCGCGCCCAAGGACGCAGGTGCGGCACCGGGTGGCGAGGCGGAGCGGGGAGGGGAGAGGGGAGGGAAACAGTCCCTCGGAGATGACACCTGGCTGGCCTGCGGGTCTGCCCGGGCGAGAGTCACCTCTGCCCGGACCAGCGTCCGACCCTCCCCTCCGCAGATTCCGGGGAGCAGCTTCTGTTCCCAGGCGCTCCGGGGGTGCCGCCTGCCCCCGAGCGTCTCGGGTCCCATAGATTAAAAACCGCGCGTGGGGCGCAGTGTTAAGGCGGCTTTGGGCACAACAGGTCGTTGACTCAGTTCCAACTCAAACCCAACCGGCTGTGACCGGCTTTTTCTTCTTCTTTTTTTTTTAATGGGTCTTTGTTACTTTTGTTTTAGTTCGTTTGGCAGTTGCAGCTGGACTATGTTTCTACTACTGGTCGTACTCAGCCAGCTGCCCAGACTTACCCTCGCGGTCCCTCCATATCCAAGAAGCCTGAAGAATTCTGAACATGCCCCAGAAGAAGGTAAGTAAGCATGACTGCCGATTGGGTGGAAACCAGAAGCGGTCTACTTTATAGATCTTAAGTCAAAGTGTGGTGCGGGGAATTACATGCCCGTGTGAACCACAGAGCAACAGCGTATCCTTTGTTTTAATTTGTGGCTTTCTTGTTTAGGCTTGTGGGTTTTTAACTACAATTATGTACAAACTTATCTCCGGGTTTCCCTTGACAAATAGATGTTTAACACCTGGTTTGTGGTTAGCTGACTTGAAAGCCTGTTTCGAAGTCCGAAAATCAGCGAGTTACCTTTTCCTGGATGAAGCTGTGTGTTGGTTATAAAGAGCGCGGCTGCTTGGAAAGACTGACAGAGAGGCCAGACTCTTGTCAGGACTTGTTTGTGCCCCGCTGGGAAGTCCCCCTACCCCCAGACAAGCTCTCTGCCACTGAGCGACATCCTGTCCCCTAGTCTGGACTTGCGAGACCTTGAGCAAGGAACTCTACCCTCATAGTCTTGACCTACTTACTCTGTAGAATGATGGGACAGGGAGGCAGAATGACCCTGCTGGTGACTTTTTTTTCAAAGGCTGTCAAGATAAAGGCAGATGGTTGAAAGATTGTGTGGCTTGCTAGCCCAGAATTTTCGGTTACAGGTCACACACAGATTGGTTCCGGCTTCAGTTTTAAAAGCCTTCACCTAGCAAAACCAGAAAAGGGGGAGGCGGGGGAGGAAAGCCCTAGGCTCTCCGCATCCTTCTCCCTATGTAGTCATTGTGTTTTGCCACTGGCACTTTGAATTTACCCACACACCTGCCCCTTATCCCTTTTTATCAGACCCAGTTCTCAGTTCATTTTCACTTGAGTAGCATCTGTTACTAATACCCCTGACAGGCTTATTAATGATTGATGTGCTTCCTTCACACACATGCAAGCACGTGCTTGTGTGTGTGTGTGTGTGTGAGTGAGTGTGTGAGTTAGGAAAGGGCAATAAAGGAATCAAATTCTGGTGGCAAAATTCTAGGCAGTTGGATAGGCCAATGTGAAACAGAGAGGTGTTTAGAATGAAAGGGATCCTTCCTGAGCTTTCCAAGCCATCCTTAATCCATAAGTTCCCCTGTGGTGGTGGCCCATGCTCAGGAAGATAGCCCTCTGGGATGATGGTGAGTGCATTCATCCACATGGTAGGCGTTGGAGTTACTGTCACAAACATAAGGTAAAGGAGAAGGCAGACACAAGTGCAGAAGGCCGCAGAAGTTTGTGGGAAATGAAATGAGTCAGGAGCCATATGTAAGTGCACACTGTGGGGCTGCTAGAGACATAGAGGGGACTCTCATTCTTGTCTCAGGGGAACTCTTGTTCTACCAGCATGGCTGGGTAAACAGATACTCTCAGTAAGCTCAGGAATGGAGGTGGGAACAGAGGACCCTGAAAATGGAAGAGAGTAAGTGGCAGATGCTCATGCTGGGAGAGCCTTGTGAGCCACAGGCAAAGCTTCCCATCTGCAAATGAGACAGAGTAAATGGAAATGTTAAAGGCACAGTACCCCTCCCATGATCTTCATTTCAAATTCTCCAGCAGATACCCAAAACCTCAGATAGTACTGAAACCTAGGGATAAATCTGGCATACCACCAGATGTGGCCTGTTCAAAAATCACTATTAAATGACTCATGGGCAGGTAGTGCATATACTATGGATACTGTGAACAATGGGATGGTTCACATTCTGGACAGAACTAAATGAAATGATAGGAGAGTCTGTCACGTTCCTCAGACTGCCGTGCAGTTTTTCCAGTCCATGTTTTCAGACATTGGTTGACCTGAAACTATAAAGAGTGAGATTATGAACATGGAAGTAAGTACTACTGAAGCTGGGGCTGGGAAGGGAACCTCCATCAGGGTGCTGCTAAACATCTTAGGACAGTGTTCACACAGAAGGCTCTTAATTAGGAAACAGAAGAGAAGAATGGAATACCCGAGTAGTAGGACTGTAACAGTGGACTTCGTGGACAGCCAGCCTCTTTGGAGAACTCAGGACAAGAAAAACACAGGCTCAAAAGGCAGTGCACCCCCCTCACCCCCACAACCCCAACACACACACAGACAGTGGTCAAGGGAAAGGAAGGTAGCGGCTCTCACTGGGAGCCCTGAGCATTCCAGGGAAGTTTGCTGCTTTCCAAATAGGAGCAAATGCAACAGTGTCTCCTGCGTTCATGAGGAAAGCAGGGGAAAACCTGAAGGCCTGAAGGCCATATATAAGGTTAGCCACTGCCAGAACTGGTACTTTCACACGCAAGAGTGGTGGCAAACTGCAGATCCAGGAAGGCACATTTAAGTGAAGTTCAGTTACAATGTCATGGTTAATCATAGGTTGTACTTAGGACACTGTCATAAATATCACTTCAGGAGAAGTAAAAATGTTTATAGTTCTGTTTCTTTTGTTTTCTAATTAAAAGTATTTTTAGTAGCCTGGTGTGGTGGCACACACCTATAAGCCCAGAATTTAGGACAATCTTAGTGGATTCAAAGCCAGCCTTGGCTACATAGTAAGTTTCAGGCCAGCTTGGGATACATAGAAACACGCTATTCAACAAGAGAAGTAGCCTGACCTGGTCACCAGTAAAGTAGAAGGGTGCTCATGAGTTGGACGATGGACTGTCTATGGGAAGGTTAGAAATGCTTCTTTTTACTTTGTTTTGTTTTGCAAAGGAAGCTATGATCTCACTCTTTAACCCAGGTTATTCCACAGGCATGGTAACTGATCCCTACCTCAGCCTTCCAAGTGCTGAGACTGAGCTATGAGCCACCGTGCCTGGTTGGCACTGTCTCCTTAGCCAGTAAAATGTAAAGAGCTGAGCTTATGCTACAAGCAGCAACACACAGCAGGCTTACAAAGTGGAGCTGGGCAGGCTCTAAGCTGCTTCCTCGCCAGTTTCCTCTTTAACCCTCTGCCAAGTTGAGTTATACAAGCTTTTCTTATGAATTGCTTCTACCTGTGGAACTTAGGTCTGAGTATAAAGGCTGGAGAGATGGTTAAGAGAGCTTGCTGTACAATCAGGAGGATCTGAGTTCAGATCCTAACACCCACATAACAAGCCAATAACTCTACACATGTAACCCTAGCTCTTAGCTGGGCAGACAGAAGGATAGCTGAAGCCTGCTGGCTTTAGACCTAGCAGAGAAAATATGAATCCTCTAGGTTCAGGGCAAAACCCTGCTTCAAGGGAATATGCTAAGAGATAGAAATGACACCAGATGCCTGTTTTTGCCTCTGGACATTTTTACTCATATGCAGTATATTCTACTTGTTCTTGTTCTCTCTACCCCTTTCTCTCTTCTCTCTCTCTCTCACACACACACACATGCACTGTCTCTCTCTCTCTAAATAGATTAGATTAGATAGATAGAAAGATAGATAGATGATAGATAGATAGATAGATAGATAGATAGATAGATAGATTAAAGAATATAAATCCAAGAGTGCTTTCCAACAATTAAGAAAGGTAAAATT
Organism: Pachyuromys duprasi; assembly: GCA_028658305.1. Taxonomy (NCBI): domain Eukaryota; kingdom Metazoa; phylum Chordata; class Mammalia; order Rodentia; family Muridae; genus Pachyuromys; species Pachyuromys duprasi. The sequence goes on from CM053748.1 coordinate 28,434,202, forward strand.
TGGGGCTGGAGAGATGGCTCAGAGGTTAAGAGGACCGACTGCTCCTTCAGTCCTGAGTTCAATTCTCAGCAACCACATGGTGGCTCATAACCACCTATAATGAGACCTGATGCCCTCTTCTGGCCTGCAGACACACATGCAGGTAGAACGCTGTATACATAGTAAATAAATCTTAAAAACAACAACAACAAAGTTAAGTTTGTTCACACGGTAATTTTTTTGGCCTCTCTTCCATGCCAGCAACCAGCATCTCCCTTTTTGTGAATTCTTTGCATTAATGCAGAGAACATGAAGGCTGAAGATATGGCTCTGTGGTTAAGAGCATTTGTTGCTCTTACAAAGGAACCAGGTTTGGTTCCAGCACCCACGTGGCATGTCGAAACTATTTGTAATTCCAGGTCCGACACCCTCTGGCCTCTACAGGCACCTGCACATACATAGTACACATAAACTTAAAACACTTTAAAGAGAGAGCATTATGATGAATTAAGTGAATCAGTTAAGTGAATTAAGTGAAGGGCATTATGGTGAATTAAGTGAAAAAATTAAGTGGAAAAAGCAGGTTGGGCTAAGTGCTATAAGGAAGAGCAGAACACGGCAAAATACGGTGATTGGATAGGATGGAGGTCAGATTAACATTGAGCTAAATCCCAAGGGAGGTGAAAGAACAGACTAACAGAAGGAAGTTCCACTTCGGAAAAGCAGCAAGCACGCAAGTGAGGAAGACCCAGCGTGGAGCGAGTGCCCAGCAAGCTGCAGCAGAAGACCCGAGGGTACCTGACAGGAGCCCAGCCCAGAAAGACAGGGCACCACGTAGAAGAAATACTGGGTCACAAGGGGCTTTTTGCCTTTTCTTCTGTGAGTGGGCAGAGTGCCATTAGGAGGTTTGGGATTTTGGGGTTTGGTTTGGTTTTGTTAAAGATTTATTTATTTATTATTTATGCAGTGTTCTGCCTGCATGCATGCATGTACACCAGAAGAGGGCACCAGACCTTATTATAGATGGTTGTGAGCCACCATGTGGCTGCTGGGAATTGAACTCAGGACCTCTGAAAGAACAGCCAGTGTTCTTAACCTCTGAGCCATCTCTTCAGCCCAGGGTTCTTTTTATTATTTTTTTAATGTAATATTTTTATTGACTCTCTGAGAATGATACTAGAAAATTATGAGAAGGCAAAATAGAAAAAACATTTGAGGGTGGTTTTTTTTTTTTTCCATTTTTTATTATTTTCAGACAGGGTCTCCCTAATGTTGCCCTGATTGGCCTGGAACTTGCCATGTAGACCAGGCTGGCCTGAAGTTCACTTGCCCATGCCTTCTGAGTGCCGAGATGCTGAGATTAAAGGTTTTTGCCACCATACCCAGAAAAAAATTGATTATTTTTTTTTCTTGAGACAGTGTCTGTCTGTGTGGCCCTGATATTCTAGAACTTGTTATGTAGACTCCTGAATATTGTCCTCTGACATCCATAAGCATGCCATGGCATGAGCATAACCACATATATACACATTTCTATACCGACATACATTGCACAAATACACACACATTTAAACCTTTTTTTTTTCTTTGAGACAAGGTCTCTCTACATTGTCCTGGCTGTTCTGGAGCTGACAGAAATCTGCCTGCCTCTTTATCCTGAGTGCTGGGATTAAAGGTGTGCACCACCGCTCCCAGTTAAAACATTTCTTGACTCTCTCTGGCTACTGTGTTAGCATCATGTTGTACAGGAACAAGGAGACCACTTGCAAGCCACCGCAGGAGTGCCAGAGGGGGGCAATGGAGGCTTTGGAAAGTTCTCATTCCACCTCTGTTTGACAGAGCAAGGCATCTCTAGAAGACAGTGGAGAAAGAGCAAGAGTGTCCCGGTATCCTGGCCTCTCTGCCTCGTGAAATAAAACAACTGTCACCACATTTCCCCTTGGTTCCAACAGCTTTTATGTTGTTCTGAGAATCTGGTGCTAGACCAGGCCTGTGGCTCCATGGTAGAGTACTAGCCCCGCATGTGTGACCCCGGCTTCAATCTCCAACACTGCCAAAAAAAAAAAAACAGAGTAAGAACTAGCTAGAGACCCTGGAATGATGATAATAAAAGAATGAGAGGTAGAGGCAGGTGAATCTCTGCGACTTCAAGGCCAGCCTGGTCTACAAAGTGAGCCCAGGACAGCCTAGCAAAGCCTACACAGAGAAACTCTGTCTCAAAAAGAGAAAAGAAAAAACTAAAGAAATAAAGAAAAGAAAAACTATGTGAATCACATAAATGTTTTTTTTTAATAGGCATAATTTAAAAAGCAAAAGAAGGCAGGCATGGTGGTGTGCACCTTTGATCTCAGCACTCCTGGTATAGCGCTGTAATACATAACAAGTTCCAGGCCAGTCAGAACTGCATAGGAAAACCCTACCTCAAAAATTAATTAAGGCAAAAAATGAAATAACAAGCAAAAAGAAGTAGGTGAAATAATGGTTTTTTTCCTAATGTTCATAATGCCCTTCCAAAGTATACACAACCTAAAACTTGCCTGTGTTCTTTCACATATTTTTCAATATGAAACCTAAAATTCTTTCTGTGTTTTATATCTTAGTTAGACTAGCCACTTTTTTAGTGGTAGCTAGCCATATATGGCCAGGAACTGCTGCACTGGCCAAGACAGATCTAGAAGATTCTAACTTAGATAGTTAATATATAGAAAAGTATCTTGGGCAAAATATGAGTATTCTTATGACACTAAGAATAATGGCCAGCCTTGCACCCCTTACGCCTGTAATCCCAGCTCTCAGGGAGGCAGAGCCAAGCAGATCTCTGTGAGTTCAAGGCCAGCTTATCTACAAATCAAGTCCAGGACAGCCAAGGCTACACAGAGAAACCCTGTCCGAAAAACAAAACAAAATAAAATAAAGAGAAAAGAAAAAAAAAAAGGATAATGGCTAACCTACGGTTACAGAACTCACAAATCACATCCCTGCTCCCTCCCCTTTTTTGCTATCAGTCTGGCTGTGTGGCCCAGGCTGACTTCCAGTTCAAGGTCCTCTTGCCTTACCCTCTCACATGCTCCACCTTATTATATTTCTCATTGATTTCTCAGCAAATGTGGAAGAATTCCCACAGAGTATGGTGGACATCTATCTGTAGGGGAGGACAAATGAGTGAAACAAGCTATTCCTAATTAGCCTATAATCTTATAAACTTGGGAGTTTAGAGTTCTTTTAATAGAAGTTTATATAAAACCTTCAATATAAGAATGTTAATTTGGGGCCGGGGAGACTTAGTGGATGAGAGCTCTTGTTATGCAAGCCCGACAACTTCAGTTTTGATCCACATCACTCATGTGAAAGCCAAGAATAGCCATTCGTCCACCCATAACCCCAGCACTGGAAAGTAGAGACAGGTGGATTCTGGGAGATTGATGGCCAGCTAGAATAGCCAAAGTTATGAGTTTCAGGTTCTGTGAGAAACTCTGCCTCAAAGAATACAATGGAGAGAGATAGGACACCTAACATTCTTTTCTGGCCTCCAATTTAGTAGGTGCACCAAAACAAAAGCACACATATCTCACACACACACACACACCAAAAAGCGTAGGAATATCATTAAGGCCCTGGTTGTATCCTAGCATTATAAAGAAGAAAAGGAAGGAAGGAAAATTAATAGGGAAACATTTGGAAGTAGAGTGATTTCATCTGCTATTTACAGGAAAAAATAATCACCCGGAAGGATAACTGAAGTGTTAATATTTTCTATTTATGTTAATTTGGGACATAAACAACTCATGTTTTGTGTGGAATTGCCAACATTTCCCAGAAGCTGTTTTACAGATGCTACTTGTGGGGTCCAATCTGAAAGTCAATCAGGATAGGCTGGTACAGTTTATTCATGTCAAGAGAATACTTTTTTTTTCTCCATTTAAAAACAGAAAGTTTCTGCCTTATCTCTATTGTGTTTGAAATCTTTATTATTTTTTTTTAATTAGTCTTTGCACCAAAAAAAGCAGCAAGCATCTTTCTGCACCGCCACCTCCTGTACAATAGATTTGATTTTGAACTCTTCACTCCCGGGAACTTGGAGAGAGAGTGCTATGAGGAGTTCTGTAATTATGAAGAAGCCAGAGAGATTCTCGGGGACAACGATGAAATGGTAATTTGTCTAGTGATGTCAACAACCTGGAAAGCTACTTCATTATACTTTGAAACAGTGGAACTAAATACATGATAGAGCTGTGTGCTTTAAACCAAATCAAACTCGTACGCCTATTACCTCTTTCCACTTCTTAAAATGCTAAGCAAGCCCCTTTAAAGTTGGCTTTTACTTAACTAACTGGGTTAATAGTAATTAGCAAATTATGCATTATGCTGTGATTCTGTGTTTAACATTTTTTAATTAATTGATTTGTTTGTTTGTTTTGAGGCATGGTCTCTTTGTATAGGCCTGGATATCTTAGAATGTCCTATGTAGAACAGGCTGGACTCAAACTCACAGAGCTTCTCCTGCCTCAGCCTCTCAAGTGCTGGGATTATAGGCATGTGCCACAATGGCTGACCATGTGTTCGATGTTTATTATTTTCAAAAATAGTCTCAGGGCAGGTGGGTTTTAATTCAAGACATTATTTGAAGGTGGCTCAGAGGCCACAGCACTAGAAAGCCCTTGGGTTCTACCTCCAGCAACACCGCTAAGACATTATTGGAGTTACTACTTTGGCTTGAGCCTCAAGCATTTAAGACTTAGCACATTTTTTCCTCTCAGTGACTTTCGTTTTATTTGATTGCCCATAGTTATAATTCAGCGATTTACTGACAATCTCCTCTGTGCCAGGCACTGAGGATGTTAAGGATTTATTTTATTTATTTCTGTGTGTATCTGTGTCTGTATGCTTACTTGTACCATTCACTTATACGTGTGGGTGTGGGTACCTGTGTACATATGGCTAGAAGAGAATGTCAGGCTCCATGGAGTTGGAGTTAAAGGTGTTTCGGGGATATGCTGTTTATTGTCTGAATGCTGGGGCCTGAGTTCCGGTCTTCA
>CM053748.1:28439316-28467740 GCA_028658305.1 Pachyuromys duprasi
GAGGACTCAGCTTCCTCTGTGAGTAAGCAGGGCCAGCGCCTGCTCTCATTCCTCAAGCATCCTTTGCTCTGTGCTGAATAAGGAGCTCCCCAGGGATCCTTCAGTCCTAATGAGAAAACCTAGGTATTCATTCTTCCATAGTCCACCCCAGCCACTCATTTCCTACAAATATTTGCTACATGTATTAAGATGAGAAAACAAAGAAGATACTTTGTAGTTGTGCCTGTTAGGATGTAATTATGTTTTTCATAATTTAAAAAATTCTACTTTAATCATGGTTCCTCAAAACAAAACAAAACAAACACCTTCTATTCTTTCAAAGCACATGCAATTTAAACTGCTGTGGAGATAACTTTGCAAGTCAGTAAACTCAACTCTCCTAGTAAACCGAGCCCACACGCCCAGTGCAGAAAATCAGGACTGCTTTTCAAAGATGATCAGCCTCAACTTCCCCCATTTGCTACTCTTGCTGCCTCTCTAATGTGGCAGTCCCCACTGTCTTAGAGAGAGTTCCAGCTGGGTAAGGGGACATGATAATGGAGAGCTAATTAACCAATTAACCGGACAGCAGACACAGCAGGGTGAGTCACTCCCTTGAGCGTGAATGAACTGGTGTCCTGCCTGTGTCTCATGCCAAGAGCTTACCACCTCCAATCTAGGCCACTGGGAACAAATGAAATGATAATAAATTACATAAACTTGAAATGTTTCATCTTTTGTTTTTAGATTACATTCTGGGAGGAATATTCAGTCAAAGGACCAACCACAAGATCAGGTGAGATGAAGAGCTGCTGACCTCCCGCCATTGTGATATGTTTCAGTTTGGATGTTTGAGTTTGGCTGTTGCTCAACATGCATGCCAAGGATGGTTTCTCAGTAATACGCTGGGCTGTGGGAGACAGAATGCTACCTTCATCTGTTTACATACTGAAAATCAAGTTTGGCGAGATAGTAGAGAAATGAGGTAATGGGGGTTTTAAGCAGCTCGGCAGAGTTAAAACTTGCACAGAAGTAGGATTCTGTTAGTTTCAGCTTATTATCTGGTATAACATTTTCTTGTTACTATTACAAGTGAACATAATACCCATGGAAATGAAATTGACTGCTGGATGAGGTTGAAGGTAGGGTTGGGGCTGAAGCTTAGGTGATAAGTGTTTACCTAGCAAACCCATATTCCTAGGCTTGCTCCCCAGCAGCATGCACAGACACACACACACATACACACGTACGCATCCACCAACACCATGCAGAGCTGAAGGTGGGTAGCTGCTAGAGTGCTTGCTGAGCCTCAACACAGACAGCATAAAAACAGAGTATGGTGGTGTACAACTATAATCTCATTAATCACCTTTCTCAGCTACATGGTGAATTCCAGGCCAGCCTGGGCTCTAGGATACCCCACACTACCCTGGGGGCAGGACGAGGAGAATGACTGAAGATATATATCAATATAATACAGGCCTAGCATGTACTAAAGTCTGGGCTCAGTCTCCAGTAACAAAAAACAAAACAAAACAAAAACAGGAGAGCAGGAGAAATAAGTAACTTCTGGAGAAGGGAAAGCCTTTGGTCTTACCTGTGTTGGACATCCCGAGCTGCTTTCTTTTTGTTTTAATAATTGGATGCATAATTGTAGCTATTTATGGAATACAGTGTGGTATTTTAACACCTATATACAATGTGTGGTAATCAAATCAGGGCATTTAGCTTATCTCCCACATCAGACATTTGTCCTTTGAGGTGCTAATACACAAAATCTTTTATTTTGAAATATCCAATGAGTATCAACAATAGCTACCCCAGCATGCTACAGAACAGTGGAACTTACTGGTCCTATCTGATTGTCATTTTGTTCCTGCTAAGCAATTTTTAAAAAATGCTTTCTACCCTTTCTTTCTTCTAGCTGCATTTTGGTCCCTTGTTTAATTAATCTTGCCCTTGATTCTTTTATTCCTTTTAGCTAGGCTCCTCCTGTAGGAGACCATTACAAGGTTGCCTGATAAATGTACTGAAATGTATCTTACTGAGCAAAGTACATGTTTATCCCACTTACTGTTGCATATTATCCCTGTAATATGACCTATTTAAATAAATGAAAGAATAAACATAATTAGGTGTCTAGGAAATCCTATTTAAGAGCTGGCAAGATGGCTCAGTGGATAAAGATGCTTGCCATCAAACCTGAGTTCAACTCTCAGGACGAGCATGGTTGAAGGAGAAAAACCAACTCTCAAAAATTATTCTCTGACTTCCATATACACACACACAGAATAAATTAATACTTTTTTAAAAAAGAAATATAAATGTAAAAGAACAAATATCATTTACATTTTTTTTCAGGTAGATTCTCTGTCACAAAGACTTTAAGATAAATCGGTATCTCCTGGCCACATGGTGGTGCACGGCTTTAGTCCCAGCATTCTGGAGGTAGAGGCAGGTGGATCTCTCTGAGTTCCAGGCCAGCCTGGTCTACAGAGTGAGTTCCAAGACAATGAGAGCTAAATAGGGAAACACTGCCTCAAGATTATCAATGACAAGATTCTTAATAATGTGTTAAATGTGTTGATATTATGGATGATGCTTTTCAGTCGTGCTATTAATTTATTTTAATGTTTTTTTAAGATGTCAACAAAGAGAAAATTGATGTTATGGGCCTTCTGACTGGCTTAATTGCTGCTGGAGTATTCTTGGTTGTTTTTGGCTTACTTGGTTACTATCTGTGTATCACCAAGTGTAATAGGCAGCCATATCCAGGGTAAGTCGAAATATTAACTTCATTACTGTGCATTCTGTATTGTTATTTTTAATTGACTCAGACTGATACCTTTTGTTTTTAGTTCTTTATTTTAGAATTATCTTAGATAATAAAGAAGATTGCAAAGACACTATACAGAGAAGCTTCATGCACCCTTTACTCAGTTTCTCCCATTATTTCCAATAACATTACCAGAGTAGATCTGTCAAAACTAAGAAAATAGTGCCAGAGATAATGGCTCACTCAGTAAAGTCCTCTCTGAACAAGCCTAAGACCTGAGTTCAGATTGCCAGCAACTAGAAAAGTTTACGGTGGCAGCATGAGCCTGTAACCACAGCTTCAGGGCGGTAGGGACAGAAGCTCCCTAAGGCTTGCCAGCCTGGCTTTATCAGCAACTTCCAGTTCAGTGAGAGACCCTGTCTCAAAAAATACAGTGGCGAGTAATTGAGGAAAACACTGGTGTTGACCTCAACCACACACAGAGAGAGAAACATTATAACATTATTATTAACTAAACTAGATTTATATTTTGCCAGTATCTCTGTTAGTGCCTTCTCTCTACTTCAGGGCCAGTTAAGGCCCCATACTACACTTAAGGATTGTCTTCCCAGACTCTAGGCTGACAGATGTTTCATGTTTTAATAACCAAATTAACAACCTAATGATGCTATTTCTAAATTATTTAAAATGCATTTATTTATTTATTGTGTATGTATGTGGGCATCTGTCTGTAATGACAAACATACGCTATTTCTAAGAGCTTTCAAAAGAATACAAGCTCTAGGGATAGGAGCGCAGAGCTATAATCCCAGCACTCAGGAGGTGAGGAAAAGGATTCAAGTGCATTACTGATCTGGGATACATGCAGAGATTCGTTTCAAGATTCCAAAGACCAGAGCTATAGCTCAGCAGCGGAGCATGTGCCTAACATGCATACGCCACTCCTTGCAACACCACTGCCCCGCTATTTTCAGAAACAGAAAAGTCCAATGGTTTACGGAGCCGTGAACTTCACAGATCTGTGTGGCAGAAGCAGGGTAATTCAGGGTCTGGGAGTGCAACCCGGTTGCTGGAATGTTTTCCTAGTGCACAAGAAGTGCTGGATTCAGCCCCCAGCACCGCACACACCTGGTGCAGTGGCTCATGCCTACAAATACTGGTACTAGTGAGGAGGAGGCAGGAGGATCAGAAGTTCGAGACCATCCTTGGCTATCTAACAGATTGGATGCCAGTCTGAGATGTGTGGCACCTTGTTTTAACGGTGGAGGTGGTTGTGAAACTGGCTTTAAACTATTATTGATACCTTAAAGTTAGTAGAACAAAATTATTATTGATTAAGGATAAATAGTGTTATACTATTAAGAATCCACTGCAATATATTTGGTATAAGGAAAAAAGTTTATTGTGGGAAAAGGGGAAGGGGAGAGAAAGAGGGGATGTGTCCCAGAAAGAAACAGACAGAGAAAAGAAGAGAAACTGAGGGAATGAGAGAGAGAATGCACAGGGTAGCAGGCGTTCCTCAAAAAAAAAAAAAAAAAAGTATATCCCACGCACCTGGCATATACTTGGCTTTGGCAGGTGATGACATCAGAAGTGGCTAGGCAACCTAGAAGCAAGCTGTTGGAATAAAATTCCTCCATTTTGGTTTAATTAAAAAATGAGGAACTTGGAAGGGGTGGCAAGAGCACCAAAATGTCCTGATTATATGGTGAAGGGGGAGGGGAAGCCCCTGCTATGGAAAGTTCAGGGCAGGGGGCAGGGTATGCCAGCCATGCCCTATAGCAGGTAGGGACGGAAGAATGCTGGGAGAACCTGGAGCTGCTTGTCCCAGGTCTGAAGCACATCATTCTAGCCTTTTGTTGACAATAAGTGGACTAGGGGTAACGAAATCATCTTTGACTACTTCCTGACATTAGCACAGTGATGGGGAGGGACCAAAAGGCTGAAATATTGGCCAAGTTTGGAAAGAGCGGGCTGTCCTGCTTGCTGTCTAGGATCTGAAACATCTGTATCTAGAAGGGAAAATAAAGGTCCAGCTGACACAATCTGTTACACTGGGGCACCTGTGGGTAGCTGCGTTGGTACTGTTATGGATGTAGGAAACACCTGGACTTGGCAGGATACTGGAACATATATATATATGGGCAGAAGACAAAGTTAAGTAGGTTAGAGAGAAAAAAAAATTAGGTACACATTTGAAACTTTTGGACCCATGGTTTTGGTAGTTGGTGGGGAGGAGTCCCAAAACTAGGGAAAGGGGGAGGAATCCCATGCTCTGAAATAGGGAATAGGAGGGAAAATAGGTTTTGATTGGCAGTACTTATCTGGAGTCCATCTGGTGGATTCTGGTGGATTTTCTTCTTAAGTTTAAAAAGATGATGAGTTTTAAACATGTTAGCGTCACCAGTGTTTGCAATTTGCAGTGAAATATATGTAGTGAAAAAAAGCAGTAGGCACATACATCTTTGTGTCATAGCACAGTAGAGGCTTGGGGAATGATTTTGGGTTAAAAGCATGAGCACTCTTCCGTGAAGTAGAAAGGGCAAAAGCTCACTTGGTCTTGATTTTTAGTGTGATGACACATCATGAAAGAGGGGTGTAGTGCTTGTTTTTAAAACTCTGCTTTATTTGGGGTGTTTGGGCCTCTACCTCCTTTCCAACCTCCTAACCCTATGTAGGAGAGAGAAGGTTAGTGGGTTGGGAGGGTACCTTTACTTCTCCTGGCTGCTTAGGGTCTAGTGGTTCTTTGGGGACTATACCAATCTCCATCAACAGCAGATGCAGCCAGCAGACTCCTTCAAGCCACTGAACCTCAAAGCATATCTCTCTGTCTGTCTGCTCCAAACTGCTACAGACCAACACCGCATGCCCCATGCCACTTTCTGGGCTTTCAATTTTATACCCTCCAGAGTCCTAGACCATGCTCCTCTCGATGCTGCACATGGCATGAGGTAGGCTATTACCAGATGAGAAAAGCCACGCCTCTCAGGAGACAATTAACAGCTGTGGACAAACTGTAGACTAACTAAAATCTCACAGTTGGGATGAAAACAAAAACATATTTACATAACGTGACTGAGTTTAGAAAGAAACCAAGACTTCCATTACAGAGGGGCTGCTTCCAGAAGACTGGATGTATGTAAGACTAGCACAGTGAGAACCAGTTTGAAGTCTATACTTAAAAGACAGACTAGGGGCTGGAAAAATGGCTCAGAGGTTAAGAGCACTGCTTGATCTTCCAGAGGTCCTGAGTTCAATTCCCAGCAACCACATGGTGGCTCACAACCATCTACAATGAGATCTGGTGCCCTCTTCTGGTGTTCAGGTGTACATGCAGGCAAAACATTGTATACATAATAAAATAAATAAACCTTAAAAAAAAAAAAGACAAACTAAAGGAATTTTAAAACCTTGAGCTTGGAACCATGATAATGGATCGTGTAGTGGAACGTTGTATCAGAGTTAGATTAATAAATCAGAGCCCCAGTGATTATTGTCAAAGCTTCTAACAGTCTTAATACCACAGTAGCATAGCAACAAGAACTCTGAAGCATTTTTTATTATTTTTATATAAATTGTTTTCTAACTGTGTAGGCCTAGGAGCAAGGCAAATCTGTTTTCCTTTTAAATAAGAGATCTAGTAGTTAGTAGTTTTTAACTAGCTAATGAGTTGACAAATAAACTAACGTGGTGGATTACCTTGGGATAAGGAACTAATTGCCCTGTTTTCTAGTTGGCAAGCTAGCATTAGCTTAACCATCAGCATAATCAGAGACCTGAAAAGGATAAATTTGTAATCTAAATGAATCTATGTACCAATCAAAATGAGTGACAGAGATGATTAGTCAGTCCATAGCCTACTACCTTCTTGGGGTCTTCCTGTCAGCACAGGCAGAGGCAGTCTGGCCAGAAGATGAGAGGCTTTTTCTGTGGAGAAAGAACATGGGAGAGACTGGCCTCACCTCATTTTCAGCAATGTGAGACCATCATTCTCCGGGTGTCCAGTTTGTCCACAGATCAGGCTAGGCACTAGCAACAGGCAAGGGCTTTGGAGGCAGTCTTGCCCAGTGGTTAGCATACCACAATCCAGGGTTGAAGTCATCTGTTGTTTTACCCAAATCTCGGAGACCTTGGGAGTTATTTCAGGTTTTGGTAGTCTCTGTCTATCATAATAAGTTTAAACATACTAAAACTCCATATTCAGGAGGTCTTTGATAGATTTGAGGGCCAGCATATTTGAGTTAAGCAGTCTTTGTCTGCCTTTAGTAATCTGCTCTAAACTATACTTTGCAAACATTAAACATAATGTTATTATCTGTAATTATGTCATATTTTGCAGATAAGTGTTTCAGGACCATGTTTATCTCAAGTAGATCTAAATAGACAAGCTTTACTTTCTGTTTAACTTTGAAAACATGGACAGGATAAAGGCCAGATAAAGCTTACTCCTGCAGTCAGTCACATTGGTCCTTGATCGTTTATAAGATGAGTAACTATTAACTTGTATTTCTTAATTATTAAAGACTAGGACTTTAGGTTTTATGCTTATTAAGTTGGAGCCTTAAAAGTCATAAATGTAGTCTATAAAGAGAAAGCATAATAGTTTCCTGAATGATTTAGTTTATAAAAGGTCTATAGCTTATAAAAATCTAAAGCCTAAAATCTAAAGTAACATTAGCAAAAATAACATGTTTTTGAGGCAGTGATTTTTAACCTTTTGATAGCGAAGGTAGAGCATAATCAAGTTCTGACATTGTAGACCATCGACTGTCTCTAGAATTAATATATCCCAGTGTAAAACTATCTTTGGAATTATGTCACATGGTTTAAGATTATCTAAGCACAAACTTTTAATTAGTAACCTTGAGTTATGAGTTCAACTATACCCTGGACTTTAAAACATGCCTGGGTCTGAGAAGGTGTGAACAGTAACTTGCTTCTAGAGTCAGTAATACATTAAAACAGTATAAAACAACTTTAAAATACATTTGAATTTACTATACCAAATCCATTGGCCAGAGGTGGACCCCGAGCATAGGCAGTTGTTGGCAGGAGAAACAGCATTCATTCATGCATCCAAGAGCTAGCTAAGGCATAAGTAGTTAGACAGACATTTTAAATATGAATAGACCTTTATAGCCTTGAAAGTCTACCATCATATAAAGTGAGAGAGGCGTTCAAAGAAGACACAGATTACCATTTGGTTAAGGCAAGAGAGAAGGACAGGGAGGGAGTCCAAATTTAAACATAGGAAAGGGCTGGGTAATCTTAGCTTGGGGAAGACAGTGACAGGTGAACCCTCCATGTGTGGAACAAGAGGAATTAAAAGGCTTCTTTTTTGAAAAACGTTTTTGAGAAAGCAACAATCTGTTGCATCCTGGGAACACAGTGGTGGCTAAAGCAGACACATTGCTTAAATAATACAAAGCAGAGCAGGTAGAACCTGTAGGGTAGAGGAGCGTCCATTGGGCTGCCAGCGTGGGATCCCCAGGGGAGGTCAGAAGTCTGGGCTTGTCTCTAAGGGAAGAGGAGCTGTGAGACCTGGCAGCTTAGAAGAAAGCTGGAAGAGATGCAGAGAGAATGTGAGTTCCGTCTTGACTTCTGGCTGAAGGACCAGTGGAAAAACGAAATGTGGACTTGACAGAGTAAGATAATGTTTTATTTCAAAGATGTTAAAGACCTGAAGAGATGGCTCAGCAGTTAAGAGCAAACAGCAAAAGGCAAGCCGTAAAAAGATAAAGGACGTGTTCTCCAAAGAGGACAGACAAATTCCAACAATCACCTGAGATTGCTGGGATAGCACATGGCCTGTGCTGCTGTGTCTGGCTTCTGCATAGCTCTGGGAAACCAAACTCAGGTCGTCAGGGTTTCCAGACAAACTGGCGCTAAGCCAACTCCCAGACCCAAGTTAACTCTCTCTCAGTCAGAAAAAATACCATGGACTAGAGGTTAGTCAAAATTGTCTCTGAATCTTAGTCATTTTATTACCCTTAACTATAGGAGGTTAATTTATGCACTGATACTTTATGTAGTCAACCAACTTCACAGTCTAAAAAGCCAGGTTACTAATATTTAAATTGTAGGTGGTGGACTAGCAAGATGGCTCAGGGGGTAAAGGCACTCACCACCAATCCTGATAACCCACGTTCAATCCTTGAGATTTAAATGGTAGAAAAGAATTGACTGAAAAAGTTGTTCTCAGACTTCCACAAGTCCACTGTGTGTGTGTGTGTGTGTGTGTGTGTGTATACGTATACAGTTACACAAGTGTAGCTTAAACTTTTTAGTGCAGTTTGAAATTCACAGGAGAGAATGGAAAAACATAGGTTGAAAACATCAGACCCACGTGGCATTTTAGCTTTCACTGACTGATAAGGTGAATTTGTTGGGTATGCTGGCACAAATCTGAAACTAGGCAGGAGGATGGAGTTGAGCAATAATGGTGAGTTCAAGGCTGGCTTAGCAGCCTGGAAAGACCCTGTCCCTCCCAAAGTTTTCAGATGACTAGAGATGGTGACTCACTGGTACAGCTCTTGTCTAGTAGCATGCTTAAGACTCTGGCTTCAACCCCAATCTGAAGAGAAGGCAGGCGAAGAGAAGAGGAGGGTTAGACTAGAACGAAGTCTCTTCTTGTGTGTTTCAACGCTAAGGGTGGAACCCACGTTTTTACACACACTGGGCTGCTGCTTTAGTATGTAGGGCTCAGGTAACTAAAGGCAGACAGAAGAAAAAGACAGCATTCCCGGAATGGAACAAGGCCGGTCAAGAGGATGTAGCTCAGATCACAGATCTCTTGAAGTCAATGCTTCAGTCCCCAGCACTGCCTAGAGCATGGCAGTACATGCCTATAATCTCAATGCTGAGGCAGGAGTTCAAGGTCATCCTTAACTCCATAGTGAGTTTGAGGCCAGTTTGAGCTACACGAGACTCTGTTTAAGGAAAGAGAGAGGGAGAGGAAGGGGAGGGGGGTATAGGGAAGGGGCTGGGGCAAGGGAGGGAGAGGAGAAGTGAGTGAATAGAGAAGAAAAGAGAAAATGGGGGGCCTGAGAATTCTGAATCTATAGCAGAGCAGAAAGTTATGGTATATATGGTGAGGTCAGAGTAAGGGAAAAGAAGTTTCACCAGTTACATAACTGTGGAAATCAGGTCATTTCTAGACTACGTGACAGAAATACTGCTTGGGAAAGGTCAAGAGCCAGCCAGGCATCAGGGCTGCAGGAGTACCTCTGTGGCGTCCATATTCTTGGCGTGGCGTCAAGCCGCCTCACAGCAAAACTGTGATTTGATTTTAGGAGCAGGAAAAGGAGGGATTCACCACTGGAAGCCTCACATCAAATATCCTACTCAGTCCACACCAACTCTGTGGGGGCAGCGTCATTATCCCCATTTCAGAGACGAGGAAACTGAGTCAGGGAATTTGACTTTGATCAAAGGATGACAGAGTCTAGTTTCAGACCCACATCTGACCCAAGAAAGACTTCAAAGTTCTTAATGTTTCTATTATGCCAATAGTAGAAAGACTAATTTGGGTCTCCGTGTGTAAAGTAAACTTGCGGTGATATTAATGGATTGGGTTAACATGGATCAAAAATAGTTGGTTTTTTTGGTGTTTGTTTGCTTGCTTTTGTTTTTCAAGACAGTCTTTCTCTGTGTAGCCCTGGGTGTCTTGGAACTCACTCTGTAGAGCAGGCTGGCTTCAAAGTCAGAGACCCTCCTGCCTCTGCCTCCTGAGTGCTGGGATTAAAGGTTTTACCATACCAAGCTGCATTTTTTTTTTTTTTAGACAAGGCCTCATGTGTATCAGGCTGCACTTAAATTTCTATAGGACAGCCTTGAATTCCTGATCCTCCTGTTTCCACCTCCCAAGTGTTGACAGTTTTGTAAATGGGCCACTATGTCCAGTTTAGGATTTGTACCCACCAATGGGTTTGTGTGTACTTACATGTGTTATATGGATGTGTGCACACGTGTTGTTTGGTTCATTCTCTTATATGAGTATGTTTGGAAGCCAGAGGTCAACATCGGATGTCTTTCTCAATTGCTTCTCTGTCTCATTTTTTGAGATAGGGTCTCTTGCTTAAAATGGGCTTAGTGGCATATGCCTTTGATTCCAGGATTTGGGATGCAGAGGCAGACAGATCTCCTTGATTTCAGAACCAGCCTGGTCTACATAGGGAGTTCTAGCACAACCAGGGCTCTGTGTAAACATACTATCTCAAACAAACAAACAAAAACTTCTAAACTGGGACGGGGAAGATAGTTCAGTGGATGAGGTGCTTGTTATGAAAGCACATAGACCCAAGTGCTGCATATACATATGTGCAGGCAAGACGGCCATAGACAGAAATACAAATATAAATATATTCAAAAAGTTGAGTGTGGTGGTACATGTTTGTAACTGTGCTAAGAAGGAAGAGACACTTGGATCCTGGGTACAGTCCAGCTGAAATGGTGAGTTTCATTTTCTTTTCTTTTCTTTTTTTTTTTAACTTGAGACAGGGTTTCTCTGTCTGGCCCTGTCTGCCCTGGAACTCTGTAGACCAGGCTGGCCTTTAACTTGGAGATCTGACTACCTTCTGAGGGCTGGGATTAAAGGCATTTGCCACCACAGCCTGGCTTCTAGAATTTTAATGTCACTATGTTAACCCAGAAATACACCTCTCTTAAACCCAAATGTTATCTCTCTGTTTAGTTCTTCAGCTGTCTACACAAGAAGGTCCAGACACACACCGTCCATCATTTTCAGAACCCCTGAGGAAGCTGTCTTGTCTCCATCATCATCCTCAGAGGACGCGGGACTACCTTCCTATGAACAGGCAGTAGCGCTGACCAGAAAACACAGTGTCTCACCACCACCCCCATATCCCGGGCCAGCAAAAGGATTTAGGGTATTTAAAAAGTCTATGTCGCTCCCATCTCACTAAGCCCACCTTGCCACCTCGCTGTGGTCTGAATAATTTGTTGTTCCTGAAACAAAAAAAAAAAAATTGCCTGTTCAACTTTTTATGGCAAAGTGCAAGGGATAAAGGAACAATACGTACAGAACAGAACTCACCACGGCTCTGCTTTCAGCAATGCCCTCAACTGGATTGCTGTCTTGGTAAGAGACTTCTACTGTGCTTCCTCGAAGTTAAGAAGAAAGTGCCTTTTTGCAATGTATACTGTACTGGTTCAAAAATGTTTGCTACAGCTAGGTAACGTGGTACATGCCTATAATCCCCACATTCAGGAGACTTAGGTAGGAGAGATGAGAGTTCAAGGCCAGCCTGGGCCCTGTCGGGATGCTGTCTCAAAACAAAGTTTGTTATTAATAGAATAATTACAATTAACAAACTAGGAATTTTCAGTCTTAAGTCATGATATTGGGTCTTCTCTTCATTAAGATTTCTTTTTTGGCTAGAAATACTTCATAGAATTTGACATTTTGGTGTAAATCTGTGGCCTTGATACAATCACTTGGTTTTCTGCTTTAATTAGCGCAGAGGATTCAGTACATTTGCAGGTCTTAGTTTTGTTCCCTCGCTATCCATCAGTCATGTTTCGGTGTAGAAAGAGGTATCAGCCAGGCATGGTGGCACACACTTGTAATCCCAGCACTCAGAGAGGCAGAGGCAGGCTCTGTGAGCTCAAGACCAGCCTGGTCTAAAAAGTCCAGGACAACTGAGACCACACAGAGAAACCTTGTCTTGAAAAACCAAAAAAAAAAAAAAAGAGAGAGAGAGAGAAAAGAGGTGTCAGGAGGATTTTTTTTAAATTACTATTCATGGGCCTCACTTGGAAAAGTGCTTGACATGCAAATATAAGGACATGAGTTCAATCCTCATTACCCATGTTTAAAACAAACAACAATAAAAACAAACCAAAAGAACCAAAAACCAAAACAAACAAAATGTTGAGTACTTGAGTGAACACCGGTAATCCCAGGGCTAGCCACTGTAACTGAATCAGGAGCCTCCAGATTCAGCGAAACACTGTCTCAAAAAATAAATAAATAAGTCAGTGCACGTCTTTCAACCCAGTACTTAGGAGCCAGAGGCAGGCAGAACTTAGTGAGTTGGAGACCAGCCTGGTCTACAAAGCAAGTTCTAGGAGAGCCAGGGCACAGAGAAACCCTGACTCAAGGAAAAAAAAAAAAGCAGAGGAGGAGCTTAATAGAGAAGCCCATTCTTAGCATGTACAAATGTGTGCAAGACCCTGAGTTAGATTCTGAGCACCAAAATGAAACAAAAAAATGTGTCAGAGTAAGACTCGTAAGTTTGGAGCACATACTCACTAACTACATGCTTGTATATCTGAGTTCCTTTGCTTGTTACAGGGCAAGGAACAGCAAACCCTGCTTGTCACAATAGACCATCTGCAACACTTCTTTGTAATTAGAAGTATTTTTTAAAGATTTATTTATTTATTGTTTATACAGCATTCTGCCTGGATAGGCCTGCATGCCACGGGAGGGCACCAAATCTTATTACAGATGGTTGTGAGCCACGGTGTGGTTGCTGGGACTTGAGCTCAGGACCTCTGGAAGAGCGGCCAGTGCTCTCAACCTCTGAGCCATCTCTCCAACCCATGTAGAGGTATTTTTAAGCCAGCTCTATGACCTCTAAAGTTCTGCTGTTCTTCATGTCTTCTCTCCATAGCACCTTTCCCGTTGTAACTATATGCTTTGCACTTGTTTTAGTTCTTTTCGAAAGGTTCCTAGAACTGACTTTGCTCAATTTGTAATAACCAGGGTTAAGGCATGACTCGCCTGAAATCTTCCAGGTTGGTAAGAGCTGGGTAAAATGAGTAAGTCCGCTTATCTAGTCCCTTCTCATACTTTACAGGATTATACTCCGGACAAGTAGAGATATAAAAATATGAGAGGGATAGAGAGATTGTTCAGTAGTTAAGAGCATTTACTGCTCTTTTGGGGGACCCAAGTTTGGATCCAAGCACCCACATTGGGCCACTCACAGCCACCTCTAACTCCATCTCCGAGGGATCCAATGCTCTCTTCTGGTCTTTGCAGGCACTGCACTTATGTGGCATGCATGCATATATGTAAATCAAAAATAGGGTTTTTAAATCTTGTTTTAGTTTAGTTTTTTGAGACAGGGTTTCTCCGGGTAGCTCTGACTGTCCTGGAACTCCTTCTGAAGACCAGGCTGGCCTCAAACTCAGAGATCTGCCTGCCTCTGCCTCCCAGGTGGTGGGATTAAAGGTGCGTCCCACTACACCTGGCTTTAAAGTATATGATTTAAAAAAGATATATATGTGTGTGTGTGTATACATATATATAAAGTATGTCTTTTAAATTTATGGTGCTGGGGACCAGAACCCACAGCCTTGCTCAGAGTAGGGGAGTGTTCTGCCCCTGGCTACACATACCTTCGTACCCTATCACTTTTTCTGAATCGTAATTTGAAATGTTCCCCAAGCCTAACCACAAAGCTGACTTCAGGACCTGTGACAGCCTCCCACTGGCTGACCTTTGTCTTATGTTTGTCATCTACCCTAACTTGAAGGGACCTTGAATTCACCACTAAAACTGTGACGTCACTGGTATGTCTAGAGCATCCAGTTTTGGTGTCGTGATACTTCAGATACAAAAGAAAAATGTAGTAGAACCTTTGTTAACAAGCACCTGGAAACTGAAGGGGAAATCTCTCAATGTAAAGCCATTGACAGGGATTTCTGTTCCACTGACCTTTTTTCTTCCCTGTGGTGTGTTGGGTGTTGAGTCCTTTTGTGTAATTATTGTGGGGCTTTTTAGTTGTTTTGTTTTTGCTTCCTCTCCGGGGCATGGATTGGTGCTGAACATAAATCTCTTTCCACATAGGCTTCATATAGAACAGTTTTTACTTTCTGTTACAATTAGGAAATGAATGGACTATGGCTCCAATATGAAAGACGTAAAGACACAACTATAAAGCTCTGCCTTTGGCAGGACAAAAAAAAAAAAAAACGAGCATAAGCGTGAGGCAGTGGTGACGCATGCCTTTAATCCCAGCACTTGGGAGGCTGAGGCAGGCTGATCTCTGAATTTCAAGGCCAGCCTGGTCTACAGAATGGCTTCCAGGAGACAGCCAGGACTACACAAAATGACCCTGTCTTGAAAAACAAACAGACAAACAGACAGAGCACAGGCTTCAGGCATGGGAGATTTACACCTGTACACAGTGTGCTCCTGAGTAAGGAGCTGGAGGAGGGACCTCAGAACAATTCAAGCTCTAGAGGAATGTGATCCCCTGTGCCTTTGGTTTTCTGTTACCTCCAAACTTTTTTCTTTTTCGTGGTGGGGTTGCTGTTGAAAATCAAACCCAAGGCTTCGTCCATGCTAGACAAGCACTAGATCACTGATTTAAATACCCCCTTCCCCTTGCATTGGTCTCCAAATTTCTAATGAGATTTTTTTTTCTATTTCTCAGATTATTTATGTGTATACTCCTCCTAAGTGTACAAAAGAAGTTTAATGCTAAAAGATTTACTTGTGCTTAACAAAAGCTCACATTCATATTTTTTCTTTTAATTAAATGTGAATTAAATTTTACTGGTTGTTGATCTCAAATGTTATGTATGACATTTATGCTATTAGAGGAATGTCTAATATTTCTGCAATATTTTTTGAAAGCCTAGATTTTTGGAGACAGGCATGGTGACATTTGCCCAGAATACCAGTACTTGGGAAGCTGAGGCAAGGACTGGTGCAGGTTCAAGGCCAGCCTTCTTCACCTTGAATAGAATAAGACCAAAAAAAAAAAAGGCAAGGAAAGAAAGAAAAAAAGAGAAGAAAAACACAAAGCCAAAATATTATTATGTTAGTTTGATGGAACAGTGGTAGAATGCATGCTTAGCTTCACACAGGCACCAGGGTCTGATTCGAAACACCCAAGTGAAAACAAAAATTTGGCAATAAGCTAAAGAGATGGCTCAGTGGGTAAAGGCATTTGCTGCCAAGACCGATTGAGTTCAGTCCCCGGGTCCCTGCCGGAGGTCTCTGGTGCCTTCCACATGCGTGCAATGGCACACACACATTCACCATCTCCAACAAGTAAATAAATGCAATAAAAATGTTTCATTAAAATAAAAAAATAAAAATCATTACCTGTTGTAGGTATTGTCTCTGGTCATCTGGAACATGTATGATATATGTTGTTGCCTTCAGTCTGATGGATTGTGTTTCTTCCATGTTTTAGGTTTACAAACATTTCTTTAACAGTTTGAAGTTAACCAGTACAGATGATGTATCAGTATTTGTATTACCTGGCAAAAGCAACCCAGTTTTTAATGCATAGCCTTCCTGAAACATAACTGTGTTTTTATTTTAATGAACTTCTTAAATTTACTTTTTATACATGTGAATAAACTTTATATTGAGTAATATTTATTGTTTATTTTATAATGACTCACATAAGATATTATGCAGGCTAAGCCTGAACAACTAATTGCATGTTTTCAAAATATGTTTATAGCATATGTATCTTTCCTTTGGCTGGGCCAGCATCCTATTTAAACAACTGAGCTATGGTTGTGTGGGTTTATTGTTTAATAAAGTTTTAATATTTAATATACCATTTGAGGCAAACGAATTACTCCTTAAAACGAACCGTATGTGTGCTGGGATGTGGCCTAGAATGCGTGAAAACATGCATTTCATCCTTACCTCGGCCCCAAACCAAACATACTTCTTCCTCTCTGTGCTCATATCAGTCAGCTCTTCTCAGCGCTAAATGACATTGCCTTCTCTGGATGGACACAGTGTATCCATTAACCCTCTGAACAACATCACACTGCTTTCAGGTTTGGAAATTGTAAATAAAGGCACTATAAGCAGCCATTTGTAGGGTTTTTGTGTAAATATGAGTATACCCATGACTTAATAACCTGGCCAACAACAGCTATTTTATAATTGCTGTGCTCTGATGGCTACATAGTGAAATCCTGTTGTGGCTATTACTAGTCACCTAAGGTTCATCCACATCCTCTCATGACTTGATAACTCATGTCGCTTGAACGTTAACTAATATTCTATTGTTCGGCCAGTCTAACCTACTTAGTAAGTTCCAGGACAGCCAGAGTAAATAGAGAGCCCTTGTTTGGGGGGGAAAAATGTATTGTGTGAGTATACTAGTTTAGTTATCTGTAGCAATTACTTTTTTCCACTGTTGAGACAAAATACCTAACAAAAGCAACTTAAGGAAGGAAATGTTTATTGGGACCCTTAGTTAAAGGATACAGTCAGTTCACCATGGTGGGGAGGACATAATGGAAAGCCATAGCAGGACGTTCAGACCTGCCAGCATATGTAACGATGCAGAGGCTTTTTAATATTTTAAAGCTTAGACCTTTTAGCTAGGACAGTCTCCCAGCTTAACCTGGCTAATTCTTTTATTTTTTGGGGGTTTTTGAGACAGGGTTTCTCCATGGAGCCTTGACTGTACTGGACTCCCTTTGTAGCCCAGTCTGTCCTCGAACTCACAGAGATCTGCTTGCCTCTGCCTCCTTGAGTGCTGGGATTAAAGACATGTGCCACCATGCCTGGCTTAACCTGACTATTTCTTGGCACTGCCCCCTGCCACATGGCTAGCTCTACTTCTCCGCTCCACTCTGGTCCTCCCCTTGACCTCTGTGTCCACTGGCAAATCTCCTGCCTTTGCTTTCTTTTCCCCTTTCTCTCGGAAGTACCACCCCCTGCTTCCTGCCTAGCTATTGGCCATCAGCTCTTTATTACAACCAAGAGACAAGTGAGGAAGGACAAATACTTACAAAATATAAGACCCATAAAAATAACAATTCTAAGATCTGGCTAGTACTCAGCTCTCTGCTGGTTTAGTAATCAACAATTGAATGCACAGAGGCACACCTCCACACAGTATACCCAATCAGAGAGCACATGAGGTGGTTTGTTGTTTTTAACAAAATCTCAATCACTCAATTTTACCAATAAAGCCTTGGGAGCAAAATGCTGGAGTGAAAGCTGCTAGCTCAGAAAGGCAGAGAAAGCACCCAGCTGACCTTCCTTCTCAGCCAATGTCCTCTCAAACTCAACGTCCCTTCTGTGTGTCTCTCTATCCATCTCCCTGACTTCTCCTTCCTCTCTGTTTTTTTTCCAATGTTTACTCCCTGTCAACTGGTTGCTTGCCCAGCCTCTTGACCTATAGTTGACTTCATATATCTTGTTTAAAGTATTCAAGGATTAAAGGTGTGTGCTAGGGTTGAGCAACAGAGCAACTCAAAACAAGTTTTTTGAGTAAACCACACAATCTCAGGGTTCACAGTGTGATCAAATATCATGCAACACTTCTCCCTTTTTGTCTAAATAAAAGGGAAAGATCTTTTTAACTCTAGTGCAGTTAAAACTGTTTACAATAATGAAGCTATTTCTGCCAAGCTTTCAACAATGTTCAGCGTGGTAGTTTTCAGCAGTTTTAGGATTAAGTATTTTTGAGTTCAAAGTTCTGTAAATTGTTTGTGTCAGTCTCCTATGAACTCAGCAATTTGAATGTTCTGAGCAGTTCATAGTCCAGAGCTAATATTTGGATGATGTTTGTCAGGTTACTGGCAATCCTGGCTAGGAAGAATGCAGAAATCAACCCAAAGGTGTCCACTGTTTACACAGAACCTAGCAACAGAAGATACATGGGGCAGTTTTTCCCAGTGGTTATTGTTACCACAATCCAGGAGGATTCCTCATGGCAGGGCCCTATCATCTTCTTGGAGACCTCAAAGATTACTGTTAAAAATGGTCGCGGTAGCTGGCTGGTGACACAGGCCTTTAATCCCAGCACTCAGGAAAGCAGAGGCACTTGGATTGCTGTGAATTCGAGGCCATCCTGGTCTACAGAGCAAGTCCAGGACAGCCAAGGCTACACAGAGGAACCCCCGCCTTGAAAAACCAAACGAAAAAAAGTTCATCGTTTATTGTAGAAAACGTAAGCATTTTAGCTATCATATTAAGCAGATAACTGAAAGGTTTAAAGACCATAGGTTTGTTTTATTTTGTTGTTTTTGTTTTTTTCCAAGACAAGTGTTCAGCCCTGGTTGTCCTGGAACTTGCTTTGTAGACCAGGCTGGCCTTGAACTCACAGAGATCTGCCAGCCTCTGCCTCCCAAGTGCTGAGATCCAAGTACATCCAAGTACACAAACTTGTTCCTAGTTACCTGCTTCATACTCAAACCTGAAAACACATACAGAAAGCTAGATAAATCTTATTTCTACAATTAGCACTACTACTACAATTGACTACTAGTATCAAGGCAAAGTTTATATATACCTTATAGGTATATATAGAGAGATATATCAAAACCTTATAGGTTTTATTTGTGCCTTGAAAAATAGGTAATATTTGTACCTTGAGAAAAGTTTTAAAGAGTCAAATGAAAACCAAATGATTATGGGATTAGTGACAATGGAATAGTTTCTTATTTTTTGTTTTCCTCTGTCCCAAACCAAGTGGCTCTTCTGACATAAGACAGAAATTTTGGATTTTCCTTTAACAAGCATGCATGGCTTTAGGGAAAGGAAAGAGCCATGCCCCCACTTCAAGGCCAGCTTTCATTTTTAATTGAGACCATTTGCCATTTATGTCTGTAGAGGGCAGCAGAGATGAGCTGGGGGTTGCGATACCTCTTGGTCAATTTACTCTTTTTTTGGGATGTTTTTCATTCTTTTTCTTTGGGGGCTTCATTTGTCTAGTGGTCTCCAGATTCTTATTTTTTTAATATTTAATTATTTATCATTTATATAGTATTCTGCCTGCATTTGTGCCTGCAGGCACCAGATCTCATTACAGATGGTTGTGAGCCACCATGTGGTTGCTGGGAATTGAACTCGGGACCTTTGGAAAAACAGCCAGTGCTCTTAACCTCTGAGCCATCTCTCCAGCCCTCCAGATTCTTTAGTTGGATATTTTTATATTTCTGGAAGGAGAATAACTCTATGGGTTTGTTGTTGTTGTTTTGTTTATTGTTTTGGCAAGTTATGTCTTTCCTAGGGCAAAATGTTTTTGGCAACAGAAGAACTATTATCTTTCAATTGAAGTATTTAAAAATTATTTTGAAAATTTGAAACTAAATATATCTTAGTATGTGTGGATAAATATAGCTATATTCCCTTTCCTCTTTATATATAAATTCAAAGTTTAAGTATATTTATTTTTAGATCACAAAGGATATTCACTTGAAATTTCAGGCTGCCTTTTCCAAGCAACTTTTAATTTTAAGTCACTGTAATTCTCATGTGCCTGCCTGTGCCTCCCAATGTTGGGATTAAAATCGTGAACCACCCACTGCCTGGCTCTAGATTCCTTATAACAGTTATTCTAATAGAATTGTCCTGATTTAATTTGATTTTCCATCTCCCCTAATTTTTTAGTGTTAGGTGTAAACTTTCAAGTTTTTGAATTTGTGATCTCTCATTCTTGCTTTAATATTCTAGTTTTAACTAAACATGATGCCAATTTGTCTGTTAGTTCAGTATTTTCAGGTGTTTTGTCTATCATGAGCTACTTAAAATTTTATGTCCTTGCTAGGTTTTGCCATTTGCTTTCATGCCTCCTATGACCAGATATCTTTGCCGTTTATCTGACAGTTAGTGGTTTTCCATTATGATTGCACATGCGCTATGAACTGCAGAAGGACAGAGGTTTTCTTTTTGCTTTCCTAGTTATTTGTCTTATAGCCAATAGTGATGCACTGATTTTGTGGTCCCTTTCTCAGTATTGGCCATCCCATCCCCCCGGTGTCTAGGCTGCCACTTTCATTAGTTTTGGTTCCATCAGTGGTTGATGAACCATCAGTAAGCCGTGTGTTAGCCGAATGCTGTGACCGTTCTGTCAGTCCCCTCAGTTCAATAGCTGCCTCTTTTGAGGAAGGAGGGAGCAGTTTAGGGATGGAGATTATAAACAACTGAGCTATTTCTGCAGTGTGGGAAGGTAGCGACCCCTTTGCTATTACATCCTGGTCACGAAGAAGTTAAGATAGGTACCAGTTCCACTGTAATACCTTCCCTTCCATGGCTAAGCCTGTGAAGGGCTCTGCCTTTGGATAAATTCAATCCATCATTGTAAGGAGCGCCCTCAGGACCATATAGCATGGATGGCAGTGACCGGAGTATAAGTTTCTCCATGTCTCAAAAATGTCCAGATGTGTTTCTTGAAGAAAGAATACTTATTCTCTGTTTATGGAATGTGTTTGCAGTAGAAGCCAACGGGCAAATGTTGGTGGACTCTTTATGAAAGAGTCCCCAGTTGCCGACTCACCAATATGATATCCATAATTAGGGTATCTCCTTGTTCAGCACTGGTCAGGTTTGAATGCACAAAGATGAGCACACTGACATTTGCAAAAGATGCTTTTTGTTCCTGTCCCCACTGGAAATTAGCTGCCTTCCTAATAACCCTGTAGAGGGTCTTTATAATAATCTATAAATATGTGACTTCTCTAGTGTGCAAATATACCAATTAGCAGCTGTATCTGAGATTTGTCGTGGGGTGATGGGATGAAAGGTGTGCACTGCTACCACCTTGTTCCTGTAACTCCAGAAATGAGAAAACAACCAACTTCTATAGATCTGTCTCTGCTGGGATGAAAGGCATGGGCTCATACTGCCCTGCTCAAATAGTTTCTTAGCTCCAAATCATTCCAACTCCTTGAGGTTTAGAAAACAAGTTTGAACTGTAGTAACCCTTTGAATTTACTTAAAACATTTTAAATTCCTTAACTGTGTTCTTAATACCAAACAACAAAAATATCCTTTTTATTTAAGAAGAAAAGTCAAGATCTGATGTCCAAGATGGTGTAAGCTTGCCAGGCAGTGGTTAAAGCAGAAAGCCACCTGTAATGGTCTTTTCTAGACTCTACTTTATTTGGGGTGTTTAGACCTCTACCTCCCTCCCACCAACCCCCCAACCTTAAGTAGGAGAGAGAAAAGGTTAGTGGAGCGAGGGGGCCACGCCCCTTTAGTTCTCCAGGCTAGTTAAGGTCAAAGGGTTCTTTTAGGGCTCTGTCCCAAACCCTGTCAACCACAGAGGCAGCTAGCGGTCTCCTCCACACCGCTGCGCCCCGAAGTGTTTCTCTCCATCTGCTTCTCTTCTCCAAACCGCCACACGGTCTCTGGTCTCTCTAAACTGCTCCACGCCACACGCCAACACCAAGTGCCACACTGAAGGCCTCACGGTCCCTTTCTCGTGCTCATATTTTCCTAAACCACGCCCTTCACCATGCAGCACGTGGAAGGCCGTTACTGGCAAGGATCACACCCCACACGTGACAGTTAACAGGTGTGGACAAACTATAGCCCGAGTAAAATCTCACATTTGGGCTTAAAAGAAAAGCACACTTCCGTAACATAACAAATAAACCAAAACCTTCATTACAAGTGGTGGTACATGTCTTTAATCCCAGCACTTGGGAGGCAGAGGCAGGCTGAGCTCTGTGAGTTCAAGGTCAGCCTGGTCTACAAACTGAGTCTAGAACGGCCAAGGTTACATAGGAAAACTTTGTCTCAGAAAAAAAAAAGAAAGAAAGATGGTGTGGGCATCTGCAAGTGGCAGTCTACAGTCTAACATTCAAACATGGAATTAAGACATGTGGTTTAAGAAAACCCATTTTCAGGGCTGGAGAGATGGCTCAGTGATCAGTGGTTAAGAGCTCTTCCAAAGACTTGGGTTCAATTCCCAGCACCCACATGGCAGCTCACAATTGTCTGTAATGCCAATTCCAAGGGATCTGAAACCTTCATACTAATGCACATAAAATAAAAATTACATATGTAAAAAAAGAAAGAAAACCCATTTTCTAGGGATAGAGAGATGGCTTGGCAGATAAGAGCACTCACTCACTGCTCCTCCAGAAGTCCTGAGTTCAATTCCCAGCAACCACATGGTGGCTCACAACCATCTATACTGGAATCTGATACCCTCTTCTGGTATGCAGGCATCTACATGCAGATAGAGCACACTCATACATAAAAAAATAAGATAAATCTAAAATCTAAAAAAAAACAAAAACAAAAAGAAAACCCATTTTTCATTTCATGCCAGTAAGGCAAGTGTGTCCTTGGAAAATTATCATTCGAAAATATTATTTTTTATTTTTATTTTTCATGCCTGTGTAACAGGATGGTCTAGCGCTTTGTATTTGATTGTTAATTATTTTGCTCCCCGAGGTCTGCTTGCTGTCTCTTACAAGCAAACTATCACATACCCCAAATGCTGTTATGTAGCCTCTAAAATTATTCCTGATTGGCTAAATGAAAGGCCTATACACCTGGGCAGGGCAGAAGTGAGAGGCGGGGCTAAGGTTCCCAGGCTTTGGGGAAGGAAGGAGAAGAAAAGGAGACAGGAAGAGGGACGAAGAAGGAAGCAGGGCTGCTGTGGGGTAAAAACATGGGTAAAGAACCATGTGGCCTGGGAGGAAGAACTGAGGATTGGTGCAGAGAGAAGCGGCCCAGACGGAAAGCAAGTGCAAGTATTTATGGGGATATTGGATGGAAAGTGGCCCAGATAGGAATTATTAAAGCAAATGGCATGGGGCTTGGGGTAACAGGGTAGCTTAAACAAGGCTTATTTAAACACAACAGGTCTGTGTCTTTTATTGATGGGTAGTAACTGCCCTAATAATTATAGGCTTTTAATAATAAAAATTATTAGCATTTATCTTTTATACAACATGCCTGATCAGATGAACAGCATTTGATAGTCTTTATAAGTTAATTTGGACTGAATGACCAAGCTGTTACCACTCTTTATTCAGGAGCTCTCTTTTCAAATCTAATCTTTATCCATTTTGGTGATATCCACAGCTTTTTTTCTCCTGTGGAAACAAAGACAAAACCTCTTCCCCAACATAATACATATCTCCATTTCCATTCTGAGGTCAACACATCTGTAAAATATGTAGGTTGACTCTAATTCAGCAATTTTTTTCTACTATTCAAAGTCTCTCTGTAGTAGTTGTTCTTTTTCCATTAGCATTTAAAAATTTTAAAGTTAGTAAAGCACTTGTAATCGATCTCTGGAGATCTTTATTACCCCTATCTGCTTATTAAGCATAGCTTTTAAAGTATAATGAGATCTTTCTATAACTGTTTGTCCTGTAGGATTTTGCAGTATACCTGTAATATGATTTATGTTGTAATATTAAAAAATGTTTCATTTTACTAGAGACATATGCTGGGGCATTGTCAGTCTTAATTTGTACAGATATCCACATAATAGACATAACTTCTAATATACGTGTAATTACAGAATCAGCCTTTTCAGAACTTATGTGGTATTCTGCAAATACTTTAATTTTCCAAACTCTGCAAAATGAAACACATCCATTTAGCAAACTTCATTCATTTGGGTACCTTTTGGGTCACTTCTTGCAGGTAATAGAGTTTGATTATATAAAGAACAAGTAGGACATCACCTCATAATCTGCTTGGCATGTTGTCAAGTAACAGAAGTCTTTCTTCAAACTATTGCTGTTAACATGGTGCTTCTTATAATATTCTGAGCCTTCTACAATATTTCCTATTAATAGCTGATTAATTTCACCATTACCTTGTGCTAGAGGGCCTGGTAGACCCACCTGGGATCTGATATGTATTGTATACAATGGATGGTTTCTATTTCTGATTATTTGTTGTAGTTGAATAAATAGTGAAATTAATTCTGAAGTGGTTTCAATATGTAAAACAACTCTTTCTGTATATTGAGAGTCAGTAACTATATTAAGATATTGAGGAAAATCTACTACTATCATGAGAATGGCATACAGCTCTGCTTTTTGAACTGAATCATATGGGCTCTGAACCACTTTACTTATTTTTCCTGACGTATAACCTGCTTTTCCTGATTTATTGGCATTTATGTAGAATGTAAGGGCTCAAGAAATTGGTGTTCCTTTTAGTTCTTTCTGTAAACTGAAGTCTCTTGCTTTTAGGATATTTGTTGTTAATCTCTCCCAAAAAATTACTGCAAGCTCTTTGCCAATATTCATTTTCTGCCGATAATGAGGCAATATCAGCATTAGTAAAAAGGTACACAATTTCTGCTAGGTCTATTCTTGCTAATAGGCAAAGTCTCTCTTTTTTTTTTCTTTTAGAATCAATTCAGGATCCTTTTCTATATAGGTCTTTAATTTTTTATTCTGTTTTTGTGCTAAAATATCCATTCTAAGATATTATCTTCTCTCTACATAAGAATTTCTGTAGGAGAATGAATAGAGGGCAAAGTAACTAAAATACAATCCAGCTTTGGATCCAAGAAACCAACATATGCATCTTGTAATTTCTTTTCTACCAGAGTCAATTCTCTCTCAGCCTTAGCTGATAATTTCCTTGGACTATGTAAGTCCTTATCACCTTATAAGGTTTTAAATAAATTATTTAGCTCTTGAGTAATTAATCCAATTGAGGATCATAGCCAGTTAATATCTCCCAGCAATTTTTAAAAATCATTAAGAGTTTGTAATTGATCCCCTGATTTGTACTTTCTGTAGTCACAT
Organism: Pachyuromys duprasi; assembly: GCA_028658305.1. Taxonomy (NCBI): domain Eukaryota; kingdom Metazoa; phylum Chordata; class Mammalia; order Rodentia; family Muridae; genus Pachyuromys; species Pachyuromys duprasi. The sequence continues at coordinate 28,464,545 of CM053748.1, forward strand.
TTTCTGTAAACCCATCATATATCCTAGATAACTGAAAGAATTTCCTCTTTGTAATTTTTCAGCAGGACTTTGTAGTTTCCAGTAAGACAAAATTCTCTTTACTTCATCAAACATTTGTTTTCCTAAGGTATCCATATCTGAATCAGCCAGTAAGATATCATCCATATAATGATACATTTTAGATTGAGGAAATTGTTTATGAATCATTTCTAATGGCTGTTGTACAAGCTATTGACACAAGGTAAGAAAGCAAATTTTTTCCTATCCTTATGCAAAGGGGTTGTGAAAAATCAATCTTTTAAGTAAATTACTATCATAGGTCATTGCTGATTAAGTAATCCTTAACAAGATTTTGAGTCTTTAGACTTTAGAGAAACTCCACTTCTCAAAGGATGCTTCCAAAGAGGCAGGCCTCAAGAGGTACTTTTCTTAATTCCATTGCTGTCTTCCTGGGGATTGTAGCAAGCAACAGAGTCACCAAAGATGACTGACAAGAGCAAGCTTTAGAGACAGAGAAAGTTATAGTGGAACTTCATTCCAATTTTCAGCACGATTGTTTTTTAAGAGGTAGGTTCTCTCTATATTTCATACGCTGGCCTCAAACTCTTCTAGTCAAGTGATTCTCTCTGCCTCAGTCCTTCATCAAGGACCATAAATGTGTATCACCCTGTCTGTCTCATTTCTGTTGTTTTAATTCTCAATGCTGGTTTAAGAGATTGAAATTAGGACTGGCAAGATGGCTCAGCAGTTAAGAGCACTTTTGAGAAAGCAAAGAATTCAAAATTATTTGGGGGGTGGGGTATTGGTTTAAAGTTTAAAACACAAACCTGAACAAAGGCTAGCCAGGTAGAGACATGTCCAGCCACCTGGGGGGAGAAAGTAGCCTTACTGCATTCTTTTCCTGCTCACTAGAGATACAGTTGCTAGGAAACTGGCCCCTCTCCCCAGGACAGTCAAACAAGGGAAGCCAGACCATTAATGGTTTGGGGGCCTTCCTATAGCCAATCAATTCAAAATGCAACATCCCCTTTTGTGTTTCAACCAATAGACACTTGCCAGGCAGGAATTCCCCTGCTTTGGGTTCGCTGGGAGGGACTGGCATCTATAAATCAACCACCTAATCTGAGCACAAGCATGAGATTCTCTGCTCTCAGCTGCTCTGGCGGTGAGGGTGTGAGACCAAGCTATAGCTTATAATAAAAAGATCCTCTTGTGTTTTGCAACAGACTAGACTCTTGGTGGTCTTTTGGGCTTTCACAAATCGGCCACAACACTGTCTGCTCTTCCAAAGGTCCTGAGTTCAATTCCCAGCAACTACATGGTGGCTCATAACCATCTATTCTGGGATGCTCTCTCTGGCATGCAGATAGGGTACTCCTCTACATTAAAAAAAAAAAGTCTTTTTAAAAAATTCAATGAAAAAGAGAGATTGAAATAAGAGTTGCCTTGGCAAAGCCAAAGCTGATGGTGCCCCTCAATACAAGAAAAACAAAATAGAACACTAAACCCCTTCATCTTAATCTACCCATTTCTCTCAAACAAATCATTCAAAATCAAATTTGACATACGATCTTTTTCAATCTTTTCTACACAATGGTTGTTCTATTTGTAAAATAGGAAATGTATGGATTTATAGACTACATTTCTAATCAAGCAACTCCAAATATTCCATTTCCCAGTAAATTAATGAACAAATCCACATCAAAAAAGGTGGGCTTCTGTGGCTCTCTCCAACTGAATCCTTCTGTTACCTGGAAGGCATGCGTATCTAACACAATCGCTATAATAGCCCCCCTCCCTCCCAACAGCTGCAAACATACTTAAAAGGTTATAACATTGGGGCAGGGTTACTTTTTAAAAAGTGGCTATGTGATTCTCAGGTGTGACTTTTGTAAAAGACAGTGTTGTGTGGCAATATCCAAAAAGTTGGACATAGGCCTGCAGAATGGCTCAGTGGGAACAGGTGTTTGATGCCAAACCAGAGGACCTGAATTCAATCTCTGAGACCCAGTTGGTAGCAGGAGAAAATATAATTTGCAAATTGTTCCTCTGACCTCCATATGAGTACCATGACACAGTGGGGCCCACTCACACATACACATTGTACACACATACACACACACACACACAGAGTTTTAAAAAAGAAAGATTTACTTATTTTCATGTGTATGAGTACTTTGATAGCTATGAGCTACCATGTGGGTGCTAGGAATCAGATCATAGTACACTGCAAGAGTAGTAAATGCTCTTAACTACACTAAGCCGCTTCTCCATGCCCATTATTGTTGGCTTTTCAGACTGGGCCTCACTGTAGGCCTGGCTGACCTGAAACTTGTTTTGTATAGCCTGAAATTCACAGAGATCTACATGCCTCTATTTCCTAAGTTCTGGGACTATTGGCTGTACTACCACATCAGGCTAAATGTAATAATTTAAAAGAAGAAAACAGGCCAGAGAGGAAGTCATAGACTGTTGGGCTCCTTACTTACAAAATGAAGGTAATAAACTCTTTGGTCTAACACTCCAGGCTTCCTATCAGTCAACATAATGATTTTCGTCTAGAATGGGAGCAGAGTGGGAATTGTGGGACACTGTCTGTGGGTATTTTTTTTTAATGATAAATTTTATTTGCATTGTTCTTTCACTTTAACATAACTTCACAGTAGACCTATGTTCTGAGAAGTGCAAAAGCTCACACTTCCTAAACATCACAGGGAGATTCCTTCAGAGTTTTCTTTAGAGCAGAGTACTTTGGCCCTCCTCCCCATGTGGGCACACAATATTTTCCTTGAGATATCGTCTACATTTGGGTGCTGGAGAGATGGCTCAGAGGTAAGAGCACTGGCTGCAATTTCAGAGTCCCTGGGTTCAGTTCCCAGCATCCTCACGGTGGCTCACAATGCTATAATTTCAATTCTAGGATATCTGATGCCTTCTTCTGGCCCCCTCAAGTACAAGGTACACGTGTGTTATGTATAGAGACATAGTCAGGCAAAACGCACATACACACTCATACTTTATTTATTTATTTTTGAGACAGGGTTTTTCTCTGTAGCTTTGGCTGTCCTAGACTCACTTTGTAGACCAGGCTGTCCATGAACTCACAGCAATCCACCGCTTTGCCTCCCTGAATGTTGGGATTAAAGGCATACTCCACCATGCCTGGCTTCACAAACACTTCTTTTTTTTTTTTTTT
>CM053748.1:28468240-28534641 GCA_028658305.1 Pachyuromys duprasi
TTTGCAATGCAGGAGCATCCTTCTGAAGATCATTCATTCAGAATGAGTTTAAAAGTCAAATGTACATGGCATTACCATCTTAAAAGATTTGCTTACCTGTATCAGAGAACCGCACTGTGCTCTATAAAAGTTTGTATTTGTTACAGTAAAATATTTAATGATATTCATAGACACCTAACAGAGGAGAATACACTTGTATTGATTTTAAGTTAAACGATTTTTTTTTTTAATTTGGCGGGCAAAGGAACATAAGGTGATAGGAGTAGAATCATTTCAGAATACTAAAAATTTTCCTTAATGTCTTTTCTCTGATTTATGTGGCATAAACAAACTACATGATGGTGTGAGAGACTATAAAGGTTTTATTGGCACTTGTTTAAGTTTTGCCTTTAAACTCACCCTGAGTACCAGTTGTGGGTATCTCAAACTAAGTTCCATAAAACATTTACAGCATGCCACGGAGACAAAAATTTAGTGCTCGTAAAAGTACTTATAAATATAATAGCTAGTTGTGAAAACTTGTTTCATTTAGATTCCAGGTCTCTCTCATCTGCTGGAAGAAAACTAAATGTTGTAAAGGATATTTGAAGTACTTCTCAGAAGGATCTGAGATTCGGCATATTCCTTCTCCAAGGAAAATCACTTTCCAAAGATATCCTTGAAAGGTGCTTTCTGGAATTAACATGAAACTGGAAAGGTCACTTGTGTCCACACCTTCGGATTCATTTGTAAATAACCTCTACGTTTTTTGCTTTCCTACCCAGGTGCTAGGCTGCATTACAGGTGCCGAAGGGCTTAAACTAAAGACTGCATAGAAACAAAAGGAAGTAGGAGCCGGGAGGAAAGCACAGTCTTGCTGAACAAAATCAGTCTCGGAGGGGATAGCAGACATAATACTAGGCATTACAGAAGTTTAGATAGTCAAGAGAGATGGTGTACTAACTTTATTAGGTCTTCCGCTACGCCTGTCTGATTGGCTTAAACACCTTTGCGTTAGCCTTTATCTTGAGGGATGGAGCTCTTTGCTAGGCACGTGATAGGTGTTAAACCAATATTGATTTTTTTTAAAAGGGAGATAGTCATTAAATCTAAGCTTCCCGGTTACTTTTAACTTTCAATTTCTGGCTCACGAGCCCAAAGACTCCTATGATCCCTGAATTTCATTACTCATAAGGAGAAACAGCTCGGACAGGCACAGCCGCAAAGTCATAAAATTACACACATCACACAGCTTGGAAGTCAGATAAGGCAGTGTTTGGGCAGAGCCCTGCAGAGATTACAAATCTTGAGCAGAAAACGCCAGCACAGAGTGCATAGTGAGTTCAAATGTATTGTAATTAAAGTCATCCAGATGGTAGTTGGATTAATCAATGATGAAGCAGTATTTATCTTGGGATAGAAGATTGTGAACTCCAGAGTGAGAAAATCCCCAAGGTGGGGGGTGGAGACAGTTAATAAGCGCCCCTGGGAAAGGCCCATTCAGCGAGGGCTGGAAAAATCGTTTGAATTTGAATCAATTTGAATAGTAAATCTCCCCCAGGAAGCAGGAACCAGACCCTCTAAGCCCAGCAAACTTTGGGCAGGAAGCGAGCACTGTAAAGCGGCAGCTCCTTGTCTGGGGTTTGGGGCGCAGAGAAAGAAATCGCGAGCTGGGAATCGCGCGTTTGAGTCCCTGTAACCAACTCCCGGCACAGCGTTGCCAACCTTCCTCCGGCTCCGCACGGACGCGGGTGCCCGGGCGCGTAGGCCTCGTCCCCTCCGCTAAGGGGCGGCCACCGCGCAGCCCTCGTCCCGCCCGGCCCCGAATCCGCAAGCCCCGAGCGCGGGGCGCCGAGGGGGCGGGGCGATGAGCGGGCGGAGGGCGCGGGAGGTGCATCCTGGGAAATCCAGCAACATGGGGCGACTGGGCTGCGGGCGCCGTGGCCGCCGCGAGTCCCGGCCGCAGGCGCCGCCGCTCGCCTAACGTCCGAGCCGAGGCCCGCCCGCCGCGCCGCAGCCCGGCGCCTCCGCCCAGCCTCCCCCGCCTCCCCGGCCGCGCCATGTGAGGGGCCGCTCCCGCCACCGCCTCTTCCTCCCCGCGCCTCCCGCCTGCCCGCCCCCGCCGCCTCAGCCCCCGCCATGGACGCGCACTACGCGCCCGCGGGCTTCGCCGAGCCTCCCGCGCCCCCCGCCAGCGTCGCCACGCAGCCCGCCGCCCCCGCCTGGGCCTACGAAGCCCGGGTCCCGGCCGCCGCCTCCAGCCCCGGCTGCAGCGGCAGCAGCCCCAGCCTCAAGGCCAGGTAGAGCGGGGGGGCGCGGGGTCTCACTGGGCCGGGAAAGGCCGCGGATGCGCCGGGGCCCTGTGCCGCCCCTCTCGGGGCCCGGGACGGGTGGGGAGCCTTCGGGGCGCCCTCCATCGCTCTCGGGGGAGGCGGTGGGCAACTCCCGGCGGGGAGGGGGCGCGTGGTGCGGGATTCCCTCCTGGGGCGAGTCGGGGAGAGCGGTTGAAGGGAAGGCTGGGCGGGATGGAGGGGTACCGTCGCTTCTCGGTACCGGACTCCCACATGTGAAGTTTCGGCTTCCAGGCTGAAGTCAGTATCGTGGGGAACTCGGACTGACTCCGGGGAAGGCCTAGCGGGGCGCCGCGGAGTCCGGGGCAGTGACATTCCATTGTATTGGAACCTGGGTGGCCGACAATATGGTGTTGGGGGCCTCGGCAGGGTGAAGGTGGGGTCGGTGGCAGGGGATGTGGAGGAGCGGGGCCCGAGTCGCTGACCCTGCCGGGGGGGGGGGACCTGGAATGGCTGGGCTGCAAGGGACCCCCTAACCCCCAGGGCTGGACGCGACTGTACTGCAGGGGCTGGGTGACATATGTTTGCAGTGGTGGCCCTGTTCCACGCGTCCAAAGTTGCTGTTGGGTTTCCTCTCCTCCTAACAACGGCAGGAAGTCAAGAATCCCTCTTTGCTCTCTCTGCCTGGGGGTGACTTGAGTGTTGGGAAGCAGTGAGGGCTGGTAGTCAAAGAAGACTCTAAAGGTCGAAGACCCAAAGCATGCTTCTCTATCCCGGCTCCAGCATGGCCAAAGGACCACAAAATGTGGACTCGTGTTTGATCCTTAAGCAGTACCACAGATTGAAACGGTCCCATTCGAATGATAACTGGAAGGCGTGGTTTGGTTTGGAGGTTTTGGGAGCGGGGTATTTTTAAAGCCGCCTCTCCTGAACAATACTGAATCTGGTAGGTGCAGCTTCTGACCCAAGAACAGGGAAATCCTGGCTTGCTAATGACTTCATCTTCAGCTACCAGCAGGAAGCTTCGTGCCTAGATGATCTCACCAGATTTATAAAATGATTTTAAGGACACGAGTGAACTTTTTCACTTTCCACATTGCAGTATTCTAATTACCTTTGTTTTTGAGAAAGTGTCCCTTTCTGGAATAGGTGTGTAAAGAGTAACTGGTCTTTGTCTTAGTTTGTACCTTGGAATTATTCTGAAAGAATGAAAAAATACTGCTTCAACAAAAGGGTAATAATAAACCTCAGAAAATCTTAGCCCTTTTGTTTTAAAGAGCCAGGATTTTAAAAAAGAAAGTGATTTTTCCAGTTTTGAGCTAACTGGTGAGATGCTGAGGAAATAGATATAATAGTTTTGTGTTATTGTAAGTAAGCTATTTTGAAGAATTTTAGAAAGGATATTATCTGGCCCTTCCCTGGTTATTTTTGGTGATAGTTGATAATTTTACAGAGAAGAGTTGCTTTATCTATCATAATTTAAAAATTAATTTTTTCTTCTGAACAGCAATAAGTAATGTGTAGCATTTCTTGTATCTCAAAGTAAAAAATGTTTTTTTAGGTGAATAACACTGAAATGCTGCCTAGTTATTGTCTGTTAATTTCTTTGAGCAGAGTACCTCTGAGGCAAGAAACAAAAACTGGCTGGTCATATTTTCCAGATTTTATCGGAGTAACACAGAATAACTCCTGAAGGATCTTTGAAAACAAGTTTAAAAGATTTTTGTTATTGTTTTTTGGATGTTACTGGCACTTAAATGCAAGCCCCCTCCCCATTGCTTTAAAACATTTTGGAGGGGTGTGGTCAGCCAAATTATAGCATAGAAAATGCAGGCTTTCCCCCTCCCCCACAAAACCTGCTTTGTTAACATCTTGTGCTAGGATCAGGCCATCTGTACAGGACTGCTCACACTTAATTGTATTTTACTTTTTGTAAAACGTCCTCTTTGATTTCACTTACATCAGAAATACTCTATCAGGAATGGGCCTTCAGAGTCCATAAATATCAGGCATTTCAGAAGCCTCATCATATTTTTACATTTTAAAAAGCTGTTCCATAATTCATGTATCAGTTGAATGTTTTTGTTTCCCTTTTGTGGCAGTTTCTTCTGAAGGTGCAAATGAACACTAGCTGTGATGATGTAATATGGATATTTATCCATAAAGAATTAGCTTGTCTGACACCTTATTTCCTGTAACTTGCTCAGAAACTGACAGATGGTAATGGCATTCACTTGTTACTGACATGGGATCTAACATTCTACGTTATGTCTTTGCTTGTTCCCAAAATGCATTTTCATCACTCTGCAGAAAGGTACCTGATCATGAGTTTGAAACAATATTTTCTTTGATATAACAGCTCTATCAGATGTTAGAGTTTTATTACTTATTTATTTAGGTTGGTTGTTATTATGTATTTGGTTTTTTTTCCTAGACAAGGCTTTCGTGGAACTTACTTTGTAGACCAGAGTAGCCTCAAACTCACAAAGATCTGTTTTTTCTCTGTCTCCCAAGTGTTGAGATTAAAGGTGACCATTATGACCAGCCATATTTGATTGTTTTAACAGTTGGAAAATGATGAGAAAGTCCAGTTTGTTTGTTTGTCTCTATGGAGAGGATTTTGGGCCCTAAGTGTAACTAAAATAGTACTTGGTAGCTACTTGTATAGTTTCAGGCTAGAAACCGGTCTTGTATGTTTCTACTTGCTTGTGCCCCTCAGTTTTAGAAACCAAATGATCATATGTGATGCCCATCATCATGACTTTCTAGGAGGTTGTTTGCTTTTGTGTTTTCAACATGGATGCTGTAAGGAAATAAACTGAAGGGAATAAGCAAAAGGCTGAGGTGCCCTTAAATTAGGGAGATTTATAAATCATGTAAGTGAAAAATAATAGGAGCTTGTATCCATACAGAAAGAAACAAAGAGAAGTGAAGATATATTTAACTGTAGCAGGGCTAGACAGGCGTGGAAACTTGCATCTATAATCCCAGTATTGAGGAGGATTGCTTTGAGTTCAAGGCCAGCCTGGTTTGCAGTGTCTCAGCCCCACAAAAGGCAATAAGGCTTGGTGACAGAACTCTCAGGTTTCTGGACTGAGCAAGTAGATGGCTGGAGGTGTGGACAAGGACAATCTGTAAGGAGAAATAGAGGTGAGATGAGTGTAAAAACATGAGCTCATCATTAAATGACCTTTACATATTCAAGGAAAAGGTCAGAGAGATCGTGGAATATGTGACTAGGTGCTCAAGGAGGTTTGAACTGAAAACACATAAGGTCATCTCCTTTGAGGTGGCATTTAAAAACACATCAATCCAGAGCTTTGAGCAAACATGAGGGATTAGATAGAAGAGGAATTAAAAGCTAGTCAAGAACAAGGAAAAGCTGTGAGTCAGAGATGGTGAAGGAGAACCAGGAAAGTACAGTGCAGTTGAAAGAAGGATGTTGAGTTCATAGCAAAAAAGGACACTGAAATAGGATATTGGTGTTGTTTCTAGGCCAAATCATGAAAGCTTATTTAATTGTCACATGGGTGAATGGCACTATGAGACTTTTACCATTCAGCAGTGCAGTATAATGGCTAAACATCAAGGTTCAAAACTAACAGTGCCCAAGTTTAAATCTCAGCCTCATGACCTAGAAGCATTGTGGCTTCAGACATATCTGTGTCTCAGTTTCCTCGTTCATAAAAGAAACATAGAAAGAATACATACTGTAGGACTGAAGAGATGGCTCAGCAATTATGACCATTTACTGCAGCGGACCCAAGTTTGACTCAGTTCCCACCACCCATATAACACCTCACACATCTGAAATTTACCAGTTCCAGGAGATTTGATGCTCTCCCCTGGGGCACCATGCATACACATACCTGATAGATGTGAGGGAATGTTGTCTTTATCTTTAAATATATTTCTTCAGTGCAAGCTCAAGAAATGTAATGACTTGTATTCATTCACTCATTAAATGTACTGAGCATCCAAGTTCCTGATACTAGACCAAGTTTACAGGTACTGCAGAAATAGTAAAGACACTGTCCTGCCTCATAAAGAACTTGTGCTCTATAAGGGTGACAGTGTAATTAATATACTTGCTACTTCTCTGCTTGGCTTCTAAATGCTGACGTGAGCCGGGCTTAGAGTTTCATCCTCTTCTTCTCTCTCCATTTGCTCTAGCTGAACTGGATACGAATGAGGTGACATTCAAATTTATATCTTTATTTTTTTCATCTTGCTCCTGCCATTAAATAGGTGTTTCAAATATATATGTATATAAATATATATCAATTCTAAAACATGATTATCTTTTCCGTCTTCATAAATGCTGCCACTGTTTACCATAATCCCCACAGGAATTATTGTAGTTGTTTTCTGTTGCTTTCCTTCTATTTTAGGCCCTCTAAATTTTGTGGGGGTTTTTTGTGTGTGTGTGTATGTGTGTGTATGAATGTTTTGCCTGCGTGTATGTGTGTACCATATGCATTCAGTGCTCTTAGAGGTCAGAGGAGGATGTAGGAACTGGAGCCACCATATGAGTACTGGGAATCTAACCTGGCCAGTGCTTTTAACTTTTGAGCTATGTGTGCAGCCCTTACCCCATTTTATTAGGTATAGAATGGGCAGAGTTAACGTTTCAAAACTCAGACCAGGTAATGCATTATCTTGCTTAAAGCCTCCCAGTGTCACTCAGTGTCAGAACTTGTTGGCCGATGAGGCCTTCTGTTGTCTGAGCCTCAACTAACTTTGAAGTCTTCTCACATGTTTCTCACATTGCACCACTCCTGCAGTCAGGTTGCTTTTTCTTCAGAAACAGGCTGAAATTAGGACTTCTGGGCTGACTGTTCTTCTCACCTGGAGTTGTCTTCGCTTTGCTGTTTCTGGGTATTTAAGCTTTTTCCCAGATGTTTTCCTGACTGCGCTGGTGGAGAGGCACAGAACCAGTTAGTAGTTCTCCTCACTATCAGAATGTAGTTTCTCCTTCACATCATCTTTAAATTAATTCTACTGATTTTCCTGTAAGTTTTTAGTGTTGCTACACTTTCACCATCTCACTAGCCCTACTGCTAGAATACACATTTCATGAGAGTGGGATTCATTTTGTAATTGACAGCATAAGCTAAAGAGTAAGAATATTTGGGTTTGTATTTTGACTCAGCTTAGTATGGTTTTCAACAAGTTGCTTGTGCCTTGGCTCCCTTTATAGCATGAGGGCAGTAACTTAGAGAGGCGTTTAGAGCCATGGCAGCATGTATTGCCAGCTCTGGTGCATGCTGAGTGCCAGTAAATGTTCAGAGAATGGAGTGGTAACTGCTACCAGGTACTCACTTTCTTTTGGGGAGAGGTACAAATGTGACTGTGGGGACTTAACAGGGAACATTCTTCTGGTTAATATGATTGTGGAACATTTGTCAATTAAATTGCACAGAAGCTGACTTGCATTGTTAGTGTTTTCTAAGAGAAAGGATTAACACAAAGGAGGAGCTTTCAAGAACTAGTGTCCAAGAGGAAGGACATGGACTGTGCTCCGCTAGTTTGGGCCTGGCATTTGAATTGGCACAGCATCAGTTCTGTCACAGTCAGACTGTGCCATCATTTTGGAAGGGAGACTATACAACAGTATGTTTCATTGTGGGGGGTTCACCAGAGTTCCACTACCCCAGGATGAGTACTGGAATTTAGGGGGCTTTAGAGTTTAGGCTCTGTAATCTTTAGGGAACTTGAAAGGATCTTATAGGAAGATGATACTGTGAATGAATTGACTTGTTTTTTCTTTTTTTTCCTCATTTATTTATTTTATTCACTTTACATCTTTGTGGCCCCTTCTCTCCTTCCCTGCCAGTCCTCTCTCCCTCCCTCCCCTACCCCCTTTTAAGGCTTATTTTTATTTATGTGTGTATGTTCTGTACAAGTGTATGCCACTTGTTTGAAGATGCCCTTGGGGCAAAGGAGGGTGTTAGATCCACTGGAACTGGAATTAAAGACAAATGTGGGTGGGTGATTAGCAGTGACCTCCAGTCCTCTGGGAAAGCAGCAAGTGCTCTTAAGCTCTGAGCTACCTTGCCAGTGTGCCCCTCACCCCTGCCATTTAAATAAGTCCTGATGATTTTTTTTCTCTTCCATCCAACACTTTTATTTACTTTGAAGTATTTGTTTGTACATGGCAAGACCGAAGAAATGTGAGTTCAGGGGTTTATATGGAGACAATGTAGACTATCAGAGATAAAAGATTTTAGTGAGTAACGTATTTATTCTCAGCCCTTAGCTGAAAACTATATAGTGTTTATTAAGTACCTGTTAGTTCGCTGACCTAGTAATTTTAGTATGGGTGTTTGCTTACATATATCTATGCACATGTGCATATGTGGCTCCCCCAGAGGCCTGAAGAGGATGTTGGATCCCGAGAACTGGTGTCACAAATGATTGTGAGCTGCATGTGGGTACTGGGAATTGAACGTGTATTCTTTGGAAGAACAGCAAATGTTCTTAACCACCAAGTCATGTCTTTAACTCCTTTGAATTGGTTTAATAAGATTAACTTAGAAGTTAATTACAGAATTGCTTAGAATTGGCAGAAGTAGGAAACAGGTTGTGAGATTCGAGGCCTCTATCAGACAAGAGGGAGGCAGTAGAGTTTGTAGTGATGCTGGGATAGGAAGGATGCGGTGATGGGTCAGTGAGGTGGCTCAAGCTGTAAAGGTGTTTACAGGCCTATTGGCCTGAGTCCAGTCCCCAGATACTAATGGGGGCAGGAGAGGACTGACTCCGTTCAGTTGTCCTCCGACCACCATGTGTGCCCCATGGGACATTTGCCTCTTTCAGAATAAAAAGGAAGGATTCAATGGATGAATAAACAAAAAGATAACATTACCAAGGGTTGTTGGTAGCATTCATATTAAAGGAAAAGAGAAAGTTGTATTTGATTAGTTTGAGAATTTCATAACAATGTGTTTTGATCATGCTCGTGCACATATCCCAAATCTTGTGTTTTGAGATAGGGTCTTACTATATAGTATGGCTGGCCTGGAATTTTCTACATACGTCAACTGGCCTTGTACTCAGAGAGATCCACCTACTTTTGCCTCAAAATTGCTGGGTTTAAAGGCACATGTCGCTTTTCTTTTTCTAAAGGTATATTACTTTTCGTGTGTGTATTGTGCCTTCATGTATGTCTGTAGCATCTGTATGTACTGCTTGTGGGAGTCAAAGAGGGCATCACCCAGAACTGGAGTTAGCTGCCATCTGGGTCCTGGGGATCGAACTGTGCATTTAATCCTAACCCTCCATTGCAGCCCCACCACCAGTGTTTTTTAGATTTATTTATTATTTATGCAGTGTTTCCCCTGCATGTACACCTGCATGCCAGAAGGCGTACCAGATCTCAGTGTAGATGGTTGTGAATCACCATGTGGTTGCTGGGAACTGAACTCAGTACCATTGGGAAGAAGAGCCAGTGCTCTTAACCTCTTAACCATCTCTACAGCCCCCAACCACCAGTGTTTCTTAAGTGACAGAAACTGTTCATAAGTTTGCCAGTACTTAAAATGAGGTTTTTGTGTGTATGTATGTTATAAAATGTATTCATGTCACGGACAATGCACACATGGAGACCAGAGGTAATTGGTATCTTTACCACTCTGTACCTTAGTTTTCGTGACAGGGTCTGTTACTGTACCTGGAGCTCATTGTTGAACTATCTGGCTGGCCAATGAGTCCAGGGATCTGCCTGTTTCTTCCTCCTAAAATGCTGCAATAACAGATGCATGCCGCCATGCTTGGCTTTTTTGTGGGTGCTGGGTATCCGGTTCAGTTTCTCATGCTTCAGTTTCTCATACTTTACCAGCTGAGTCATCTCCCTAGCTCCCAACCTTTTTTAACCTATGTATTTATTGTATACATTGCATAAACGCTGATGCACTTTTGTCAGTAAATGCTGTACAGCTCTTAAAGGCATTAAAGATTCAGTGGCTATTAATATAGAAAAAAAAAACTTTGTTCTTATAATTCTAGCATCCTCAGGTAGGAGGATCTTATGTTCCAGGTAGCTGGCCTACATGGGAAGGCTCTGTCTTAAAGGACAAAATGAAAGTTTTGTAGGGTTTTTGTTTGCTTGTTTAATTTGAGATGTAGAGTCATTTAACTCATACTTGCCTCAATCTGGCTATGTAGCTGAGAATGACCTTGAACCTCTTGATCTTTCTTCTACTTCCCAAGTGTTAGGATCACCCATATGTATGTTACCATGTGATTGGCAAAAATCTTTGTATTTGAGCTTAACTCTATAGCTATTAGATGGAGGAGCAGTTAGGTAAGAACATTTCCTTTTTGAGGAAGCAGCTAGGGAAGCAACACTACAAATGTCCTAAGGCAAGAAGTTTGACAGTTACCTTCCCTGATACCATCTTAGTGGTCCTGCAGAGTCACCTGAAGGACTTGCTGAAAACACTGGCTCCAAGCCCTGCTCCAGAGTTTCTAATCAGTACATCTGGGATACAGCCCTGTAATTTGCATTCCTTACAAGTTCCTGGGTGATTCTATTGTTGCTTATTTAAGGACCACACTGAGAACACTGATGTGGATCTTATCTCTCTTGGCAGCTTAAGTTAGAGCTACCTCTTCACAGAGCTTTCCTGACCACTAAATTTATTTTTAATTATGTGTAGGTATCTGTATGTGGGTATGTGGTTACAGATGATATAAGAGGTGTCAAAATGCTAGTAGCTAGGATTACAAAAAGTTATGATCCTTTCTGGGTGGTGGTAGTGGCACACACCTTTAATTCCTGTACTCAGGAGGCAGAGATAAGTAGATCTTTGAGTTTGAGGCCAGCTTGGTGTACAGAGTGAGTTCCAGGAAAGCCAAGGCTACACAGAGAAACTCTGTTTCAAAAAACCAAAATCAAAAAAACAAACTCCCAACTTAGGACCCTGCTGGCCGAGTCTTTCTATCTTGGTTCATGTAGATCTTTTACAGACATGCCCAGAGATTTGTTTCAAATTTGATTTGATTTAAGATTTTTATTAAATTGACAATGGAGTCCTTTACAATTCCACCCCTTGTCATCACTTTAAAGCCGGGACTCTCCACTCTCTGACCTCATAGGCCCAGTGCCGTCTCAGTGAGAAATGTGCTCAGGCCAGCTTCAAAAGTGCCCATGGTAGTTAGCAGTTCCAACATTGTTTAAAAGTCCAAAGTTCAAATCTTAACTGAGACTCAAAGCACTCTCCCAGCTATGAAAGTTTCACTCTTTAAATATGAAACGATACAATAAACATTCTCATTCCAAAAAGGAAGAACCGGACACAGTGAGAAATGATTGGATCGGGCCTAGAGAGATTGCTCAGTGCTTAAGACCCCTGAAGACTCAGATTCAATTCCCAGAACCATTCAAAGCTGACTGACTGTAACTCCAGTTCTGAGGGATCTGACACCTCATACAGACATACATCCAATGCAGGCAAAAATCGAATAAACATTAAAAATAAATTATTATTTAAGAAGGAGAAGAAGAAATAATGATTGGATCAAAGCAAGACCAAAACCCAGCAAGACAAAAAAGCAAGATTCTGCATCTAAACTATAATTCTGTTTAGGCATGTACTAGCTTTCTGTCTCTGTGACAGAATACCATAGCAAATTATTGATTTATAACGAGAAAAGGTTTATTTTGCCTAATAGTTTCAGTCCGTGGTAGCTTAAATTTTCACCTCGGGCCTGTGGTGTCCCAGAACATCATGGCAGGAACATGTGGTAGACTCAGAGCCACGACTTCATTGCTAGAAAGCAAAGAGACTGGAAGGGGAGAAAGGTTGAATTCCTTTGTACCCTTCAAAGGACACAGTTCCAGTGAGCTAACTTCTGCAAAGCTTTCCATTGGCCTTCACGACCAACACCAGGGTCTGGGAAGAAGGCTCACGGTTAAGAGGCACCTGTTTCTCTTGGAGAGGACCCAAGTTTGGTTCCCAGCACCCACATACTGTCTCACAACATCCAGAACTTTAGTCTCTGACCTTCTGACCTCCCCAGGTACCAGCCATTCAAGTGGGGCAGATATACACATGCAGGTATAGTACTTATACAGAAAATCTGTTTTTTAAAAAGAGATCAAAACTATAACAAGATTTTAATCTTGGCTTATCTTTAAAAAAAGTTTTTGCAGTTTTTTGAGATGGGGGTTTAACTATGTAACCCCAGGGTGGTCTTGAACTCATAAAGATCTTCCTGCCTCTGCTTCCCAAGTGATGGGATTAAAGGCATGAACCACCACAACCAGCTTAAAATATTTTTTAACTTATATGTATGTGTATTTGTGTGTGTTTATATGTATGGGTATGTGTGCCACAGTATTTGTATGATCAGAGGACAAATTTTAAGAGGTGGTTTGTAGCAGTCATTTTAAAAACTACTTTATTTGGAGTATTTAGGCCTCAACCTCCCAACCCTACATAGGAGGGAGAAGGTTAGTGGAGAGAGGGGGACACTTTACTTTGCCTGGCTGTTTAGGGTCAAAGGGTTCTTTTAGGACTCTATGCCAATCTCTGTCAACCACAGACAAAGCTAGCAGCAGGCTCCTTCATGCTGCTGTGCCCGGAAGTATTTCTCTCTGTCTCTGGTCTCTCCAAACTGCTCACACCACACACCAACACCTTCTCTTTCTCGGCTCTCATATTTATACCCTCAGAATTCTAGACCACACCCTCCCCATGCGGTATGTGGAAGGCTGGTAAAGATCATGCCCCACAGGTGACAGTTAACAGATGTGGACAAACTAAAGCCCAGCTAAAGTCTCACACTTGGGATTAAAACAAAAGCATATTTATATAACATAACTGAGTTTACAAAGAAACCCAAACTTCTGTTACAGTGGTTCTGACTTGCTGACCCATCTCTCTAGCCCTGGCTTATCTTTTTCTGTTGTTGCTCCAGTACATTGTAATTGCACATATTTGTTAAAAAAAGAAATTCATTTGCTGAGCATAGTGGTTCACGCCTTTAATCCCAGCATTCTGGAGGCAGATATAGGAGAATCTCGGTGAGTTTGAGGCCAGCCTGTTCTACAAAGTCAGTCCAGGACAGCCAAGGCTCACGGAGAAATCCTACCTCTAATAGTAATAATAATAATTATATATTATATATAATAAAATATTATTATATTATTATGTTATATTATAGAATTATATTATAAATATAATAATATTGTTTATCCTTCTCTACTAGTACTTGTTTCATTATATCTTATAGACTAGACAGTTGTATGCTACCTATTATCTCCCTATTAAATGACAGAAATCTTGTCTTGTGTATGCCTTATACTAGTATATACATACACACTAAATAAATACATAGGTACTTTAGCTGAAATTTTCCCTTGGGAAAAAACTTAAGTATAGCTAAATGGGTACATAAGAAGTATTTTATAGCTGTACTTCCAGTATAGGAGATTTGTATATATATCTATATATTTTAAGGCTTCTGATTTATTTGTGTGTATGCATACATATGTATACATGTGTACGATCAAATGCTTAGAAGAGGGTGTCATGTTCCTGGAATTGGAGTTACAGGTGATTGTAAACCACCTGACATGGGAATTGTACCTTTGTCTTGTCCTTATTTTCTTATTTCTTTTCCTCTTTCCTTTCCTTTCCTCTTTCCTTCCCTTTCCTCTCCTTTTGAGACAAGGTTTCTCTGTGCAGCCTTGGCTCTTCTGGACTGGCTTTGTAGACCAGGCTGGCCTTGAACTCACAGAGATCTGCCTGCCTCTGCCTCTGCTTCTGCAAGTGCTGGGCCTATAGGTGTGTGCCATAGTGCCTGCCCAGCTAAAACTCTCCTTTAAAAAAAAAGATTTATTTATTTTATGTATATGAGTGCTCTATTTGTATGCCAGAAAAGGGCATCAGATCACATTATTGATGGTTGTGAGACACCATGTGGTTGCTGGGAATTGAACTCCAGACCTCTCAAAGAGCAGACAGTTCTCTTACCTGCTGAGCCAGCTCTCCAGCAGTATATACTCTTAAAAACTTACTCATTTCTTCAGCCTCCCCATACCCCCTGTGCTTTGTTTTCATATTTTTCATTTATGGAGAGTATGTGTGCACACACGCATGTGTGTACTTGCTTATATATGTACCACGTGTATAGTGTTCAAGGAGACCAGCAGAGGTCATCAGGTAACCCTGGAAGTTGTGAGTCACCAATTGTGCTAGGCATTGAATCCAGATCCTCTATAAGAATGTCAAATGCTTTTAACTGCTGAGCTATTTCTCCGGCTCCCTTTGACTATATATTGTGTCTGTGTTTTTACTATAAATACGTAGTGTGTGTGCGTGCGTGCGCGCGCTAATGTGGAAGTCAGTAAAAAACTTGTGGAAGTTAGTTCTTTGCTGTGGCAGGTGCATTTACTCACTGAGCCATCTTGCTCTGGCCTAGTAAGAGGTTTTAAACAAAGAAATTTAAGAGCAAAGCTAAATACAACTTAAAACGAAAAAGGCAAGTATAGACTATAAATTGATATTTTACACATTTTTTCCCCTGCCTGCTCTCACCTTTCCCTGTATCCTTTTTACCATTATTTTGTTTCTTGCTCTGGTTGATTTTGCTTTGTCTTAGCCTTCTAGTCCGCAGGAGGGTAGTGAGGAGCTATATAATGTATTTACATGGTTAATACACACATATTGTGGTTATAGTTACTCTCTTCCCCAGTTTCTCTTTGTGTCTGAGCTCAGTGTAGAATTTATACTTTTTTGAGACACCAATTCCCAGTTTTCTCCCAAGTTTTAGTTCTGCTTTCTCATATTCCTTGTAGGTTCATTCTTAATCTGTTCCTCAAATCTACATTTAATGTGTTTGATTGCAAAAATACAAACTATAAGTGCTGACTTGTTTTCTTTAAATAGAATAGACCTGGTCCCCCTAATTCTAATGCTAACATACTTTCAGGATTTTTTTTTCAGACAGGGTTTCTCTGTGTAGTCCTGCCTGTCCTGAAACTCTATATAGACCAGACTGGTCTTGAATTTAGAGAGATGTACCTGCCTCTGCCTCTGGCACCTGTACCACCGTGCTTTGCATGTTAATATCTTAAGTAGAAATAAGGAAAGACAGGACTTCAGTTTGAATTTAGAAAACATCCTTGACTGTGGCAATTAATATTGTTGATTATAAGTGTATCTTACAGATTCTCCTCTCCTCTGTCTGCTTGTCATGTACCATGTTCAAGCATTTTCTTGTACTTAACACATCTTTATTAAACCCTAAATGGTAATGATCCAGCTTCCACCTTGACTTGTTTGTTTTGTTTCTTTTGAGACAGGGTTTCTCTGTGTAGCTTCAGCTGCCCTGAACTTTGTAGACCAGGCTGGCCTCGAACTTACAGAGATCCTCCTGACTCTGCCTCCCTGAGTACTGGGATAACGGGCATGCACCACCATGCCTTGCTTCCAACTTGACTCTTTTTGAGTCCTCTTTCCCATAAGTTATTTTGGCCAATGGCTCACAGTTGTACTCTGAGGGCGTTTGTGTGTAGCTGCTTTGTCGTCAGAATTCCCTGTCTCATTTGTTCAGGAAGGTCCTATGTAATGGAAGTTTCAGTTTCTTTGTATGTTATGAAAATATGTTTTTGTCTTAATTCCAAGTGTGGGACTTTAGTTGGGCTATAGTTTGTCCATGTCTGTTAATTGTCATGTGCGGGGTGTGATCTTTGCCAGCTGGTAATGGCTTTTCACATGCGGAATGGAGAAGGGTGTGGTTATGGACTCTGAGAGTATAAATATGAGGCAGAGAAAGAGATGGTGGTGTGTTTGGTGGCGTCCGGTGTATTTTGGTGTTGGTGTGTGGCATGGAACAGTTTGGAGAGACCAGAGATGGTGTGGCAGTTTGGAGAGACCAGAGATGGTGTGGCAGTTTGGAGTAGACAAACAGATAAGAGAGAAACGCTTTGGGGTACAGCGACAAGGGGGAGCCTGCTAGCTGCGTCTGTGGTTGATGAGGTTGATATAGAGCCCTAAAAGAACCCCTTGACCCTAACTGGCCGGGAGAAGTAAAGGTGTCTGGGCCCCTCTCCCCACTAACCTTTTCTCTCTCCTACTTAAGGTTGGGGGACTGGTGGGAGGGAGGTAGAGGCCTAAACACCCCAAATAAAGTAGAGTCTAGAAAAGACCACTCAGGTGGCTTTCCGCTACAGTCCTACATGTTTGCTTTGAGGCTTTACTGTTTTCTCCAGGTAATCAGTTTCTACCAGTGATTTTCTTGAACTTTAATTTTGTGGAGGGGATTGAACCCAAGGTTACATGCTAGGCATGTGCCCTAATCATGACCTACATCTCTCAGTTACACTCTCAGCATTGTCTCTGGGTTCAGTCCTAGCACTCTTGAAAGTTTTCAGAGTGAATTTGTAAGTTGCAGTTAGCAATTTATTCATTTATCTCACTACAGATTTTTAGAGCCTCTTGCTGATAAAATAGCAAGTTTCCTTATTTTTCACTGTTTGCCCCTGATAACCTCATAGCATCCTCTAGTAGAAGAATGTAGAATGTAGAAAACTCTCTGTAGCTGGCAAAACCACACCAGCTGCCAGAGCATGGGGCAAACATAGTTACCTGCTGTGAAGCAGCCCGATATCCTCACACCTGAGATTTAAACGAAAACATTCCCGTAATATCTCTGTGGGGCTTTTTGAGGTTTCTCTATGTACCCTTGGCTGTCCTATACTCGCTTTGTAGACCAGGCTAATCTCGAACTCTCAGAGATCTGCTTGCCTCTGTCTCCCAGAGTGGAATCACAGGTGTTTGGCTTCAAGACAGGGTTTCTCTGTGTAGCTTTGGCTGCCCTGGAACTTGCTCTATAGACCAGGCTGGCCTTGAACTCACAAAGAGCCACCTGCTTCTGCTTCCCTGGTGCTGGGATTAAAGGAGTGAGCCACCACTTCCTGCTGCTTGCTGTATTTCTTTCTTTTTCTTCTTCTCTCTTTTTTTTTAAACCAAATTTCCCACTACATCTTTGTATATGCTGTTTCATCTTCTTAGGATACTTCTTTCTTTCCTTAGATAATTTTGTGTCTTCCTTTCAATATTCAGGTATCATTTTCTAGGGAAAGTCTTCCCATAAAGTATTATGTGTTGTTTCCTCATGTTTTTTTTTAAATCCTCATGCTTGTTTATGTATCTTTTCTTTAGTCTCTTGGTTATCAGTAAATCTCATTGTATAGATACAACCTTTAGGTGTAATAATAATGGCACTGGTTGAACATTAATGATGTGCCGAATGTAGTAATGTGCAAAATGGTGCTTATATGCTCCTTCAGTTTATTAATACACTAGTCTGTCAGAAGCAGGGGCAGCTGTTGTTATAACTCCTGCTTTCATTTTTTAAAAAGATTTATATATTTTATTATGTATATAATATTCTGCCTGCCTGTACACCTGAACGTCAGAAGAGGGCACCAGACCTCATTATAGTTGGTTGTGAGCCACCATATGGTTGCTGGAAATTGAACCCAGGAACTTGGGAAGAGCAAGCAGTGTTCTTAACCTTTAAGCCATCTCTCCAGCCCATTACTACCCATGCTTAATAGTTGAGGAAACTAAAGTTTCTGTGGTTAGCCTCAAGTCATAGAATTTCTAAGTACTGAGTTTAAGTCCTGCAGTTTAGTTGCAGAGCCTGTACATTAAAAAGCAAAAACAAGGGGCTGAAGAGATGTCTCTGTGGTAAGAGCACTGGCTGCTCTTCTACAGGACCCAGGTTCAATTCCCAGCACCCACATGGCAGCTTGTAACTCCAGTTTCAGGGAATCCAGACATGTATGCAGGTAAAACGCCAATGCACATAAAATAAAAATAAGTGAGTAAAAAATTTTTTTCAGAAATTCTTCAATTTATTTTTTACATTTTAATGAATAATCATTCATAAGCTACAGAGCTTATGGATATTTTTAAGTCTTGGGCTATGGTTAGCTAAAATAGAGTTCTATAGAATATTTGAGTTTTAAGTATGATGGGCATTCTAGAGAACAGATACCAGTTTAGTTCAGTGCATTTACTGAGGTTTTTTTGTTTGTTTTATTTTTTTGAGGCAGGGTTTTGTGTATGTAGTCTTGGCTGTCCTGGAACTCACTTTGTAGACCAGGCTGGCCTCTAACTCACAAAGACCCACCTGCCTCTACCTACCCAGTGCTGGGATTGAAGGTGTGTACCCATCACTATCCTGCTAGTGTTTATTTTTGTACAGATTTTTTAAAAATTATTTATTTCATTTTTAATTGTGTGTTTGTACGTGCATGTGTATGCACGCATATATAAGTGCAGGTGTCCACAGAGTTTAGAAGAGGAAGTCAGAATCAGATCCTCTGCAGTTGGAGTTAGGGGCAGTTTTGAGCTAACTGAAAAGGTGCTGGATCCAAACTCAGGTTGTGTGCAAGTACTCCCTCTTAACAGCTGAGCCATCTCTCCACCCTAAGATCTTTTTTAATTAAAATAGTCTAATGTGTTTTGCTTGCACCTGTGTATGTTGTGTGCATGTGTGTGCCTGGTGCCCATGGAAGCTAGAGGACAGTGTTGGAAATACAGACAGTTGTGATCAGTCATGTACTTGCTGGGAACTGAACCCTGGACCTCTGGAAGAACAGCAAGTGTTTTTAACCATTTAGCTGTCTTTCCAGCTTGGAGAACTGGTGCTCTAGAAGGCCCTGTGTTCTCCCAGAGTTTCAGTAGCAGCTGTAGAGTCAGGACTGAGACTAGGGTTCCTGACTGCAGTTCAGGACTTCCTCAGCTGTGGAAATATGATATTGCTAAGACTTACCAAAAAAAAAAAAGGAACTTTAAAGAGAATGCTGTTTTCTTTGTAGTCTGGTTTCCAGTGGCTAAATTGTTTAACACAAAGAGATATAATTTCTTAGGACAAAATCATTCCTTGATTGCTTAAATGTCTTACCACTTATTTGCAAGTTCTAGCTTGTTTATCTAGGATTTAACACATTTCATGGAACTTTTAATCGATTTTTAAACTTGGAATGTGTTTTATTTCTTACAGACAAGGGGTAGGCTACTGAAGGAGTATTTTACATTATTAGTATATAGATAACCCAAAATATGGCATTTTTTAGAAATGTAGTCAAAAGCATTTGTTCTTTATGCTCATGATTCCATCTTTATGACAGGAATTGCCATTTTAGATGTGTGGGTTTTGTTTCAGATTTCTCATAGGCTTTAAAGTAAGTAATGTGTGTTTCACATTTTTTTCAGGGGTTATTTTTATTTAATTTGTATAGATTTTTTCATCTGCATGTATGTGTTTACCATGTGTGTGCAGTGCCCATGGAGGTCAGAAGAGGGCATCAGATCCTCTGTAACTATAATTACAGACAAATGTAGTTTATTGGAACCAAATCTGGGTCATCTGGAAAAGCAGCCAATGCTTTGACCACTGAGCTTGCTTCCTAGCCCTTTAAAGTTTTTGTTGTTGGTCATGGTTTTGTTTTTAATTTTTAAGATTTATTTTATGTGTCAGTATTTTGCCCCAGTGTGTGGACGATGGCTACAGAGATTAGAAACAGATATCAGATCTGGTTGTGGACGGTTGTGATGTCATCATGTGTGTGCTGAAAGTTAAGCTCTTTAACTTCTAAGCCAACTCTCCAGCCCTTCTCAACTATTTTAAAACTTTGGGTTTTTTTTTTTTTTGGAGGGGGGTAGGCAAGATGGCTTAGCAGGTAAAGATGCTTGTTGACAACCTGAATTCAATTCTGGAACCCACTTAAAGGTGTGGTTCTTTAACCTCCACAAAAGTGCTGTGCTCTGTGACACCCCCCCCATTACAATAATAGTCAATTAGTGAAATTAGTTTTCCTTGTTAAAGCTAATTATATTTAAACATTAGGAAAAAGCTGGGTGGTGAATCTCTGATTTCAAGGCAGCCTGGTTTACAGAGTGAGTTCCAGGACAGTCAGGACTATGTACTGGCTGGTTTTGTGTATCAACTTGACCCAAGTTAGAGTCATCAGAGAGGGCTCTGTTTTAATCTCAGGTGTAGGGATACGAGGCTGCTTCACAATAGGTGACTGATTTGCCTCGTGCTCTGCCTTGCTCTGTGGTTTTTCTAGCTGCAGATAGTTTCTGCTGTATGTGAAGTTTGGAATTCTGGTGACTTTTCAGAGGGTATATAAATGCTAGATCCCTGAGAGAGGGGTTTGTTGCTGTTTCCTGGTTAGTGGTTAGATTCTGTTGGTTGCAGTTTGTCAAGTAATTGAAAAGAAATGAGAAAAAGAAATTAGATATCCTGATGGTGAAAGTTAAACTTGCTCCAAGGAATTTTCTGTGCCCTTAATCAACAGGAAGTAGTCTGATCATAATTTCACCCCTCTGTCCTTTTTTCTCTCCTATCTAGTGTTAGGGGGTTAAAAGAGGGTGGAAGAGAGAATGGAAGCCACAGAGTAGCAAACGCTAGCTTCAAATGGCACCAAATGTGGAGCACTAGATACTGCAAGACTTTCTTGGACCTGCCAGTGGTTTAAATGAGGCATGGAAACTCCTCATAGGGTTTAAAGCTTAGGCCTTTTGCTGCGTCAGTTTCCCAGCAACTATTTAAATTTTACCCAACTATTCTATCAATACTGCAACCCACCACGTGGTTCTTTACCTCTCTGTTCCACCCCTTCCTGTTTTTATTCTCCCACCTCATCTTGCCAGTTTGCATCTCCTTGAAGCCCTTCCTGCCCCTGCAATAGCCATCCTTATGGCAACCAATCAGCAGTGAGACGACAGCAGACACATCTTGTAGATTGCCTGTAGGCTTAGAGGGATGTCTGCCCTTTAAGTGTCTGAGCAGGGGTGGAAGGGACAAGTATTTACAAATATAAAACTGACTGGGCGTGGTGGCGCATGCCTTTGATCCCAGCATTCAGGAGAAAAGCAAAGGCAGATCACTGAGTTCTACAAAGCGAGTCCAGGACAGCCAAGGCCACACAGAGAAACCCTGTCTTGAAAAACCAAAATAATTCAAGTATAACACTGGTGATGAGTCATAGAAATGACAGTACCAAAATCCTGCTAGCACTTAGCCCTCTAGAGGTACAGAATTACTAACTGAAAATACAGAGACACACAGTCACAGTGTGAAGGAAAGTCACCCTGGGTTCTGTAAGAAGGCAGGCTGAGCAAGCCAGTAAGCTGCACCCCTCTGTGGCTTCTTGCATCAGCTCCTGTTTTCAGGATTCTGCCTTGCTTGAGTTCTTGTTCTGACTTCCTTTAATAAGGAGCAGCAGTATGGAAGTATAAGCTAAATCAACCCTTTTCTCCCCAACTCGGGTTTTTGGTTATGGTATTTCATCACAGCAATAGACACCCTGACTGACAATTATTTTATACTTAAAACTGAGTAGAGAGTGGTAAATGAATAATGGTTTTGGTTTCTTTTGATTTCGAGGGAAAAGCCAATTTTTAAGTTTAAATGACAGCAACTAAAGAAAGGTGATAGTTTCTCCTTCAACATTCTGACTCACTGTATCCTACAACTGCGTTCCTCCCCCTCATGCTTGTGTGGCATGGAGATGGAAGACTGGGACACATCTCTTTGTTCATTCTCTTTAGGCCTCCGTTCAAGACAGTGTTTAGAGAGGAGATGGGGAGGTTAGTAAAGGTCTTATGGAAGGCTGTGTGGAACTTTAAATACTCAAACAATTTTTTCTACGCTCTTCCAAATATAGGAATAAGAAACAGTATCTGTATTGTGAAGAAATGTTTTTTCACTCTAGAGTTAAAAAATAAATTGGCTATTGATTAAAACTACTAGGAGCGGCTCTCCTTTTCATGGCACCTCCTTGGTAGTCCACTGTGTCAGGGTGAAGCTGAATATCTCCTTCCCTGCCACTCGCTGTCTGATACTCATTGGGGTGGACTGTGAGCGCACGCTTCATACATTCTATGAGAAGCTCATGGCTACAGAAATAGCTATTGCTCCGCTCCCTTGGCAGCCCCTCTGGCTTTGTCTTCTGACAACCATGGCCAAGTCTCCCCAATTGTCCCAGCTTCTGCATGGCTTCTTGGTACCCGCCAGCGGTTTGTTCCCACCTCCTTTTTCCTGCCTCAGCTAATAGGCCATTAGCCTTTTATTGACAGTGATGCTTCCATACAGACACAAGAGATTCCTTCTACAGTGTTCACCTTAGTATTTTCTGCATTCATCCTTTTTGGGTCTCGGTGATGCACGCCTATAATCCCAGCACTCAGCAACACGGTCGCTGTCCGATCTCTGTGAGCCTGGTCTACTAAGTGAGTCCAGGACAGCCAAGGCTACACAGAGAAACCATCTCGAAAAAACAAAACAAACAAAAGCCATCCCTTTTGTGTTTTAAGAGTGTACTATTATGTGACTTTCTCATATTTTGTTCACTCATTTACCAGTTGTTGGACATAAAGTTTGTTTCTACTTTTTGTTAGGAAAATGCTGTCAGCATTTGTATTGTAAGTCTTTTGTGAATCTTTTTAGTCTCTAAGAGTGGGATTGCTGGGCCATAGAGTGAAAAAGAGCTTAGGGTTTTATTTGATCTTAATTCCATGAACTGTTGTTAACTAAAAGCTAATTTTATACCACATACAATCTTTGTGCTTTGAAATAGGCACCAACAACAAAACTGCAGAGTGCACCCCTAAAATTCTAAGATTTAGGAGATAGAGATTGGCAGATCTCTGTGACTTTGAGGGCTGCATAGTGAGGCTGTCTTTAAAAACACAGCTTTAAACACACACACACACACACACCTGGCTGTGGTGGTCCATACCTTTAATTCCAGTGCTTTGGAGGCACAGGCTAGTGAATCTATGTGAGTTCAAGGCCAGCCTGGTCTATATAGAGAGCTCCAGGACTACACAGAGAACTTCTCTCAAACCCTCTCTCCCAAGAAATAAAGAAAGAGTAACTTGAAATTATTCGTTTAAACATACATAAAACAAACAAAATGTCGAATGCCCTATTAATAAAACTTTGGGAAGACATTTTTCTTCTTAAAAAAGATTCATTTATTCATTTATTATGTATAGTGTTCTGCCTGCATGCATGGCTGCACACCAGAAGAGGGCACCAGACCTCATTACAGATGGTTGTGAGCCACCATGTGGTTGCTGAGAATTGAACTCAGGACCTTTGGAAGAGCAGCCAGTGTCTTAACCTCTGAGCCATTTCTCCAGCCTGGGAAGACATTTTTCAACAGTAATTAATTGTTAGTAGTTTTTTGTTTTTCTGAGATGTAGTTTCTCTGTGAAGCCTTGGCTGTCTTGGACTCACTTTGTAGACCAGGCTGGCCTTGAACTCACGGAGATCTGCTTGCCTCTGCCTCCCTGAGTGCTGGGATTGCAGGCATGTACCACCACATCCAACTAAAGTTTATTCTTTGAGTGTTTTGCTTCTGTGTATGTGTGTGCTTAGTGCAAAAGTTCCAGGTTATTAATAATTTTTATGACTAGGAGCTGACCCTCCTGCTTAATGCTTCAATTTGAAGTCCCCAACATTTAGCAAGATGCCTGGCTGAGTAGATGCTTAGTCAGTGTTCTGAAACTGAACATAAAATTCTAATTACTTGTAAGTATTTATAGTATACCAATAGAATCCTCTGTGCTAGGGATGATGTACTGAACAAAGCAAAGACTATGTGGAGTTGACATTTTTTATTATCTAATAATCAAAACTAGGAAATACATAGTCTGATAAGTGTTACTAGTCTTATGTAGGCTTGGGGATTGTATAGAAAAAGAATGGAAGAGTAGTAATATGCCCTTCGGCCCAGTTACTTGGGAGACTAAGGCTGGAGAATCATGAGTTTGAGGTCAATTTAGGCTGTGTAGGAGATCTGTCTCCAAAAGTCAAGGACTAGAAGTGTAACTTAGTGACGTCATGTGGTTGGCTGCTATATATACAACATCCTGTGTTTGTATGTGTGTGGGGATCCCAGCTATTACCTTATATTATGTTCAAAAACTCCAAGTAGAGTCTGAAATCCAGATGTTTTGAACAATTGCAAATTTTCACACATGTGCAGTTATTAGGGTGTTTGGATTTTGGATCATAAGATTCTCAGTTTCTGAAAGACTATGTAGTGCTTCCTTAAGATTCAGCTCTAGCACTCCTAGACATATATCTAAAATATGTTCAAGTACACAATAAGAACATTTGCTCAACCATGTTCAGCTTTATTCGTAAAGCTAGTGGAGCAGCTTTATTTGTAATAGCTAGAACCCGGAAACAACCTAGATGTCCCTCAGTTGAGGAATGGATATAGAAATTGTGGAGTACATTTACACAGTGGAATACTGCTCAGTAATTAAAAACAAGGAAATCATGAAATTTGCAGGCAAATGGTGGGAACTAGAAAAGATAATCCTGAGTGAGAAGCAGAAAGACATGCATGGTATATGCTCACTTATATGTGGATATTAGACATATAATATAGGATAAATATACTAAAATCTGTACACCTAAAGAAGCTAAACAAAAAGGAATACCCTAGGTAAGATGATCAATCCTCACTCAGAAAGACAAACGGGATGAACATTGGAAGAAGGAGATAACAGGAAACAGGACAGGAGCCTACCACAGAGGCCCTCTGAAAGACTCTACCCAGCAGGGTATCAAAGCAGATGCTGAGACTCATAACCAAACTTTGAGCAGAGTGCAGGGAATCATTTGAAAGAAAGGGGAGGTCGTAAGACCTGGAGAGGACAGGAGTTCCCCAAGGAGATCAACACAGGGGTCTTTTCTCCAAGAACCATTCATTGCTATAACCTAGACAACCTAGAACCCTGCTCAGATGTAGCCCTTGGCAGCTCAGTATCCAAATGGGTTCCCTAGTAATGGGAACAGGGACTGTCTGTGACATGAACTCAGTGGCTGGCTTTTTGATCGCCTCCCCCTGAGTGGGGAGCAGCCTTACCAAGCCACAGAGGAGGACAGTGCAGCCAGTCCTGATGAGACCTGATAAGCTAGGGTCAAATGGAAGGGGAGGAGGACCTCCCCTATCAGTGGACGTGGAGAGGGGCATGGGAGGAGATGAGGGAGAGAGGGTGGGAATGGGAGCAAATGAGGGAGGGGCTACACCTGGGATACAAACTGAATAAATGTAATTAATATAAAAATAAAAATTTAATTTAAAAAGTGAGTGAAAACATCACTGTTTTGTACAATTAAAATAATGCAATTTTAAAAATATGAGCAGTTTATTTCTGAACATTTTCCACTTAGAAATTTCAGACTAATGTTGACTGCGGATAAGTGAAAACCAAGAATGTGAAACTGCCACACTACTTTTAGTTGGGCAAAAAGTGTTTTGTTCTTGTTGTTGAGATAGGAACTCACTTTAGTCTTGATAGCCTAAAACTTTGAAAGATCCTTTTGCTTCTGCCTGCCAGTCCTAGGGTTAAAGGTGTGTACCACCATGCCACCTTATTCTCCGGGTATTTATTCTCTGTCAAGTGTGTATCTCCCGTTCCATAGGCCGTCTCTTCATGCTAGTGATGTTTCCTTTTGTGTGTAGGAACTTTTAGTTTTATCAAGTCCCATTTGTTTAATTCTTATTTCCTGAGCTATTGGAGACACATTCACAAAGTGCTTATTTATGCCTAAAAGTAGCCTTTATAAAAATCAAGAAATTAAGTACTACCTACTAGGGTCTGGAGAGGTAGCTCAGATGTCAAGAGCACTTAGTATTCTTGCACAGAGGATCAAGGAGGTTCTCAGCACAGACATGAGAGCTCACAACTCTCACTCCAGTTCTAGGGGATCCCACACTCTCTTCTGGCATCCTAGAGCTCCTCTATGCATGAGAAACATCAGTTCACACAGGCATGGATACATACACATAAAAATAACAAATCTGAAACTATACACTAAGAGATAACCCAATCAATAAATGGACCAATGAATTAAACATTTCTAATTCTTAGCTATCAAAACCACATTGAGACTGCTCTTATCTTACCCCAGGTCACTGTTTAAAAAATAAAATACACATACATATACACACAAATGTGGGGGGATTTGAATTAGTCCATATATTCTAGAAGTCATTGAGATTCCTAAAGGAATTAAAACTACATACCATCCTGGTATACCACTCTTCGGTGCTATACTCTAGGTATGAAAATGAGCGTAGCACAGAGATACCTGCAGTGTTGGGTATGTTGTTTCAGACTTTCAGTAGTCACAGTAGCTCAACTGTGATATTGGATTAGGTGCCTCTCAGTGGGATAAGGAATGGATAAGGGATGTGATATAAGTATATGTTACACATGTACAAAAATGTTATGGTGAAACCATTGTTTTATTTTTACCAATTTCAGTATATTCAGAAAAGTATAAGACATGGGGCTATTTTTGAAGAGGAAGGTAATGACTAGGATGGAAAGGGAAGTGGAAGATGGGAATCCAGTGAAATGTGAAAGTGCAAAGCATTATTCTGTCTAACCAATATACTAATTTTAAAACATTTTTGTTTTGGCACTGTCTACATAATCAAGTTGCATTGGGCTTATTAGGCCAGCATATTAGCTTATAAGACTCCATGAACCTATTTCTTAAAATGAATATATTCCAGTATATAAATTATAATAAGCTTACCGTTTATTTTTAGTGCTAGGATCCAACGCAGGCCCTTATTCAGGATTGCACGCGCGCACACACACCTCTTGACCGAATCCGTGCCTGTGAAGTTTATTTCTGTTTTATGCTTTTGGCTTTTGCTAGTTCCAGGTGTTCTTTGGGTAAAGCAACTTGCAACTGCTATTGTTCTCCTGTAAATATTTGGATTATCTCATTTGGGCTGTATGTTTTTGTTTTTAATACTGTCCTCATTTAAGCTATGAAGATGGACATGCTTCACAGTCTGAATCAGATATCCTTCAGAGACAGACGTTCACAGCCTCTCATCAGCTTCCTGGATATGCCACCACTCCTCAAGCAACAGGTAATAGTTCTTTTGTTAATAATATTGTGATTTGGGGTCTTTTGAGTGAATAAGAAGAAAAATCAGCTTTCACATTTTGGTTTATAATATGTAAAACATCTATGCCATGGAGATGTTAAAATGAAAGGGAGATAAGGTTTGGCTTTAATGATACAGCATCTATGTAATTAATAAATGAGTACATTTTTTTCTTTTTTGTACCTCGGGAGGCTTAAAATATACTTAGCCAGAGCCAGGCATAGTGGTGCACACCTTTAATCTCAGCACTCAAGAGGCAGATGTAGGTGCATCTCTTGTGAGTTCAAAGCCACCCTTGGACAGCCAGACCTACATAGTGAGACCTTGTCTCAGAAACAGCAACATTATACACACAGCCAATATAGTATTTGTTTTCTTTTCAAAATAAAACAGATTTGGTAGATGTAAATTTGGGGCCTGCTTTTCAGAAATTACTTTTTAAAATAAGACCAGGAATCTGCCTTTATTTAACTGAACATTTTTACTTGGAGATAATTCTACCTTAGGTCTTTGGGGAACACTTTATGTGAGTACAAGCAACACTAACTAGTACTAACACTAGAGACTCTCCTGTGATGAAGCTGCTTCATCAGGAACTCTTTAACACAGGTTAGGGCTCCATCCTGCCAGGCAGATGTTTAATAACCCTCCCATTTTCACAATTTGAAAATTGTCTAAATAACACTAGTTAAAATGAAATAAAATGTTGTAGTCTTATGTCTGTACTAGTGTGGCTGTGAGGGTTATTGATTATTGATTTTTCTAATGCACCTTAATATCTGGAACTTTCTATAATTTTAAAAATAAAAGAATTCATTGGGGCTGGAGAGATGGCACAGAGGTTCAGAGCACTCGTTGCTCTTCCAGAGGTCCTGAGTTCAATTCCTAGCACCCACATGGTTGCTCACAACCATCTATAATGGGATCTGGTGCCCTCTTCTGTAGTGCAAGCAGAACACTGTGTACTTAATAAACAAATCTTAAAAAAAAAAAAGAATTTATTAATAGCTGAACTTCAGTTTTTGCTTGAAAATTTTTTTTTAACAAATCTCAGTATTTAGCCTTGAATTGATGATTCTCCTGCCTTGAATTACGTGCAGGCATTGTCACACTCAGCCTAGAAATTCTTTTTCACATTGATTAAAATAAAGACATTGAAGCTGGGCGGAGTGGCACGTGCCTTTAATCCCAGTGTTTGGGGAGGCAGGGGGAGTTCAAGGCCGGCCTGGTCTGCAAAGTGAGTCTAGGGCTGCCAAGGGTATTCAGAGAAACCCTGTCCAAAAAACGGACAGACAAAAACCAAAAAAAAAAAGAAAACTAACAAGTTGCCAGGTGGTGTGGCTCACACCTTTGATTGCAGTGCATGGGCGGCAGAGGCAGGCAGACCGCTCTGGGTCATTCCAGGCCGGCCTGGTCTACAGAATGAGTCCAGCACAGCCAGCGCTACACAGAGAAACCCTGACTCAAAAACCAAAGCAAGGAAACAAAAGAAACAAACAAGTTCATACTGAAGGTTTGATAATTACAAAAGATAAACTCAGTTTATATTTTATATTTTATATTTAAAGTAGCTCCTTACCAGTTTGACAGGAGCAAAAATTAAGCTTTATATTAATGTCTTCATGGGTAGGTTGGCAATAATATGCCTTAGTAATTGAGAAAATTTGCTGCTTTTCTGGAGGACCTGAATTTGACACACATCAAGTGGCTTACAACCATCTGTACTTCCAGCTCCAGGGGATCTGCTGCTTCTGGCCTCGTTGGGCACATGACCTCAGTGCATGTGTGTGTGTGTGCATGCACACATTCATAAATAACGGAACTAATAAAAACAAAAGTTTTTTTTATTTTCGTTTTTCAAGATAGGGTTTCTCTGTAGCCTTGGCTGTCCTGGGCTCGCTTTGTAGACCATGCTGGTCTTGAACTCACAGAAATCTGCCTGCCTCTGCCTCTCCCAAAGTGCTGGGATTATAGGTCCTGAAATGTGTAGTCTTTTCCTGACATTACATTATTAATTCATAGTTTGGTTTTTTTTATGTACATTAGTGTGAAGGTGTCAGATTCCTTGGAGTCAGCATTACAGACAGTTGTGAGCCGCCATGTGGATGCTGGGAATTGAGCCTGGGTCCTTTGGAAGAACCTATAGTGCTCTTAACTACTGAGCCATCTCTCCAGCCCTAATAGTTCGATTTTTCATAACAATTATGTGTCTTTTGTTGTTGGACAGTTCACAAAAAGTCAATATTTGGAGTGCAAGAGATTTCTTCAGTGAATGTAATTTGGTTAAAAAAAAAAAAGAAAGCCTTACAGAGTTAACATTTCTATTATTTTTTTCATTTATTTTGTTAGATATAAGCAATCATTAGTCTTAATTTTAATATTTTGTACATTTTGCTTTATTTTGTTTTAGGAATTTGGAGTAAATTAATTGCTAGAGGCATCTTAATTTTCATATGGCATTTGTCCGATTCTGTATGTGTAAACTCACCTATTTTAAGTGTTATATATATAAATTCCGTGTCTTTCAGAACAAGCTAATTTTAAGTATAATTTAAAAAATTTACATACAGATCTAATTTGTGAGGCTTTTTAGCCCATAGACAGACATTTCAGTGTGCTGAGAGCTGTCAACATTTATGTAAATATCTATGCTATAATTACATAGGGGTTTCTGTGTGCTTTCTTCATAGGCATGCATTCCTCAGCAGCAACTGAGCTGTTCGTTTCAGGACCCTTGCCAACCACTGGAACGCTTCCACCACCAGCCCTGTCTGCTTATCAGCATCCAGCTACCTTTAGCAATAGAAACTTTGTGACCACCTCACCTTTGGTGCTTCAAGATTCATCTTTTAACACTACATCAAATGGAATTTTAAACCCTCATGACCCTTTGCTACAAATTAAGACTTCCCAGGGAACTGTTCCAACTGCTTTGGCATTTGAGCGCCTGGGCAGTTCTGCACTAAGTAATAGCATACCACCTCAGTCTTCAACATATCGCTCAGCACAAGAGTCAGCACCCCATCTTTTACAACCTCAATTTAGTTTGTTGCCTTCAACACTTGGGGGAGCCCAGCAAACCCCTCAAGCCTACAGTTCAGCTCTTTTTACTAGTTCTGCTGCTTCCGTTGAAAGAGCCCTTCTTCGAGAATGTAGTGTTATTAAACACCACCAGCGGCCTTCAGTTACCCAGTCTATTCAGGCACAACTGACTGGTTCACAGCATCCCTTACATAGTTACCTATCAAGTGCAAGTATTGGTAATTTTCAGGAAACATCCAGGCAGTCTTTATCCTGTAGCTCAATTCGAGATTCTACTCAGGTGAGCAATGGAGTATTGCAGCAGAAGACCACTCATGTCTCAGCAGACCTTGCTCAATCTTACTCATCTATAATTCCATCATCAGGCTATGTACCTTCTGCTACAAAAGTAGATGGCTGTTCTACAAAACAACCACTAACATCAGCTACAATTCCGAAGCCTCAAAGTGTAATTCCTCCTGTGCAAACACTAAACTATTCTAAACCTTTACATAACCAGAGTTCGGTAATATCAGGTCAAGCACAAATTTATTCTACAGCACAGCTACCAAGCCTTTTATCAGTCAGTCAGTCCCAAAATTATGGTTTAGTGCAGCCACATAATGTGCCATCAATTGTTCATTCACAAGTTTATAGATCCAGTAGGGTTGAGAAATTGCCGTCCTTATACAAAACATTGACTTTTTCTGGATCATCTCAGCCTGTAACCTCTGAAAACCAGACACTTAGTTATTCATCCAATCAGCAAGAGGTATTATCTTTAGTTACAAATGAGAATTACCCTGCTCAAACAAGAGACCTATCATCAGCCAGCCAGTCTCAAGATTATTCATCCGGTCACTCTCAGGGTTTATCACCAGTTAGCCAAACACAAGTCAATTATTCATCTCAGTCACAAGTTTTGTCAGTTGTTAGCCCTTCAGAAAGCTATGCGTCAGGACAGTCTCTGACATTAACAGCCTCTTCTCTTTCTTATTCTTCTGCCTCTCGGGGTCAGAGCTTGCCAGATTCTAGCCCAACACCAAATTATATATCTATGCATTCATCCCCAAATGCTCAGACCCAAGGATCTTCACCTCCTCAGCCCCAAAAGTTTTTGCCTACTGTGCAGTCGTCTTTTGCATCCTCTGCTTGTGGTCAGCCATTACAGAATAGCATACCTTCCCCTGATCCAAAGTCTTACGCTGAGAGAAAAATTGACTCAAATGTGTATTCATCTTCAAAGCAAGATGATTTTCCAATGCAAAAATTACAGGCCCTGCAGTCACAAGCATCTCTTGAGTCATCAAGCCAAAGGCTAGCTGATGGGGAAGTAAGTGCTCATGAGGCTGTTTATAAGACACCAAAGGCAGATGATTGCTATTCTCAGAATGTGACCAGAAATAACTCCCACCTTGAAGACCAACTTGGAGTTGCTCTCCAGGGTTCAAAACAAGAAAACATGATTGCCTCAGTGACGCATCTTAACCAGCAAAGTGGCCAGCCCAATAATCCGGTAGTCCCTGATCTCAAGAAGGCAACTAATATACTGCAAACTCCACAGATAAGCTTGAACACTAAAGACCTCAACCAGCAGCACCCTCTCATACACAATATGCATGAAGCAAAGGTTCAGGAACAGCACGATCAAATAATTGGTGCCTCATCTCAGATACAGATTCCAAATCATGCTTTAGGGCATAGTCATCAGGCTCTTCCTAATACACCAGTCCTTTTAGATTCTGCCTGTGACTTACAGATTCTTCAGCAGGCTGGGATTCTACAGGCTAGCCTGGGACAAGCAAAGGCATCCTTACAAGTACAACGTGTTCAGAGTCCTCAACAGATAGTCCATCCTTTCCTTCAGATAGATGGTCATATCATCCAGAGCAATGGTGAGCATACTCAGCAGCAGCTCCATCCTCAGAATTCTGATATGATGAAGCTGGACCTCCCTGAATCTTCAAAACCTCTGCAGCAGCTAACAAGGAAGGGCCCCTTCAGTGAAGCCAGTCACCATGACTCAAAGAGTCAGTTTGTTTCTCTGGGGTCAATATGCTTCCCAGAGGCAATGCTTCTTAGTGACGAAAGAAACATTTTGTCAAATGTCGATGACATCTTAGCAGCTACAGCAGCAGCTTGTGGGGTTACACCTTCTGATTTCTCCAAGTCGGCTTCAAATGAAACCATGCAGGCTGTTGAAGGTGGCGACTCTAAGTCTCATTTTCAGCAGTCATTAGATGTCAGGCATGTGAGTTCAGATTTTAACTCCATAACAGCTACAGTAGGAAAGCCACAGAATATTAATGACATTTCCTTAGATGGAAGTCAGGTTACTGTAAACCTTTCATCAGTACCCACTGTTCAGTCAAAAACAGTCCTTGATCAACAGCACATGGAAACACCTACTCAAAATATGCCAACTAAAGTACCTTCAGCCATGGTTGGACCAGGTCATGAAGTCCAGGAACAAAGTTCTGACCCATTCAAGAAACAGTTGGCTATAAATCACGAGACTAAAGAAGATAATGAGATTCCTGTTGACAGTGCATTGAGTAATAACAGAAGTCAAGAGTTTGTCTCTAGTAGTCAGAGCATAAGTGGAGAAAATGCGGCATCTGAGAGTGATATTACCCTAGTGGGTGATGACAGTGGTGTGTCAATGAACCATAGAAGGAGCACACTTGCACTGCTTGCCATGGCCCAACCTGGGGATGCAGCCAGTGGTAAGACAGAAGATGAAAAACAAGATGTAACGTATTTTAACCTTCCAAAGAAAAAAGCTAAGGGAAATGGGCAAGGCAAAGAGGAAGAGGATAGTCAAAAACAACTGAAAAAGTCTGCCCAAGGGAAGCGCCAAAACCCTAGGGGGACAGACATATATTTACCATACATTCCACCTTCCTCAGAAAACTGCGATGAAGGTTACCAGCATCAAGAAAAGATGAGGCGGAAGATCAAAGAAGTAGAGGAAAAGCAGCCAGAAGTCAAAACAGGATTTATTGCTTCTTTTTTAGACTTCCTGAAGTGTGGGCCCAAGCAGCAGTTTTCCACCCTTGCTGTTAGAATACCTAATAGGACCAGACGGTCAGGAACCCAAGTCACCCGTACTCTCTGTCCCCCACCACTTGCAAAGATGTCACCTGCAACACCTGCATTGTTAGCATCTGAGACTGCAGTGGTCAGTGCATCAGAAAAGGCTGACAATGAACTTAAAAATTCAGAACAGTCATCTTCATTTTCTTCTGATGAGGAAGATCCTGGCATGTGTGGCCATGATACCTATAAGAACACCTCTACTCCTTTAACTGCGTTGGAAGCTACTTCTGATAAAACAAAAAAAACAGGTAAAGTTTTAAACAGATTTATAGCTATCACATCCCATATTAGTTTTCTAGGTATGGCATGCATTTTAAAAACTTTTTAGTTCTATGCAGTTCTGCAAATATATCTTAGGGACAAGGAGATATCTTAGGGATTTGCTTTTTGACTTTTGCTTGCATGTAGGATTTTGGTTATGCCACAGAGAATCACCTTACACAGTCTGGTGTCTGCAATTCTCCAAGCATAGACATTTGAAGTTAGTTTTGGAGTAGGAAGTGTTGTGCAATATAGGTTCTCTGTTTTCTTAATATCTCAGTTTTACCCGAAGATTGGCATTTTAATATTAGCTGTGGTTGTATACAAAATGCATATGAATCTGGCTAAGAATTCTGTGCTTCTTTCTAACTGTATTCCCAAATCTGGAGATAGACACTTCATGTTTTCCTTCAATTAACAGAAGAAAGTACCTTCGATAAACAGTTGACAAGAAAGTATACTTTTTTTTTTTTGAGTTGGGTCTCACTATGTAGACCAGGCTGACCTTGAACTCTGAGATGATGTTAAATGTATGAGCCACCAGTGCAGCTACAATTTCCTATTTTAAGGAAAATATTATAACAGTGCATACAGCCATTACCTCTGTGGCAGGAACAAGGGTTAGGAGATGTGCACACAAGATTGAGCTGGAGAGATGTCTCAGCAGTTAAGAGTACTTACTGCTTTCCCAGAGGATGTGGGTTTGATTCCTCTAGTACCCATGCTGGGAGTAACACAGTGACGTGTTAACTTCAGCATCCATGTGGTAACTGACAACCACCTGTAAGTTCATGTAGGGGATCTGATGCAGTTGTGAACAGTTACAGACAGTTGTGAACCACCTGACGTGGGTGCCAGAATTGGTCCTCTGGAAAAGCATTCAGTGCTCATAATTGCTGGGTCAGCTTTCCCACCCTTTTTTCTTATTCTTTAGGTTGTCTCTTCATTCTTGCAGTTGTTTCCTTTGCTGTACTGAAGCCTTTTGATTCTGTACAATCCTACTTGTCATTTCTCCCATTTTCCCCCTGTATTGGAAACCTAATCTGAGTCCTAACCTGTTTCTATGTTTTGAAGTATGTGCGTGCTTGCTTTCTTTTCTTCCTTCGTTTTTGACATTTATTTTGTATGTACATGTTGGGAGGGATATACGCATTCCACAGTGCACATGTGGAAGTCGGGGGAGCAATTTGTGGGAGTTGTCTTTTTTCCCCCAACGACTGAACTCGAGCTCTTTTTTTTTCCCCTTTGATGATTTCAAAGTTTTGTGTTTTCAGTTAAGCTCTTTCATCTCCTGTGAATTAATTTTTGATAGGGTTAAAAAGTAGTGATGTAGTTTTTCTTCCAAATGTGCTATCCAGTTTTCCCAGCACCGCTCTTTGAGGAGGCTGTCCTTTCTCCAATGAGTGTCTCTCGCACCTTTGTTGAAATCCAGGTCACTCCGGCTGTGGGTCTATTTTTGTGCCAGTTCCATGTTTTTGTTAGTGGTGTGATCTGAAGTCTGGGATTATGTTATTTCTGGCATTGCTCCTTGTGCTCAGGTATTCTTTTGCTGTTGGAACATAAGGACCTCCAACATAAAGACCTCCAACAGGCTTGGGGGTTTTCCAATTTTATTTCTTTGAAGAAGACTATTGAGTGTTTTGAGGGCTTTGTTTTTAGATTCGGTCTTTTGTATTCTATGCTGAAGATGACCTTGAACTTGTGATCTCCCTGCCTCTACTTCCTGAGTGCTAGTGCATGGGCACATGCCCCATGCAGTGTTGAGAATGAAACCCAAGGTTTTTACACAAGCTGAGCAAGCAATCTTCTACATCCTGTGCTGTCTCATTGGAGTTGTGATAATGACTGTACTAAACTGGGTTTTTATTCTATGTTTCCTTATTATCAAAATCTTAATTCTTTCCCTTGTCTTCCTTTGCTGTTATAATCTCCTTTTTGGTTCTTAAGTACTTAATTATTATATTTTCTGTCTAGTGAATGATACTTAAGTTTTTACATTTCTTTATACCATACACTGGGCATATCACATTAATTGTATTTATAATAATCAGTTTTTAAATGATTTGTTATTTCGGTTTTGATTTTTTTTTTAATTTTATGTATATGGATGTTTTGCTTGTATGTATGACTGGTACCCATAAAACCATCTTTCTAGCTTCATTGATTTCCTTTTTAACCAAAGAGCTGTGAGTAGTGGTCAAACATTTTTCTATTAAATGGTACCTTATTATTTTAAAAATTAATATATGGTTTTATTTTACCTAGTTTAAGCTCAGTTGTATATATAAAAATGTTATGGAAAAAAATCTTTTGAGACAAGGTTTTACTATGTAGCCCTGGCTGTCTGGAACTCACTACGTAGACCAGGCTGGCCTTGAACTCACAAATCCACCTGTCTCTGTCTCCCATATACTGGGATTAATGATATACAGCACCATACCTTTTAGAATTTTATGAATTTTGTGAATGGCCTGGTAAAAATTCCACGAGTTCAAAGTACAAGCAAATACTTGGTATTATTACTTGGTATTATTATAATACTCAGATATTTTCTATATCTTTTAAATTTTTTCTAAAGAAGCCAGCAGGTGTAGTGGTGTACATTTTTAATTCTAGAACTTGGGAGGCAAAGGCAGGCAGATATCTGTGAGTCCGAGGACAGCCTAGCCAGGACAGCCAGATCTATATATATATATAGTAATGCATTACTACTACCAGTCTTGGGAAAATAAATAGAAATTTTCAAAAGAAAGAAAATAAATGTATATTCTTGGAGGAAAACATTCCACCTAGAATTTCTCAGAGGGTCAGATGAGATGATTCGGTGAATCAGGCTCAGACTACCAAGAAGTCTGAGTTTAATCCTGGAACCCATGTACAGCTGGAAGGAAAGAAGTGACTCCTCCAAACAAGCACTGTAGTGTGCAAGCACAAGCACACACGCGCAAGTATATCAATATTTGTGATTTTTTTTTTAAGATTGGGTTATATACTTAATAGATAGCATATTCTCCTTTTCTGTGTTACTTATTTTTGTAGTACTGAAGATAGATTCCAAGGCCTAGCACATCCTAGGCAAGTATTCTACCACTAGCTTGTATCATCAGTGGGAATTTACTTGAAATATTTTGAACTTCTGTGACTGGACACTTTTTTTTTTTTTTTTTGAGACA
Organism: Pachyuromys duprasi; assembly: GCA_028658305.1. Lineage (NCBI taxonomy): Eukaryota > Metazoa > Chordata > Mammalia > Rodentia > Muridae > Pachyuromys > Pachyuromys duprasi. The sequence goes on from CM053748.1 coordinate 28,505,023, forward strand.
GGATTTCTCTGTGTAGCCCTGGCAATCCTGGACATATTTTGTAGATCAGGCGGGCCTTGAACTCATAGTGATCCACCTGCCTCTGCCTCCCAGTGTGCTGGGATTACAGGCAATTTTTTTTTCATTTGAGATTATAATTATATCTTTTCTCCATTTTAATCAATCGTGCCCAGCCCAGGTTGTATAAAATGTTCCTAGTCAAGATTTTCTTTTTCTATATAAAATTTCTCCTTTTCCCTTTTTCATGATTTCTCTTTCTAACATTACCATTCTAGTTTTGTTATTTTTAGCATTTTAAAATATATGTTTTCATTTCTTTTGGATCATTTTTTTTCTTATGCAGCATAACTCATATGGAAATATTCTATTGTGCAAAGCAAAACAGTAAGTTTTTCATAAATTTGAAAGTACAGATATTATCCAAGCTATCCATATTTTCTGAAAACTTACTACAATGTATCCAAGACTATATACAGAGCACTTATAGTTCTAGTATAAGAAGATAAATCATTAATTTTTAAAGTAAGCAGAGAAAGCTGGCGAGATGGTTTAGTGGTTAAGGGCACTTACTGCTCTATCAGAGGATAAATTCCAGTACACTTATTGGGTGCCCCATAAACCACTATAATTACAGCTCCAAAGGCTTCTAGCCTATTTTTAAAAGTGGGCAAAGGATATAAACATTTGAACAAAATATTAAAAATTATCAGTAACTGGACATAGAGACACACATCTTTAATTTGTAAGTTCAAGGGTATCTTGGTCTATATGCAGGCCATTCAGGGCTATGTACTGAGTCTCTATCTGAAAACATAAATAAATAGGCTTGGACATGTTACTGTATGCCTTTAATCCAAGCACTCAGGAGGCTGAGGCAGTTGGATCTCTGAATTCAAGGCCAGCCTGGTCTATATAGTGAGTGCTAGGAGAGCCAGGGCTACACAGAGAAACCCTGTTTTAATGTGTTTAAACAAAGATTTATTTATTTATTATTTATACAGATTCTATCTGCATGTGTGCCTGTGTACCAGAAGAGGGCACCAGATCTCACTATAGATGGTTGTGAGCCGCCATGTGGTTGCTGGGAATTGAGCTCAGGACCTTTGGAAGAACAGCCAATGTTCTTAACTTCTGAGCCTTCTCTCCAGCCCCTTGATTATTCCTTTTAATGTCTTTGAACAATATTTAATAATTTTCACATACTTTTTATGCTTATATAAATTTGATCCTAAATATTTTATTCACTTAAATGCTATTTTAGATGAAATTATTTTCCTAATACTGTTTTTGGTTTGTTCATTACAATTTAATAGACACACCTTTGGTTACTGTAGATTAGCCTTAATATGTCCTATAATCTTTCTGACTTTATTGTTTCTAATAGTTTTTCAGTAAATTCCTTAGGATTTTCTATATGTGCAAGGTTATATCATCTAATTTTTCTTTAATCTAATAATTTCTTTAAATAAGAGCTGGGGAAGAACTACCCAGTGTTTTTTGTTAGGTATAATGTTAGCTGTGGGTTTTGTAAATGTCCCCTGAAGTTGAGGAATTTTTATCTTTGAGTTGATAAACATTTTTTTTAGTAAGAAAAAGTACTAAATTTTGCAAAATACTTTTTCTGTGCCTCTTGATGGTCCTGTGATTTTCTTTTTTTCCCCATTATACTGCTAACATAGTTATTATGTGAATTACATTCTAAAATAAATAATACTTGGTCATAACAGTACAGCTGGGCAGTGGTGTTACCCACCTTTAATCCCAGCACTCAGGAGGTAGAGGCAGATGGATCTCTTGAGTTCAAGGGCAGCCTGGTCTACAGAGTGAGTGCCAAGACAGCCAAGGCTACACAGAGAAATCCTGTCTCAAAAAACAAACTAAAAAACTCAAAAATACACTTTTACTTGTGTATTTATTCTTATTATGTATCTTTATATTTATTGTTATCTATTTTTGTGCTATGGATTGACATCATGGCTTGTGCCTGCTGGAGTGGATTCTATCACTAAGCTGCAACTGTCTCTTGTATAACTCTTTAAATGTTGGTGTGTTCTGGATTTTGTTGAAGGTTTTTGTGTTTATATCATTAGAGATATTGACATGTAGGTTTTTCATTGTTATCATTACTGTTGTTGCGTTGTCTAGTTTTTATATTAGAATAACACTGTATTGCTGGGCATGGTTGCTCATGCATCTGATCCCAGTACTCTGGAGACAGAGGAAGGGGATCTTTGAGCTCAAAGCCAGCCTATGCTATTCTGATCCTCTGTCCTCATAAAGTGAGTTATTTCTGGAGTTTATTTCCTTCATTCTTGGTAGAAGTCAACAGTGAAGTCTCTGGTGCTTGTGCCTTTTCTTTAAAGGATAATTTTTAATTATTTTCATTTTTCTTATTGACTAATTTGTCTATTCATATTCATTCTTCCTGAGTTTTTTTAAGAGTTTGTCTTTCTAGGAGTTTGTCTATTTCATCTAACTTATTTAATTTGCTAGTATAAAGTTTTTTGTAGTACCTACTTTATTTTAGTAGTTCCTGGTGCTGTTTTAAAGTACTTGTTTGTGTGAAGGCCAGAGTTGGATACCTGTAAGTCTGTGCACTATGTGCATACCCAGTGCCCATGAGAGTCAGAGAGGGCATCAGAGCTCCTGGAACTGGAATTAGAGACAGCTTTGCGGTGCCATGATGCATTGGCAGGCTGAGTAGGGTCCTCTGGGAAAGTGGCCGGCACTCCTCTTAACCACTCCATCCTGCTTAAGCTCTCATTTCTTTTCTTCTCTGTATCCTACTGTCCTTCCTTTTTGGAGGCATCAAAGCCTTGGCTCTCTGACCTTTCCTTATTTTCTATCATTTTAGTTTGTCTCTGTCTTTTGAAATTACTTTGATGTATTTAATGTAGTTTGAGGCAAGGATAGGTAGGTCATAGCTGCAAGTTTGCATTGCAATGTTCTTATCCAGATTCAGTTTGCACCTCTTTGATCTTAGACTAACAACCATTCCTTAATTTCTTTTCATGGAATTATTTCCAAGCAATTGATTACAAAACTATGTTAATGTTTCGGACTTGACTCAAAATATATAACTTTTTAAATATTTGTCAGTGTTGTACTTATGTGGTTCAATTTCAGAAGCTCTGTCTGTGGTAAATCCTGGTGCATCTGCCGAGACTGCTGGTGCTGCTCCTGCTTCTTCCACTGTTGGTGCAGTTAAACAAGATGTTCATCTGACTTCATCAGCTGTAAGCACCCTGGAAAGTGCAAACTCCACAGAACCCCCCACAGCCACTGAACTTGATAGTCTTCCTTCAGACCAGTTGGCAAAAGGACAGGAAACAGTTGCAATAGAAGGTTTTACAGACGAGGAAAATATAGAAAGTGGAGGAGAAGGTCAATACAGAGAACGTGATGAATTTGTCGTAAAGATAGAAGACATTGAGACGTTTAAGGTGAGTGAATGTTTTCATGATGATTTTGAGTATCCTATTACTATGTTTGATAAGGTTGGACTGGATGTCAGATTTATACTTTAATTTTTAGCCTCTTACTCTATAGCCCAGGTTTTTACTGTGGCAAGGGCTATCACACCTAGCTGGTGTTTGTGTTTTGAGATGGGAGTCTCATGTAGTTCAGGCTGGCCATAGACATGTCATGGATCTGAGAATGACCTTGAATTCTAGCCTCCCTTGAAATACTGGGATTGAAGGCATGCACTTTCTATCTTACACAGGTTTATGCTGACCTTTGTACTAAATCAGAGCTTTGTATGTGCTAGGCGATCTACTTTACTAAGCTACATCTCAAGTACAAATTTTAGCACTTTGAATCTCAAGACATCCAACTGAATATATTATTAGGGAGTATAAGAAAATCTTTATATAATTTAAAGAATATAACAGAACTAACGTAAACATGAAATTGGATTTAATTTCATAATTTAAATTGTAATACCATGAATGGTACAGTTATTACAGAACTATCTTAAGTCATACTTCTTTTGATTTTTTGTTTGTTTGTTTGTTTTTCTTTTGACATAGGCTCTTGTTACGTAGGCAGTCTGATAATTTGCTCTATATAGTACAGGATAGTCTTGAACTACTACTGGCAATTCTCTTGACTCAGCCTTCCAAGTTTTGGGATAACAAGTTGAGCCACCATGCATAATTAGTCATGTGTAATATGTTTTTTGATTTTTGTTAATTTGTTTTTACTGGTATTGTTTTTAAGTCGGAATAGAAAGCAATGGAATTAGATAGAACAAGGAAGACTATAACATTCAAACTGTCTATGATCCTACCATTCACAATTAACTCTTACTGCGACTGTAATATTTATTTTGTCTGTTGTAAAACTACACAAATGATAAGATAATACCATTAGCAGTTTTTTTCCAGTGATTTTGGTTAATGAAAGGCTAATGGGATTCTTGTCAGTAAGCTCCTTTTTCTTGGGAAAACTGAAACAGAGACTGAATTCAATCATTTCTAAGGGCTGGGGTTAGCTATATGGCAAACCTTACCCACTTACTTAGCATGCTTAATCAAGGCCTTGGTTTTGATACCACAAGGGTGTGAAGTGGGGGGTTGATTATTATTGAAACTCAGACATGGATAAGAAATGAAAAGTTATGCTGGGCGTGGTGGTACATACCATTAACACCACTACCCGGCAGGCAGAGGCAGGTCAGTTCTGTAGGTTTGAAGTCAGCCTGGTCTACACACAAATGCCAGCACAACCAGGCTTTTTCAAGCCCCCTCGCCCCCACCACCAAAAAAGAATAAAAAGTTGTGTTAAGGCATGCCTTCAAGATACCTCCTCATAGTAACATTCTTTAAATATAAGCATGTTGGTATTTTTGTAAATGTATTTAATTATGTTTGTTATAGGAGGCTTTAAATATAGGAAAAGAGCCCCCAGCTATTTGGAAAGTCCAGAAAGCTTTGTTACAGAAATTTGTTCCTGAAATTCGAGATGGGCAAAGAGAATTTGCAGCTACAAATAGTGTAAGTAAAATGCTTGATTCCATCAGCTTTTCTAAACTGACTCTCAAGGATGAACGAGGTAGGATTAGATGTACTGATATTATTTCTGATAATAGCACTGGCTTCCCTTGCCGAGGACCTGGATTCCATTCCTAATGCTCACATGGCAGTTGTAACTGTAACTCCAGCTCTGGGGGATTCTATACCCTCTTCTGACTTCTGAGGATACTCGCACTCACATGCACAAATCCACACAGACACACATATTTAAACAAATAAATGAAATGAAGTAACAGAGCTAGAGGGTGCTCAGCAGTCAACAGCACATACTACTCCTGAAGAGGACCTGAATTCACGTTAGGTTGCTCCTTGTCAGGCACCTGCATTCACTTGCACATGCTCCTTCTCTTGCTCGCTCTCTCCCACACGCCCACTTTCTCCACCAGCCCCTTCTCAAAATCAGGATAAAAGTAGTCTGGTTACGGCTATGTTCTAAAAAATAAAAGTATAGCTGGCAGTGATGTCAGCAAAGTAATATTTAATGTGTAGATTATATAATTATATAATTCAAATACTTCTTTCTTTAGTACCTTGGGTATTTTGGAAATGCAAAAACTAAATACAAAAGGATTTATGTGAAGTTCATTGAAAATGCAAACAAAAAGGAGTATGTCAGAGTATGTTCCAAAAAGCCAAGAACTAAGCCTTCACAAACTATCAGGTATTGTTTCATGTCATGTATTTATGGGTTTATTTGGGTATTGTTATTGTTGAAACAATTACATTAACTAAAGAGACTGAGAATGCTGCAGGACCTTTTGCAGGAATCCTTTTCAAAGAATGGAGTGAGCATTGTAAAGCTAGTAACTTTCTCTGGTGGGCTAGGTACCTCCTTTTTTTTGGTTCTTTTTGGTGTCACTATAGTAAATGGAAAAAACAGAAGGTACAAAATGTTTTAAATCCAGCCAGGCTCGGTGATGCGCGCCTTTAATCCCAGCACAGGAAGGCAGAGGCAGGCACATCTAGTCAAGGCCAACCTAGTCTACAAAGTGAGGCCAGGGCAGCCAGGGCTACAGAGAGAAACCCTGTCTCAGCGGGAGGAAAGTTTTAAATTTATGTCTTTATGGCAGCCTCTCTGAGGCCCTCTTTTCCATCCATAAAATGAAAGTACTGAATGTATGACAGGTCTACAGCAAGGTAATTGAGGGTTGAGGGACATACAGGCCTGTGCATTACTAGGTCAGCATCTAGTAGAATTCCTATCACAAATCAGTGTGCCTTGGTGGTCTGCAGCATGAATCTGGAAGGTAGCTGGTATTTGTCATGGGTATTAAAATGTAGCTATGACCCTAGATACTCCCACCAATCTACTGTCATAACTAGGTCTAGTTGAATTAAGATCACTACCTGTTTTCATGCTGCTGACCCAGTTGTCATGGTAGGTTTTAACCACATAAATTTTTAGATTCAGTCTAGGACAAAGCTTCAGGGGCTCTTGGACAGATGCATTTGCATGTGTACATCAACCTACTACCACCAGAACATGAGAGCTAGATTTGGCTTTTTGTACCTCATATTCTCTGGAAAATCAATTCATAAGAAGTTTGGTGAGGGTAAAGAAGATTGAGTGATTAGCCCCTTAATAACTGAACATAGTGTGTCAGTGTCAATCTATTTCATGAAAATGCTATGGCGGGTTACTTGAGTTATATATATAACATGGACTTTGTTCTGGAAGTGTTGGTATGAGCATGTTTAATCTTTTCTTATTAATCATAAAAGTCATTTTTCTTATTTAAATCTTAAAAGATTTAGTGATGTTAATGAAATTTGTTTTAATGTTGCAGAAATGTTCCATCTAAGCCAAGTAGTATCAGTAAAACTTCTGATCCACCAGTATCAAAAACTGCAGCTACAAAAGCCCCTGCCACAAAACCCAAAGTTAAACAGCTCAAAATAAAGGCTGAGCCACCACCAAAGAAAAGGAAGAAGTGGAAAGAAGAATTTTCATCATCACAATCTGAGTCGTCTCCTGAGGTCCGTTCTAGCAGTAGTGAGGATGAGGGTGAGTCCCCAAGAAATTAGTATTTCGATACCTTCAGACAGTGTGCAGGAATGGAGGGAGACAATGATGGTGGCAGTTCAGATTGGATCTTTTTACCAGCAAATTGATGCCATTGTACAAATCATGCCCTACAGAATACATTTGGCCTACACCCATAGCTCTGTAAATTAGGAAAGTCAGAACTTGCCGTGGTGTGTCCTAGCTTGAGGAATGCCAATATCTACTATGTCTCAGGATTACAAAGAATCATCTAGTCCTCACACTGGTGGCTGAGAGGATCTGGGCAATTCCCAGTGCCCACATCCGGTAACTCACAACTTCCTACAACTGCAGTTCCTGCACACATGGTGCACATAAACTCATGGAGGCACACACACATGCACATAAGCAAAGAAACACATCTCTTTTTTTTAATTTACTGTCTATTACAATTTATTCACTTTGTATCCCAGCTGTAGCTCCCTCCCTCCTTTCCTTCCAATCCCATCCTCCTTCCCTTTTCTCCTCCCATGCCCTTCCTCTAGTCCACTGATAGGGGAGGTCCTCCTCTCCTTCCATCTGATCCTAGCCTATCAGGTCTCATCAGGAGTGGCTGCATCATCTTCCTCTACGGCCTGGTAAGGCTGCTCCCCCCTCAGGGGGAGGTGATCAGAGAGCCAGCCACTGAGTTCATGCCAAATTACAGCCCCTGCTCCCCTTACTAAGGAACCCACTGGGAGAATGAGTCTGTGGGCTACATCTGTGCAGGAGTTTTAGGTCCTCTCCATGCATGGTCCTTGGTTGGGGTATCAATCTCTACAGGGCCCAGTTAATAAACAAATCTTAAAGAAAAAAAATCATTAGTCCCTAAATTCTACATCTGCGTTTCTGCCAGAATACAAAAGGAAACAAATCTAGGTTGAAACACCCGAACTAGTTAATTAATTAATGTGATAACATATGATGTATTAAGTATATTTGTCAATATTTGCCATATTAGAGCTTAAAACATGCACAGTGCAAGAATACACAGCACACATTCCATTAGCTATCAAAACATGGAGTATAGTATATATAAGAAATTTTAAAGAGTTCAGCAGAGGTTGGCAGACTGGCTTGCAGACATATCTGATTGCTACCCAGCTTTTGTGAATAATTTTATTAAAACACAGCCCCACAGATACTGTTCGGAAATACATGGTTTTATGTAGTTACAGTTTTGAGTTGTTAGTATAGAGACCATGCGACCAGAAAAACTTAAAGTATCCACTACAGAAAATTTTACTAACCATTATTCCTCTAAAACATGATAGTGAAGACAAAGAAAGATGGAGAGAAAAATGGAAGGCCATTCAAGCCATACTAAATCTGAAAAGTTTGGGGTCTTTATAAACAAAGGAGAATTTTTGGAGGAATTCAAGTATAAGGCAACGTGATGAAATTTGGAATTTAATTATTAGACCTAGTTTCAGGTAAAAATGTACCAGGAGCTAAGTAGTGGCAACAGGAATAGAAAAGGAGACAGCCGAAATTGAGGATGTGATCTTCTAGCATTTAAATGAAGGATTAATGGGTTGTTAGGGGTATAGTTTAGGTTGATATCTAGGATGGTTTCTAAGTTACAGGTGTCATTGTCTGCGAGCTGTTCGTAGAAGCTATTTGAGTAGGCTGAGAGCCATAATATATATAAAATCCTCAGTATTAAAATCTGCTTTAAATGTTTTGTTTTGCAATAGACTGTCTAAGTAGTCCTGGTCGCTGTCTTGGACCCTCTTGCCTGTGTCTCCTCCATGCTGTGCTTGAGGGCGTGTGTGGTGTTGCTGCTGCTGTTAGTCGCTGTGACAAACAGTGTGAGCACACATGCACGATGAGTACACGTTAAATATTCAAGGGAAGCACGCATCACTATTATAAGGAAGTTCACTGCCAGATCCATATTTAAAACATTATTTGTACTTTTTTCAGTTAGCAGTACTCTAATAAGAGGAGTTCGGTTCTGGGTTTGTAGTGATACAGATTCCTCAGGTAACAAGGGAAAATTTACTTGCATAAGTAACAAGGCAGACCACTAGGTGTCACTAGTTAAGCATCTAATAATATGGTGTTATATGCTGGTGATTCTATTTTATTTTCACATTTAGGGTTTATGTGTATGTTTGCATTCGTGCATGCATGTGTGTGTAAGTATGCATATGTTATGACACACATGGAGGTCAGGGGAGAACTTTGGGGGGATCATTTCCCTCCTGCCTTGTGGATTCAGGAAGTACTCCAGTCATTAGGTTGGTCCTGAAATATTTAAAAAATAACATTCAGGTTTGGGAGGTATGGCTGAGAAGCAGAGTATTTGTCTGACGTGTGGGAACCTGAGTTCAGTCATCATCAGTGAGCCTTTACATACCGAGAAGCTGTTCAGCTTACAGTAATGGGTACAAGTTTTCTAGAATTTTCTAGAATTTTAAATTTTACTCTGAATCATCTGTGATTTTACATTGGCAAATACTGTCAGGTTTGTTTCTGCTTTTGAGACATAAGCTTACTGTGTGGCTCTGGCTGACCTCAAACTCATGGAGATCCAGCTGTCTCTGTCCCTAAAGTGCTGAGGTACGAGTCATCATGCCCAGCCTGGTTTTTGCTTTGGAGTCAGGGTTCTCACTACTAGAACTAACAGAAATCTGTTTGCCTGTTTCCTGAACACTAGGATTCAAGACTTTTACCACCATAATTGGAGTTAACTTTTAAAATTGTTAATCATTATGTGGTATCTGTCTGTCTTGTCCGTCTATGTTCACCTGGTGACTGAGTGTGGGTTTGTGAATTTGAGTAAGGTGCTTGCAGAGGTCAAAAGGGTGCATTGAATCCCTTGGAATTGGAGTTACAGGCAGCTGTGACGTGCTCGCCATGGGTGCTGTGAATCAAAATTGCATGCTCTCCAGGAACGGTATATGTTGAGCCATGTCTCCAGTCCCAGTTTTTGTCTTAAGATTTATTTTCATTTTATATGTATGGCTGTTTTGCTTGCATTTATGCATATATACACCATTCAGGTCTCTTACCTACAGAGGTCAGAAGAGGACATTGGCTCTCTTTGAATTCCAGTTCCAGCCAGGTCCTCTGGAGGAAGCATCTAGTGCCCTTAACTGCTGAGCCAAATCTACAGTTCTGGCCTTTATTGAACTCTTAATCCTTAATTCTAGAGGCCTCCTGAGTGCTGGGATTACAGTCATGCACTACCAATCCCATTTAATCTTGCAGTTTTTGTCATTGAATTTAAATGAAAATTTTCATATGAATAGGCTATGTTTGCAGTAAAAAAAATTAAGATATGTCACTAGAAGAGACATTTTAAGTGTAGATATAAAGAACTGTCTTTGTGGGTGTCTTGTGTTTTGTTTGGTTTGGTTTCTTAAAACAAGAGTCTCAAGAGTCTTAGCTGGCCTACAATTTATACAGACCAGGTTGACCTTGAATTTATAGAGCTCTTTCTGCCTCTGCCTCCCATCACTATGTCAACTCTTGGCTTCTGTACTTGATAAGTCATTGAGACCACAGCTAGTTGTCTGAGGTGTGGGATGTCAGAAGAAGAAATGGGTTTTCACTTGACCTGTGTCGATGTTAGAGTGGTGCCCGACCTCAGTCACCTGGGAAGTTTTTAATATGTGTAAGCTTTAACACCATTCTTTTTTAATTTAAATTTATTTTAATTTAATTTATTCGTTTTACATTCTGATTGTAGCCCCCTCTCTGATCTCCTCCTAGTACCACCTTCCCTCCCACTTTTTCCCCCTCCCCTAGTCCTCTGAAAGGGGGAGCCCTCCTCCCCTACCATCTGACCCCAGCCTATCAAGTCTCATCAGGACTGCCTGTATCCTCTTCCTCTGTGGCCTGGCAAGGCTGCCCTGCCCAGGGGTAAATGATCAAAGATTAGGCAATGGAGTCCATTTCTGAGATAGCCTCTGCTCCCCTTACTAGGGAACCCAAACTGGAAGCTGAGCTGCCTATCAGCTATAATTGAACAGGGGGTTTAGGTCCTCTTCATACATGGTTCTTGGTTGTTCTCTGCAGCCCACCCCTGAGCCCAGATTTTTTTGGCTCTGTTGGTCTCCTTGTGAAATTCCTATCCCCTCCGGATCCTTCTAGCCTTTAACACCACTCTTTTTTGGTTTTTCAAGACAGGGTTTCTCTGTGTAGCCCTGGCTGTCTGGACTCACTTTGTAGACCAGTCTGGCCTAGTGTTCACAGAGATCTGCCTTCCTCTGTCAGTTGAGTCCTGGGGTTACAGGTGTGCACCACTGTCCCCAGCCTTTAACACCATTCTTAATTCCACCACTAGTAAGGCTCTGTTTTACAAAGCTACCGGTCTGGGCTTTGTCCTGTATCACAACCTCCACAGTGCTGGCCCGATGACACACTTATAATCTCAGCACTTGGGAGGTTGATGCTTTTGAAGACTGAGTGCCAAACTCTGCATCTATAGAACTAGAAAAGCTCTACTGTGAATGTGACTGTTATGTGTACCAGGCTGGCCTTAAATTTGGTAAATTGCTGTTGATGACCCTGAATTCCTGATCTTCCTTCCTACCTCCACAATTCAATTCTATGGAATGTTTTTGTCTCTGTGTTAGCATGTTCATGCGTGTGTTGATGAACACGTGTAGGCCAGATACTGGTGTCACCTTATTTTTTGAGAGAGAATCTTCCATTGAACCTGGAGCCTAATGACTGGGCAAGACTGGCTGGCTAGCAAGCTTCCAAGGATCCTTCTGTCTCCACCTTTCCAGGACTAGGATTCAAAGTGTGTGCCACTACACTTGGCTTTTTAATGAGGGTAACTGTGGATCTGAATTCAGATTTTCATGCTTCATAGCTAACACTTTCCTGAGCCATCTCCCCAACCCTGATTGGGTTGTCTCTAAACAAAGAATCAGGAAGGCTTAAGTTGGAAGAAATTGTATCTTCAATCTTGTTTATAGGCTATAAAGACAAATAGTACTAAATTTATCAGGAAGGAAAATTTAGTACCCTATTTCTTATTCATCCTAGAATTTGATCCTCCAGCTCCCTTTGTCACTCGATTTCTGAACACAAGAGCAATGAAGGAAACTTTCAAAAGTTACATGGAATTGCTTGTTAGCATTGCTCTGGATCCTGACACCATGCAAGCCCTAGAGAAGAGCAATGGTAATGGACTGCTAAGAAGCACATTCAAACCTTTTTTTGTTTGAGTTTTCTCACTGTTGTCTCTTTTGTTATTTATTCTTGGGTTTTGTTTGTTTGAAACAGTGTCTCATTGTATAAACAAGGCTGTCTTGAACTCAGATCCCTATTCCTCTGCCTCCCTTGTGCTAAGTACTGTGTTTGCCACAATACTGACATTTTTCCCTAGTGCTTGCCTGTTATGTATTTATTTGCATTGTAATGTATGCCAGCCCTGTGTTGGTAATTTAACAGTCTAAATAACTGCGGTATTTAATATATTATCGAAAATGATTAATTTGTTACTGTCATATTTTTACTCTCCCCTTCTCTAACATAATCATTTTGACTCATAATGGGTTACAATTATTTTTCTTCCCCTTCATTGTCTTTGCCTCAAATTAAAGTGAACTAAGAATATCACAGCTAGGTATGGTGGTGCACACCTTTAATGATAGCACTCAGGAGGCAGAGGCAGGTGTGTCTCTGTGAGTTCTAGGCCACCTGTGAGACCCAGTCTCAAAGAAACAAAATCTTTGAGCGGGACTGTAGTTATTGGCAAGGCACTTACCTAGTATGTGCAAGGCCCTGACTCCATCTTTAGTACCAGCTAGAAAAACAAGTCTTGTTCATACTCAGTGTTTTACAGAATGTTAGTATCTTAAACCAGTTTTTATCTTGTAATATTACTACAAAATAATAAATGAGATTTAAATTTAAATGATAATAATAAATGAGGTTTAGAGAAACTAATCATCTTCTTAGCAGTCTTTTTTGATAAAAGGAGCCAGGAGTGATGATGTACAAATTTAATCCCAGCACTTGAGAGGCAGATGCAGGTAGATTGAAGCTACCTAGTCTATAGAGCATGTTCTGTGCCAGCCAGAGCTATATAATGAGAACGTGTCCCCCCAAAAAGAAAGAAAAGGTAGGACTTTGATAACACATGCCTTTGCCATGCAGAGTTGCTGCTTTCTTACTGCTTTGCTAAACCTACTTTACAGGCTGACCTTTGTTCTGAAAGCTAAATGCCTTTGTTTTGTTTTTTGGAGACGGGGTTTCTCTATGTAGCCTGGCTCTCCTAGAACTCACTCACCAAGCTCAGAGATCTGCCTGCCTCAATATCCCGTGTACTGTGCTTAAAGACACGTACCACCACCTCTGGCTTGATTTAAATCCCTATTTCTTAAAAGCTATATTTCATATAAGCCAATAAATTTAATGTCTTCTAAGATACAGATAGTTTGAAGGGAAAAAGTGAGGGTGTTAGCACATATTTATGTTAATAGTTTATCTTATTAAATTGATATTTCAGATGAGCTACTTTTACCACATATGAAAAAAATAGATGGAATGCTCAATGATAACCGGAAAAGACTTCTTGTGAATCTTCATTTGGACCAGTCATTCAAGGTACTTCTTGGTGATGATTAGCAAACCTCAGGGTAGTCAGTCCCAAACAAATAGAAAAATTGACTAAAGTCATTCTCACTTCTGCATATTTTAAAGATTGATGTAATTTATGCATATGAGTGCTCTATTTGACTGTGTGTTTGAATGATGACAGAAGAGAGCATTAGATCCCAGTAATAGATGGTTTTGAGCCATTATGTGGGTTGCTGAGAATTGAATTGTGGTCCTTTGGAAGAGCAGCCAGTTCTCCTAAACCACTGAACCATGTTTCCACCCCTGCAATTTTTAAAAATATAACAGGATATGCTATTTATTCATTATGAATCTGTTTAGCATATTTTTAGTTTTTGTGTTTGTGTATTTTATGTTTAAATTCATTTTTCCGTCATTTATCTGTAATGTTCCTCCTATAAAATGTTTTTCATGTTTCCTAAAAGTAATTCTCTTTTAAATTGCCATAATCAAGTCTTGTATTTCTTTTATATTTTTTCCAAGCTATATTTTTATTTTCTGTATATGGATTGGTGTTTTGCTGGTATGTATTTTCTGCAAAAATGTGCATGCAGTCCTCTTAAAACTTCTAAAAACTTACACATTTTGGGCTGGAGAGATGGCTCAGCATATAAGAGCACTCAATGCTTTTCCAGCACCCACACAGTGGCTCACAGCTATCTGTAACTCTAGTCTTGGGATCCAGTGCCCTCTTTTGCCACACACATGATACACAGATATATACTCAGGGAAAACACTCATATACATAAAATAATAAGAAAATCTTTAAAAAAATCTAAGAAATTTTAAACTTGACATTGTGTCTATTAACTGGGTGTGTAGGAACATTCCCCTAATTTTGACACTTGGAAAGTGGAGGCAGGAAGATGAGGAATCCAGTTTTCACTGTGAATGTATCTTAGCAACATAAGTTGGTATTTCTGTTACCTGAAATACAAAACTGAAAGATAATCTGGACTCCAAAACTTTATCAAAAAAGCTACTCAGTCCAGAAAACTTCCCAGCATTCCCTTTTAATGTGTAACATCATCCTGAACTATTTGATTATGTCTACTTGGGCAAAAGTTTGTTGTTTTCTTCGTTGATGGTAGTTACATTCACTTGTAAGAAAAGTTAAATACTCTCGGAATGCTTTAAATAGAAGATTAAGAAAAATGTTTTCTTTAGAAATAATTTGCATCATGAGAATATGTTGGATTATAGAGGTTGGGGCAAGAGGATGATCATGAATTCTGGGCCAGATTGGCTTCCATAATAAGATTCTATCTTTAAAAATAAAAAACAAAAGAAATGTGTAGTATAGAGGTGTAGGGGTATATAGTTCAGTGAATGGTAGAATGCTTGCCTGAATTAGCTTAGGTCCCAGGTACAATGCTCTATACAGCGCCCAAATAAAGGAAGAAAAATGAAACATTGTTGCCACTTGCTATGATAAACTTGGTGCCTTTTAAATTTAGATTTATTTGTCTTTTATGTTTCTTAAGTGTTTTACTTGCATGCATATAAGTGCACCACAGGTATGCAGTGCCCTTAGGGGTCAGAATTCAGTGTTTGCTCTCCCTAGAACTGTAATTTCAAACAGTTGTAAGCCTCCATGTGGGTGCTAGAACCTTGTCTTCTGACACCTCTCTGGTCCTGGTATGTCCTACAGCTTCTAAACTTAGTGATACTCTGTCTTTACCCTTAAGGCTCTTTAGCATCTTGTCCTCATTGAAAATGTCACTTTTCTCCTTTTGTCTCCAGTGACCTAGTGCCAATAAGTCTCATATTTGCAATCTGTTTTTAATCTTTAAATTTTACTTGTTTTGACTGGCAGTTCTAGACCCAGAATTATTTAAACATGGGGTGGGGTTGTTTGTTTTGTTTTGTTTTAAAGATTTATTATGTATACAGTGTTCTGCCTGCCTGTCCCTGTATGCCAGAAGAAAACATGATTATGAGCCACCATGTTGGTAGGTTTTAAAGAATAGACTAAGACTGGTTCTGCTGTGTCAATGGTGTTTCCCTGTCTATGGACAGAACGCTATCAAACTGGTTTGGGATCTTACCTCACAAGTGCTTTCTGTGCAATCCAAGGAAACAGAAGTGAAGGAGAAGGAAAAAAAATACAGCCTTATTCTTACTGTCATTTGTCCTCATCCTCATTTAGAATCCGATAACTTCACTGTAGCTGGTTTGCCTCTGGTTCAGGGTGTTAGTCATGGCTTAAGTGCTAAGAGCTTTGAAGAGATGCGTATATCCCTGTTTTCCAATCAGAGAGGCATTATTAGCATTAACTCGGGAGTTTCTTCAGCATGGTGTGCTGCTGCTTAAAAAAAAAAATCAGGCCATATAATTAGCCCAGATTCAAGGATTGGGGAGACAGAATGCATACCTTGTGGGAGAAGGTACAAAGAAATTGTGACTGCATCCCAGCTGTAACTGTTCATGCATGTACCTGTGTGTACTTGTGTGTATATGAATTTTGAATGGCTGAAAATAACCTGGAAATTCAGGTTAGTTTTCTTCTGATGTCAGTTATTATTCTTCATTATTTTAAAGAATGCTTTGGAAAGTTTTCCTGAACTAACAATTATTACGCGAGACTCTAAAGCAAAAAGTGGAGGATCTGCTATTTCTAAAATCAAGATGAATGGCAAAACTTATAATAAGAAAACCCTAAGGACCTCTAAAACAACCACCAAGTCTGCACAGGTAAGAACATACTGCTTAATGAATGTATACCTTTTTCACTTAACACAGCTCCTATGAAACCATTGAAAGAAGCAAATGTTTTATCATGAAGGGTCAGGTCAATGGGGTAGGAATAAGCAGTTGTGGTCTGAGGAGCAGGTACTCTGTTGTTTTTGTCCTCCCTGTGCCTTGAACTGTATCTGGCAAATTGAGTGCTCACAGAATTTATAAAATAGACTAGTAAGGGAAAGTATCCCATGTTTAAGCCTATGTGTTTCTGTATAGTTTTGAACCATTTTTAATTTATTAAAAAGTATGTGCAACATGCTTTGAAGTTTAAAAAATGT
Organism: Pachyuromys duprasi; assembly: GCA_028658305.1. Lineage (NCBI taxonomy): Eukaryota > Metazoa > Chordata > Mammalia > Rodentia > Muridae > Pachyuromys > Pachyuromys duprasi. Next base: position 28,521,684 of record CM053748.1, read on the forward strand.
ATTCTGAGCTGGATGGTGGTAGTGAATACCTTTAATCCCAGCAATCAGGAGGCGGAGGCAGATAGATTTCTGAGTTTCAGATGAGCATGGTCTACAGAGTGAGTTCAGGGCACCCAGGGCTAAAACAGAAATCCTGTCTAGGGGGGAATCAAAACAAAACAATAAAATGAATTCTGTAAGCTAGTCATGTTGGTGCATGCCTGAATCCCAGTACTTGGTAGGTAGAAGCAGAAAGATTAGGAGTTTAAGGACAGCCTCAGCAACGTAGCAATTTCAAGGATATATGAGACCCTGTTCCAAAATAAAAACTATTTTCTATAGAACTACGTTCACAAATGCAAGAAATAGGTAGTTACTGCATATAAGAACAATCAAGAGGCCAGGCACGGTGGCCCATGTCTGTAATTTAACACTCGGGGACAGAGGCAGGCAGATCTCTGTGAGTTCAAGAACAGCCTGGTCTACAATTCAAGTCCAGTACAGTCAAGGCTACACGGAAAAACTCTTGTCTCAAAAAACAATCCAGAGGGCCAGATGTGGTGTCAACACACCTTTAATCCCAGAGAGAGGCAGTAGGATCTCTGAGTTCTAGAACAGCCAGGGCCATATAGAGTGACCCTGTCTCAGAAAAAACAAAACAGTGGTATTTGTTATTTTTCTTTCCGTTTTTTGTTTGCTTGAGACAAGGTCTCAAGATGCTAGCCTGGAACTTGCTGTTTAAACAAGGCTGGCTCTAAGCTCAGAGACCCATCTGTCTCTGGAGTGCTAGGATTAATAATGCCACCATGCGTGCTTTAAAATTATTTAATTTACTCAAAAAACGTAGACCCATTGACTGTCTCTCAGACTTTGTGTATTTATAGTGTGCAAATACCGTTCTAACTACTGGAGAACTGGAGAGATGCCTCAATCATACCTATATACATAATAAAAGTAATAAAATAAATCTAAATAAATAAGGGTACAGATAAAATAAGCACAAAGTTATCCAGGTTGTAGGTAGGTAAAAAATAGATTGGAATTGTTGTGGATCAATTTGTAGTGGGTGATTCCTTTCTTGTTAAAAAATAACTGTTTCTTAAATTTACATATTTAAACCTAGTGTAGAGGAAAAGACAAAAGGCTGTGTAACATGCCATCAGCCTCATTTGTCTCTGAAGCCATAATAGAAATCTTCTACTCTGCCCTTGCAACACTAGTTCCTGGTTACAATTCCATCTTTATAATCAAAGTGCTTGGGAGGCAAATGGAAGAAGGATCAGGGGGTTCGAGGCCAGCCTCAGCTTCATGAACCCTGTTTTAAGAAGGAAAATAGAGATCCTGGAATAATGCCAGCACTGGGGAGGCAGAGGCAGGTAGATCTGAGTCCCAGGCCAGCCAGAGCTGCAGGAAAAGACCCTGCTGCTACAGTTGCAGGAGGTAGCAGGCAAGGTTGCCTTTTTTGTTATCTGAAACGTTTCTGTTTAAATGGTTCTATAATGCTAGTTTGTTTTTCAAAAAGCATATATTCATAACATGATAAAAGATGCATTAAAATATAATTTAAATTTAAGCTTCTGTGTATATTAATACAGCCTCATACAATATATTTTTCCAGGTTATTTTTTTACTTTAGCTCTGATGTTTCATGAGAAGTACCTGTAAACTTCTTTCTTTTTTAGGAGTTTGCTGTTGATCCAGAGAAAATACAGTTATATTCGTTATATCATTCACTCCATCATTATAAATACCATGTTTATCTGATATGTAAGAATGAGGTAATTTCTTTTTATTTATTGAAAATGAAATCACAGTTTTTCTGAATTTTCATTGTTTGTTTGGGTTTGTTGTTGAAGTTGTTTCTCTGTGTAGCCCTGGCTGCACTGGAACTCGCTCTGAAGAGCAGGCTGGCCTCAAAATCACAGAGACCTGCCTGCCTCTGTCTCTAGTGCTGGGATTAAAGATGTGCACCACTATCTGCCTCAGAAAAACCTCTTCTAATCAGTACTGTAAATGAGGTTTTTTTTTTCTTTCTTTTTTAAATTTAATTTTATTCTGTGTGCTTTGCCTGTATATATGTCTGTGCACCATGTTTGTAATGTGATTTCAGAAGTCAGAAGAGGGCATCAGATCCTCTGGAACTAAAGTACAGACAGTTGTGAGCCACCATGTGGATGCTGGGAACCAAACCCAGGTTTTCAAGAGCAACAACTACTCTTAATTGTTGAGCCCTCTCCAGCTTCATAGAACTGAGTTATGTATATCAGGTTAAATTATCACAGAGTTATATCTGAGATGTTAACTCAACTACCTCAAATAGAAAGATGTTCTTGATTTGTTGTTTTGTGTGTGTGTATGTTTGTTTTTGCTTTTTTGTTGTTATTGTTTTCAAGAAAGCGTTTCTCTGTGTAGCTTTGATTATACTATACTTGCTTTGTAGACAAGACTGGCCTCGAACTCAGAGCAATCCACCTGCCTCACCAAGTACTGGGATTACAGGCATGTGCCACCATGCCTGTCTAGAAAGATGTTCTTAAATCTAAAGGAGAAAGCCAAGATGGTGGATGCAAACTATATTGCCTATTTTTATAGTGATCTGAGATAGAGTTGACATCAGTATCTGTCATTTGGGTAGGCTGGTGACATAGCTCACTGGTTTAGTGCACTGGCTGTTCTACCCGAGGACCTGGGTTTCTGGCATCCATATGTCAACCATCTGTAACTCCAAGGAATCTGACACCCTTTTATGGCCTGTGTAGGTACAAGAGTGGGTGCATATACATACATGCAAGCAAAACACCAATTTATATAAAATAGTATTGTTGTGCCCGAATCACGATTCCCCAAAAGACCACCACCAGGAGCTGAGTCCGTTGCAAATCACATGAGGATCTTTTTATTATAAATAATTACAAGCTGCAGCTTGGGCTCACAGCCCCCACCGCTGAAGCAGTGAAGAGCCGAGAGCCCTGTGCTCAGGTCAGTTGGGTAATTTTAAGATTTTGGTCCCTCCCAGCATGCCCAAGGCACGGACGATTCCTACCTGGCAAGTATCTATTTGTCGAAACATTGCATTTTGAATTGATTGGCTATAGGAAGGTCCCCAAACCATTAATCCCTCCCTAGGGGGATGGGCCAGTTTCCTAGCAACTGTATCTCTAATATGTGGGTAAAGAATGTGGTAAGGTGAGTTCTTCCCCTCAGAGCACCACTGGACCTCCCCACCCTACTATTTTAGGCCTCAAGCACTAAAAATAGCCACCTTTAATCTCTTGGTCTCTCAGTATTTATCATTGGCTTTTGATAAAATTGGAAGGAATTAAAGCATAAAGCAGCAGAGCATGGTGGTGCATACCTTAGATCCCAGCACGTGGAGGCAGGTGGATCTTTGTCAGTTTGAGCCCAGCCTGGTTTACAGAGCTAGTTCTAGGACAGACAGGAAACCCTGTATTGAAAAACAAAAAAGCATGAAGCACTTTACTAAGACTTCTATCCTGCCCTTTGGAGCCAAGATAACCAGAGTTGATCTCATCTGAAGTTATCTGAAAAAAAAAAAACCAACAAAAAAAAACCATTTGCTATGACTGGGGATAGGAGTGGGTGAAAGTGATCAGCCTGAAAACATGTTCATGCCTTTAATCTTAGCACTCAGGAGGCAGAGGTAAGAGGATTGTTGTAAGTTAGAAGCCAGGTCTATATAGTGAGTTCTGGGGTAGCCAGGATTACATAGTGAGAACTTTTTTCATTTCAAACAAACAAGCAGACAAAAAAAAAGGTAGTACTTGCAGGTATGTTTGTAAGGCCTTAGAAAGGATTTAAGTTTCAAGTGATATGTGTAAACTAACGCAACCATTTCTTTATTTTAGATATCATCTGTGCAGAAAAAAAATGAAGATTTAGGACAGGAAGAAATTGTTCAGCTTTGTATGAAAAATGTAAAGTGGGTGGAGGACCTATTTGAAAAATTTGGAGAACTTCTAAATCATGTACAACAGAAATGTTCCTAACATTTCCACAAAGGCCTGTTTTTGTAGCACTAATGGACTGTGGAAGGGCAGTGTCACGGATAGTCAGATCTCCAGCAGTGGCCTCTCGCAGCATTCCCACCGCCACGGGGAACCAGACCTCTGAGGAGGACATTGGTGCTGCTGCAGAAGCCAGTCCTTTTATCCTAATGAATGATTTTTCTACTTTTTAAACCGTGGGGTGATTGAGTTTTTATTTTCTAGAAACATCTATTGGCAAATGATAAAGTGTGCACTAAATATAATTTTATTGTGAAAGAAATAACATTGAAGTGACTGGACTTTCCCCCATGACTGAAATGAATGAAAGAGGTGGCATAAAGCATTTGTGTACGCTGTGTAAACGAATCTGGTGTGCTGTGGTATCCGTAGGAGAATGTCTTCAATGTAAAACAAGCTCAGAAGCTGCGCTCTGCTCTGTGGACTCGTTTAACATGTCCAGGAATCTGGGTGTGGAACTGTGCAATTCTGTGACTGCTTTTTGTGTCGAGTTATATTGTGATGAAAAAGTGACGTACTATTTTCCCTGTTTCAAAGAAAAGTATTTTTGTTTATAGTGTGTTTTTCCTTTGGAAATTTTTCAATTATACATTTTATTTTACTAATAGTTGTATTTTTCACAAAGAAAATGTGGTTTTAATTGTCCTCTCTCTATACTTCATTGTTTTCAGTAAACCCTATGTAGGTACATGTCATTTAGCATTGTAGATTCTGTCTTGAAGTGGCCATATTTGTTCATATAGTTTTGCCCTAGTGTTATTCAGAATCTTCATTTGGTGCTAGAATTAGTTTAGCTTTATAAATGGGACTGTGTGAAACACTGCATTTAATTGCATTTCATAAAATAAATTTCTTACCAAACTAGCACTTGATTTATACTGATTTGTCAAAGTAAAAATTAACTATTGCCGGGCATAGTAGTGAATGCCTTTAATCCCAGCACTTGGGAGGCAGAGGCTAACTCAGTCTATGTTGTGAGCTCCAGGACAGCCGGGACTACATACTGAGAACGTGTCCCCCTTACCCGCCCCCCCCCAAAAAAAATTAACTGCTGCTACATTTGATGGCCCAGTAGGTAAAGCCTGACAACCTAAGTTGATTCTCAAGACCCACACTGTGGAAGAAGAGAACGAGCTTCTCAGAAGTCATGTCTCCGCACGCACACACACAGAGATGTTCAAGCGGTATGCAGTGTTACACACAGCTCTCTAACTCTCAGAACTGGAAGTGGAGTTCTCCTTTGGTGCCTTTAACCCTTACACACACTAGTGTAGTCTTCTTGAGTTTGGTAGCATTTCAAGTGGTTTTAGCTGTATGTATTAGGTTCAACCTGACCTCGTGTTATTTTTGTTGCCAACAGGATGCCTTGTTTGTGAAGATGATTTAATAGTGTCATTCTAAATGATGGCCTTTTTTAGGATTCTAAGGAAGTTATTAATCGTCACACCTTTGTTTGTTTTACCACCACTTAGTGCCTTACTCCCCATCTAGAAAGCAGTGTTACTGTTCAGTGCCCAAATAAGACATGCTCACGTGGACAAACTTGTCTTGGTTTTGAGAACAGGTAATTCTTACACTTAAAACTTCAGTGAACTGACAAGAATTGAGGTTAACATGCCACTTGATTTGAGAATGCCACTCTTAACTCTGGGTGGAAATGAGTATCTCGGTTAGGCTTACATACTTATTTCTGGTAATTATCTTATTAAAAGCAATATCCTTAACATTTGTACCTGCTGTTAGACTCTCTAGTACTAAGTAATGGGAGGGTCAAATGTTCCATTTCTGAAAGTTTTAGAAAACTTACTTTGAGACCAAAAGCAACCTATTAGGCCTATTTAATATAACTCATGTGGGTGATGCTGTTGGCAGGAGAATCATCAAGCAGAGGAGAACAGGAAGCAGCCATATTCCATCTAGTATTGACCCTGGACACAGTATCTTTCCAAGAGGGATATGATATGCTTATATACTTTTATGTTCACCTTGAATTAAAGTATAAGGTACATGTTTGAGTTTCATTTTCATGAATAAATTTTTTAAGGTAAATCATACTACAAAAATACCCTTTTTTGTTGTTGTTGTTGTTTAAAGCAGAGTCTCCCCGTCTAGCCCAGGCTGGTCTAGACTAACTGTCTAGTCCAAGTTGGCTCCAAATTCATGGCAGTCCACCTGCCTTAGCCACAAGAATGCTGGGATCATAGGCATGCCTGGCTTTCCATTTCTTTTTGAGGGCAATTGCCCTCAACCTGTTTATAGGTTTATTCCCATTAATAAAACACATTTCACAATGTAGAAGGCCAAGTCCTATGATCCTCAGAGACCCTGTTTAGATGCGTTGTCACCTCATTTATTCTATATAGCATAGGAAAGCAGCCAACCTCAGGCCTTAGAGAAAAATAGAACTATATCATAACCATACACCAGTCCTTTCTCTGTAAGAAGCTAAATACTTAGTTGGTTAGTGTTTGCCAGGGAATTTGAAATGTATGATATAGGAAAATGTTTAGGTTGTAGAAAAAGAGGAGAAGCACATGTTGCCATAAGCTAGGAGGATGTTAAAGATTGGATTCTAGCTGTAGAGTTCTGGAGGGTTGGGGAATGTAGCTCAGTAAAAAGCACTTGGCTAGCATGTCTTGAGGCCCTGGGTTCCCTCCCCAACACCCATCCCTCAAGCACACATAGAAATGTGGGGTAATTCCATGTAAAAGTATTCTGTGTTTATATTTGTTACTAGCCCAGAAAAGTGGTTGCCAAAGGGGCTTCCTTGCCATTTTGATATAAACTAGTTGCTCTTTGATCCCTAATAAGACTAAATTTATGGTGATTTATCACAGTAAGTTGAACTAGAAACTGTCCATTTTTCTATGATTTTTGCCAAATTGAAGATATTGGTAAGGTAGGAATTAATCATGTTTTAAAATGTGTAATAATTTTTCCTATTATTTTGAAAGCTCTAAATTTATTTAAATTTCTACAACTTGAAAATGTATAGAAGGGTTTATACATTAGGGCTATTTTCAAAGCTTCACATTTTAAAACTAATTTTTCAATTAATTTACTATTTATTTTCCTTGAAGCAGATAAATTCCAACTTATAGCTCTAAAGAGATACCCATAAAGTTGTTTTTGTTGTGTGTTGGTATCCATTACTGGTTCAGATGAGTGTTTAAAGAAAGGGTCTCCTTCCCACTTTCCTTAGAGTCTGGTCTCTAGGGAGTCTCATTGAGTCCCTAATGAGATCAGCACTCGGGTTATTGATGCAGCTTTGATTCAGATGTGTAGATAACAAACTTACTGTATTTACAGAATGCATTTTTTGTTTGTTTTAAATGTTTTAGTTCACAAAAATGCTTTTGAAATACAGTGAAGTAGCCCAGGATAGCAGCTCCTGTGTCAGGAATAATTGGCACAACCGCACAAACGGACACTGTATAACTCTGGCCCGTGCATTACCTCAGATGCGCAATGCTGACATCTGTGGTCACAAATGCATGTTTTTGAAAACCACCTCTATTTATAACAATTAAGGATAAAAAGAAACCTGCATTTGTAGGCCAGAATTTTCAGTTGATCCATTATACCTAATGTATGGAAATGTGAAAGACAATTTTGTACATTTGTTACTAACTCAGATCATTAAAGTGAAAACAATTTTTTAAACAAAATCAGAATGTGTTTGGGTTTTTTACGTTTTAAGAATTGAAAGCAGCAGATACTGTATAACTAAGTTATACATTGTGTTTTTCTTGGAGAATACATAAAGTATTAACCAGACTAGGTTGTATAGTGCCAGCGCTTGGAAGGCAGAGGCAAGGAGATCCCTTTAGTTGAAGGCCTGCTAAGGCTATATTGTGAAACCCTGTCTCAAAACCCTAAACCCAAGTATTTCAAGTGAAGTTAACATGTAGTTTTTTGTAACTAGGTTACACTACTATTAAAAACACTAGTTCTCCATCCCTTTACACAGAAGAGACCTTTCAAGTGCTAGAAAGTTGGCTCAGCCATTAAGAGCACTTGTTCTTACAGGAGGGCTGGGTTTGATTACCAGCACCCACATGGCAGATGACACCCATTCATAACTCCAGAGAATCTGACACCCTCTTCTGACCTCCACAAGCTCCAGGCACGTAAGACATAAACATACATGCAGACAAATGCTCATGCACATAAAATTTTTTTTAAAAAAATCAGTTACCTGTGAAAGTATTTCAGGATCCTGTAAATGGCCTACACTTTGCTCTGTTAGCTCTGAAATTGCTGCTCATTCTGGAGAGAGCTCATTGGCTAAGAGTGTGTGCTCTCAGAGGACCCGGCTACTCTTACTAGTCCCCAACAGGCAGCTCACTCAAAAGCATCAATTAACCCCAGAGGATCCAGCATGCTCTTCTCACCAGGAACACATACATATATGCAGGCAAAACACCAAATAAAAAGGAAAGTTACTCAAATGATCTGTATTACAAAGCTAAAGGGTAGCTCTTACAGTATGTTTTGTTAATGTTTCATTGCTATCTGATTTTAGCATTATATTAAAACTTACTTCGAATCTCAGAGTAGTTCGCTGGGCTCAACTGTTTAACCTTGTCGTTGAGATGTTTCTGGTCCTGTGATGTGGCTCAGCAGCTAAAGCGCATTCCTTGTGTGCCTGGTCTGAGTTTGATCTCTAGAACCTATGTAAAGCTGTGGGGAAAACAGACTCCACAAAACTGTCCTCTGCTCTCCATACGTGCTCCTTGACTTGTCCACATCCTTTTCCCCATCATGCACAAAATTAAACAATACTGCTTTTTTGTTTTCCAAATAGAAATATTTTATTTAAAAAAACGTTATTGCTCTGTTAATGAAAGCGAAAGAAAGGCAGTGTGGGAAGGAATAGATAATCTTCCTCTACAAAGCTGATGAAGGCCTAAAATGTGCCTTCAGTTCCCATCATGGGGAAGTCACAAGGCTTGGCATTATGGATTACCCTGTTTTGTGGCTCAGCTTTAATTAAATCACCAATTTCAAAAAGAACTATGTTAAAATGAGAAGTATACTCTGAAAGGTGGGCTAGGTTATTGATCATTCTTAGTTATATGTACATATATATGTATATGTAAATAAATATGTTATATGTATTTAAATATATATAAATGTCCTCTTCAGCTATGATGAATTAATTATTCAGTGTTGAGTGGTTTCAAGTGAAAGGAAGGTACAATTACCTATTGGTCTGTTAAACCTTATCTATTTTCTGATGTTAATCAGGAGTCAAGAAATTGCCCTGTTACGTGTGTTACACATAGCTCTGCTGCCTGGGGAGGTGAATGCTTTTACCCAAACGGAGATTATTCTTTAGTTTGGCATCTAGATGTATTTAGGACAAGAAAATGACAAAAATCAGTTAACTTCCCACTGCCTTCACAACTTTTGGCCACCTCTTTTTTAAAAAAGATGTGTATGGGGTTTTTGTTTGTGTATGTACACTTGGTGCCTGGTGCCTGAAGAGGCTGGGAGAACTCTGGATTCCCCCAGAGCTAGAGCTGCAGTTGTAGGTCGGTGTCTGTAGGTGCTGGGCACTAGAACGGAGGAGCGTGTGATCCTAGCCACGGAGCCATCGCCAGCCCCACCTCTTTATACATTTTAAAAGTAGCAAACAAAGTAACTTGCTTCACTCTAGGCTATTATAATCCTATTTTGATCTTACTTATCCTGTTCATCCCCCTAACCCACTGCCCTCCCTCATCTCCTACCTCTCCAGCTAGTCCCCTTTTCAAATAGTCGTATTCTCCCTCCATGTCACATGCATTCCATCACCCTTTCCCTGCCTCCTTAAGATCTCTTCCCTCATCCCATTTCTGCTTTCATGACCACACATGCACACACTCACAGATTCTCCACGAGAACACAATATCCGAGTCTGCCTTATTTTGCTTAACGTGCCTTCCGGTTCTCTCCACACATTACAGGCCTGTGAGTCTGTGTGGAAACAGGGCCTCTAAAGAGGTGGCTAAGATTAAATAAGGGTGGATACCAAGTCCCATAGTAATGTGAGCAGTGGAGTTAGGAGTGCACACTGCTCTTTGCAGAAGATCTGAGCTCAGTGTGCAGGACCCATGTTAAGAGGCTCACAAATGGCAGGAACACCAGCTCCAGGGGATGCAATGACGGTAGCCTCCACTGACCCACACACGTGAACAAACAGCACTCCTACCCACCCTCACGCCTGTGAGAATACACTCATACAATTAGAATAATACAAATAAACATTTAAGATGTTCAAATGGCAACAACGCACACTTGAAATCTGTATGACCCCCTGTGGCCTTAGGACATTCTACTAGGAAGGAATCACAAGACTACTTTCAAGTGAACGTCACCATTTCTAAATCTTTTGAGAACTGGACTTTTAACCATATTAACTGTAATCCTGTCAGACACACCTCGTGACAGGATCTGATCTCGTTACATTCCTTAGCAACTGTCTGAAGACAGCGTCTTCAGAACCCACCCCAGTCCTAAACAGTGTAAAGACAATGGAGTGTCCCTCTTTTGCAAAGCCCCAACCCACCTTGGGGGTTGTCCCTTATTGTTCCTCTGCCCGCCCCTCCCTGTCTAAACTCTGTGCTTAAAATCTACACTGTAATCTAATAAACTCCAAATCTGCCCATACTGCCTCATTCTGAAATTCTTTTGTAGTGAAGCCGAGAATCAGGGATTGTGTGCGGAAGAAGGGGGCTGTTGGAGGAAAGTCTTGGTGCACTGTGTAAAGATTGTCCTTGTGTATTCAAATGTTGATTTCTGTGCAGGTGCAGATCTGTCCACCAGCGGGACTTTGGCACTCATTTTTTTTGAAGCATCTCCTGTCTCAGTGTTTGGAAACACTACTTCATTACCTTCTGATTGGTTTTAATAAAAATCTGATGGCCAATAAACTGAGGCAGAGTTAGAAGGCTGTCTTCTGGGCGAGGAAAGGGGGGGGTGGGTCCCAGGTAGGAACTGGAAAGAAGCAGAATCACCAGAGCGGGACTAAGATGCAGGTGCCAGAATGAGTCTAAAATGATAGGAAACAGGTTGTGGCAGGAAGTAGGCCAGGCCAGTGTTAGAATAACCGAGTATCTGCCCAGCTATAGTTCCATACGCTTTTGATAAATTGAAAGGTCTCCGTGTCATTATTCAGAGCAAAGGCGGCCACAGAGCAAAACATACTTTTACAGGGCTCCCTCAAAGGGAGCTCAGGCTGCTGGTTAACCGTGGGCCTGTGCCTCAGGCACCACGCTGCTGACAGCGCTCACCTTTCCTGGGCCTTCCACTGGTTTGTGTAGGTGACTGGATTACTGCAGTGAATTCCCTGTCTCCAGCCCACAGCTTCTGAGGTCCACTTCTCAGCGGGATACTCCCCTAGTTAATGCGTATTGTTCTCTCCTCATCAGTTCTACAACCTAAACAGACTGAGGCCCGGTGTTTGTTCTGACCCTAGGAGGCTTCTTTCCAGGGTTCTGTCCTAGAAACCACCTAGCTCACAGGCTATTATCTCCAGTCTCCTCCTCCCAGTTGCCTCTCCCCACACCCACACTGCTCTGTCCTTGTGTCTTGTGAGAGGCTTGCTTCTCTCCTCTCATTGCATGGAAGATCAGTTCCTTTTAAAAACCTTGGAATGTTTATTTAGAGGCAGGGTTTCTCTGCGTAGACCAGGCTGTCCTCGAACTCAAGAGATTCCCTCCAGAGTGCTGAGACTAAAGGCATGTACCACCACTGCCCAGCTACAAATTCCTTTCGTTATTGTTTTGGTTTTTTCAAGACAAGTTTTCTCTGTGTAGCCTTGACTGTCCTGGACTCACTTTGGAGACCACGCTGGCCTTGAACTCACAGGGATCCACCTGTCTCTGCCTCCCTGAGTGCTTGTGCCACGGTGCCCGACTCGAATTAGCTTTCTGATGATCTGCTTTTCTAAGAGGATCACAGAAAGATCCTCTCACTAGGGGCTCAGGGCTGCTGAGAGTAGAGTATGAGCAGGGAATTCAGCCGAAGGGAGCGCCTGCCTCAGCCATAGTGATGAGTGCAGCTACAACAGGCTGCCGGGAAATACTGATGCTCTGTTCCTCCAAGCAACAAAGCTCTTCAGTTGAGGCCCTAGGATAAGGAGCCTCTGCCTAACTCAGAAAAGCTCTATTCATTTGCTTCAGTGGATGTATTATCTGTAGCTTACCATTGCAGCAATTTGCAGAGGATTTAAATGGTTAGGTATATTTCTTTGTTTTGGGTTTTGGTTTTTGTGTCTCTGTGTAGTCCTGGAACTCGCCCTGTAGACCGGGCTGGCTTTGAACTCATAAGAGATCTAGCTGCCTCTGCCTCCCGAGTGCTGGGATCAAAGGTGTGCTGCGCCACCACTGTTTGGTGGGTTAGGTATATTTCTTAACATTTATTTTTAATCAAGTATATGTGGGAATGTCTGTGTGTGGTTAGGAAAACAGATTCAGGCGCCCTAGAGAGCCTGAGGCATCGGATCCCCTGGGTCTGGAATTAGCAGTTCTGAGCTGTCTGACGTACTGAAAACTGAACTCAGGTCTGGAAAATCAGTAGATACTTTATCTATTTCTACACTATCTGCCTGCATGCCAGAAGGGGACACCAGATCTCATTATAGATGGTAGTAAGCCATCATATAGTTGCTGGGAACTGAACTCAGGACCTCTGGAAGAACAGCCAGTGCTCTTAACCTCTGAGCCATCTCTCCAGCCCCCTAAGAAGATACTCTTAACTGCTGAGCCACCTTTCCCTTAAACAGTTGCTTTAAAAGATGATTTTGATCTGGGCAGTGGTGGTGCACACCTATAACCCCAGCACTCACAGCAGAGGAGTGATCACTGAGTTTGAAACCAGCCTGCTCTACAAAGTGAGTCCAGGACAGCCAGGGCCACACAGAGGAACCCTGTCTCAGAAAAACAAAGAAAGACGATCTGGGGGCCAGC
>CM053748.1:28535141-28552067 GCA_028658305.1 Pachyuromys duprasi
AAACAAAAAACTTGTTTTTTGGATAGAACAGGGTAGGTGTGCATATGAATTCACAGTGATTATGACAGCATGCATAAACCCTGTCCAAATCCAAGACCAAAAAAAAGGGGGGGGGAGGGGAGGAAGGGAAATGGGCCCAAAGTCCCACCCCTAACTGAGGAGCTAATCAGTTGTTTTGTTTTGTTTCCAGACAGGGTTTCTCAGCGTAGCCCTTGCTACCCTGGAGTTCACTCTGTAGACCAGGCTGGCCTCCAACTCAGACATGCTCCCACATGCTAGGATCAAAGGTGTGCACCACTTCAGCCTTTTTTTTTTTTTAATTGAACCCAGGTCTACCAGTCCAGAGGTGTTTCTACCCACAGTGCACTGGGCCCTCCCACATCAATCACTAATAAAGAAAACGTCCTCCAGGCTTGCGTACAGCTGGATCTTATGGAGGCCATTTTTTGTTGTTGTTTGTTGTTGTTGTTTTAATTGGGAGTTCTCAAGGTGGTAAAGTAGTGAGGAGACTGACGCAGGAGGATTGCTGGAGCCCAGGAATGCAAAGCCAGCCTACATATGCCTTTGAGCCCAGCACTGAGCAGACAGATGCAAGCAGGTCTCTGTGAGCTCACAGCTAACCTGGTCTACAAAGAAAGTTCTAAGCCTGCCAGAGCTATGTGAGACCCCGCCGAAAATAAGCAAATAAACAGAAAACCTTTAAATTGGAAAAGAAATTATAATATCATAAAATCTGCCTGAAGCTGGAGGTGTGGCTCAGTGGTTTCGTAATTGTCGACATGTGCTCCAGGGTTGGAGCCCTAGCTTTGCACAAACGCATGAACAAAGACAAATTCCCCACCCCCAGTCATCAGTGTTTTTACACTGCTGGAAGAAACAGATTTCCCTTTTTTTTTATATTCATGCCAGAACAGAATAGACGAATGAATCATAAACTTTCTGTTCTGTTTTCTACCTTTTGACTGGCTCAGACTTGTTTTTTGACCAACTTTACATCAAGTGAAGCTTTTCCCATAGGCTAGACAGCTGACCGGTGTGAGAAATAGCAAAAGATGAAAACGATTTTAAAGCATTCTGTGCAAGGAATAAAAACACTGTTCCTGAGCTGGCCCTGGGTGGAATGTGCCTGTAATCCTAGCACTTGGGGGGCTGAGGATCTCAAGCTTGAGGCCAGCCTGGGCTACATGTGGAGCAGGGTGGAAGGTGCGGATGGAAGAGAAGCCTCCAAATAAAAACTCATGTGCAATATTAACAGTCCGGGTGCAAGATGCCGGTATTTTTATAGTATATGAAGAAAAAAAAAGAAACAGCAAGACAGGCCAAAGGCTTTGCAGCTATACACTGAATTAAAAAGGGATGGAAAGAGGGGCAAGAAATTTACTCTCCGTAATACTTGGTAGTTACAAGAGGAATTAAAGTTTTTTGGTGGTTTCCTAAACACATTTTTTAAAATTATGAAAGCTGGTGTGCTGGCGCATGAGTGTAGGTGTCCCCGGCTGCGACTCAAACCCAGGGCCCTGTGTAAGCCAGACAATTTTTCTACCACTGAACTACAGACATCCCAGCTCAAAGCGTTTACTAGAACAACCAAAGCATCTGCTCCATTCCTAAGACTACACAGGTGGGAGAGAAACCTGAGAGGCTGGAATAGGCCCACTCACCTGGTTGAGTTCCCAATTTGGTAGGAAATTAGATATATGCTTGCTGAAATGATTAGATTTTTATGTGTACAAATGGAAACTGGGTTGCGGTGTTGCTTGCCCATAATCCTAGCACTTGGGAGGCAGAGGCAGGGGGACTGTCGTAAATTTGAAGCTAGCTTGAACTACACATATGGTGAGTTCCAAGCCACCGCAGACTATACAGCAAATCCTACTTCACAACAAAATATACAAATGAATAATAATGTTTAATAAGTGCTACAAATAGAGGGATAAATCTGCGCAGCGAAGAAAGTGGGTACGTTCAATGTAGATAGAAATGCTAGCGTTCTAATTAGGATAGTCAAACAGCACAGACTCGTGAGGAAAATGCCTTGGGAATACATTTCAAAATGATCACTAGGCTAACCTGCCTTTTACAAAAGGCCCAAGGTTAGTGTTTGTCAAGATTTGTTTTCCAGGATGGAGAAATGGCTCAGTGGTTATGAGAATTGGCTGGGCAAGCTCTGGTGCTCTTCCGTGGTCGTGAGCAGGTGCACGGGTATTGGGAACTGAACTAGAGTGTCAAGAGCTCTTCTTACCTGCTGAGTCATCTCTCCAAAGACGTAGGGAGTTAGAGAAAGGGCGAGCAGCTGTGAGTGCGTGCCTTTATTCCCAGCACTCAGGAAATAGAAGCAGCCAGAAATTTTCGAGTTCGGGGCCAGCCTGGTCTACAGAGCAAATTCTAGGATCGCCGGGATACATACTAAGACCTTGTCTTTCTTCAAAAGAAGAAAGAAGGGGAAAAAAAAAAAAAAGGAGCACGCATCAGTCAGTCGGGTTAACGATCTCCTACACCATTTAACCTTTCGGACTTAGCCAGCTTTGAGCTCCTGGTTTCCGTGCCTCAACTACCCAAGAATCTGAGGCACTTTGAGCAACAACCCTCTCTCCCCTCCCCCTCCAGCCCGCTCTCCCACTCTCCCTTTCCCGCAGCGTGTCCCGGGCTCACCAGACCCAGGGTTAACTTAGAGTCAACACAGATTTCCTTGGCAGGCAGCCCCATAATCTTTCCTTGAGGTCCTCTGACCTCTAGACATTGCTCACCCGGGCCAGATAAGGTTTTGTTTGTTCTTTAGAGGGACGGGATGGAAAAAAACTCCAAGTATTTATTATCGTGACGCTCGTGGAAGCACTTAGTGTCGGTTCAGGCAATCCTCATTAAAAGCCCAGACAAGCTGGTCCTAGTACTCGCAGGTGAGGGCACTGGACTGGGAGCTGTGAGGCTCGCGCCGGGGCGCGGGCAGACCCCAGAGAGACCACATAGCGGGTCTAGCCTCGGGCTAGTGGGGACTAGCGCTGGAAAGGCCACGCCCGGCCAAGGGCTCTTTACCTGGGCACCGCCTTGAGCAGCCTGGGGCGTTTTGGAGCTCAGAGGCGGCAGCCTGGCAGCCGGCCCGCGGAACACGTGATCGGGAGGGGCGGGGCCCGCCGGGAGCCCCGCCCCCCGGGACCAGTTAAGCGGAGGCTGGCGCGCGGGCGGGCAGTCTGCGGAGCGAGGGGCCGGGGCGGCCTCGCGGACGGCGGAGCGGCGCTGACCTCGGTCATGGCCACGGTTCGGGAGAAGGCGGCGGCGCTGAACCTGTCGGCTCTGCAGAGGCCTCCCGGTGGGTCGGAGGGCGGCGGGAGTGCGGGCTGGGGGCGGGCGGTGCGCACCGCGGGCTGGGCGGCCGCGGAGACCCGCTCTCTCCCCGTGGGTGGGCAGCGGGCCACCGACCCCGCCGCAGCCGGAGCCCGGCATTCTGGGAACTTCTCCCGAACCTGGCTCGCGGTGGGACCCGGGTTAGGCTGCACAGCCCGGCCGGTGACAAGCGCGGACAGACGTCTGTGGCGCCCCAGACTCGGAAGATGAAGTGCATATTGTGCGAATCTAACACTTTCTGTACCAGCAGGGTCTCGGCGAAGCTGTTGTATCTTTTTTTTTTTTTCTTTGACAGTTACATGACTTTGGGAGGGAGACGAGGGAGACAAAATTTTGAATCTTTGAGGGCGGGTTTACGATATTTGATGAACTGAATCAGATAATCCGTTCTAAAATTCCGATACTCTCGTATCTCTATTCTGCAAATAGGGTGGCTTGGGATATTTGGCTTTGTTTGGATAAGGTGCGACCTTTTCCCCCTTCTTCATGGCAGGGAGCTGGAGAAATTGGCTCTCGTATCAAAGCTTTTCATTTGTAAAATGCCAATTTGTGAAACAGTGATTCCTTCCTCTAGGTCCGATGAGTGTATCGTTGAAGCCTCACGTTTGGGTTTGACTTACCGGCTAATGCTCCATGTAATCTCCAATATCTTAATGATGAATTTTGCTAGAGAACTACTTGCAGTTTGGCTTTCCCAGTACAGACTCTAAAACGCTCTATGGAGGAGCTGTAGTGGTTGGTACACGCCCTCAGCCCCAGCACTGGGGAAGCAGAGGCAGGCAGTTCTCTGAATTCCAAGTCAGCCTGGTGTCCACAGCAAATTCCAAGCCAGAAGTTAGAAGATGAGACTGTCTCAAAAAACAAACAAGAAACTGACCGTATTCTGCCTTTACTTACAAGTATTCTATCACTTGAAATGATACCGAATTGTTGATATATTTAGGTTCTCTCTAGTAAGTGAGGTTCCCAAGTTCAACAACTTAAACATGAAGGTCTTTTATTTATTTATTTATTTATTTATTCATTTATTTATTTATTAAATTATTTAGGGGGTGAGGGAATTTTATTTAAGAGATACAATACAGTTTGCTGAACATAATGGCACACACCTGCAGTCTCAGCACCCAGGAGGCTGAGGTAAGAGGATGTCCAACTTGCCGCAAGTCTGAGCCACAACAGACAATCCTGTTCTCATTCCTCAACAAACAGCTGGGACTGGAGAGGTGTGAGACTGGGTTTTTCTGTATAGCTCTAGCTGTCCTGGAATTCGCTCTGTAGACCAGGCTGGCCTGGAAACTCCTAGAGATCCACCTGCCCCTATCCCCAAGTGCCGGGATTAAAAGCGTGCACCATCACCAGCTAGCCAATGGAGGTCTTTCTAACTGAAATGTCAGTTGTGTGCTTTGGATATTTGTGAACAGGTTTTTCGATGGCGAGAGGGAATACATTTTGGAACTGTGTAGAGGACTCACAGAGAAAAGTGTGGACCTGTCTGCTAGAAGGTTTTTATTGAAGGAAAAGACTGCTTACTGTCCTCTGCACTGGAGAACTAGGGCTGAGGGCTCTGCTGCCTGCTCTCGCAGCTGGAATTCCGATTTGCTAATGTTTATTTATCCCTCTTCTACCCTGAGCTGCTTTGTCGAAGTCCTTATGAGCAAGGTAATGGGAGCCTAGGGTTTTGGTTCCTTGCCATTCATTCCCTTTCCGTGTGCTCTGGCAGCTTTGTACTTTTCCCTTTTCAGGGATTAGTAACTCTTTATACTTTCAGTGGTCTATAAGCATGAGCAGGAACCTGACGTATGAGGAAGAAAAAGGGTTTTGTGCTAAACTTCAGCCAGAACATAAGACACCTGTATTAATACAGACCAACAAGAAGGCGGCATGTTATCGTGTTATCCCTTTATACTGTAACCTAACTCTTGAGTTTGCCTGGTGTCACTTTTCCAGGGAGCTCAGAATACTTCCCCATGCTTTTCCATTAATCTCTGAATGAAAGCGGGGGCTAATGGCTGCTTTTGCTGATTCTCCTTTTAGCGCATGTTAAAATTTTTGTCAGTAGAAATGCATTTTGTACCTACAGTCAGCCTTTATGGGGAGGCATGTCAGAGTCATTTTCTCTCTGAGGCCAAATAGGAAAGCAAACTTTGGACTGTCAAAGGCAATATCCAGTAAAAGTTGCAGTATCTGTTTCTCTTTTATCGGAAAGTTTCCCACTTGGCCTCAGGTGTAACACAAACCTCTGTGATATTTACTGTTTTCATGAAGTTTCATTTATTACTTACTAAACATTTCTCTGAGTAATTTTTTAGCTTAATTGATTTCATTTTTATGTGTATGAGAGTTTTGCCTGTTTGTGTGTATGTGCATCAAGTGTGTGCCTGGCCCGAGGAGGACAGAAGGTGCGCAGGGCCCCCTGGAACTGGATGTCCAGGTGATTGTAGCCATCATATGGGTTTCAGGAACTTTGTAAGAGCAGCAAGTGATCTTATCTGCTGAGCGTCTTTCTAGCTGCTGGTAAGGGGCTGCAGAGATGACTCAGCAGTCAAGAGCACTGTCTGCTCTTCCAAAGGACCAGGGTTCAATTCCCAGCACCCGAATGGCAGCTCACAACTGTCTGTACCCCCAAATCCAAGGGATCTGACGCCTTCACACTAATGTACATATAATAAAACAAAATAATTTAAAAAAAAAAGCACTGGCTTCTTTTCCAGAGGACCCTGGTTTGACACCTAGCACCCCATAAAGTGTCATAACTTGTCTGTAACTCCAGTTCCAGGAGTATCCCAACCTCTCTTCTGGCCTCTGCAGGCATCAGGCATGCATATGGTGCCTAGACATACATTCATGCAAACACTTATATACATAAAATGATGAAAGTGAAAAAATAAAAATAAAACTTTATATAAAGTACAGAAGTGTTCTTTTACTGGCCTACACTCCCAGATCTTTTTTTCTTTTTTTTTTTTGGTGTGTGAGTGTGAGTGTGAGTGAAAGAACCTTTTATATTTATGTCTAGGTTTGTGTCTGCCCCATGAGAGTAAATAACCACAGAGCCAGAAGAGGACATCACATTTTCTGTATCTGGAGTCAAAGGTTGTTGTGAGCTATCACATGTGAGTGCTGGCAACTGGACTCAAGGCCTCTGAGCAGCAAATAGTCCTAACTTCCGGGCCACCTCTCCAGTCCCAGCCGTTTGTTGAGGAATGAGAACAGGATTGTCTGTTGTGGCTCAGACTTGCGGCAAGTTGGACATCCTCTTACCTCAGCCTCCTGGGTGCTGAGACTGCAGGTGTGTGCCATTATGTTCAGCAAACTGTATTGTATCTCTTAAATAAAATCCCCCCACCCCCTAAATAACTTAATGGTGGTGAGTGCTTCTAATCTTAGCAGTAGGGAGGCAGAGGCAGGTGGATCTCTAAGTTCAAGACTGGCCAGGGCTATATAGGGAGATCCTGTCTCCAAAAAAAAAAAAAAAAAAAAACACACACACACACAAAAACAAAAATAAACCAAACAACAAACAGTCTTCTGCTGTGTTTTCTGTGTCTTTCATCCTTTGCGGAAATGGCTTTGGCTGCATGTATTTTGGACTTGACATCACAGTCCACATGGAAAAGAGTCTCTTCCATTAGTATGGTCCTGAGTGAACAAATACATAGTGATAGATATTGTTAACCGAAAAGATTTCTTTTTCTTTTTGTTTTGCATGCATTGGTGTTTCGGCTGCATATATGTTTGTCTGAGGGTGTTGGATCCCCTGGAGCAGGAGTTACAGACAGCTGTGACTGCCATGCGGGTGCTGGGAATTGAACCCCAGTCCTCTGGAGGCGCAGCCAGTGCTCTTGATTGCACCCTTAACCATCTCTCCAGTGCTTTTTTACGTTGTGTTCTTTGTCCATTTTCTCTTCAGTGAGTTTATGCAGGATATTAGAACTATGTTGCATTAGGTTGTCATCTCTCCTTGGACTCCTCTAGACACTGACGGTCTCCTCCCTGGTTTTAGCTGACAACCATTGGGTTAACCTTTAGAAGTGGTTTTTAGTAGTTAGCAATAATCTACAACTAACAAATGTTCATTAACCGGGGTTAAAGCAGTACTGAGATGCCCCAAAGTGTTGCCAAGTATTTTGAACTCTACACTGTAAAACAGACAAACAAAAACAAAAACTTTAAAAAATGTGCACTAGCTTTATTTATTTAAAGTTTTGTGGGAAAAAGATGAGTTATTTTAATGACTTTTTAAAAGCTCAGTCCAAAGCTCTAGAGTGAAAATGTGATTGCGTACTTATTTATAAGTAGTACATTTTAGAAGGGCATGATGACACACACCTTTAATCTCAGAACTCGGGAAGCCAGAGCAGGCAGATCTCTGAGCTAAAGACCAGCCTAGTCTACGTGGTGGGTTTCAGGACTGCCAGAACCGAATAGTGAGACCATTTCAAGAGCAAACAGAACAAAGAAGTAGCATGTTTACAGGGGTTGTGTGCGTATGACCCTCTGTCACCGTCTGCTTAGAGAATGGGTGATTCGGGTTGCTTCTCCTTTAGCTAGGCTTTTCACAGTAAGGGCCAACTGCTGTTTTCCTGGTTGATCCGGATTGCCCCTTATAATCTTTGAGTAAGTGTACCACTGTCCTACCATTGTAGATGTATGTGTTGTCTTTAAAGGAATTACTGGTTAAAAACTTTATTAATTACTATGTGTTATTAAAAATGGTGATGATCAGTATTTCAAATAAATGACTAAAGGTTGGGATTATCTTGAAAATGTAATTTATTAGTAAAGTTGGGCTAGAGTTCACACATCTGTGGGAGGCGAATCTTGCCAAAGAGCTGTTGTTTTCAAGCAAATAAAAATGTTTAGTAGGCTAGATTTAACTGGGCACTTAGGAGGATGTGCAACCAACCCAGGCATGGCAGTTCATGGGTGCACTTCACTCAGGAGTGAGCCGCAGCTTCATAGCAAGCTTGAGCCAACCTGGGTCATAAGGCCGTGTCTCAACAAGAACAAAAGGGGACAATTATGTTAGGGATCTAGTTTAAAGTAACTTCTGAGCCTCTAGTTAGGCCACCTGCTGAGTTCTGTATCCAACAAGGTTCAGTGTGTCTCCATGCTTTATTTCTTTCCTATGGAACGTGCTTCTGTTTGATATTTAGTATTTTTATCTAAATGAAGGAAGTGCAAGTTCAGTCTTTAAATTCTTGTAATTAGCAGTGTAGATCTGAAACCAGGCTTAACTATATTATTCAACTGTTGCATTAGTTGGTGACAGAACTAACCTAGAGTTACGTCTCTTACCCAGAGAGTTGTCTCTTTACTTTTTTTCTTTTTCTTTTCTTTTCTTTTCTTTTCTTTTCTTTTCTTTTCTTTTCTTTTCTTTTCTTTTCGTGTGTGTGTGTGTGTGTATGTGTGTGTGTGTATAGCTTTGGGTGTCCTGGACTCGCTGTGTAGACCAGGCTGTCCTCGAACTCAGAGATCCAGCTGCCCTGAGTCCCTGAGTGCCAGGATCACAGGCATGCACCACTGCACCTGGCTGAGCTTAAATCTCTTAACCAGAGTTACTGAAGCTTAGCTTTAGATTCTTAGATTCCTTTGGTTGGGATGTTTTAAATTTTTTTAAAGTAATTTAAATTTTATATGTAAGGGTCTTTTACCTGCATGTAAGTCTGTATCACATGTGTGTGGATGCCAGAAAAAGGTGTCAGGTGCCCTGGAACTGGAGTTACAGATGGTTGTGAGC
The DNA here is from genome assembly GCA_028658305.1 of Pachyuromys duprasi. Classification (NCBI taxonomy): domain Eukaryota; kingdom Metazoa; phylum Chordata; class Mammalia; order Rodentia; family Muridae; genus Pachyuromys; species Pachyuromys duprasi. The sequence continues at coordinate 28,544,224 of CM053748.1, forward strand.
TGACCTGCAGGTGCTGCAACTCAAACCCAGGTCCTCTGGAAGAGTAGCAGGTGCTTAACCACTGAGCCAGCCCAAGTCATGATGCTTTAGAACACAGTTGACCAAATGTTAGGAAGCTTCAAGATGTAGAATTTTATTTATTTATTTTTGAGGCAGGGTTTTACTGTAGCTCTTGCTGGCCTAGAATTCAGAGATGGGTCTGCTTCTGCCTCTGGCTACCGAGGGCTACAATTAAAGGTGTTCACAGTCCCTGGCTTCAAGATGAAGGATTTTCATGAGTTGTCCAGCTCATATGCTGCTGAGGCTAGAGGACAGACTGAAGCTTCAGTTGTGACAACTAGACTCACAACACAATCATTGTGTACTTTTGTCTCTTGATGTCTGTCTAGAAATTATAGCAAGTCGGTTTTATTCTGCTGACGTTCGTTTTTGGATCTGGGTGGGTGATAGGCGCTTTACTGAGCAACACTGGTGGTGGGGGCTGACGTCATCACTGAAGAAAACTGGTTATCCTGGTATACGAATTTTGGCACATTGACTTGTCAAGTCCAAGGTACATGCTGTATTGCTATATCTGTATGAACTTGAGCTCTGGGTCTGTGGGTGGTGGTGCTTGAGGGAGAATATTCCGGAATGCAGTGTTTGGGAATTAATGGTCAGTGAGAACAGCAGGGACCTGAAATTGCCGCCTTCGCTCATGCCTGGAGGCCTCTGGAGACATTGTGTGGCACACAGGTGCTGGCTGCCCTGCTCTGACCTGTTCTTTAATCTTTCTTACAGTCTTGGCCAACATGTAAAGCTTCCTGATTCCCACATTTTAGTAGCAAGCTAATACGGGGAAATGTATTCCTCACTTCTTACTTAAATTCCTGTGTAAGCATTAGCCTTTTCCATGTCATTTGGGCTGTGTGCCCCTCCCTGTCACCATTCTTGGGCTGTCTTACTGATTTAAAATTAGCAACTTTGCCTTACTTTTTAGGATTCATGTACTAACCTACTTTGTGGCTCAAGTGTTTTAACTTTTGCATCTTTAACGCCGTCACTGGCACAGCTGGGTATGAGAACAGTGCCTGTATACCAATTACTTGGCTCATGAGGATCACTTGAACCCAGGAGTACTGGGCTAGCCTGGGCAACATATTGAGACTCTGTCTTTAAAAAGGAAAGTCTCTTTCACTTAAAGCCTTAAAGCCTCTTTCACTTAATGTGTAAGACAATCTGATCTTGCCAGGTTTGCTTATCTTACTTCCCTGTCTTACTCCTGTATATAGTATATATTACAGAATTCACAGTATTCTACACTATTTTAGGAGTAGTGGCTTCCCAGTATTTGTAACTACTTTGGGAAAGGGTTCATAAATCTTAAAACTGTTGGATATGTTCTAATCTCTTAGTTTTTTCATTGTTTTGCTTTATTGGAATCTCCAAGGAAAAGTAAAAAAAAAAAATTTTTTTCAAGACAGGGTTTATCTGTGTAGCCCTGGCTGTCCTGGACTCACTTTGTAGACCAGGCTGGTCTCAAACTCACAGAGATCTGCCTGCCACAGCCTCCCTAAGGGTGCCAGGGTGCCCGGCTGGAACTGTGAATTCTAATCTTGTGCCATGTAATTGGCTTCTCTTGAAACAACCTCATGTGACCCAGGCTGTCCTCAAACTTTCTGTATAAACAAAGATGATCTTGATTCTCTGGTCCTCACCTCATCAGTGTGTGAGCTGGCAGGCTGTTGTGTGGCACCAGCGCCTTTATTACGGTTACTTTCAGGAGGATGGAGGGATCACTTAAAAGGAGCTAGGATGGAAGCAGCTGAGACCCCAGAAGGCCCACCCCAGCTCACAGAAGCTGGAATTCGGGAGCTCACTACGCATCTGACTCAGCTCAGATGGCCTCTGCATCCTCACAGGCCTCAGTGCTTATATAACCTTGAGAAATACCTCTGCCCAGTTTCAGAGACTTCCTGAGGCTTTTGAGTTGTTTGTTATCTCAGTCTTAAGGAGCTTCTGTGTAGAACAGCAGTTCTCAACTTGTGGGATGCAGCCCGATTGGTAAACCTCTATGTATACCTACATTATGATCTAGAACAGTAGCAAAATTATGAAGCACCAATGAAAATGTTGGGGATCACCACAGCATGAGGAACTGTAGTAAAGGGTGGCAGCATTGAAAAGGTTGAGAACCACTGCTTTACAACTTAATCTTAAGCAGCTTTGGACATAGGTCTGCACCATCAAAATGCTGGCTATCAAACCCAGAGTTTTGTGTGTGCTACACAAGCACTGCCGACTGAGCTATATTCCTAGCACCTAATAACTAACTTAAAATGAAAATATGTTAAGTATTAGGAAAAGCTAGTATTTATTTACTATCTGTGTGACCCAGGCAAGTTTAACACACTCAACCTCAGTTTTCTGAAAACAGGATGATTAGTAACTATTTCAAAGAGACATATATCTGGTTAAGTTCGAGATGACAGTTTGTCATACTATATGTTGGTATTACTGATAATGATACAATGAAGATTGGAAGCCCACCTGCAATCTCAGAACTTGAGAGGTTGAGGCAGGAGGATCATCGGTTCAAGGCCAAACTAATACATACAGAGAGAGAGCCAGGCCAGTCTCAAGTCAAGTGGTCATGGTGCATGCCTTTAATCCAACTCAGGAGGCGGAGACAGATGGATCTCTATGAGTTCGAGGCCAGCCTGGTCTACAGCATGAGTTCCAGGACAGCCAGGGTTATATAGTGAAACCGTGTCTCAAAAAAACAAAACAAAACAAAACAAACAAAAAGACATCGCAAGTCTCAAAATCAAACAAAAGCCAAAAACATTTGAAAGATTAGCCAGCATTAAGTTAATTTAAACCTCATTATGATCTCTGGTATTTTAGGTGAATTAACTTGAACTGTTGGGGCACTCCGGAGGCAGAGGCAAGTGGATCTCTGAGTTTGAGACCAGCCTGGGATACATAGGGAGACCCTGCCCAACCCCCAGAAAGGGAAGGAGGGGGCAGAAGCAGGTATTTATGGCTGGGATTAGTGCAGCTAATCCTGAGTTCTGGATACCAAGTGTAAGAGTCCCTCAAACACTGACTGCAGCTTTACTGAGCAGGAAACACTGGACTGCTGTCAGTCTAGTTGTAGCTTATTGTTTCTCATAATAGTTGCCATTCGTTGACTTGAAACTGCTTACCTAATATTTGTAAGGTTGGCAGTTCTCCACTACATTCAAATTGTCCTTAATTTTGTTTTGATTTTTTCTTTTTTTTATTTTTATTTTATTTGAGACAGGGTTTCATTCTTTAGCCATGACTGGAACTCAGCTGTGTAGACAGGCTGGCCTCCAACTCGCATGGATACACCTGCCTCTGCTTCCAGAGTGCTGGGGTTAAAAGTGTGCACCACCATGTCCAGATATCTTCATTCATTTTTATAAAGATTTATTTATTATGTAAACATTATTCTGCCTGCATGTACACCTGCACACCAGAAGAAGGCACCAAATCTCACCATAGATGGCTCTGAGCCACCATGTAGTTGCTGGGAATTGAACTCAGGACCTTTGGAAGAGCAGCCAGTGGTCTTAACCTCTCAGCCATCTCTCTAGCCCACTATCTTCATTCTTAAATTTTAAAATTGAAAACAATCTCGCTTATTATCTTGAACTAAGATAATAAGTAGGGAATAAATTCATTTTTGGTGCTAAAAACCCACAAAGAAATAGCAGAGGGCTTTATATATGTGCTATTAATTTTCATAGTAAAAAAGTTACAGTTGCTCACAGTTATAAAATTATGCTATTAAGTAATGTAGTGTAATGACTCAGTATGCGCCTTACACTTCAGCACGGAAGATAGATCCCAAATGATGAAGTTAAAATTCATTGCTCTAGGGTATAGCCTGATGGCAAAGCATATGCTGGGTGAATACTGCAGTGCTCAGTTCAGTCCCCCTGCAAAGGGAAAACAGCGGAGAAATCATTGTGTCTCCATTGCATTAAAATGCGATTTAAGGTAGAGGAAGATGGCTCAGCAGTAAGCGATGGCCACTAAGCTTAGTGGCCTGAGCTCCAGCCCAGAAACCACATGTTGGAAAGAGAACCAAGTTAGTTTTGCCGGTTATCCTCCTCTCCCCATATACATGCTTTGGCATGCACATGCCCACACAAAAAATGTTAAAACAAAAAACCTTTAGCTGAGGTTTAATGTTCTTCAGGAGTTGTCTCCTGTCTTCATCTGATGTATTCTCTGCTAAAAAGGTAGGAAGAAGGGCTGGAAGGATAGCTTTAGCAACAGGGGTGCTCGCTGCGCAATCAGGATGACTGGCTTTGGGCCCCAGCTGCACAGAGCAATGTTGGCGTCCTGTGCTTGCCTAGGAATGTGGCTTTGCACTCCTGCCTCTGCGTGCACACATACAGACACCTTTACATTTTCTTCCTTTCAGGCAGTGGTTCCTTTAATGCTCAGGCTCTGGATTCCTTACTTTCAGACTCTGAAAGTAAGTGGTAACTTCCCCACGTCTCTGCCAATAGACCCTGCACATAAATGGAGCAGGTGGTGTTTTGCTTTTTTGTTAACAGAAGCAGAGCCTTAATTAGGACTGCTAAATGTTGAGAGGATCCTGAGAGCTGTAGCTCCTGAGAGCGCACACTGAGTGTGTACAGGGTGTGGGGAGGGAGAGCAGCAGAGCCACCAAGTGTGCGCCTGACTAAGTAGTTGGGTTCAGTGTCTTTAGCCCAGTAAAACCCAAGGCTCGTTGTCTTTCCTTTGATTTTTCTTTTCTTCTGTGCAGTTTTTGCCAAATAATCAGTTTTATTTAAGGACAAAATATGGGAACTTTTCTCATTTTAGTTTACTTTGTTTGTAGGTCAGAAGACTACTTGTGGGGGTCAGTTCTGTTCTCCCATGTGGGTTCTGGGGCTGAGCACAGTTGTCAGGCTTGGGCGAAGAACCTTCACCTGCTGAGTCATCTTGCTGGCTTGGAAATTTTTTTCTCTTACATTAAAAAAATTGTTTGTTTCTTTGTTTTTTAATGGGTGTGTGCATGCCTATAGAGCATACACATGGAGGTCAGAGGACGGCTTTTGGGAGTCAGTTTTCTCATCCCACCATGTTGGTTCTGGGGATTAAACCCAGGCAATCAGGTTTGGCAGCAATTGTTTATACCCACTGAGCCATCTCACCAGCCTAGTAGGAAAGTTTCCAAAGCTTATTATTTCCCTTTTTTTGTGTGTTGGGCAAAAATCTTGCTTTGTTCCTGTGTTCACCTTTATCTTTTGAAATAGTTAATAAATTCTTGTTGTTACTTTGCCCTGCTTGCTAGGTATTTAAGTTAGAAGCCTGCAAAACAGGAAGCTTTAAAAACATTAGTTTGTTCTTGCAGCCTGAGTGTGTGTGTGTTTGAATGACAATTGAGTCAATTCCAGAACAATTTCAGTGTGCTTGGAAGTGGCATGTAACCTGTGAATACATTTTGTATTTCAAATTTGCTATCCGCCTCAGAGGTTAGCTGCTGAAAACTGGAAAATTTGATAATCTTGCTTGTAACTGCTGGTAGATGATCTACCCCTCCTGATTTCACTTCCTACTATAGCTCCCTTCACATGGCACTCTGGACTTACAGGCCTATTCTAGCGGAGTGCATGCCCTTGGGCCTTTGGATTTTCTGTTCTCTGTTTTGGTGTCTGTACAGCTCAGTTCCTGGTTTTACTCAAGTCCCTATTTAGATACAACTATTGGAAAAGTGATTTTCTGGTTTCTGTGTTTATTTATTTATTTTTCATTCTTTGGTCTTTGTGATTTTGTATCTCCAGAGCTTGGGACTGAATCCAGGGTCCTTCACTCAATAGGCACACATATTACCACTGAGCTAAGTTTCCAACCTTTCCTGGTAGCCCATTTAAAATAGCATTCTCAGCTGGCTGTGGTGGTACACACCTTAAATCACAGCACTCAGGAGGCAGAGGCAGGAGGACCTTTGAGTTTGAGAACAACCAGTAGTACATAGGCCCTGTCTCAAACTGCCAAACAACCAAACAAGCAGCATTCTCAAGGGTTAGAGATGGCTCACTGTGTGAGAGCACTGGCTGCCCTTCCAAAGGACCCAGGTTCAATTCCCAGCACCCACATGCAGCTCACAGTCACCTGTAATTCCAATTCCAGAGGATCAACACCCTCTTCTAGGCTCTTCCTCAGGCACTAGGCAGTCCATGGTGCTCTACACACACATACACAGGCAAAATACTCATACACATTAAGGCAAAAACGTAGTAGTATTCTCAGGTCATCAAGGTGACTCAGCATGTAGACACATTGCTGCCAAGCTGATGGCCTAAGTTTGATCTCCAGGACACTTGGCGGAAGGAGAAACCATGTTCCTGTAAATTGTCCTTTGACCTTGGTGTGAGTGCTGTGGCTGGCATATGCCTGCCCGCATACAACCCCATAGAAGCTTGAGTGCATGCACACTAAATGTAGGGAAATGGCACTCTCTTACTCAGCTGTTGCTGCCCCCCACCTGCACCCATGTGTGTGCCTTTCTGTCTCTTGACAGGATCTCACTGTTGGTCCTTCTGCCGCAGCCTCCTGAGCGTCACAGGTGAGCCGCCATGCCCAGAAGCTGTTTCTTTCCAGCACTGATTGAACACATACACATTGTTTGGATCCGCCGATAGTGTTTTTAAGTTACCAGAACAGACTTTACTATGTTCACTACCGTGTCTACCACATAGCACAACACTTAGTATGTTGCAGACACTAGATTTTTAAATAAATTGCCACCAATAACAATATTTCAATAATGTGCCCTTCTAATTTCCCTTTATTATGGCTTTTGGAAACTGCTACCTTCTCTCCAGGAATTGCTTAAACCATATTAAAACAAACAAATTGCTAATGCACAGCGTCTCTGATTTTCCCTCTTTCAGGTTTCAGTGTGGCCCAAAAGCCATTTGGAGCTACGTACGTGTGGAGCAGCATCATAAATACCCTTCAAACCCAAGTGGAAGTGAAGAAACGGAGGCACCACTTAAAACGGCACAATGACTGCTTCGTCGGCTCGGAAGCTGTGGACGTCATTTGCTCTCACTTAATTCAGAATAAATTCTTTGGTGATGTCGAAATTCCTCGAGCCAAAGTGGTGAGAGTGTGTCAAGCACTTATGGACTACAAAGTATTTGAAGCAGTTCCAACCAGAGTCTTTGGGAAAGACAAAAAGCCTACATTTGAAGATAGCAGTTGCAGCCTTTATAGATTCACCACACTACCTAATCAGAACAGTCAATTAGGCAATGAGAACAAAGTATATTCACCTTCCAGGTGAGTCCTGGCCTTAGGTTATCCCAGACGGCATATTAGCAGAATTTTTTCTACTTTTTAGAAATCATAAGTGATAATTTTGACTAAAATCTAATCCTGGTAAATTTAATAAAATACAACAAGATGTTGGTAATGTTCTGGGCACATCCTAGACTTCACTTGTTCATACTGGTATTTTGCAAAAAGCCAATAAGCTTTGTTTTGTTGGCCAGCAGAGAAACACCCAGCTCCTAGAGCATCATTAGACTCTAGAAAGTGGTGGATTTGGAATGTGAAAGGTGAATGAACTACAGCTTCATGTGACATGTTAAAGGATTTGGGTGCTTTTGGCTTGTGGGTTTTTTGTTTGTTTTTAATTTTTGAGACAACTTCTCCCTATATGGGGTTCAGACACTCCTGAATTCCTAAGTGCAAACCATCCTCCTCCCCCAACCTCCTGAGTAGCTGGGAGGACAGGTGAGGGACACTGATCTGGAACGGTAAGAAACTTGGGACTTGGTCAGAAAGGTGTTGAAGGGGCCACAAAAGATGAG
>CM053748.1:28552167-28568635 GCA_028658305.1 Pachyuromys duprasi
CCAGGTTGGTATGATCAATGCTCATTTAGATGAACAAATAGGATGGACATTGAATGGAGTAGAAAACAAGCAACAGGACAGGAGCATACCAAAGAGGACCTATGAAAGAATCAGTATAGCAAAGTATCAAAGCAGATATTAAGACTCACAATTAAGCCCTTGGCAGAGGGCGGGAAGTAATAATAAAAATAGGGGAAGTTAGTTAGACTGGGGGAGAACAAGAGCTCCACAAAGATCAAACTGAGCAGGGCACAGGGGTCTTAAATGAGACAGTTTCTCCAACCAAGGACCATATATGGATATGGCCTAGAACCCCTGCTCAGATGTGGCCCATTGATAGCTCATTGTCGAACTGAAGACCCTAGTAAGGGAAACAGGGACTGTTTCAGTCTTGAACTTGATGGCTGGCTCTTTGACCCTCCCCCATACATGCCAGGGAGTAACAGCCTGGCTAGATCCCAGGGGAGGGCCTTGCAGCCAGCCCTGAGGAGACAAGATGATCTGGGGTCAGATGGAAGGGGAGGAGATCCTCCCGTTGGTGGACTTGGAGGGGGAGGGGAGGAGTTGAGGGAGGGATGGGGAGGGTGGGAGGGAATAAGGGAGGGGGCTACGCATGGGATGCAAAAAACCTAACCTGTGATTGATATAAAAATAAATAAATTTATTTAAAAAAAAAGGTCATTTTGGACTGGAAATGATGCCTAGGTAAGCAATGCTACAGGCTATGGAAGGCTGCAATAAAAGTGGTAGATAAACGAGGAAGTCCCTAAAGACACAATGTGGGGACCAGTGATCAAAATAAGAGGTTAAAGTAGAATATGGGTCACACTCATGGGGTTTGAGACAGGGTTTCTTTGTACAGCCTTGGCTGTTCTGGACTTGTTTGTTCTAGACCAGGCTGGCCTCAAACGCACAGAAATCTGCCTGCCTCTGTCTCCCCGAGTGCTGGGATTATAGGCGTGCACCACCGTGCCTATCTCATGGCCCACACTCTTCAAATATATCTTCGTGCTTTGCTTGAAATCCTTGAAACCAAAAGTTTGCAACTATGGTGATTTTAGAACATTTTGTACATAAATATTATATAATGCTGTTAGGGTCTTCAGCAATATTTGGTGATGAAGCATATTAATATTTCTATAGCAAACAAGAGTATTCATGCCAACTGGGATAAACAAAGACTGACAATTTCAGGATATTTTTTGTTTTTCTTTGGTGTTTGTTTTGAGATAGGGTCTCACTGTGGAGCTCAAGCTGGCCCATAACTTGCTGTAGATAGCAAGAAGCCAGGCTTATACTAAACCAAAATTCTCTTGCCTCTATGTATGGAGAGGCTAGAATTAGAAGTTTTACCACCAGGCCTGGCTCAGTTTTAGTATGTTTTAAGATTGTTGATACAATTTATCATTGAGTTACATCTAAATAAAAGTTGAGATTCTATTTCTATTTTAGAGCAGGGTATAGTGGTATCTGCCTGTAATCCTGCTGTCTGAGATGTGAGGGGCTAGAGGATCAGGAGTTTAGGGCCAGGTTTATCTACATAGTGAGGTTGAGACTAACTTGGGACTGCAAGAGATCCTGACCCAGGGGAACCAGTAAAAGTGTGAGTGTGAGTGGGTATTTTGGGACTGAATCAGAGACTTCATGAAAAGTATTTTATTCCACTTGGAATTTTCGCGTGTTGTGTTTTGGTTTTGAAACATGGGCTTCCTACACCTTTTCAGCTCTAATAATAAATCATTTCTGTGGACATACAAACTTCATTTTAGGTGCTCAGATGCATTGTTTAAGTCATCTGATGTCAAGTCAAACAGTTTGGAGGACCTATGGGAAAATCTGAGTTTAAAGCCTGTCAACTCTCCTCGTATACATACCTCCACCCGGCTGACTCCTCAAGGTAAACTAATGATGCGGAGTGGGAAGTGGAAGACTCGGCACACACAGTTGTTGACAGTATTTCCTCCTAGCCATTATTTGAATTTTAATATTCAAGTGGAGAAAGAGTGTGCTGTGTGTTAGGCCTGTTTATGTTAAGCCTCAACAGAAGTCTATTATTGTGAACAACACATCAGTGTTATAACTCTTGAACACTGACTTTTGTCCATCAGCTGGCAGTGGTTCAAATCCGAAATGTTTTGCATGCAGATTCTTACTTAATATATGCTCTCAGATGTTTCTTTTCCTAAGATTTTATTAGGTTGCCTGAAAAGCTGGAAATTGTATTTAAAGTATTAACAGGATTCTTATGTTCTTCCTTGTGGCCATGGAATGTAGCCTGATGATTTTGATTTCCACTCCCCCTCCCCTGTCTTGGTTGAGTGGAAAGCCTGAGTCAAATATTCTGCAGCCAGTAGTTTCAAATGAGTTTTGAGATTGAATGAGCCATTCTTTCATCTGAAGTCCTTATGAACATGGTATATTGCTTGATCTCTTATCTCCGACATATTGCTTTATATGGCACAAAGAATGACAAGAATTCCTGTGGTCCAGAGCCTGTTCTCCTACACTTTAAACAAGTCTCAGTTTGTTTTGTTAGAAGCAAGCACTCCATGAGTTAGGGTAGCCTGGTACCCCATTTTTGACTATCAATTTACTAGTTAGACCTGCCTAGACAAATACTTCGGTGAGCGTGGAATGACTATTAATTGCTTCTTCCCACTTTGTTTCCTGTGTAGTCATCAGTGCAGTATGGCAAGAAGAGACAATTGGACGTCTACTGCAACTTGTCGACCTTCCATTTCTTGACTCCTTACTCAAACAGCAAGAGGTTGTATCTAAAGTTCCTCAGTGTAAGAGACAGCCTGACATGTTCAGCACCAGTAACTATCTGGATCGAGGAATCCTCAGAGCCTACGGTGACTCTCAGTACGTGCAAATAATACAATTATTTCAGTATGTTTGTAGGTAGTGTTTGCCGAGTGTGCATAAATTGTGGGTTCAGGCCTCAGCACTGACTAAAATTAGGTGTGGTGCCACACGCCTGTTACCTCAGCACTTAGGAGACAGAGGCAGAAGGATCAGCACTGTAAGGTCACCTTCAGCTGCATAGCTAGTTTGAGGCCAGCTTGGGCTACGTGAGACCCTGCATTCATAATCCTAACATTTGGGAGACAGAGGAAGGCAGGTAGATCTCTGTGAGTTTGAGGCCAGCCAGGGTCTCATACATACTGAGAATATGTCTCACAAAATGGTGTGTGTGGGTGTGTGTGTTCTGAGAATGTATCAAAATAAAAACAAAGCAAAATGGTGTGTGTGTCCTAAGATTTCTTTTTTTATTTTTTATTAATTATAATTTATTCACTTTGTAATCCAGCTGTAGCCCCTTCCTCATCTCCTTTCAATCCCACCTACCCTCCCTCTTCTCCCATGCTCCTTACCCAGTCCACTGATAGGGGAGGTCCTCCTCCCCTTCCCTCTGACCCTAGCCTGTCAGGTCTCATTAGGACTGGCTGCATTGTCTTCCTCTATGGCCTGGTAAGGCTGCTCCCCTCTCAGTGGTGGTGGTGGGGTCAGTGATCAAAGAGCCAGCCATTGAGTTCATATCAGAGACAGCCCCTGTTCCCCTTGCTAGGGATCCCTCTTGGAGACTGAGCTACCATGGGCTACATCTGAACAGGGGTTCTAGGTTATCTTCATGCGTGGTCCTTGGTTAGAGTATCAGTCTCAGAAAAAAACCCTTGTGCCCAGATTTTTTGGTTCTGTTGCTCTTCTTGTGGAGCTCCTTTCCCTTCCAGGTCTTTCTTTCTCCCACTTCTTTAATAAGATTCCCTACACTCTGCCCAAACTTTGGCTATGAGTCTCAGCGTCTGCTTTAATATCCTGCTGGGTAGAGTCATTCAGAGGCCCTCTGTGGTAGGCTCCTGTCCTGTTCCCTGTTTTCTCCCTCTTCCAATGTCCATCCCATTTGCCTTTCTGAATGAGGATCCCAGGGTCCTCCTTTTTGCTTAGCTTCTTTAGGTATACAGGTTTTAGTATGTTTATCCTATATTATATGTCTAATATCCACTTACGAGTATATACCATGTGTGTCTTCCTGCTTCTGGGTTACCTCACTCACCATGATCTTTTGTAGTTTCCACCATTTGCCTAAAATTTTCATGATTTTTAATTGCTGAATGGTATTTCATTGTGTAAATGTACCACAATTTCTGTATCCATTCCTCTGTTGAGGGACATCTGGGTTGTTTCCAGGTTCTGGCTATTATGAATAGAGCTACTACAAACATGGTTGAGCAGATGTCCTTGTTGTATACTTGAGCATCTTTTGGATATATGCCTAGGAGTGGTATAGCTGGATCTTGAGGTAGCACTATTCCTAATTGTCTGAGAAAGAGCCAGATTGATTTCCAAAGTGGTTGTACAAGTTTACATTCCCACCAGCAATGGAGGAGGGTTTCCCTTTCTCCATATCCTCCATAGCATATTTTGTCACTTGAGTTTTTGATCTTAGCCATTCTGATGGGTGTAAAGTGAAATCTCAGGGTCTTTCTGATTTTGCATTTCCCTAATGACTAAGGATGTTGAACATTTCTTTAAGTGTTTCTCTGCCATTTGATATTCCTCTACAGAGAATTCTCTGTTTAGCTCTGAATCCCATTTTTTAATTGGATTACTTAGTTTGTTGGTGTTTAACTTCTTGAGTTCTTTATATATTCTGGATATTAGCCTGTCAGATATAGGGTTGGTGAAGATCCTTTCCCAGTCTGTAGGTTGTTGTTTTGTTCTGATGACAGTGTCCTTTGCTTTGCAGAAGCTTTTCACTTTCATGAGGTCCCATTTATTGATTGTTGATCTTAGAGCCTGTGCTGTTGGTGTTTTGTTCAGGAAGTTGTTTCCTGTGCCAATGAGTTCAAGGCTCTTCCCCACTTTTTCTTCTGACAGGTTTAGTGTGTCTGGTTTTATGTTGAGGTCTTTTGATCCACTTGGATTTTAGTTTTGTGTAGTGTGATAAATGTGAATCTATTTGTATTTTCTACATGTAGACATCCAGTTAGACCAGCACCATTTGTTGAAGATGCTGTCTTTTTTCCATTGCATGGTTTTGGCTCCTTTGTCAAAAATCAAGTATTTATAGGTGTGTGGGTTCATTTCTGAGTCTTCTATTTGATTCCATTGATCCACCATTCTGTTTCTATGCCAGTACCATGCAGTTTTTATTACTCTTGCTTTGTAGTACAGCTTGAGATCAGGGATGGAGATAACTCCAGACGATCTGTTGTTGTACAGGATTGTTTTAGCAAATCTGTTTTTTTTTTCTTTTTCCGTATGAAATTGAAAATTGTACTTTCAAGGTCTGTAAAGAATTTTGTTGGTATTTTAATGGGAATTGCATTGAATCTGTACATTACTTTTGGCAGGATGGCCATTTTCACTATTAGTCCTACCAGTCGATGAACATGGGAGATCTTTCTATCTTCTGATATCTTCTTCAATTTCTTTCTTCAGAGGCTTGAAGTTTTTTTCATACAGGTCTTTCACCTGCTTGGTTATAGTCATACCAAGTTACGTTTTTAGTGGCTATTGTGAAAGGTGGTGTTTCCCTAATTTCTTTCTCGGCCCTTGTCTTTTGTATACACGGGGCTGATTTTTTTTTTTTTTAGTTGATTTTGAATCCAGACACTTTGCTGAAGGTGTTTGTCAACTGAGGGAGTTCCCTGGTAGAATTTATGGGGTCACTCATGTATACACTATCATATCACTTTCGAATAATGATACTTGGACTTCTTCCTTTCCGATTTGTATTCCCAATCTCCTTTAGTTGTCTTATTGCTCTAGCTAGGTCTTCAAGAACTATGTTGAAGAGATATGGAGTGGGCAGCCTTGCCTTGTCCATGATTTCAATGGGATTGATTTATGTTTCTCTCCATTTAGTTTGATACTGGCTATAGGCTTGCTGTTATAGTGCCTTTAGTATGTTTAGGTATGTGCCTATATCCCTGATCTCTCCAAGACTTTAAACATGAATGGATGTTGGATTTTGGCAAATGCTTTTTTGGCATCTAAGGAGATGATCATGTGGTTTTTCTCCTTCAGTTTTTTCATATGGTGGATTATATTGATTGATTTCCATATATTGAACCACCCCTGCATGCCAGGGATGAAGCCTACTTGGGTCATGGTGGATGATAATCTTTTATGTGTTCTTGGATTTGGTTTGACAGTATTTTATTGAGTACTTTTGCATCAATGTTCATAAGAGAAAAGTCTAAAGTTTTTGTTGTTGTTGTTGGGTCTTTGTGTAGTTTAGGTATCAAGGTGACTGTGATCTCATAGAATGAGTTTGGTAATATAACTTCTCTTTCTATTTTGTGGAATTTTTGAAGAGTATTGGAGTTAGTTCTTCTTTGAAGGTCTGGTAGAATTCTGCACTGAAACCATTTGGCCCTGGGCTTTTTTTGGAAGGGAGACTTTTGATAACTGCTTCTATTTCCTTGGAGGATATAGGACTATTTAATCTATTTACCTGATCTTGATTTAATGTTGGTAAATGGAATCGATCAAGAAAATTGTCCACTTCATTTACATTTTCAAAATTTGTGGCATATAGGCTTTTGTAGTACGACCTAATGATTTTTTGGATTTCCTTAGCGTCTGTTGTCATGTCCCCCTTTTCGTTTCTGATTTTGCTGATTTGGATTGTTTCTAGTTTTGCTAAAGGTTTGTCTAGCTTGTTGATTTTTCTCAAAGAATCAGCTCTTGGATTCTTTGAATTGTTTTCTTTGTTTCTAATTCATTGATTTCAGCGCTGAGTTTATTTCTAATTGTCTACTCCTCTTGGGTGTGTCTGCTTTTTTCTAGGGCTTTTAGGTGTGCTGTTAAGTCACTTGTATGAGATGTCTCAAACTTCTTTCTGAAGGCACTTAGTGCTATGAACTTTCCTTTTAGCATTGCTTTCATTGTGTCTCAGAAATTTAGGTAAATTGTGCCTTCATTTTCATTGAATTTTAGGAAGTCTCTAGGAATTGAACTGAGGACCTCTGGAAGAGCAGACAGTGTTCTTAACCTCTGAGCCATCTCTCCAACCCCAGGAAGTCTCTAATTTCTTTTTTTTAATTTCTTCCCTGACCCAGCTGTCATTGAATAGAGTTGTTCATTTTCCATGTGTATGCAGGCTTTTTGTTATTTCTGTTGTTGAGGTCTAGTTTTAGGTCATGGTGGTCTGCTAGGATACAAGGGATTATTTCGATCTGATATCTGTTGAGGCTTGCTCTGTGCCAACTATGTGGTCAATTTTGGAGAAGATTCCGGGAGGTGCTGAGAAGAAGGTATACTCTTGAGTTTGGGTGAAAAGTTCTGTAGACGTCTATTAGGTCCATTTGATTTAAGACCTCTGTAAGTGTCATCTTTTCCCTATTTCGGTTCTGTCTAGATGTTTTGTCCCTTGGTGAGAGTGGAATGTTAAGGTGTTGGAATCGATATATGATTTAAGCTTTAATAATGTTTCATTTGCAAATGCAGGTGCTCTTGTATTTGGGGCATAGAGTGTCCTAAGATTTCTAACAGACTTAAAATGAACAGATTAGACAAATTTTTGTAATCTTGACTGAGTACGCTTCTTGAGAATACTTGTTAAATAAGTTAATTAACTAGTTTTCCAAGTAACCCTTTCACCTTCAGCCATCATTTTGACTGTAAATCTTTTTTCAGTTTTTTAGTTTTGTTTTCAAGACAAGGTCTCTCTGGAACTTGCTCTGTAGACGAGGCTGTCCTCCAACTCACAGAGATCCACACTGCCTTCTGAGTGTTGGGGTTACAGTTGTGCACCTCCGCCTCCAAGATTTGTAGTACTAAGAGCAGACATAGCTTAAGGAAAATACATGTTCCTCAAACTTGAAATATTCTTCTCCTAAGTAAAGTTATTAGAGACTAAAATAGCTGTTCATCACGGTGGCACATACCTTGTAATCCCAGCACTCAGGGAGGCAGAGGCAGGCACACAAGGCCAGCCTGGTCTACAAAGCGAATCCAGGACAGCCAAGCTACACAGAGAAACCCTATCTCAAAAAGCAAACAAACAAAACACACAAAATGGTAAAAAAAAAAAAAAAAAAAAAAAAAAAAAGAAAAAAAAGAAAGAAAAAAGAAAAGATTAAAATAACTTCTGAGAATTCAGTTGGTTTAATGATTAATTATTTTGCTTCCATAGGTAGTGTTCCAGTCCAGCTAAGGAAATAGAAGTGTTTAAGGACTGCAACTTTCTCCTTCCTAGCTCTGCATTTCCATAATCATTAATATGAAAGGTTGAATGCTAACAGATAACTTAAAGAGCCTGGTGTGCTAGCACACACCTTTAATGCCAGCACTAGAGAGGCAGAGGCAGGCAGATCTCTGAGTTTGAGGTCAGCCTGGTCCAAATAGTGAGTTCCAGGCCAACCAAGGCTACATACAAAGACCCTGTCTCAAAAAAACAAAAATCAAAAAAGTTTAAAAAAAAAATTGAAGGCTTAAAGCCTATGTGAAAGTGTTGATTTTAACATAATAGCTGTTAAGTCCTGCTTATATAATGGAAAGCTCATTCTACACATTTACATTTTACAACCTAAAGTAATGTGGACATAGTTTTATAATTACCTTAATGTTCAGAATTTGTGCTAGAAATGACCTTAAAGATGTCTACCTTCATCTTTTTTATAAACCTAGCTGTCTGTGGCAGTAAACAACGTGTAACAAATTTAAAGATCTTGGCTTTATTATTTTTTTGGTAAACCCTAGAGTCTATGGCAGTAGAAGTCATATAACAAATTTATTGAAATAAAGCATTTTCTGGGTGGGGATATAGCTCAGTTGGTAGAGTGTTTGCCTCTCATTTACACATCCCTGGGTTTAATCTCCAAACACCTGCTAATGTGGTAGTAAATGCTTATAATCCAAGCACTCAGGAGGATCAAAAGTTCACAGTCACTCTCACCTACATAGGGAGATGAAGGCCAGCCTGTGCTATAAAAGACCGTAAGCTCATAAAGAGCATTTTACCTATTGATTTGATTACTTTGAAATGTTATCTTGCTTCTAAAAACAAAACAAGAAACGTTGCCTCTTTTTCATACTCTGTTCTGTCCTAGGTTAAAGCTAGAGATAGCAGGTCTACAGGTGACTGAAGTTAGCAACACTGTATGGTAGAGTTACATACAGCTTTAAGTGTCATGTCTGGAACCAGATGGGAGTGAATCACACATCTGTAATCCTAGCACTAGGGAGAATCAGATTGGGAATTTGAGGCCAAGTTTTAATTTTGTTGACTTTCACATCCTCAATGTAGTTAATAATTTTTACATAAAAGGAAAATGCAATGTAGCTAATTTTTTAAACCTGTCATACACATTTTAGATATATGGTAAACGATTCTACTGTCTTTAAGTGTGGAACATTTTATCCTAGTGGCCAGCTTGAAATAACTAAGGAATTAGATACTATGTGTCTATATTTCTTTGCTTTTTACAATAACCCTTTTCTCCCTTGCTCTAGGGAGGATGAATGGGTCTCTGCAGCCATTGACTGCTTGGAGTATCTTCCCGACCAGATGGTTGTGGACATAAGCAGGAATTTTCCTGAGCAACCAGACAGAACAGACTTAGTGAAGGAACTTCTGTTTGATGCTATTGGCAAATATTACAGTACTAGGGAACCTCTGTTAAACCACCTGTGTGATGTTCATAACGGAATAGCAGAGCTCCTAGGTAAGTGAGCTCCCACTAGATACCAGAGTCCTCAAAATGAACCCAAACAGTACTCTGTAGAGCTGGGAGGGGACCTGGGTTAGTCTATAGAGAATCATTTGTTTTAACACATCTAGGGTTCACCTTAAGACCTGAGTGACTCCAGAGTTCGGTAGGAACTTTGGCTGCCTCAGAGTATTGCATGCTTAGGCAGGAGCAGCAGTTCTCTGCTTTACAGGAGTTACCAGCATTACCCTGCAGCCTCTTCAAGAGGGCAACGCTCTGCCCTTTCTGATCTACACAGTCACACTGTCACAAGGATTTTGAAAACAAAATCAGGAGTTTCAGAGAACCCCTTCTGTTTTTCTCAAGTTCAGTTTTCAGCATTATATACATAGTAGACCCTCAAAATATCTTTGAGAAATAGAGTGGGAATTTACAAAGAGTTCTACTTAACAGTCTGTGACAGGGGCCTGTGGTATCAGTTGCTGATTTGAGAACAGGCTGTCTTTATGGTGTTGGTCATTATTTTATTTTTATTTATTTAAATTGCACTTATTGATGAGTATGTGTGCACGCTCTGGCACAAATGTGGAGGTCAAAGGACGAATTTCTGGGGTTGGTTTGCTCCTGTTTTTGTTCCCACTTTTTGTTTTTGGAAATAACTTTGAGGAAATATACTACTTAACATGAACTGTAATGAGTTTTTTTCATTTTAATATTTGGTTAATTAAGCAATTATTTTCTTTTGGCTAAAGTAAATGGGAAGACTGAAATAGCCTTAGAAGCTACTCAGCTGTTTCTGAAGCTTCTGGATTCCCAAAATAGGGAAGAATTTAGAAGACTGCTTTACTTCATGGCTGTTGCAGCACATCCTTCTGAATTTAAATTACAGAAAGAAGTAAGTCTGTTTAAATGTTAATTGTTTTCAGTCCTCAGCGTCCAGTGTGCTACAGTGACAGCCTATTACTATTTGATATCCCTTTAGTACTAAACTTAGCCTGAGGTATGTTTTCATTCTTACAGAGTGACAATCGGATGGCTGTGAAAAGGGTATTCTCAAAAGCGATTGTCAACAATAAAAACTTATCCAAAGGCAAAACTGATCTTCTGGTACTCTTCCTAATGGATCACCAAAAAGATGTTTTCAAGGTAAGACTCTGACAGAAACTAATCGGGCTTATTTGTAACTGATTAAAATGTACTTGAGTAATTGTTCTGTGTCATTCCTTTTTAAGATTCCTGGAACTCTACATAAAATTGTGAGTGTTAAGCTTCTGGCCATACAAAAAGGAAGAGATCCTAGTAAAGACACAGGTAATTAAAGAATATTATCTGCATGGTCTTTTGTTTGTTTGTTTGTTTGTTTGTTTCCCAAGCAAGATCTCATTGCAGCCCAGGCTGGTCATGGCCATATAGCCAAAGATGACTTTGAAATCCTGGTTCTCCTGCCTCTGACTTCCAAGTGCCCAAATCACAAGCGTTTGAGGTCACTCTTAGCTTAATGTTTTCATCATCTTCTAAAGACAAGTCCATAGTGCTGATTTGGAATTATTTTTGCAATAATTAGTTGCAACTAAATAATTTGAAACATTCCCCTCAATTTGATAAGCTTAGCAGAGTGTTTCCTAGGTTAAAACAACTTCCATATTCTTTATTCTTATCTGTTTTAAAACCTTTAAAAGTCACATTTCTTATCTAATCTCTCTCTCTCTCTCTCTCTCTCTCTCTCTCTCTCTGCACATGTGTAGGTCAGAGGATAATTTTCAGGAGTTGATTCTCTGCTTCCACCATAAGGGTCACAAGGATTGCACTCAGGTCATCAGGCTTAGAGGCAAGTGCCTTTCCCATGAGTCATCTCATAGGCTGGCTAAAACAATTTGACCAGGGTTATCCTTACCCTCTTTAATGCATTTTATAGGAAATAAAGGAAAATAGAAGGGAACTAGTGCATCTTTTTCTAGTTAAATGTGAAGAGTAGAGTCACTGACGGGACTTCCTGCTTTTAAACCTAAGGCTATATTTACTGCCAGAGGGTTGACGGGAGTGACTACTGTAGCAGTGCCCAGAAGAAAACCAAAGACGAACTGTGGAGCCTACTGAAGGCGATTGACGAGGACGCGGAGCTCTCTGCCAAGGAGAAAAAGAAACTCCTAGGCCAGTTCCGAAAGTGTCATCCAGACATCTTCACTGAGTATTTTGGAGATTGAGTTTCTAATGTCTATATGTATGTGCACTTGTATATTTTAAGGGCAATTTATGTATCCTAAAGATATTTGTAAGCTTGGATGTTTAAATATGAAGTTGTACTTAATAAAAATTTTTATACCCATATGTGTCAAGAACTGTTACTCAGATGGTGTACTACTGCAGGGACTGACCTGTTAGGTGAGCTATTTATAATTATTATGTTCAGTTCAGATAGGGAATCATAAGGATTGAGAGGATAGAGCAGTGATATATTTATGTAAGAAAGCACCGGAGCTGGAGAGATGGCTTAGCCGTGAAGAGTACTTGTTGCTCTTGCAGAAGACCTGGGTTTAGGTCTCGGCACCTACATGGTGGCTCATAAGCATGTGTAACTCCAGTCTCAAGGCCATATAACACCTTCTTCTGACCTCTGTGGGCAATGTATACACATGGTACATCTACATAGCTGTTCGCATAAAATAAAAGTACTTCACAGGAAATGTGGTTACATGCTAGTAAGGCTGTGGATTTGATTGTTCTGTTTTGCCCGTCAAGGTCTGTGTAAAACAGCCCGAGCTCCTCCTGCCTCCACGTCCCAAGCGCTGGAACTAGGGTGCGCACCGCCACACCCCTCACTCTCCTTTAAGGCGTAAAACAGAAACTGACAATTATAATAATGGATTTTCTAATTATCATAAATTAACTGTAGAGTTGTTTTTTTTTTTAAAGATTGTACCCATGCTTCTGAAAATTTTAAACATTTTAAGCTTATTTTGGGGGTTTCAAGTATATAAAAATGAAACTAGAATAATGAACTCACACATATACACATTAACAGTATTAACCAGCCAGGCATGGTAAGAGTTTAATCCCAGCACTCAGGGAGGCAGAGGCAGGTGGATCGCTATGAATTTGTAGTCAGGACAGCCAAGGCTACACAGAGAAATCCTGTCTCGAAAAAACAAACAGAAGCCCACAGTATTAACCATAGTCTCTCTTTTTAAAATACTTATTTATACAGTATTTTGCATGTATGTATACCTACGCACCAGATCTCACAACAGATGGTTATGAGCCAGCATGTGGTTGCTGGGAATTGAACTCAGGATCTTTAGGAAGAACAGCCCGGGTTCTTAATCTCTGAGCTGTCTGTCTCTCCAGCCCAACCAGAGTCTCTTAAAGAGAAGTCTTGTTTACTCTGTCCTTGCCCATTCTTTGCTCTCATTCAGACAGAGCACTTCCTTTCACCACATCTGTCTAAAGTGTGTTCAAACCTAATCACTAGCAGGGCTTGTTGGCTTACACCTTTAATCCCAGAATTTGGGAGGCAGAGGCGAGCAGATGTCTGATTTACAGAGAGTTTTCCAGGACAGCCAGGGCTACAAACAAACCTTGTCTCAAAAAAAGAAAACAAAAACCTAACCGCCAATCAATGTCAGAGTTTTGCAATTCCTTAATATGGACTAATATCAATACGAAGTGTATGCTCCTCATGGTTATTCAAATAGGGATCCAAACAATGTTCATAAATTGCAATCATCTGACTTGGGAATTACATTACTCTTTCATTGTCGTTGTGTCCAGTATTTCTTGTAAATTGCTAAGTAGAGTGAAGGTTTTAAGCTACCTTAACCAACTTAACGATTATTTTGGATTAACTACACTGGCTGGACATACTTGTTAAGTGGACAAGTACTATAAAATACCACTGTAATATAATTTAATTTTTCGTCTCTGTTAACATTTTACACGGCTGAATTTTATGTTTTAATTTAGTCCAATTTTTTTTTCTCTTTGTGAGTGTACATGTGGAGGCCAGAGGAGGACTACTGCTTTTTGGGACTTGGTTCTCTCCTGCAAGTTTCTGAGGCGGAGTTTCTCCTGTTTCTGCATACTCTAGGCCAGCTGGCTCTAGCTTCTAGGCAATTTGCCTCCTTCCCATCTCATTAGGATTGCTGGGATTACAGGTGTGAACTGGGCTCAAACTTCAAAAGTAACTGAGGAAGACATTGAACTCCTGACCCTTCTGTATCTACCTCCCAAGAGCTAGGATTACCAGTGTATGCCATCACACAGTGTAAGCAATGCTGGGGATGAAACCTAGGGCTTCATGCATGCAAGGCAAGCACTCTATTAACTGAACTACTTCCGAGTTAATTTCACTTGGGGCTTACACCATGACTTGGTGGATGAAGACACCTGCCACCAAGCCTGATGAGCTGAGCTCAATCCTCAGGACCCACATGGTAGGAAAGGACCAATTCTATTAAGTTTCCCTCTGGTCACGTGTGCCATTGACTGCACACCCGCCACACACATATGTACAAAATCAGTGTTATAGGAAACAAAGTGGTAGGGAGAACCTGAATAATGTCCCAATCTGCTCACATACTATGGGTGACCTTATTTTCTGCTAAAACTAACAGCAGGTAGTTTTCAAACAGGCTGACAACTATAATATGTATGCCAATCTTAGGAAAGCTAGGTTTGGAGTACAATTAAGAAAAAGGCAGCTGAGAAGGCGAAAGAGGCTGGGTGCTGGTGGCGCACGCCTTTAATCCCAGCGCTCAGGGGGCAGAGGCAGGCGGATCTCTTGAGTTCAAGGCCAGCCTGGTCTACAGAGCTCCAGGACAGCCAAAATTACACTCAGAGAAACCCTGTCTCAAAAAACAAAAACAAAACAAAATGATAATAAACTGGCAAAAGAAGGGTTGGAGAGAGGACTCTGTGGTTAAGAGCATGGTTGCTCTTCCAGAAGACCCAGGTTTAAGTCCCAACATGGCAGCTCACAATTGTCTGTAACTCCACTTCCTGAGGAACCCTCAGACTTACATGCAGGCAGAACACCAATGCATATCAAAACACTTAAAAAAGAAAGTGTTGAAAGAAAAAGATGGCAATTTAAGTGTGAAAAGATTTCAGAACAAGACTACGGAGACTACTGAGACCCACATTAGTTGAAGCAGCTGCACACGATCTGTTTTGCAATCTGCTTTTGCACATAACTAAAGCATGAATCTTTGGCTACAAGAACTAATACCTTCAGGAAATGACAGTTTCTAACTGCTAGCACTGTTCATGCTTTTTTTTGGTTTTTTGAGACAGGGTTTTTCTGTGGAACTCTGTGGAACTCACTGTAGGCCAGGCTGGCCTCAAACTCAGAGATTAGCCTGCCTCTGCCTCTGGAGCGCTGGGATTATAGGCCTTTACCACCATGCCCAGCTTGTTTGTGCTTTTCTATTTACTTTTAAATTTTATTTTTATTTTCTTTTTTTATTATTTACTCTTTTATTTTGTATTAGCGTTTTGCCTGCACATATGTCTGTGCACAATGTGTGTGTGCGTGTGCGCATGGGCATGCTTGTGTGAGTGGTTCGGATCCCTTGGAACTGGAGTTCTAGGCAGTTGTGAGCTGCCATGTAGAAGCTGGGCATCGAGCGAGATTCTTTGTAGAAGAGCAGTCAGTGCCCTTAACTGCTGAGCCATGGCTCCAGCGCTTGCTCATGCTTCTTCAAGAAGCAACATTCTAACAATGATCATTCCACCGAAAACATTCTAATCAAATCAGAGCTTAAAAAGCCAGGTACGATGGCCTGTGTCTAATCCCAGTACTTCAGAGGCTGCAAACAGGAAAGTTGTGTTTCCAGTTTAGCCTGAGCTTCACAGCAAGATCTCATCTGGGATGTGTGTGGGGAGGTCGGGGTGATTTATCTCAAGCATAATAAAAAATAAAAAAATTACATTTATGCATGTGTGTGTGCACTCAAGCGTGTATGTCAAGATCAGTACAATTTGGAGTGGGATTCAGAACTCTTCTTCCACCATGTGGAGCCTGGGGATCAAACTCAGGTCATCAGGCAATCTCCTTTACCCACTGAGCCAGCTCACTAGCCCAAGAACAGGATACGCAATGTTAAATCTACCATTTTCTGAAGACATTATGAACTTTAAGCCATAGGACCAGTACTACTCTGAAAACCTTGGAAAACTGTGCTGGCTCACTAGAACTGTCCATACTGTCCTCTCTGCTCTCATTCATTCATCCATGATGCCTGCTAAGGGGCCCAACCCCATGTGTGTGCTCCATGTTTAGGTGACTGTGGGCTTGGCCTCCTTTTGGCAGAGTAGACTGAGGCCGAGCACCTCATCCAAGGGCAGCCTCCTATAGACCAATGAGGCAGGTTTTATGCAAAAGCCGGTTTGCAGGGCTAATATCCAGTATATATAAAGAACTCAAGAAGTTAAAAAGCAACAAATCAAGTAATCCAATTAAAAAATGGGGTATGGAGCTAAAAAAAGAACTGACTGTAGAGGATTATAGAATGGCAGAAAAATACTTAAAGAAATGTTCAATGTCCTTAGCCATCAGGGAGATGCAAATCAAAACAACCCTGAGATTTCACCTTACACCCACCAGAATGGCTAAGATCAAAAACTCTAGTGACAGCGCATGCTGGAGAGGTTGTGGAGAAAGGGGAACCCTCCTCCATTGCTGGTGGGAATGCAAACTTGTACAACTCTGGAAAGCAATTTGGCACTTTCTTAGGAATTAGGAAGAGTGATTCCTCAAGACCCAGCTATACCACTCTTAGGCATATATCCAAAAGATGCTCAAGTACACA
>CM053748.1:28569135-28692827 GCA_028658305.1 Pachyuromys duprasi
CTATGAAAGAATCAATATAGCAATGTATCAAAGCAGATATTAAGACTCACAATCGAGCCTTTGGCAGAGGGCGGGAAGTAATAATAAAAATAGGGGAAGTTAGTAAGACTTGGGGAGAACAAGAGCTCCACAAAGACCAAACTGAGCAGGGCACAGGGGTCTTATATGAGACAGTTTCTCCAACCAAGGACCATATATGGATATGGTCTAGAACCCCCGCTCAGATGTGGCCCATGATAGCTCGGTGTCCAACTGAAGACCCTAGTATGGGAAACAGAGACTGTTTCAGTCATGAACTTGATGGCTGGCTCTTTGACCCTCCCCCATACATGCCAGGGAGTAACAGCCTGGCTAGATCCCAGGGGAGGACATTACAGCCAGCCCTGAGGAGACAAGATGATCTGGGGTCGGATGGACCCCAGATTGGTGGACTTGGAGGGGGCGGGGAGGAGATGAGGGAGGGATGGGGAGGGTGGGAGGGTATAAGGGAGGGGGCTACACCTGGGATGCAAAGTACCTAACCTGTGATTGATATAAAAATAAATAAATTACATTAAAAAAAAAAGCCGGTTTGCCTGGCCAACTTCTACACAGGCAAATCTAAACCATGAAGGAGCAATACTAAGAAACCAGAAATGGAGAAATCCTGTGTGTTCCCAGGCGGTGACAACAACTCACCTCCAGGACAGCTGTTACTTTTCTTCCTCCAAATGCAGCCTGGCACTGAGCTGCCTTTATCTCAAGGTTAATTTGAATTTCCAGTCTTTACAGCCACAGATTAAACTGGCACATGAGTGAATGTTTATAATACTTAAGGGGAAAAGATTACAGTTGAATCATCCTGGCCAGGCAGCGGTGGCATATGCCTTTAATCCCACTCAGGAGGTAGAGGCAGGTGGATTTCTGTGATTCGAGGCCAGCCTGGCCTACAAAGCAAGTCCAGGATAGCAAGAGCTACAGAGAAACCCTGTCTTAAAAAAAACAAAAACAACATATGAATCTCCCTAAATAAAATAGAATGGTTTTGGTGTTGTCTGTTGCCTCTCCAAGGGAGACCTAGTTTTAGAAACTCTTCAAGAAAGGTAGATGTCTTTAAGGATATGTCTGTGTTCCATTCTGGCTGCTTGTTTGAATCCCCTGGGAAGCTTTCCATTTTTGCCTGGCATCACCCATATAGGTTTTAGATGACACTGTTTTAGAATTTCTGCACCAGCTGGGCACAGTGGCACATGCCTTTAATCTCAGCACTTGGAAGGCAGAGACAAGTGGGTAGTAAGAATTTGGTAATTTTGGTTTCTTTAAAAAATGGCTGGAGCTGGGTATAGTGGCACATGTCTTTAATCACAGCGCTTGGGAGCAGAAGCAGGTTTGAGGGGCCTGCCTGGTCTACAGAGGGAGTTCCAGGATAGGCAGGGCTTTGTTATACAGAGAAACCCTGTCACACAAAAACAAACAAAAACAAAAAACCCACAGAAAACATATGGGAATATGTTTTCATTTTAATCCCAGGTGTGGGAATATAGGGCAAGTGTCTAAAAACAAATAGATGTAAACCTTGAATTTATTTATATGGAGAAAGGGGAATATAGGTATATTTATCCATACTAATATATGTTTAACTTCAAATTTTCAAAAGAATTTTTAAATTTTCAATTGAAAGATAATACTTTTTCTGTTGCCAAAGACTATTTTGCCCTAGAAAAGATATAACCCACTAAAAAAGGAAACCCCCAGAGTTAGGGTTAGGGCAGGGTTTTGTTTTTATCTTTCCAGGAAAATAGGAGCATCCAAGTAAGGAATCCGGAGACCACTAGCAAATGGAACACCTGAAGAAAAAGGATGGCTTGTAGTGGAAAGTTTTGGTGTCTTTAAAAAGTGAGTTATGATATGTGAACATGCTTCTGTTTTAACCCAGGTATGGGACTTGGGGCTGATTTAGATGGTCCACAGCAGCAAGCTATTTGCCTTGCGCCAGCTCTGAAAGGCGCTCTTTGCCAGTTTAGTTTAGTTCTGAGGACTCCGGAGAGGGAATAAATCCCAGAGCCCAGAGAGAGAAAGGGGGCTCTAAGGAAGAGGGCTGCTGGTATCCCCGCCTGCTGAAGATGGCGTAGATGATGGAATACTCAAAATTTCAAAGTCCTGGCAGGAAAGGTGGCTTCTCAGGCGCCTTACCTTTCGCTTCACTTTTCTCCCGAGCTCCAGGGGGCGCGCCTCGGCTTTTCCGTACAGCAACATGGCGCCTCCCTGTGCCGCGTGAGTGTCTCGGAGCCGCCTGACCCCGCGCTCCCTCGGCCCGCTGTAGACCCCGCGCCAGCCTTCCCACACAAAAGCACCCTAAACAAGGCCCAGCTCGGAGCCACTGATTGCCGAGCCGCGGCGTGACGGCGGGGGAGCTGCTCGGCCGTCCGTACGGGAGCCAGGCGCCGCCCCACGCTGGGCAGGCGCATCCCGCCTCCCACGGCCCTCGAGCCGAGGAGCGGTCGCCGTGGCCGCTGCCCACCGGAGCGCGGCCGGGAGGACGGCACGGCGAGCCAGGCGACCCGGGAGGGCTCGAGGCCCAGCTCCCGCCCGCCGCGGCGCCCGCCCCGCGGGATCCGCCGCCGCCGTAGGTGAGCCGGGCGGTCGTGGAGCCGGCGGGCTAGCGCGGGAGGGCGCCGTGGTGGTGGTGATGCTAGCACTGGCCTTTCTTGACCTCTCCAGGCCGGTGGGGCCCCGGGGGATGCCGGGTGGAAGCGGAGAGGAGACCGGGCTGGGTGGAGGCCCATGCCCCAGGCCGCAGTCCCGGCGCGCCCCTGCCGCTCCCTCCCTCGCCCGCCCAAACAGCTGTTTACAACGGACTGTGGACGCGGTTCCTGGCTGGCGCGGGTAGGCAGAGGGCTTTCTCTCACTGAGAGACCCTTTCTGGAGGATTCTTTTGTGTTCAGCGGGGGCCCCGCGTGCAGCTCTGACAGATGCGGGTCCCTGTGCCAGGATCCTCCCCTCTTTTTTCTGGTAGGGTTGTCTGGTTGTTGAGCGAATGAATGAGGGCAATTAACCCCCGATGCATCGTACAGCTCTTTAATTACATAGGTGCCAGTCGTGGAGTGGTCGTTGTGTGGCAGCCTGTGGTCACCGAGTAGTTTTATCCATTAAATGAGGAGGCACGTTAACTGTAGAAAACTGAAGCCACACAGCCTCCAAAGAGCCGGGATCAGACTTAAGTAGTGATGGAGAATAGGACATAAAAAAAAAATTGATCACTTTTACTAGACTTGTCAGTTTTACACCACGAGGCCAGTACTGCCCTAAACACCTTAGGCAGCCTCTCCCAATACAATGACATCACACAGATGACACAGGGATTTATGGCTATCAATGGGTATCTCTTTGCCCGGATTGGGTTTGTACAGATAATACTAATAGAGCATTTGTGGAGAATATGGTTGGTCGTGGCTCCTGGGGAATTTAAAATCTAGGCAGAGTTTCGTTTTGTTTTGTTTTTGTAAGTACAAATTAGCACTTTCCCCTTCTGATCCCTAACTTCTCTTTCCCATCTTTGCTACCTGCCACTTTTGCATTTTGGGTGCCATGGTTCTGCCAGAGGAATGAAATCTGCCCCTTCTCGCCCCCCACCCCGCTTTATAGCTGGGTGAAATTCTACTTTCAAAGATAGGTCACATGTCCTCTTTTCTGGGAAGGTTTTCTTCGGCTTCTTCCTGCTATTCAGAATAGCAGCGTCATGCTACTTTTGAGTTTCATGTGGCTCCCTGTGAGCATGTCCGTCTCTCTCTGGCTGGTTCATTTTCATCTTTCTAACCCCATTTAAATAATCGTATTTGAATGGAATTAAGGCAGTGATAGATGCCAGCTGTCTAGCGATCAGCCCTGCAGGACTTTGGAGAAAAGTGTAAACATTCACTAGGTTGAAGGATCTGCGCTGGAGGGAGAGAGAACCTGAACAGTGTTGGGGGCAGTCTCCTGAGTTTAAAGGAGTCTTGCCTTTCCTCCTTTCTGCACCCAGTGAATGACCTCACCCGGGCAGCGCCTTGGCATGTGAAGAGGATAAAGTGAGATGTGGGTTTTTTTCTTATACAAGCTGAAGGTAATGCTATACATTGGTTCTGTTGCACTTCTAAACTCCTGTTGGATTGAGGACGATGAAGAGACGGGTTTTGGAAGGAAAAGTTGGGTTGGTGTGGTGACACAAGCCTTTCATCCCAGAACTTAGGAGGCTGGGGCTGGCAGCTCTGAGTTCTGGGCCAACCTGGTCAATATAGTAAGGTCTAGTATGGAGCCAGAGCTCCGTAGAGGGATTGTCTCCAAAAAAAAAAAAAAACGTGTGTGGCGGTGGTAGTGGGGCGTTATGATACCAATGCAACTGGAAAGGTAACCCCTCAATGCCAGCCCTCGCAATGCAGAGTCAGGTGGATCTCTGAGGTGGTCACCAGCCTGTTCTGTATAGAGTTTCAAGCTAGCCAGGGATGTGAGACCTTGTCTCAAAAAAAAAAAAAAAAAAAAAAAAAGTATGTGAGGGGCATTATTTTGGTTCACAGTCCAGCAGGAGCGTGAGGCAGCTGGTCACATTACATTTATGGTCAGGAAATAGAGACAAATGCTCCTGCACGGCTCCCTGCCTCCCTTTTGTCTGACCAGAACCCAGCTCAGGAACCAGTGCTGCCCACATGTGAATGAGAGTCTCCCCATCTCAACATCAAGTAAATCTCTCACACACATGCCCATGAGCCAGCCTAATCTAGACAGTTCACAGAGGGTCCAAGCCACAGTGAAGCTACATGTCACCAAGTGACAGTTGAGGCCGACTCTCACAACAGGCCTAAAAATTTCAATCCCAGTAACCTTTTTTATTTAATAGAGGTCTCTGGAGATTTTAGGTAATTAGACCAAGTGGTTCTTTTCTTTCCAGTGTGCAGAAGTGTGTCAAATCTTTTTACAAATTCCTACACTTCTTTAGATTCTTTGACTATCATCCAAGTGTATAATTAAGCCAAATTAGTGTTTATGATGATAGTTTGTGATCTTCAAAGTGTCATTTTCAGTGATGTAAATGCAGAAGCATTGTTTTTCTTAACTGGAAATATCCTGAAAATAGAGAAGGGTAGGGAGGATTTAAAAAAACAAACAAAACTTGAATGTAATGAAAAGATTTCTTTGTGGGGCTGAAGAAGGCTCAGCAATCAAGAGCACTGGCTGCTGTTCCAGAGAACCCAGGTTTGGTTCTAACATCCTCACAACCATCTATTAACCCCAGTTCTGGGTTATCTGATGGCGTCTTCTACATACCTGCAGGCAGACACTCATACACATAAAAATAAATAGATCTTGAGCTGGGGAACTGGCTCAGCAGTTATGAGCACTGGCTGCTCTTCCAGAGGTTGAAGGTTTGATTCTTGGTACCCACATGGTGTCTTACTACTATCTGTAATTCCAGTTTTAGGGGATCCAGTGTCCTCTCCTGGCCAGCTCAGCCACTAGGCATACATGCAGGCAAAAACACTCATACATATAAAATAACTAAATCTTTTGAAAAATCCCTTTATTGACTGGTTCAGACTGGAGTGTCAGGTAGTTTTCATGTTCTTATCGGAAATTAATAGAATGAAAACCCAGTCACATCCATTCTGATTGCTTGCAACTTTCTACTTATGTTCTTTTGTTGATTAGCAACTACTCGAAAATACATGCCTCGCAACATTTTCCTTAAACATGTTATAGGATTCTAGCCAGTACTGTTTGGCACCCCCAATTAATTAATTAGTTTGGTTCTTGAGATAGGGTCTGACTATGTAGATTGGGCTGGCTGGAGCTCACTATGTAGACAAGACTGGCCTCAAACTCACAGAGATCCACCTGCCTCTGCAGTTACTATCTTTTTAATCTAGAGGAAGGGGTGTGTATGTGTGTTCACCTGTGCATGGAAGCCAGAGATCAGCTCTAAGTATCTCACAGGCATCATACTGGGCCTGGATTTTCAGGGCACTAGAGATCTGAACATAGATCTTCGTGCTTTTATAGTTAGCACTTTCACCTACTGCGCCCTCTCCCCAACCTCCATTCCCAGTTACTTTTGTCCACAGGATAGGACTAGGAAGCCGTCCATCACCTCAGCACGGTACTGGAAGGTGGTCAGCAGCATTATTTCCAGTGACTGATATTTTGTTGTTGTTTGTTTTCACTTAGTGACCCTGGCCTTGAGGTTGTTCCTTCCTCTACCTCCCAAGTGTTAGGATTGCAAGAGTGTGTGAGCAGGTCCAGCTTTCCGGTGACATCTCCTGTAAGCTCAGCCACAGCAGGCAAGACTATGTTTCAGGTGGGTGTGGTGGTGCACAGCTGTATTCCTAGCCTTTGTGAATTGGAGGTAGGAGGGCTGTGAGCTCCAGGCCAGACTTGGCTACATAAAGAGCTCAAGGACAGTAAGGGCTACACAGTGAAACACCATCTTCAATAAAGATTTACGATTGAATCACTGCTCTCTGATTAAAGCAGAAGCAGGCAGTTTAACTCTTCTGTCATTCACCCCCCACACTTGTGACATGTTACTCAAAAGTAGGAGACAGACATTCCAGTTCTTCTCGATGGCTTACAGATGTCATTGGCTAAGTGTGTTTAATCACTGAGGTAGAATATAAAGGAATGAAACCCTAGCAAGCCTGTCGAGAAAACTGAAACTCAGGTTTGCTGATAGTCAAGTCAGTGACATGGTTTGAACAAGTTCGGCTTATTGTCTTTTTCTCCTAGGAAAGCAAATAGACTTAACTGAGGATGTCTGAAAACCTTGACAAGTCCCATATAAGCGAAGCAGGAGAGTCAGAGCCGGATGCCTCTGAGCAAGGCCTGGAAGGAGCTCTGGAGTGCTCTGATGAAGCCTTACAGAAAAGAATAAAGGCGGACTCACCCAGTCCCCAGAGAGTGGCAAGACCTCACTGTAAGCAAACTTGACTTTGATTATTTTCAAATGGCTTCCTTGTGCCTGTGGCTCTGAACTAAGTTCTCATAGTATGACAAGCTTGCCAATGACTGGCAGTTGCCAATAGCAGCAGTTTCCTCAACTACTGTTACGCACTGCCTAGCTACTTGTGGGTTTACCATTGCATGAGAAGTTAAAAGTTTTAGAACAGTGAATGTTCCCATCTCTCTCTGGCCTCAGTGGCATTCCACTTTCGCTGAAGTAGTCTGAGAAACAAGAAGGTAGTAGAGTCAAACTGTAGCTTTATGAATGAAAAGTCAGAGGCTCCTTTGAGCCAGGACTGTGTTTATGCAGGTTAAAGAAATAGTGAGTGAGTTTACCACACCTTAAATTCATTTCCCCAGGGCTTGGTTCTCATAGGCAGAGGGGATGCAGTTTGCTGAGTGAGTGTGGAAATCACAGAGTTCCCGGCAGGAAGTAGGCCTCCTAGATGAAAGGTGGCAAGCTCTGCCTGGATGCCCATCAGTTGCCTGGCTTATGTCTTTTATTAAGAACACAAACGTTTTTGAAGTGAATCCAAAAATGCAGGTCTTTAGAGGGAGTGTCATAGTCTAAGAATGTCGGTGTTGATGTTATCAAACTGTAAATGAACAGTCAGTCTGCAGATTGGAAAGGACAAATATTTTGGGGTTTTGAGGTATGTTTCTAAAATAATCAAAGCCATTCCAGAATAGTTTATCAGTCAACATAGTGTTCTTATAGCATGTACATACAAGTGAGACTGTTTTTCTAGTTTATGGTTACATAGATTGTTCCCAGGGAAGGTCACTGTAATAGTGTCACCTGGTGTGCATATTTGACTTACTGTCTCTGATGTGTGTAGAGAGGTGGTTTCCCATCTTTAACTCTACCTTCGAGGGTAGTTGTGAACATTAGATGAATTCCTGTAAAGTATTGAGAACAGTGCTCAGAAGCAGTAAATGCTCAATAAACATTAGTGGCTGTCACTACTACTAGTATTATTCATCAGCTGCGTTTTCTAATGTGGATGCTATAATTTGAGTCTGAAATGTCCTCTAGAGGTCCATGTGTTAAAAGCTGGTCTCCAGCTGTGGCACAATTGTAGTGAGAATTTTGGTTACTTTAAAAAACACAGAAATAAGACAGGCATGGTGGCTCACGCCTATAATCTTAGCACTCAAGAAAGCAGAGGCAGGCCTGGTCTACAAAGTAAGTCCTAGACAGCCAAGGCTACATAGAGAAACCCTGTCTCAAAACAAACAAAGCCATAGAAATATTGTAGGAATATGTTTTCATTTTAATCCTAGGGCTGCTTCACAGCAGGTGACTATGATTTCCCTCGTGCTCTAGCAGGGGCATGATTTTGCCAGCTGCAGATAATTTCTGCAAGTGTGTGACGTTTGGAATTCTGGGGCTTTTCAGAGAGTTTATAAATGCCAGGACCCTGAGAGGCAGGGGACTGTTGGCTGAGGTTTGTTAAGTAATTGTGTGCAAAGAAAAAGCAAGAAGAAATTGGTAGCTGATGGTGAAGATCAAACTTTCACCAAGGAACTTGACATCCCTAATCAGGGATAATGTTGCTCCCTTTTCAGCCCCTGACTTTTTGCAGGGTTCTCTTTCCTTTTCTCAATATCCTTTTTTCCCTCTCATATCTAGTGTTAGGGAGTTGAAAGGATTAAAGAAAAGGGGTGGAAAAGGATGGAAGGAAGAAGAACCCACAAAGTAGCAAGCACACTGTGAGGAGGGATGGAGACTCTAGGGGAAGGGCCCATGGGAACTGCTCTTGGGGTTGTTGGAGCTCAGCTGCTGCTTCATTCTGCTTCTCCTCCGGGCCACTGAGCTGCTTTTCCAGTCACGTGGACCATTATGTGTAGCTCGCCACAGACCCAAAAGGATGGTTCCACTAGATCAGGGGCTGGAACTTGCAAAAGTATAAGCCAACTCCCACCCTAAATATTTTTTGAGATCCAGCCTCCTGTAGATCAGGCTGGCCTCAGATTTTCTCTGTACCTAAGAGTAACCATGAACTCTTGATCCTCCTGTCTCCATTTTCAAAGTGCTTGGTTACTTGTACTACCATGCCCAGATCCCTCTGTGTATGTGTGTGTATTTGAGTCAAGGTGTCACTCTCTAGACCAGGCTGCCCTGGAGCTCACTTTATGGCTTCCCAACAGCAGCAGAAAACTAACAGATACTACTGCCATGCTTTCTATTAACTGTAATTTCCAATAAATGAGATTTTGTTTTTGGCTCATGTTTTCAGTTATTCTGTGAAGGATGAACTTGGTTTTTGGCATTCTGTCAAGGATAGCATGAGTCTAATGTAAGCTGGTATTAGGCTACATTATTTGAAAATACATGTGGTTATGTCTATGACAAGAGTATTTTCCTCGGACGCATGATCAAGTTTTCAAGGAGCCAGAAGCTGCTAAAAAAGACCCAAGTTTCATTTCCTGCACCTACATTGGGTGACTGACAATTATCTATAACTCCGGCTCTAGGAAATTCAATTTTTCCCCCACTTTGGATGCCGGCACTCACATTCCTACAGATGTACCTAGATACATACAACAATTCTTTTAAAAATTGATATTTGAGCTGGGTAGAGGTGCTGGCGCACACCTTTAATCCCAGCACTCAGGGGGCAGAGGCAGGTGGATCTCTGAATTTGAGGACTGCTTGGTCTATAAAGTGAGTTCTAGGACAGCCAGGCTTAGACGGAGAAACCCTGTCTGAACACAGACCAGCAAACAAAAAAATTGATGTTGTTTCATTAAAAAAAAAATAACTGAAATTTGGGTTAGGTTGGAACAAAATTTCTAGCAGTTTCTTAAAGGACCTTAAATGTACTTCTGTTATTTTTTTACTACATATGTAAAGCAATGTTCTCAGTATGAACAATTACAAAAAATCACAATGTTGCTCAACTTTGAAAAAACATTGAAGATGCTCTTTGTACTTCAGTGTCACCTATTCAACCAAGCTTTAATTACTTTTGTAAGCATATCTATCTTATTAGCCTGTAAGGCTTTTTCCTTCCTTCCTTCCTTCCTTCCTTCCTTCCTTCCTTCCTTCCTTCCTTCCTTCCTTCCTTCCTTCCTCCCTGCCTCCCTGCCTCCCTGCCTCCCTCCCTCCCTCCTTCCCTCCCTCCCTCTCTCTCTCTCTCTTCTTTTTTGTTTTGTTTGAGACAGGGTTTCACGGTGTGGCCCTGCCTGTCTTGGAACTCACTCTGTCGACCAGGCTGGCCTCGAGCTCAGAGATCTACCTGCCTCTGCACTCCTGAGTGCTGGGATTAAAGGCTTATGCTACCATGGCCTGGCACAATTTTTAAAAATCTTTAATAAAAGAACACAATTCTATCAAAATATTAAATTTTTGTGTTTTTAAAAATATTTTTAAAAAGTTATTTCTGTGTAAATGTATGTATGCTAATGTATGTGTAGGTGCCCATGGAGGCCAGGAGAGGTGGGCAGATCCCCTTGAGCTGGAACTGCAGACTGGTGTCAGCCACCCAACATGGTGGTGGAAACTAAACTTGGATCCTCTAAAGAAATGCTTTAAGCTGGGGTGCTGTGGAAGACGCTTTTAAGCCCAGCATTCAGGGAGGCAGAAGCAGGCAGATCTCTGAGAGTTTGAGGACAGCCTGGTCTACAAAGTGAGTCCAGGACAGCCAAGGCTATACAGAGAAACCCTGTTTCAAAAAAAAAAAAAAAAAGAGAGAGAGAGAAAAAGGCTTTAAAATAAAATTCTTTATGATTTATTAACAGTAAATGTTGAATATGTGTACGTGGTTTTTATGCCCTGTGTATCCTGAGTCATATAAAAATTTGAGTGAAAAAGAATTCTAAGAGCTGGGTGGTGATGGTGCATGCCTTTAATCTCAGTACTCGGGAGGCAGAGGAAGTTGGATCTCTGAGTGCGAAGCCAGCCTGGTCTACAGAGTGACACAGCGTGAGCTACACAGAGAAACCCTGTCATTCATTCATTGTGTATACAGTGTCCTGCCTGCATGTTAGAAGAGGGCACCAGATTTCATTGTAGATGTTTGTGAGCCACTATGTGGTTGCTGGGAATTGAACTCAGGACCTTTGGAAGAGCACCCAATGCTCATATCCTCTAAGCCATCTCTCCAGTCCCTGAGAAACCCTGTCTTGAAAAACTAACCAAAACAAAAGTTGGGACTAGAGAGATGGCTCAGTGGTTAAGAGCACTATCTGCTCTTCTGAAGGACGTGCGTTCAGTTCCCAACTACCCACATGACAGTTCATAACTGTTACTCCAGTTCCAGGGAATCTGATACCTTCACACCAATGCACATAAAATAAAAATAAATTATACAAAAAAAATCACAAATGGGAAAGGTTTACAAAGCCTCACACAGCCAGGTGTTAGTGTTGCAGGCCTTTAATCCCAGCACTCAGGAGGTAGAGGCAGGTGGATCTCTGTGAGTTCTAGGCCAACCTGCTCTATAAATTCTAGGACAGCCAGAAGTATGAAAAAAAAAAAAAAGAACCTGCTGGAGGCTAATAATGCTTGACATTTGATGGTGATGTGCTCACAGTGAAAGTTCTGTACATAATAGTTGGTAACAGGAACTATAAGCTTGGGGAAAATTAATAGTAACCACTATGTGTATATCTCTTATATCAGTTTCAATTACATAACCCAGAGTACGATTTATATATGTATGTATATGTGCATAAGTGTATATATATATGTGTATATACATATATGTGTATATGTACATATGTGTGTATTTACACACACATGCATGAGTGTATCTCAAATCCTTGGGTTCCTTAGACTTTACAAATGGAAGGTGCAACTGACACAACATGGTTGGATGAACTTTTTAACTGCACCACAACCTTAAGTTGCTAGGATATGGCCATCACCTCCCAGAATTCTCTTGTGCCCCTTGGCAGCAAACCTCTTCTGTCCATCACAGCCCTTGGTGACCACTGATTTGCTTTCTGTATAATCTTGCTGTTTGTGTAACTTTATATGAATGGAATTTTAGAGCTGATGTGGCTCAGTGGGGAAAGGCGCTCCCTGCCAAGCCTCACGACGTAAAGCTCAGTCTTGGGCACCTGCATCATGCAGAGAGAACAGACCCACACAACTTGTCCTCTGACCTCCATACACATGTGGCATGAGCATGTACACACACAAAACACTTGGGTCTTAATTTTAAAATAGCATTTTAGTGAAAATGGTTATTTATATCTGATATATCACTTAAGCTAACTCTTCCAAAGTTTGTGGTTTTGCATTAAACAGTATTAAACAATTCCTTTTTATTGCCAAGTAACATTTCATTTTTGGTTTTCTGAGACAGAGTTTCTCTGTGTAAAAGCCCTGGCTGTCCTGGACTCACTTTGTAGACCAGGTTAGTTTTGAACTCATAAAGATTTCCCTACCTCTGTTAGCTTTTCAAATGCAAATTATTTGGGGTTTCCTTGAAGCTTATACTTCCAACTTCCCCCCAACCACAGGTAGGGGGAAAAAGATTGTAAGGGAAAGGCGGCGTAGCCCTCTTTACTTCTTCCTGCTGGGTAGGATCGTAGGATTCTTTTTGGGGGCAATACCAATATCCATTGTCAGGAAATCCAGAAGTCCAGGTAACCAGCAAATGGCAAACGAAGCAGCAGGATGAACCAGCAGCAAACAGTCTTCCACCGACTCTTCCAAGGGACCACCCCTTCCTCTGGGCTATCATCTATAAAGAGGGCTATAAAGCCCTTAGAATTCAACTAATTCCAACTGGCAAAGACCATATCTGCATGAGACAACAGGGGTGGACAAACAAATCATTTGGGATTATAACAAAAACATGTTTATATATCATAAACCAGAACATCTACAACATGCTCCTGCCTCCGAAGAACTGGGATTAAAAGTGTGTACCAGCACACCTGCTCACAATTTCTTTACTCTTCTGCAGTCGATAGACATTTGGATTTATCAAGCTTTTGTGAATAAGATTATTAATATGAGTACAAGTCTTTATATGACCTTGTTTTCTGTTTTCTTGGGTAATGGTAGGAGTGGGGTTTCTGAGTCATTAAGTGTTTTTCTTCATAACAAACCACCAGGAGGGCTGAGGATATAGATCAAATGGCAAAGTGTGTGTTCAAGCAGAAGGATCTGAATTTGAATTCCATAAGCCACATAAAACAGCTAGATATGGTGGCACATGCCTGTATTTCCAGACCAGAAGAGGCAGAGACAGTTCGATCAGCAGAACTTGCTGTCCGGACAGTGTAGCACACAGGGTGAGTTCCAAGTTCCAGACCCTGGCTCACAAAACAAGACAGATGGCTTCTGGGAAATGACATTCAAGATGAGCCTCTGTTGCACATGCATGTGCGTGCATGCACAGGCATATCAACTGCCACGTCATATCTCGCCTCCACATGTTAAGTCTAGACACTGTCTTTGTGCTCACTTCAGGGTATTTGGCATGGTCAAGTATGCTTCTGGCCAGAGCTAGTACATATATAGTTACAGCTCACACTGTTTAACTTTCATTCCCTAGTGACAGCATCTTCCCATGTACTTACTAGGCATTTGTGTATTGTCTTTGAAGAACTGTGTGTTTGACTCTTTTGTTCACTTTTATTGGCTGGCTGTTGCTTGTCTATTGTAGAGTTATGGGATCTTCTAGAGCTGGTTATCTCTCTGTCAGGTGCTTTACTTGTTTTCTCTTGAGGCATACTTCCATGTTCTTAGTAGGTCTTCACAGAGTACATGTTTTTTTGTTGTTTTTTTTGTTTGTTTTTTGTTTTTCGAAACAGGGTTTCTCTGTGTAGCCTTGGCTGTCCTGGGCTTGCTTTGTACACCAGGCTGGTCTCAAACTCACATTGATCTGCCTGCCTCTGCCTCCCTGAGTGCTCGGATTACAAGTATGCGCCACTGCGCCTGACTTGGAATACAAATTTTAAATACAAGTCTAATTTATTAGTTTTTCTTCTTAGAGTTTGAGCTTTTTGTATTGTAACATTAATGTAAAGGTTTTTCCTACACCAATTGTAGCTCTCAAATAATGACATGGAGATTATTAATAAGATTTAAAACACTATACCCAGGCAGATACTCACCCATTCTACCCTAACTATGCTGACCTAGCCTACTTCCCAGCCATGTGCTCTGTTACCTGCCAGCTTAGTCTTGCCTTGGCTGTTCCTGCTCCATGTTTGTCTTCATGACTCTTGGTGATCTTCTCCTCATGGCACCCTTCTCCTTTTCTCTCACCCTCCACCTGGGACTCCCTAACTGGGAGTAGAAATCCTACCTCAGTTCTCCTCTCCTCCTCAGCTATTGGCTGTTCATCTCTTTATGAACCGTTCAGAGATGATGGAGAATAATTTTTACACAACATTGAGACAGATTCTTCAGTAGCAATGACAATGTACACATCTGGACTGCAACCAGATCTCTGGGCACAGAAATCAGCCTTTGAATACATAGTGCATTAAACCATCCCCATCATTGTATCCTAAAAAATGTTGCTTAATCTAAGATCACAAAAATTTTCTTTCATCTTATAGAAGTTTTATTATCTTAGCTGTTTTATCTAGTTTATAACTCAGTTTGAATTGGTTTTTATTTATCTTGGAGAAAAGAATTGAGGGTCTTTTTATGTCATTGTTCTTGGGGATTTTTGTTATTGTTTTATTTTGAGAGAGGGTCTCTATCTCTCTTTGTACAGCAGGCTAGCCTTGAGTCTAGGTTTGCCTGTTTCTGCCTCCTGCGTCCTGAGGTTAAAAGAAGTGCACTATCCACAGGGGGGTGATGGCACCTTTAATCCAGCACCCAGGAGGCACAGGCAGGCGGATCCTTGGAGTTAGGCCAACCTCATCTACAGAGTGAGTTCCAGGACAGCCAGGCTGCCAGGTGAGACAGAGAAACCCTGTCTCACCACCACCTAAAAAAATAAAAAAGTGCACCAGCACACCCAGCTGAGTATCTTTTAGTTTTCTAAAACAGAGTTTCCCTGTGTAGCTCTGCCTGTCCTGGAACTCACTCTGTAGACCAGGCTGGCCTCTTAACTCAGATCTGCCTGCCTCTGCCTTCTGAGTGCTGGGATTAAAGGCATGTGACACCAACGCCTGACTTTTGTGTTATTTTGTATATTGGTATTTAATTGTTTTAGAAATATTTTATTAAGCCAGGCGGTGGTGATGATGCTACATGCCTTTAATTTCTGCACTCAGGAGGCAAAGGCAGGTAGTTTGAGGCCAGCCTGGTCTATAGCCAAAGTTCTAGGACAACCAGGGCTATACAGAGAAACCTTGTCTCAGAAAACAACAACAAAAGCAGAAGAAGAGAAGAAATATTTTATTAAAAACATGGGCTGGAGAGATGGCTCAGAGGTTAAGAGCACTGGGTGTTCTTCCAAAGGTCCTGAGTTCAATTCCTAGCAACTACATTTTTTTTTTGTGTAAATTTATATACACTGTGTATATTTGAGTTTATTTCTGTATTCTTTGTCAATCTGTATGTCTGTGTATGTGAAACTTTATAGTCTTGATGATTATAGCTTGACAGAAAGTCTTAAAATGAGCACAAAATTTCCAGGCTTCTTTCTAGAATAGTCTTGGCTCTCAGGGTCTTTTGCATTTCCATATAAATTTTGAGTCAGTTAGGAAATTTCAAAAAAGTCTTCTGGGATTTTGGTTAGAATATGTTTAATCTGTAGATTGACTTAGAGAAAACTGACATCTCCACATACTATCAAGATTTGAAAAAGTATTATCTAAGCTTTATTTGGGACATTTATTATATTTTATATATGAATGACATTAATTTTATTTTTATTTTGTATTAATATTTTCTGGAAATGTTAATTTTATGAGGAAGAATTTTGAATACTTCTATAACTTCTCCATATATGATTTAGCGAATTTTTTTTGGTGTGTGTGGGGGAACCAAGCAGGATATGGACAACTCTTAGATTTGGTTCCCTTTTTAGGGGGAGGATGGGAACAAAGGGAAAGAATAGAGTTGGAAGGAAACTTATTTTTCTTTAGCCTAGAAACTTCTCATCTGTTAAACTCTGGGCAAAGCAGTGACATTGCTTATCAGGCTTTAAGGGTAGATCGTATCACCATCCCAGGGGTGGGGAATCTTGGTGACTTTTTCAGTTTTTGATTTAGCAGGTCTGTATACTGTAGAATTCTAGTATCTCCCACCTCTGGTCTCTTCATTGGCAAGCTACAGAGAGCTTAGTCTGTCTGTCTTATACCAGGTTTAGATTTTGAGACAGTGTCATATCTATAATGCAGGCTGGCTTTGAACTTTTTTAACTCCTGATCCTCCTGCCTCTACCTCCCAACTTCCGGAATTGTGGGGCCTCTCATACTACTACTACTTGTCTGTCTGTCTAGCCTTGGCTTTCCTGGAATGAGCTCTGTAAACCAGGCTAGCCTTGAACGCACAGAGATCCACCTGCCACTGCCTCCTGAGTATTGGGATTAAGGTAACTTTTTATTTTTAAAAATTTTAACATTTAGTGTGTGTGTGTGTGAGATGTGTGAGATGTGTCTGTGTAGTCTCTGTGAAGGTTATTGAACAGGTAGATTTGCTTCTCTTACCATATGGGTCCCAGGGATTGTACTCAGGTTGTCAGCCTTGGTAGCAAGCACCTTTACATGCTGAGCCATCTTATGAATCCTAGCAGAGTAGCTTCAACCTTGCTTAAGAATTAATGCTATTTTAATTTTGGGAAATATCAGTGTTAATGCAAAAGTAAGTGGTTTATGTGAGCAGAAAAGATCTTTTAAAAATATACTTTTTATGTGTGTTTATGGGCTCACACATACCACAGTACACATGTGAAGGTCAGAGGAGTGAGTTCTGACCTTTTACCATGTGGGTTCCAGGGATGAGTCTCAAATCAACAGGCTTGGCAGGCAGGCCCCTTCACCCACTGAGTCATCTTATTGACACCCAGAGAAGGTCTTAAATCTGGTATTTTCCTTTTGGGAAGACAGGATTTCACAGAGGCAGATCATAAACCTTCAGCTTATTGGAATAATGAAAACCTGTAACTTAAACTTTTCAGTCTCAGTTTGCTTTACTGTTTTCCACTGAGCAGTCTTAGTGGCAGCCATGTTTTATGTATTATATAAATGCTCATTACTTTTAGAATTCTAGGTAAAAGAAAAATAAAAAGCTAAACCTGTTGTTTGCAATGTTGGGATACAGTTATTACTGCAGCTGCCATCTTGGCCCTTAGCTTAACAGACTTCTTACACTGCTTTCTGTTACAGCTAGTCCTTCTCGGCTTGTCACTGTAGAGGAACTTCTAGAAACGGCAAAAGGAGTCACCAACATGGCTCTGGCCCATGAAATTGTAGTAAATGGAGACTTCCGGATCAACGCCGTTGAGTTAGCAGAAGGCAGGTGCGTGAGTGGACTTGTTTACTGGAGCATTTCCCAGTTCCGGGACTGGCTTATACTCGATGCCAGCGTGTTCAAGTACATTCTTCCGTTTGTCCATCAGTGAGGAAAGTCTTCCTAGGTAGGAGTGACTTGTGAATGTGGGTCTAAAAGCCACACATGCTTCAGGATTCAATGAAAGCACTGGAGTCTGAAAATCTTTGATGCCATCTTTCCCCTGTCAGGACTTAGCCATTCCTTTCTTTCTTTCCCCTGTCAGGACTTGGCCATTCCTTTCTTTCTTTCCCCTGTCAGGACTTGGCCATTCCTTTATTTTCTCACTGTTTTTAGTGCATTGTTTTATTCTTTTCCTTTAACTGTGTCATTGTACTCTAGATATCATCTAACCTTCATCCTCTGCCAGATTTTAAACTATGTGACGATAAGGAAGCCAGGTGAGGTGGTACATGACCAGCACTCAGGAAGTGGAGGCACGAGGATCAGTTCAAGGTCATCCTCAACTGTGTAGTAATTTAGAAGCCAGGCTACAGGCATCCCTGTCTCAAAAACAAACAAACAAACAAACAAGATAATAAGAATAAAAGATTAAGGCTGGAGAGATGGCTCAGTAGTTAGGAGCGCTTACTCTTGCAAGAGGGCTTGAGTTGGATGTCATGCACCTATGCTGGGCAGTGTGCAGTTGCCTGTAACTCCACTTCCAGGCGCTCCGTGGTCTCCAGCCTCTGTAGACGCCCCTGTATTCACATATGTGCATCATAGGAAGTTGCTGAGGACAGAGAAACTAAAATTAGCAATTCTCAATTTTCCAGTCTTTGAGAAATTTTACCATTTAAAATTTTATGTGCATGAGTGTTCTCCTGCGTGTATTTATATGGAGCATGTCCATGCCTGGTGCCCACAGAGGTCAGAAGAGGGTGTTGGATCTCCTAGATCTGGAGTTGTAGAGTTGTGGGTGCTGGGAAATAAATCCATGTCTTCTGCAAGAACAGCAAATGCTCTTAGCCATCTCTCTAGACCTCTAGTCTTTGTTCCTTATGGCATTGCTGTGTGCTAGTCACTGGATTTATGTTGGCTACTAAGTGAGGTGAATACTACTCTTCTTTGGTTCTTTGTTTTGTTGTTCTTTTGTGTGTTTTTTTTTGGGGGGGGGCAGGGTTTCTCTGTGTAGCCTCGGCTGTCGTGGACTTAATTTGTAGACCAGCTGGCCTTAACTCACAGAGATCCACCTGCCTCTGCCTCTCTGAGTGCTGGGGTTACAGGCATGTTACCACCTCGCCCAGCTTGAAAGCCACTCTTTTTTTAAAATCTTATTTCTTTAACTCTTTGTCTTTTCTTTATATATATTTATATAAAGAAAAGCTTATTTACTTTACATCCCAAGGGTACCGCTTCCTTCCCTCTTCGAAGTCCCCACACTCCCCTTCCCTTCTCCTCTCCCTTTCCCCCTAGAAAAGGGCAGTCCCCCTCCCTATAGTAACCTTCCCCAGCACATCAAGGCACGTCAGGTCTGAGCATATCCCCATCCCCTGAGGCCAGGCAAGGCAGTGCTGCCAGAGGGAGGTGATCCAAAAGCAGGTAACAGAGTCCATGTTAGAATCAGCACCCCCTCTACTCACCAGGTGCATCTTTCCTTGGTTCCAATGGTTTTGAAGATTTGTTACCCTGTAGTCATAGGATTTATGGTTTATGAAAGTGATTTTAAACTCACACATACATAATATATATTATATGTCTACTGTTTGTCTTTTTATGTTTCCTGTTGTCTTCAGCTTGGAGAAGAGAGTAAAGGAGATTGTGCATAAAGCATTCTGGGATTGTTTGAGTGTCCAGCTAAGTGAAGATCCCCCAACATATGACCATGCCATCAAACTTGTCGGAGAGATCAAGGAGGTGAGAGGAAGAATGAGTGGGGCTTAGGGAGTATTCATTCAGCGTCTGTGTTACTATACCAGAAGACTAAAGAGATCGAGGGCCACAAAGTTAAATTATTTGAAGGAATTCTGGTTGAATGTTTTTGACTTAGCATTGCTGCCCCTTTAAAAATTTTTTTCAACCAAGTCATGATAACTTGAAGGTACTACTTTTGTATAACAAAGAAAACGTTCATATTATTTAGAGACTGCAAACTTGGATTATGACATATGGAGTATTTATAAACTTTTACTAGGTATGGACGTAATTCAATTTATGTTGGTCAAAAAGTGCCTGCACCTTGGGATAGAGAAGGCTGTGGAGATGGAAGGACTGTCTCTGCAGTGGCTTTAGCCTTCATACTGAAGAATTATTACCTGGGAAAATTGGACTCAGTGGTTACCTCACAGGCTTCCATAGCAACTGTCCTTTCCTTTGCTTATTACTAATAGGTTTTAGCCAAACATGGTAATACAAACCTATGATCCTAGCATTTGGGAAGCTGAGGCAGAAGGATAGCTAGCTTGCAGCCATATGCAGTAAAGACCCTGCCTCAAAGGACAAACACAAACCAACCAACAAACTCCCAGGTTTTTGTTTTGTTTTGTTTTGCATCCAGGTGATTGATCAAATAGCTATTTTAAATGATTTATGTGCATGTTTGTCTGTAGATTTGTTAAATAAGAGGCTAAAAATATGTGCTACATTATAATAGCAGTTGGTGATCCTTTACTTTTGAATAGTAATACATTCTCTATGTATAATAAAAATGATGCTTGATGGAGAAATCCCGATTGAACTTAGCTGTGCTCTCTCGTAGACTCTGTTGTCATTCTTGCTGCCTGGTCACACTAGACTAAGAAACCAAATAACGGAAGTATTGGATCTGGAGCTGATAAAACAGGAAGCTGAGAATGGGGCCCTAGACATTTCCAAGCTGGCAGAATTCATTATTGGCATGATG
The DNA here is from genome assembly GCA_028658305.1 of Pachyuromys duprasi. Lineage (NCBI taxonomy): Eukaryota > Metazoa > Chordata > Mammalia > Rodentia > Muridae > Pachyuromys > Pachyuromys duprasi. The sequence continues at coordinate 28,589,340 of CM053748.1, forward strand.
GGGACATTGTGTGCACCTGTTCGAGATGAGGAAGTTAAAAAGCTCAAGGACATTAAGGAAATAGTGCCTCTCTTCAGGTACGCTCCATCCCAGTATACCTAGCTGAAACCTGTTCATAGATTTATACTTCCTTAAGTCTAGGGACTCAGTCATTTCAAAAGTGTTTCTAAAACAAACATCCAAAACATGAAAATGTAGGAATTTTGCCATTCACAGCCACTGTTTCTGTAGCAGGCTAAGGTAGGATCTTGAGTTCAAATCCATTTTGAGGCACATAGTGAGATACTGTCTTAAAAATGAATGAATGAGGGCTGGAGAAATAGCTGAGTGGTCAAGAGGGCTGGCTGTTCTTCCAAAGCACTCAGGTTCAATTCCCAGTACCCACTTGGCGGCTCACAACTCTCTAACTCCAGTTCCAGGGAATCTGACACCAATGCTCATAAAATAATAAGTACGTCTTTTTTGTTTTGTTCTCTGAGACAGGGTTCCTCTGTGTAGCCTTGGTTGTCTTGGAATCACTCTAGACAAGGCTGGCCTCAAACTCACGGAGACCCACCTGCCTCTGCCTCTGCCTCTGCCTCTGCCTCTGCCTCTGCCTCTGCCTCCCCAAGTGCTGGGATTCAGGCATGTGCCACTGCACCTGGCTTAAAAAAAAAAATTTTTTTTTTAATGAGTAAATGTGTAAGTCAGATAAACAAGGGAAATAGCAGTACTTAGCTCCTGCTGATCGTGGCTGTGATGACTCAGGTTGTCTAGTCATTTAACTTTTATAAAGAGAAGTTAGGAGATCTGGGTTTTTTGAAAGCACATGTGAGCATGTTTGGGGTTACTCTAAAAAAGTACCTGCCCATGGGCAGTTTCTGATGGCCTCTGTTTCCCTGCGGTAGTCTTAGAGAACTGATGGGAGTATTTGCAGTAGAGATGATGCCTCTCAGGACAGGTGGGCTGCTGTGGATTGTGAGCTGGACAGAACACCAGGAGAAGGGTTCCAAATGCATCTTCGCATGTACGTGATCCTTATGGGAAGGCTGGTTATAAGAGCCATGGACCTCAAAGCACATTCGATCCTTTTCCTGCTTTTGTGCAGGGCCACATCTACATCTGGGTCTTGGTGAGCCTTGGGTTCTTAACTGCCTCAGGCAGGGGGTCCCTTAGCAGTCCATTGGAGGCCAGACAGGATGGAAGGCATTTGTGGTAGCAGGTCAGGAGTTTGTCCTTTGGGTACAGAGTGTGAACTAGCAAGTATGTCACTGAACTATAGCATAAAATAACTCTTAAAACACAAAAACTGGGGTGGGAGGGAGGAAGAAAGAAGAAAGTTTTAGTTCTTTTTTTGTTTGAAACAGTGTCTCTCTTTGTAGTCCTGGCTGTTCTGGAACTGCATTGTAGATCAGGCTGACCTCAAACTTGGAGAGACCCTCCTGTGTCTGCCTTCAGAGTGTTGGGGCTAAAGACATGCACTATCTCACTTAGCTGATTTTCATTCTTTGCTTAGAAAATGAATTAACCTATGTAAGCACAAAGGGGCTTCCACTCAGGGAAAGATTTCTGTCCTTCATCAGGCTGCCAGGAGGGCTGACCTAGAACCAAGGAACAAGTGCTGGGCTGTAAAGGCAGTGTCAAGTGTGAGGAACAGAGGGTGAGATTAGGGAGTTAAAAGCACCGTAAAATTTTGTAGTCTTTCAAGCCATTAGTTAAGTGTGTACCAAATTTGTTTTATTCTTTTAGAAAAGATTTTTATTTTATTTCTGATTTTATGTCTGTGAGTATGTGCATGTGAGTGCAGATGCCTGGGGAGGCCAGAGAGCTACATAACATAGGTGCTGGGAACTGAATTAAGGTCCCTCCTCTCTGATGTCTCTAGCTGGTGTTGACATAAAACTAGGCAGCGCAACTGGTCGATCCCTTGCTAGCTTGACACACAGACATATCACTTTTCAATTAGAGCCTTTCCTTTCATTTATCCCTAAGATGGCATGTTAATATTAAAATATTAATACCACAATATAAAACACAAATAACTTTAACAGTCCCAAGGTCAGCCAGGTGGTGGTAGCACACATCTCTAATCCTAGCACTCAGGAGGCAGAGGCAGGCAGATCTCTGAGTTCGAGGCCAGCCTGGTCTACAGAGTGAGTCCAGGACAGCCAGGGCTACAGAGAGAAACCCTGTCTTGAAAAAAACTCCCCAAAATAAACAAACAAACAAATAAAAGTAATAAAAATAAAAGTTCCATGGTTTTTATAAATTCAAACAGGTTAAAAGTTCTGTCTCAAGCCAGGCATGGCACACACCTGTAATCCCATCACTTGGGGAGGCAGAGGCAGGCAGATTTCTGTAAGGCCTACCAAGTGAGTCTAGGGCAGCCAAGGCTATACCAAGAAACCCTGTCTCGAAAAAACCAAAAGAAAAAAAAAATTCAGTCTCTTTAAAATACCCATTCTCTAAAAACCCAAAATCTCTTTCAAAAACTCAAAGTCTCTCAACTGTGGGCTTTTATAAAAATTAAAATTAAATTAAATACTTTCTTCAAGAGGGAAGAACCAGGCAGGGCACAGTCACAAACAGATCAAAGTAAAACCAAACTCCCAACTGTGTAAATCACTCAGTTTCTGGTATCTGGGACTCACTCATGCTATTTTGGGCTCCTCCAAAGAGCCTGGGTCATTTCTCAGCCTCTCCCCTATGGAATGCACACAGCTTATCTAGGTTCAGACTGGCTCTATTTCACCATGACTGCTGCTGTTCTTGATTGTCCCATTGTCCCCAAAATGCTGGGGTCTTCTGCTGCAACTGGGCAGCACTTTCACCAATAGCCTGCCATGGGCTCTCCTCATGCTGCAAATCCTCAACTTCTCCATGACCCCTTGAGTTCTGGGCCTTCACTGCTGTTTTGACTCTACTTTCACCAATGTCTCTCACGTGCCAAGCCTCAGTTGTTCTCTATGACACCTTTATGCCTTCAAAACCAGTACAAGCTGGGTGACTCTTCCATACTGCCGAGTTCAGCTGTCAGTGTGAGGGACAACCTTGGTCACCTCTGGCACAGCCTGAGTGCTGACTTTGAGGAAACACTTCCCAGAAGATTTCACCTTAGCGATGCTCATCTCCTTAATCACCACAGATTTCTTAGCTCTAGCTGACCTGCATTAGTTGTTCGAGTAATACTAAGGTTTCACTTCAGTGGTTCTGGTATCTTGTTAATCACAGCTGATTCTTTCTTCAACCCCAGCTAGCCAGAACCACAGATTGTCCACCCAGAATAGCAAACAGCCTTGATATAGTCTTTAAGTGAGTCTTACACTTCCTCTGGAATGTCACAAGCCAGGCCTCCATCAGCTGTGCTGCCCTCGGCATCTTTCAGCTCCCACAGAAAAGCTCATTGAGCTTTGAACACTCAGTGACGTTTCTAGCCCAAAGTTCCAAAGTCCTCCTACAATTGTCCCAAAGCAACATGGTCAGATCTGTCACAGCGATACCCCATGATCCTGGTACCAATTTGTATTAGGTTACTATTTGCTTTGATGAAACACTGTGACTAGAAGCAACTTGGGGAGGAAAGATTTTCCTTCACTACAGTTTTGTATAACAGTTCATCATCAAAGGCAATGAGGGCAGTAACTCAAGCAGGATCCTGGACACAGGAGCTCATCCAGAGTTCATGTAAGAGTGCTGCTTACTGGCAAGCTTAGCCTGCCTTTTCTTTTTCCTTCCTTAAAGACTGCTTTCTTGTAGTACCCAAGATCACCAGCCCAAAGATGGCACCACCCACAATGGTCTCCGCCCTCCCCATCAATCGCTGATTAAGAATATGGCCTACAGGCTTGCCTACAGCTCAATCTCATGGAGGCATTTTCTCAACTGAGACTCCCTCCTTTCTGATGACTCTAGCTTATGTCAAATTGACATAAAACCGGCCAGCACAGGTCCTCAGAAGACCAGAAAGTGCTCTTAATCCATCTCTCCAGCCCCCAAATTCTCTTTCTCTCCTTCTCTTTCTCTGGAGACTAGGCTGGCCTTGAGTTCCCAGAGATACAGAGATTCTGCCTGCCTCTGCTTTTTAGAGTGCTGGAATTACAGGCATGTGCCACGGCGTCCATCTTCAAATTCATTTTCTTAATCCATTTTTCTCATTTTTCAGATTTATTTTTTTGCTCTTTCTAAGATGAAACAGGTATCTCTCTTCCTTTAAACTATGCCTGCTTCTAATTTTTTTTTTCTTTTTTCAGGGCAATATTTTCTGTGTTAGACCTAATGAAAGTAGACATGGCCAACTTTGCTATCACCAGCATTAGGCCACACCTCATGCAGCAGTCAGTTGAATATGAGAGGAAGAAGTTTCAAGAAGTGTTGGAGAAGCAGCCGAGTAAGTAAGCTCTGTGATACCTTTTCACTGTTGGCTTTTGGGTTGCATTTTAATGTAACACGTTACAAAAAAGCCAACAACTGTTTCTAGCCCCAGACAAGCATGTATGAAGGTAGTGTAATTTGAAGAAGGAAAAAGATGGGATGCTGCTAAACATCAAAACCAAAATACTAATAATTAAACTCAACTGACAAGCATGACCTATGTGGATAGGATGTGAGAGTAAAAATGAAAAGAATGAAGATTACTAGATTTTGATATTTTTTTTTCTCAAGGAAAGTATCAATTTCAGCTAAATTGTATTCTGGGTCATGATCTTTGTCCTTCATGACAAGTCTCTTCTAATTAGTTTTTCTCCTGCTTATGGGAACAACAGGGAACATCACTGTTCTTTCTTCTGTGTATACATCTGTTTTTACAACCAGGAAAAGTCAGCTTTTACTCTTTGTTACAGTTATTGTTGGTTGGTTGGATGGGTTTTTTTTTGTTGTTGTTTTTTTGGTTTTTTCTGAGACAGGGTCTCAAAATAGATGTAGCCCTGGCTAGCCTGCAACACTGTCTTTCTAGTTCCAGGACTAAAGGCATGCATTGCCACATCCAACTTTGGTTTTGTTTTTGAGCCAAGATCCTGCTCTGCAGCCCATGCTGGCCTGGGCTCTGAAATTGTGAAATCCAGGCTGGCCTTAACCCGACAGTCTTCTTGCCTTTGTGTCCCAAGTGCTGGGTATAAAAATTGCAGGTAAACAGAGGAATCTAGATTGGTTGTGTTTCTACAGTGCTTACAGATGCACTGTGTGGTGAGTTTCATGTAGCCCCAGCTTTGCTGATGGGATGAAAATGGCAGTCTCTGAATAGCTCTTGTTGCCTGCCCAGGTTGGTTAATTGAGTGGCCCCAAAAGTTAATTTCTGCAGCCTCAAGTGGATGCTTGGGGCCGGGAAGAGTGGAAAGAGAGCAGAGCAGAAGTAGTGGGAGGAGACTGACTGACACCCTATTCCATTTCCCCAGTGCCGTGGTGTCCCCCAGGAGGACACCCAGAGAGCGTGGTAGAGTCGAAGCGCAGCCGCAGTGAAAGACTCATTGCTGCATAGGAGCCTCTCTAGAGCCTGGTCGGCAGAGTCTAGTCCTTGCCTAGCATTTCAAGGTTTCCAAAGCCACAGAGAAAGGCTGTCTCTAGAAGGTTAAAGGCAGGCTGAGGCCATGTGGTTCAGCAGTCAGGACCAAATGGAGAACTCTGTGCAGAGAACACCAGGGAGGAGCCGACAGCAGCAGTAACCCAGCTGCCTGCTTGGATTGAAGGAGGCCTCCACTAGGGCTACAACTCTGCCAAGATGTGGAGGACGGATAGGGTACCTGCTGCGTTACTCAGGAAAGCCGCACTGTCAGTGCTCCTACAACAGTGAGTTACACACCAGCCTGTGTAAGCCCTCAGTGTAAATGCTGAGTGACGCAAGGGACTCCAGCCAGCGCTGGTCCTGTTTGTCTTGGGCCAGAAGCGCTACTGTCCCTCAGAAATGATGTCACCTGGCTGGCCAGGCTCGTCAAATGAGGTGGTCACTGCTAGGGAAAAGAGTGGGAAAGAAAGGGTCAAGGCCTGGCCAGGCACTTGCTCTGTCAGCCTATGAGGCAGGTACATTTTTTTGTAGCAGGAGTCTTCTCTTCAGATAGACTTGTCTGAGGTCGTGAAGCAATACAGTCTGTGAGCAATACGGTGATTTGGATTCAGTTCTGTGGATCCCAAAGTTCATTCTGAATTTCACTGTAGGAATGCTCTTTACCTTCTTACAGAAAGTAATTCCAAGAAGTGTCTCTGCAAGTGTCAAGGTAATGAGTGTAGCCCTGTTTTCCACAGACTCCCTGGACTTTGTCACCCAATGGCTGGAGGAGGCCTCAAATGACCTTTTGACTCAGAAGTGCAAACATGCCCTGCCGTCTGGGGGAGGGGCTGCTGGCTCTGGGGATGCTCCAGTGCTGACCCCTGTTTCTGTCCAGAATTATGCCTACCTGAAGCTTCTGAAATGGGACCACTTTCAGAGACCTTTCCCCGAGGTAGGTGCTGCTGGGCACTTCAGCCATTCATGCTTTATCTCATGCTGCTCAGCTTTTCTGAAAGAACCATGTTGTTTTGATGTAAATGAAATGCCAAAAATTTCTTCTTTTTATTTGAAATGGTAATTATTTTTTTACAAATTTTTCAGTATAGAAAATAATGGATTTTAGAGCTGGGTATGGTGGCACACACACCTGTAATCCCAGCCCTCGGGGAGGCAGAGGCAGGCGGATCTCTGAGTTCGAGGCCAACCTGGCTGCAAAGGAAGTCCAGGACAGCCAAGCCTACACAGAGAAACCTTGTCTGGGCAGGAGGAGGGGAGATGGAGAATGAAGAGAATGGTTTGCTCTTTGTATCATTTTCACTCTTATTACCATCCCTTCTCTTTCTCTCTCTCCTGCTTGTTTTTACATTTGTCTATGCAGTCTCTCCCTTCTCTCTCCAAGTAGCACACCCCTTCTCCGTTTACTCAGTGAACGAGAGAGCATGCGCTGTTGCTTTCTTTTCCTTTATTCTCTCGTCTCTCTCTCTCTTTCTCTTTCTCTCGTCCTCTTTCTCTTTCTTTCTTTCTTTCTGACAGGGTCTGGAGTTTCCCATGTATACCTGGCTAGCCTTGAACTCAAAGAGATGTACTGTGTCTCCTCCTTTGCACGTACCACTCCGTGGTTTCTAGTATATTTTCAGGCTTGTACAGTGTCACCCCTGCAGGCACTGTCAATAGCATCCTTTCTCCTCCCAGTCTGCCTTCTGCCTCTGTGTTTGTTTGCTTTGGATAGTTCCTACAAATGCAGAATACAGCTCAGAGCTCTTGTGTCTGGCTCCTTGGGAGACACAGTGAAGATACTCAATGGCACGGGCCAGTACTTAATTGATTTATTTTTCATTGCACTTAAAAAACTGCTTGTTTTTACATTTGTTCATGCTGTCGTGAGCCATTGAGCTTTGAGGTTTCAGAAGCGCATTTCAGGCCGGGACTTCAGCTACTACTACTCCAGATTGCCTGTCTGCTCCCCACCATGATGATAATAGACTAACCCCCCAAAAGTGTAGGCGAGCCCCCAATTAAGTGCTTTCTTTTTGTTGTTGTTAGGTTTGTTGTTGTTATTGGTTTTTTGTTTGTTTTGAGATAGAGTTTCTCTGTGTAGCCCTGGCTGTCCTGGAACTTCTGTAGACCTGGCTGGCCTTGAACTCACAGAGGTTGACCTGCCTCTGATGGGGTAAAGTCCTGTGTCCCCGGGTGCCCAGCCAATGCTTTTGTAAGAGTCGCCTTTGTTGTGGTATCTCTTCAGAGCATAGGACAGTGACTAAGGCAGTAATTCCCGATCCCTCGTGACCCTGACAACTACCATTTTACTGCAAGTCTATAAGTGTGATCACTCTGAAAATTTATGTTTTATCTTATTTATTTGCTTGCTTGTTTAAGCTTTTTCTGGCAGGGTCTCTTGTGGCCCAGATTGGCTTTGAACTCCCAATCTCAGTGCTAAGATAAGAGGCCCAGCTTGTCTAGGTGCTTGATGTACATGGAGTCACACACCACATTTATCCTTTTGTGCCTGGCTTACTTCTGATGTCTTCAGGGCTCACCATGCCTTCACGTCAGTCTCCCACTATGTGCACACACCTCATCCCCTTCCCAACTGTGAATGTTGCCACTGTGGCTGTTGTGCATTCTGTGAGTATCTGTGCAGAGCACACTGTGTGGACATTGCGGCTTGAACACTTCAGCCTGTCCCCTGGCTTACAATTGCTGGGTAGACTCCAGGCACACCGTTTTGGGAAACGGCTCACCTTTTCTTACAGCTCCACCAGCGGTGTGCAGTGCTGCCCATCTACACTACTGGGCTTTTTATCCTGTTTAGTCTGCTCATCTTGATTTAAAACAAAAATGCTGGGCAGTGGTGGCCCACACCTTTAATACTAGCACTTGGGAGGTAGAGGCAGATGGGTCCCTGAGTTCTAGGCCAACCCTGGTCTACAGAGCAAGTTCCAGGACAGCCAGGGCTACACAGAGAAACCCTGTCTCTAAAAAAAAAAACAAAGACAAAAAAAAAAAACCTAAAAAAAAAAAAGAAATGAAACTACAAAAGTGATATTGCTTCACAGCTTGATCTACAAAAACTTCTGCCCCTTCCACAATGAGAGGTGGTTTGTTTTTCTGTTTTCATTTACATGTCTAGCTGCAGTAATTCAATGGGATGACTGATGAGGGATTCCCCCCTTTTCTAGCCATAACTGATCTGGTGTGTGACTTCTTCATTGGAGGCCATTTATTTCTATTTCCAGCTGCAGTCCCTGCAGCTTCTGTGGGTCTCTTTCTCGTGTTCCTTATTTCTTTCTTTCACAAGCTGTAAACTTCCCTTCTTGCCTGAGCTCTCTGTTGGTACTAACGGGACGGAAAGGTGGTGCTGGTGACTCTGGGGAGTGTTGCGAGGGCTTCTGGAGGGAAGTTCTTGACCTGACGTTTCTCCCAAAGCCTGGCTGTCAGGAAGATGGCAGTTTTCACTGGGACTGTTCTTGGCATTCAGCCAGGGAGATCTGCATCCTGCAGTCAAGTCCTGCCAAAGTTGTGACATCGTGCTCATGGTAGCAGTGAGATGAGTTGAGGCTGTTGGAAGGTCCATCATAGCAGAGCTGGTTACTGAAGAGGACCTCAGTCTGTAGGGAGAGTTTTACTGCCTAAGGAGGTTGGGCTCTGACTCCTTTCCTGGGGAGGAGTGGAAGGGTGTTTTTACACTATAGCCCAGGCTGTCTTCAAGCTCTTGTTAATCCTCCTGCCTCAGCCTTTGAAGTGTGAGGGTTATAAGCATAGACAGTCCTTGTTTTGACTAGCCTTTTAAAGCAAAGCAGGTTCCTAAAGCTCGTTTAATTGACCTGTGAAAACTCGGATCTGGGCCAGGCACGGGTGGCGCACACTCTAATCCCAGCACACTGGAGGCAGAGGCATAGGTGGATCTCGGTGAGTCTGAGGCCAGCCTGGTCTACATAGCAAGCTCCAGGAAGGACAGCCAGAGCTATATGGTAAGACCCTGTCTCCAAGCCACCCCCCACCCCAAAAGAAAAGAAAACAATCAAAAACCTCTGAACTGAGTCTGCATCTTTTTTACTCCTGCTGCTCTTCTCCCCCTCTGAGTCTCGGCAGGGTATGGCCTGGCTTCTTTAACACTGATGTCTCTGATAGGGAAGGACTGGTTTCTTTAACATGAGACAAAGTCCATTTTCAGGTGTTTTGTGTGCTTATCAGTTCTGCTCAGTTTATCATTTCTTACTGTTTTCTTTCTTTACTTATCTGAGGTGGTGGTGGTTATTGTTTTTGTTTGTTGTTCAGAGACAGGGTTTCACTCTATCTCAGGCTGGCCTTAGACTCATAGCAGGTCTCCTGTCTCAGCCCTGCGGGTGGGTGGAGGGGTACCCAGCTTGGCCAGTTCTTGAGCCTCCTTTGTCCTATTTGTACTAGGATGAGTAATTGTAGACCCTGCTTCGAGAAGCTTCTCTCAGCACAGGTGACTTCCTGGTTTGTGGGGAGAGAGATGGGGTCCCAGGACTTGGATGTTTCCCCTTCAACACTGGGACAGTCCGTCCTGGACGCGTTGGCCACCTCTGCCCCATCTTCTGACCCTTCCGCTCTTACTGCTGTCCCTCCTGATAGAGCAGTAGCTATGAGCCGCCTGAAGCTGGTCGGCTTCTTTGACTTTCAAGCAGCTGTACAGAGAGAGACAACCCCCTTTTTGTGTAGCCTGGGAGAGTAAAGGAGACTTGCCTGAGGTCACAGTCCTGTGAGAACTAGAGTCTGGGTTTATCTCCAGCCTCAGCTCTGGAAGGAATCCAGGAAATCTGAAAGGACACCTCAGAGCAGGTGGCGGTGTGGCCGCACTGCCCTCCGCTGGTCAGCGTGAATCTGCTTAGCACTGTGTGTGTTCATTGCAGACCATTTTGATGGACCAGTCTCGTTTCCAAGAGCTCCAGCTGCAGCTGGAACAGCTGGCCATCCTGGGAGCCGTGCTGCTGGTCACATTTAGTACTGCCGCACCTGGACTTTCTGGCCAGGCCGACTTTGCCGAGAAACTCAAGATGACGGTGAAGATTCTGCTAACGGACATGCATCTGCCGTAAGTGGCTGGGGCCCGACAGCGGGTGAAATTGTAGTGTGCAGTGAGAGTTTCCCAGTGTAAGACCTGGGGGCTTAGAAAGACTTTGCCTACCTGCAGTTTATTCATGGATGTCATGTTACAGGGAACTGTGGACTTAACAAGGCTCTAGGATTGTGGTTTTCTTTCTTTCTGTTTTTTGTTTTTTTGAGACAGGGTTTGTCTGTATAGCCTTGGCTGTCCTAGACTCACTTTGTAGACTGGGTTGGCCTTGAACTCACAGTGATCAGCCTGCTTCTGCCTCCCAGAGTGCTGGGATTACAGGTGTGCACTACTGCGCCTGTCTAGATTGTGGTTTTCAAATGTCAGTGCTCAGGGCCACAATGAACAAATCTGTTTCTGCTGTGACTAGTATATTCTAACACACATGTAGAACTGAAGTAGATACCGTCTAGGTGGAACTAACCCTATGTTTAACCTGTTTTATAACCTAATCTTATTTAACAAAATACCCCTCTGTTTTCTACCCACTTAATTGCTTTAACTACCAGCTAGCAGTAAAATCCACAACCTTAGAGAAACCAGTGTAACATATTCCTTGGCCCCCAGGACAGCCAGTTGCTTTAGCTTTGGTTCTTGGAAGATAAAGATCATAGGAGAAACAAACTTTACTCCTCCAGGGTACACCCATAACATTAGCTTCCTGCCATTTACACATAGCTCATAGACGTCTTGTGCCTGTCATAAATGTGTCATTTTATCATGTATCAAACTTCACATTGCAACATCTCTAGCAGATTTCCTCCACACAGACAGTCCATGACTACCATGGTTCATAGCACTTAGGGTGGATTTGAATAGTTTCAGTAAGCTCTGTGTCTGACAAGGAACCCAGCACCTGGCCTTCTCATCTGTCTTAGTCAGGGTTTCTGTTGCTGTTGCTGTTGCTGTTGACCACAGCTACTCTTGTAAAGGAAAACATGTCATTGGGGCTGGCTTACAGTTCAGAAGTTTAGTCCATAATTGGGAAGCAAAGTAGCACGGAGGCAGATATGGCACTGAAGAGGTGCTGAGAGTTCTGCATCTGGACTAGCAGGCAGCAGGAATGAATAAAGAGCGTCACTGGGCCCTGGCCCTTAGTTCCCAGAAATCCTAGAATACAGAGGCTGTAGGCCCAGAAGACTGTTACTTTGCAGTTACACAAGGTGCACAGCCACTAAATAGTGACTGAGTAAAAGCTGAAAAGGGAGGTGCTCCCACAGTGCTCCCATGGTGCTCCCAGCAGCAGGAGGCTGGCCCACAGGTTCGCCCGAGGAATCAAGGATACTTGGGGTTTTGGTTTGTTTGTTTGTTTTTGGACATCTCTTCTAAAAATAGCTAGTGTAAGCTGTGACCCCAGTGCCTGAAAGGCACAGCACGAGGACCAGGGATTCATAGCTAGCCTTGGCTGCCTGAGAGCCCCTCTTGAAAAACAAACCAAAATAAAGCAGCTGCAGAGGGTTGGGGCCATACCTCTGGTGGCAAAATGTGTACCACATACGTGGTTTGGGGCTTGATCTCTGGCATAGTAAAAGGAAGAAAACAGGAAACAGAGGAGTTTTCAATGGAAAGTGCTTTGTTGTTTCCCTCCTGTCCCACAGCTGTCAAGTCTCTGGTTTCTGTGTACTTCACTGGAGGCATTTGAGGATATTTGGAAGTCAGTCCACACTTACTTCATCACATAGGCATGGGCAAGACACTGCTTTGAGGCTTGGGGAGTAGCCCTGTTGGCACAGTGCGTGTCTGCTGTGCATGTGCCCAAATGTGCCCACCTTGCGTGCACCCCAGTGTGGGAGCTCACAGCTCTAATCCCAGCGCTTGGGAGTTAGAGGCAGGAGCATCGGAAGTTCAGGATTATCCTCCGCTGTAAAGTAAGTTCTAAGCAGCCTGGGTTACATGAGACCCTGTTGACAAGCACCAGACCGCCACCTCGGTATGATTAGAAAAGGACGCACAGCCTGGGAGATGAGGGAGCAGGGAAGAGAGCCACAAATCCCCCCAGAACTCGGCGCCGCCACTTTGTCAAGACGGCCAGGGACACATACTTTGCATTCATGAGGCCTTTGTTCTCCTTGCTCTCTTCCTTCTCTGGTCTAGTTCCTTCCATCTGGAGGATGCCCTGACTTCCATTGGGGAGAAAGTGTGCCAGGAGGTGAGCCGCTGCCTCTCCCTGTGTGGATCTTCCCCATTCTCCATCAATAAGGAGACTGTGCTCAAGGGTCAGATTCAGGCCTTGGCCAGTCCTGACGACCCCATTCGCAGGATCATGGGTAGGTTGGGGGTCATTCTCTCAATTCTCTCAGAGGGTATCTTACTTACTTTCAATCGCTGTGATGGAACACCATGACCAAAAACAACTTGTGGGAGGAAGATTTATTTCATCTTGGAACTGTCAGGTCACACACCATCACTGAGAGAAGTCAGGATAGGAATTAGGCAGGGACCAAAGCAGAGGCCATGAAGGAGTGCTGCTTATTGGCTTGCTCAGCTGCTTTCTTATATAGCCCAAGATCACCAACCGGGGTGGCACCACTCATAGTTCGCTAGGGTATCTCACATCAATTGTTCTTCACGAAAATGGCCGGGTGTGGTGGATGCACCCTTAATCCCAACACTTGGGAAGCAGAGGCATGCAGTTTCTGAGTTTGAGACTAGCTTGGTACAGAGAGTCCTAGGACACCCAGGACTGGACAGAGAAAGTCTCTCTTAGAGAAAAATGGAGGAAGGAAGGAGGGAGGGAGAAAAGATAATGCCCCACAGACTCGCCTTCAGGCTGTCTGAGGAGGCATTTTTCTCAATCGCATTTCCTCTTCCAAGATCACCTTAGCTTCCGTGAACAACAATAAAAAGCAGTAACTGGGGCAGAGGGCTGGAAGACAGGCCCTCAGAAGAAAACACAGGGCTGGGCATGTGGTGTAGGCCTTTAACCCAGCATGCAGCAGATGGAGGCAAGAGGAGCTCTGTGAGTTCAAGGCCAGCCTGGTCTACATAGTAAGTTCCAGGCCAGCCAGAGCCCCATAGTGAGACCCTGTTTCAAAACAATCAATGACAGCAATAGCAACAAAATCTGAGAGCGTTCCATGGATCATGAGTGGATTTGAATGCTGCTGGATTAGGAGCGGGTTAGATGCCTCATCAGTGTGATGAGGCTGATCAAAAGGACAGTCAAGGAGCAGATGCCATCATTATCTCACAGGTCCTGACTTCAGGGTCAGTCACAGCCTTGACTCAGATCTGTGTTATTAAGTAATATTTTGTACAAAACAACTAATGTGGATTTCATAAAAATTAAGAGTTCTTTTCAAGCCTGATTTTTCAACCCTGAATTAGCCACAGTTTAATCTTGTGGGTCACCGAGGAGATGGCTTCTGCAAATCCTAGAGATTTATACTTGACCAGGGAAGGCCTTTGAACAGCTGAAGCCTCCATCCTGCTTCTTGTTTCACTGTCTTTTTTTTTTTTGTTTGGTTTTCGAGACAGAATTTCTCTGTGTAGCCCTGGTGGTTTACTCTGCAGAAGACCAGGCTGGCCTCAAACTCACAGAAACCTGCCTGCCTCTGCTTCCTGAGTGCTGGGACTAAAGGCCTGTACCGCCACCCCCTAGCTTTGTCTCACCATCTTACATGTTTCCTCATTGGAGCCCCAGTCACAGACAGCAGTCCTGGGTGGGAATGACACCCAGCCACCGGTTCTGGGGGGCTTCCAGCTCAGGGAACCTCAGCGGAACTAGATCTCTTTAGGAATGGAGGCGTTGGGCCCAGCTGACTGACAGCTGGGTTTGCATTGCGGGTTCAAAGGTACCAGTCTGTACTCGACAGGGCCCCCAGTGTAGCAGACAAGGCAGGCAGTGTGAAAAGTTCACTCAATATACGTGTCTTTAGAATGGAGTAGGCTAAAAGGTGCCAACCAAAATCATTCCTCTGAAGTAGATGAAGAGCACGGGTGAGTGCTGTGGCCGCCCACTGCGAGTATCAAAGAAGGAAGCATGTTCTCAGCCGTGAAAGACAGCACAAGTTAGCAGAGCAGGGTGCGTCTTCCCTCCTTTCTCTTCCTTCTCACTCTTCCTAATAGTTTCAGTTCTAGAAATTGAACCCAGGGTCATGCATTTCACCGTGGAGTTGTATATTCAACCCTCTTTACTTCTCTGAACAATTTTTTTTCTAAGATTTTTTATTTATGTATTAAGACATGGTCTCTGTGTAGGTCTGGCTGGCCTTGAACTCATAAAGATCCATATATCTCTGCTGGGATTAAGATTTGTTTGTTTAGTGTGTGTGTGTCTGTCTATGTACTCGTACAAAGAGGCCAGTGTTAAGGTTGAGCCATCTTTCTAGCCCTCCATTTGAACTTGTTCCTGCTTCGCTTTTCTTTCTGTGCGTGTGTGCCCTGTGGCTGTGGCCAGTGTTGGCCACAGTGTCCTGCTCCTCTCGGAGCAGAGCATGCCTGTGCTGCAGCTGCTCGTGTGCATATGTGTTCTTCCCTCCCAGAAGTACAAACTTCTGTGCATATGATCTGAGGTGATCAGGAAAGAGCTCCCCCAGAAGGGGCTGACTCAGTTAACCAAGACCTAATCAGACAAGTATGAAATCACCCTGAGGAGCCAGCCTGATGACCACTCTTCCCTTCCGCCACAGAGTCCCGGATCTTGACCTTCTTGGAGACATACCTTGCCTCTGGTCATCAGAAGCTCTTGCCTGCAGTGCCTGGGGGATTGGGTCCCATTCAGAAAGAGCTGGAAGAAGTTGCCGTGAGATTTGTGCGCCTGGTCAACTATAACAAGATGGTGTTCTGTCCTTACTACGATGCGATCCTCAGTAAGCTCCTCCGCTCTTGAGGTGCAGCTCCGCACACGCGCCTCTTCTCAGAACCCCCTGCAACGCCCTCGCTGGCAGGTGGTACGTTCCTGTTTAACAGCGCTGGTTCCAAAGGGAAGACTGTCGTGTCCCTGGTAAAAAGACTTAGGAATGCTGTGACTCTGCTTTGAGGACCGTATTTATGAGTGCAAGTTTACAAACCCAAGAAGCTTTTGTTCTCTTGAGTTTATAGTAGCACTTAGCTTTCATCAGTGGGCTGCCTCTGTCTGCTCTTGCTACATCAGGTTGGAGGAGCCGCTTCTTCCTAGGAGCCTGGGACCAGTCTCTCCTGTGGGTCATTCTTTTTCAGATGTTTCATGCTGACAGTTTTAAGCTATGACTAGATCTTCTGTCCCGTTTACAGCATTGCTTCCACTGCTCTTCCTGTGGGTGCTCCATGATCAGGCTGTCTATAGCCTTACAGTGTCCTAGCCCACTCTTGCCCACCTCTACCCATCTATTGTTTCTTGGGTCTGGCCTACTCCGTGTTCCAGAGCCCTTTTGTTCTACAGCAGAGTTACTTGATAATTTATTTTGTTTTATCTTATTATTACCATTATTGAAAGAACATCTCTCTCTACATGCCCCTGGCTGGCCTGGAACTTGCTTATGTAGCACAGGCTGGCCCCAGACTTGCATCAGCCCTCCTGCCTCTGTGTCACAAATGCTGAGGTTCCAGGCCGCTGCCTCCACACCCAGTGGCTATGACATGATTTTTAAAGGCTTGTTTTGTTGGCTTGGGATGTAGTACAGTAGTCAGTGATCGCCTGGCCTGCACAGGCCCTGGGATCTAAACAGTGGAAGCTGTACATGCACGAGCATACGTGACTCCCTCCACCACACACAGCACTGAGAAGCCACAGACCCTATAGTGTCAGCTACTTGAAAGGTAGGAGGACTGTTTGTGCCCAGGAGCTCGGGAGCAGCTTAAGTAACAGAGACTCCAACTTAAAATAACAAGGACAGAGCCAGGCATGGTGGCATACCCCTTTAGACCCAGCACTGGGGAGGCAGAGGCAGGTGGATCTCTGCATTCAAAGCCAGCCTCGTCTACAGAGTGAGTCCAGGACAGCCGAGAGAGAGATACATAGAGAAACTCTGTCTCGAAAAACAAAGAACAGAAATACTGTTCTTTCTCTAGAAGTGCTCCTGAGCCATGATGGCGGCAGTTGAAGCTTATGGAGCCAGGCATGGTAACATACGCCTGTAATTTTAGCTCTCTGAGGCCGAGGCAACAGAATTGCAAGTTGAAGGCTAACCTGGGCTATATAACCGGAGCCTCATTCCAAACCACAACAGTGACCTATGGAGTCTAAAGAAATGAGATTATTTTACTTTAATCCTTAAAAGATAGATGTATATAGTTTAGTAGAAGAGGACAGAAGAGAATTCACTGTGATGAGAACACAGATGTGCTGATGGAATTCTAATTGAGAAATTAGATTTAAAGCGTTTGAGGTAATAGCCCAACCTCACTGTCTGGATAAGGAAGTAAGAAGAGTTCTCAGTATTTGGGCAGAATTCCTGACACATCATGTGACATGAGAGTGCTTTGGATGTGGTACAGATGATCTGTTAAATTTTACATACTAATGTGTATATTTTAGACAGGGCATTATGGTAGAGGCAGAGCCGTGAGGATGGCGTGATCTCCAGCCGGATCCCTAAGCACCAGGGACTGAAAACTGTCCAGTAATGCCAGGCTTCAGGAGAGGGTATGGTGAGCCCAGCCTGGGATGTAGACCTGAAATTCTAATGCTTCAAAGGCTGAGGCAGAAGGCCAGCCTGGGCTGCATAGCAAGACCCCCACCTGAAAAATAAATAAAATAAATAGAATGAATGGCTGTTTGAGGGTGATTTCTTCAAATATGTGCTACAAGCTATTTTAATGCTGATTTTTGTTTCCAAGCAAAATAATGTTCTGGGTGTGGTAATGTATGCTATTAACCCAGCAGGAACCGGCAGGTCTCCATGAGTTCAAGGCCAGGCTGATTGTCAGTCTGACTTCCAGGGTATTGGAGGGGTGCATAGTGAGACCCTGTCTCAAATAAATAAATAAAAGTATGCCACATCCTGTGCTCAGAAAATCATGAAAGCTTTTTGTTGTTATTGTTGTTGCTGATACAGGGTCTTTCTGTGTAGTGCTGGCTGTCCTGGAACTCTTTCTCTGTAGACCAGGCTGACCTCAATCTTGGAGATTTACCTGCCTCTGCCTTAAGGGATACAACACCATGCCTGGCTAGAAAAGCATTAGCATTTGGCAGGATGTGTCTGCTTACACTCGAAATACCAGAGCCTGGGAGGTGGAGGCGGAGGACCAAGAGTTCAAGGCCAGCACTGGCTACTAGCAAATCTGAGGCCAGTTTGGACTACATGAGATCCTTCCTCAAAATGCTGAATGAAAACAAGCATTAAAGCTTAGGGTTAAGGACAGATTAAACCTCTTCCCTCAGTAGGTAGGACATAAGGGTTATTAGCCCCGGAGGTGCAGATCTCTGGTAGAGGGCTTGCTTAGAGTGTGCGAGACTCTGCATGTGACCCTCGGCACCCCACGCCCCAACTCATTTAGCAGTAACACTTCTGGACAAGAGGGACAAGGAACTTGGAAGCTGTTTTAAAAGGGCAACTGTTCCTGTGTGACCAGGGCCAAAGCTCCATGTCAGGATGCTCTGAGCCTTCTGCTCAAAGATGTGTGGTAGTTACGGTGTTTGTAGAGGACTTAAGTACTTAGGGTTTGCCGTGAGGACAGGTGGCAAGCCAGGACTATTACAACATGTTTTGGTTTGGGTGTTTTCAAGGTTGCCAACAGTCCCAGGCTTTTTGTTTTGTTCTGTTGAAGATGATTTTATGGTACAGTTTTTTGCCTGTGTATGTCTGTGCACCACATGCATGTAGTACCCTAAGAGGCCAGAAGAGGGCGTTCCCTGGAGCCCGAGTTACAGTTGTTAGCTGCTTTGTGGGTGCTGGGAATTGAACCTGGGTCCACTGGAAGAGCAGCCAGGGCTCAACCACTGAACCATCTATAGCTCAGTCTGAGGATTTATACAAAGGATGCGCATCCACTAACCCCTCCCTCCATCTCTCTCTCTCACACACACTACCCCAGCAGCTGCCTCTCCAGGACAAAATATCCTTTGGGGTATAAGTTATTCTCTGGAAGTGATGTGATTTTTAAGTTTCCTAACAGGCTTATGGAAATGTCTTTTTTTTCAAGTACACGTAGGTAGACAGGGCATGGTCAGGGTCACCTACCCTTTAGAGCTGATAGTCATGAATGGCAAGGGTAGTGACTGCAGCCTCCTTTGCTCTCACTTGGGTGGATAGGGGAGTAGATTCTCAGTCTAGGTGTTTTGGGTTTGCTTTTCAACTTGAAGAAGCAGATGGGATTCTGTTTAGCTATGCAACCCAATATAAACACATCTTTGGTGGAAGCACACTGATGTGTTACTAAGAGCTGTGTTAAGCCACATGTAATGGAGCACAGCTTGTGTTTGTAGATAGTGTTTCTCTCTGTCCCTGGCTGGCCTGGAATTTGCTCTGTAGATCAGTTTGGCCTTGAACTCAGAGATCCACCTGTCTCTAGAGTGCCGGTATTAAAGGCGAGCACCACCACAGTCTGGCTAATACATGCTTCTTAACACCACAGCACCCCATTCTTTGTTGTTTTTTGTTTTTGTTATTTTTGTGTTAATCTTTTTTTTTTTTCTGGGTTTGATCTTTCTCTCAGAACCACAACCCTTTAGGGGTTTTTCAGCTTTTCTGGAAATGAGCTAAGAAGAGGTCTGTTTTCTTGGTAGTAACAAAGGAATAAAATGTTCTTGACAAAATTTTCCTCACTATAATTTCGTTAACTGGTTTTAAGTCTCTTAGATGAGAAAAATGTACTTAAGTACCTTTTAAAATATATGTCAACAGATATATGATGAGATATAGTGATTCCTTGAAGAATTCATACTGACATTGCATTTTAAGAAAGACGAAAGAGATCTGGAGAGATAGCTCAGTGGTCTAAAGCACTGTCTGCTCTTCCAGAGGTCCTGAATTCAATTCCCAGCAGCCACTATTCACAACTATCTATACTGGTATCTGGTGCCCTCTTCTGGCATGTAGATGGAGGACGCATATATAAGATAAATCTTAAATAAAATAAAAATTAAAAAAAAAAGCTGGGCGTGGTGGTGCACACATATAATCCCATCACTTGGGGAGGCAGAGGCTGGCAGATAGCATGTGAGTTCGAGTCCAAGACAGCTAAGGCTACACAGAGAAACCCTTGTCTCGGAAAACCAAAAAAAAAAGACGAAAGAGCCTGGCTTAATGGCACATGACTTTAATCCCAGCACTTGGGAGACAGAGGCAGGTGTATCTCTGAGAGTTCAAGGCCAGCCCTTTCTATACAGCTCCAGGACTACGTAGACCCTGTCTCAAAACAACAAACCCTAAAAACCCAAACAAAAGATGAAGTAGGGATTGGGGACATGGAAGTTAAGAGTACTTCCTGCTTTTGCAGAGGCTCAGAGTTCAGTCCCCAACACCTGTGTCAGGGGGTTCATGACTAACTCCAGGCCAAGGGGTTCCAGCACCCTCTTTTGGTGTCCGTGGGCACTACATTCACACAGCATATACATAGACACACACAAATAAAAATCACTAAAAGGAGGGGTCTGGAGACAGGGCAGTGGCCAAAAGTACTTGCTGCTTTTGCAAAAGACCAATTTCAGTCCCCAGCACACATCCAGGAGTTCATAACCACCTGTGATTCCAGTTCCAAGGGAGCCAACATCCTTTTCTGGCCTCTGTGGAGAACACTACACATGTGGCATGCGTACATTAAAAATAAAAAAAATTTAAAGTAAAAAATATCTCAGTCACCGGGCTGGAGAGATGGCTCAGTGGTTAACAGTACTGCCTGCTCTTCTAAAGGACCAGGGTTCAATTCCCAGCCCCCACAGCTGTCTGTATCACCAGTTCCAAGGGATCTGATACCTTCACAGTAATGCACATAAAATTATTTAAAAGTGCGCCAAGAGGGGAGACACCTCATTCTCAAAAAACAAACAGATAAATCTCAGTCACCCACAGACTGGGGAGATGGCATTCACATTTAAATACGTATAAAATGCTTAATTTGTCCCACTTTTTAGTTGCTTTCTGAGTCAGGCTGTCTCCGTGTAATCTGGACTGCTGTGTAGGCCCATGCTCTCTCACCCCAACCCCCTTCAGCCTAGGATAACCTGGAAGTCAAATGCTAGGCAAGCAAACACTCAACCTACTGAACATCATCCTCAGCCCCTAATTTGCCTCTTTAATATGTTTCCTGTGCGTACCAAGACAAAACACCAAAAGCCCAACAACAAAAGTGAAACAGGACATATAACTGACTATACCTAGAATTTGACTTCTCATGTACTGTTAACATTTAATGTAAATGGTATTAGATGAATAATATGTCTATAGTTATGGAAATAAAATCTGAAGACGCAGAAGAAATGTTGGGGAGATGGCCAATTGGTTAGAGGGCTTGAGGATCTGACTTTGAATCCCTAGCTCCTACATAAAAAGCCAGGCATGACTTTGCCTATAACTCCAGCATTGGGGACAGAGACAGGCAGACCCTCGGAATTCTCTGGCCAATCACAAAAGGTAGGAAACAGTGTCTCAAGGTTATAGAGGAAGAATGGTCTGTTGGCTTCTGCGTGTGCACATTTGGACACTCCTTCCCCATATACACAAACACACAAACGGAGGCATATTTTTGAGGACCTTTTAATTTTTCAAAGGACCCTTAAAAAAAAAAACTTATAACTACAAAACAGACGCCATACATTCTGCCATAAATAAAAACAAACAGTAAGGCAGGACTACATAAGCAAACTGAGAACAAATGTTTTCAGAAAATGTGAAAGTGTTTTACAATCATAAGCCATCCAGTTTTTAAAATAAAACTGTGGAAAACTGACAAATCTTCAAGTGGCATATAGAAGACACCCCTGAAAAGAAACAAGATGCGGCTCTGTCATTTTGTACTGTTCTCATATATTTAAAACCTAATTTTGCTTAGAGGATAGGTCTGCTCCATATTCAAAATCCACACGGGCTTGGTTTTTGTTTTTCTCAAGAACCATATGATAGAGGCACCAATGACAATACAACTTTGTTTTAAAAAACCTTGTAACAAAGCATTGTCTCTTTAAAACATGACTTAAGAGGCAAAAAAGGAATCCCGGGTAAGAGTTTTTTCTGTGAGGCAGGCAGGTTTTGAAGCTATCTCATCGTATTCGTTTCTGCTGTCGTGCTCTGTAGATGTCGTGAACGGGGGGGACGACAGCCCCCTTTTCTTCCTCTTCGTCTGAATCCTCGTTGGGCCTTTTGACAGCCTTGGTGAGTACGGCGCTGCTCTCCACCGGGCCGTTGCCCTCCACAGCCAGCTCTGGCGCCCCGCCAGTGATGAGCCTCACGGCCTCCTCAACAGCTGTGGGACGAAGCAGAAGACAGCGCAGGCTGCTTACAGTTTCTGCTACTGAGAAAACGAGCAGACAGTGCATTGCACACGCACTGGCGACATTCTATCAGAATGTGCCCATGCCCGCACAACAGGAAGCTCAGCTCACTCCAAGTGGCGCTGCACTCAGCGGAGGAGAGCAGTCCTTCCTCCTTGGGAAACAAGAATATGGACTGCACGTTGAGAATGGAGCTTTTATTACTCACTGTTTGGTATCTTGCATCTTCGGAAAATTTCCATCAGTTCATCCACTTGTACAAAAGGACCCTATCATGGCATGAACAAATTTCATCTCAGTTATCTGACAAGTTAACTATCGTGTACTTCCCCTTACACAAGAGTAACACACACACACAATGACTGTGGCCCACAGAGCCAGTGTGCACAGTGAACAGACCTGGAAGCAGATGGGAGGAGGGAGCAGTTTCATGAGAACCACAGCAGCAGGAGGCACTGGAAACACTCCACCGGGGACCGGGTGTAAGCCTGGAGCTGTGAGAGAACCCAGGCGTGAACTGTGTGGGCACAGCTTCTATGTGAGAAAGCTGAAATCAAGCAACCTGCACATAACAACTTTCTATGTCCCCGCTTCTTTCTTCTGAACACTTAAAAAAAATGTGTTACACTGCTTTAGCTGCATTACTAACTGAAATGGGCCAGACAGGAAATGCAGTGTCACCCTCTCGGTCACTGGGAGGCAAACATGACTTCATGTAGAGCAAGCAAGGGCTGAACTAAAGGACATTTTTGCCAACTATTTTTGAGTTACACAATGTTTTGCAATCCTGTTTAAAGTCAGTTATTCCGTAGCACTTTTAATGAGATGGGTCTTGTTCAAAGAGGACTTAGAGGGGCCACTAGCCACTCACAACTGTGCTTCAGCTTGATACTATAGTGACTTACCAGTAGGTCAAGCCATCTGCACATTGCAGCATTTATGAAAACTGCCACTAGGAAATGGGTTACAAGAATCTACAGCACTCAGAGATTTTTTTCCTTCTTTTTTCTGTTTTGTCTTTTTTTTTTTTTTTAAACATTCCTAGTTCATCCAGTTCAAAGATTACTGTCAAGTGCCTTGTCACTGTGACCCTGAGTCTAATAATTAACCTGCAGTAGAAAAGGCCAGGTCACTTCCCTCCCACACCTTGATTCAAACAAGATCTCAGTTCTGGATCTTACGTGCTAAGTGCCGTGGCTGAAATGGGATCATCTGCTGAGTATCTGGCTTAGGGTACTCTGGTTTTCTGTCCACTTCATCTTTCAGAACAGGCACTATAGAAGGAGCTACAACTGGGTCTGGAATTATAGCAGCTAGCTTAGCACGGGAGACATCCTGAAAATGCAGAACAGAAGAGTCCTAAACCTGAAAAGGGTCTTACAGAGCATTGTGCATTCCACAGTCCTGAGGACACAGTAAGACAAGCTGTAAGTACAAGAAGGAAATCTCATCATACGGATTGTTCAATACTCAACAACAGAAGCCATTGGTTTTGAAGGTTGTATTTAAATATTTTACCTCAACCCCAACTAAGAACCAGGCAGGGTCCTTGCAAGATAGATACAAGCCTTTGTGGGAAGAGTTGTATAAGAATGGGCACCAACGAGAAAGAGGGGTAATTTGGAGGAAAATTCAAAACTTAGATTTGTTTGTTTGAGACAGGGTCTTACTACGTAGCCCTGGCCTTCTGAACTCACAATGTAAAACAGGCTGGCCTCAAACTTACAGAAATCCACCTCCCCTGCCTCTTCAGTGTTGGGATTACGGGCATGTGCCACCACTAAGATAAATCTCTGATTTCGTTTTTTTGTGTTTTGAGATAGGGTTTGTGTAGCCTTAGATGTTCTGGGCTTACTTTGTAGACCAGGGTAGCCTCAAACTCAAAGTGACCTGCCTGCCTCTGTTTCCCTGAGAGCTGGGGTTACAGGCATGTACCAACACATCCAGCTCAAATTGATTTTTGGGTACCTTCCTTCTATTGGAATTGAACAACATCTCAGTTAAAATGAAGAGCCCAGGTTAGGTGAAATCTTGCTTCATGAAAGCCAAGATAAGGATCATCAGCACCTATGCTGCAATGGGATGAGTTTCCTTATAAGGAACACATATTGAGCAGCTACTATTTGTCAGGACTTTTTAGCCAGACTGTTTTCACAATTTGAGACAACCAGTAATATTCCTGGCATGGACTGAAACTCAAAAGAGGATCACGTAGCTCATAGGAAGTAGAGAGAGAATTAGGAGCACACCCCTTGGCCTCAGATCTTTTTAACACCAGCAGGACCCTCTCCAAGGTATGTCAAAGGAGCAGTATAGTCGCCTGCTAACAGGCTCTATCATAGTTGCTGACATTCCTATCATGTGGACAAATCTAAATGAGTATGCAGAGTGAAATTGCTGGCTGTGGTGTACAACTTACTATGCCACCAACTACCATATTGCAAAGTACTCTCGTTTTCCCCAAGTACAAACTAGAAATGGAAATACAGGCTGGAAGATTACTAAAAACTAGCTCTTGTTAAAAATTGTAAAAATCTCCCCAGCTTTTTTTTGAGACAGGGTCTCACTATGTAGCTCTGGCAGGCCGGCCTTGAACTTAGAGAAACTAAGACATATGTGTCTCTGGGATGTTGGGATTAAAGGGGTGTGCCATCAAGCCTGGCAAGAATTTGTCTTCTCAAAATGTTTTAAATTATATTTGTGTGTGTACCATACACATAAGTACACATGTGTTTGTCGGAGTTGGTTTTCCCTTCCCCTCATGTGTGCTCTAGGGACTGAACTCAAGTCACCAGGCTTGGTCGCAAGCTTCTTTTAAAGAAAGCTGGCTTTCTTTATTTTCATTAAATTCTTTAAACCCCTTCTTTTTCTTGGGGAAAAAAATGGCCTTTTCTAATAATTGTAAAAAAAAAAAATCTTAAAATGTCTGGTTTTGCACTGAGAAGTAAATTAGAAGTTTTTGTTTGGGTTTTTTGTTTTGTTTTGTTTCTCAAGACAGGATTTCTCTTTGTAGCCTTGGCTATCCTGGACTTGCTTTATATAGACCAGGCTGGCCGCTGCCTCCCCAAGTGCTGGGATTACAGGCGTACCCAACAAAGCTGTTCATTTATTTACAGTAAATTAAGAGTTATTAAGAATCCCTTCAGAATATGATTATGGGGCTGGCGCAGAATTGGAAAATCCATCAGTGAAAAGGTCTAAAGAGAAATTATGTATAATTCTCATAAGTTTTTAGTCTGGTTCAGACAGAGGATGAAACTCAGGCCAAAAGAGTACAGTGAGGAAAAGACTGATGGCCAAGAACATCCTATTGCCAGTTGATTTAAAGGACTAACCCAAGACATACAGCTTCCCTGTGGGTTTCCACCTTGACCTTTGTTCATACCAAGGGCACCCAAAGGCCAAAAATGATTTATCAATAGTTATTGGCACATGGGCTATTTCTGAGGATTCAGGAATCTTAGAGTGGAAGGACTAAATTAGTTTGCTATGAGCCAGGCGTCTACACAGATGAGTACCACTGTTAGAGAGGCCAGTTCCCCTATGGCTGCTGTAGAAAGCTGCACATCTCAAGGGATAGTGTGGATATAGCAAGCTGTGGTATTGCTTTGTTTGTACAGCCGAGACTGGCCTCAAATTTGCAAACCTCCTGCCTTCCCTGTCCCAAATTCAAGGCTTGCAGATGTACACCACTATGCATGGTTATGTTCTTTCTTGGTGTCTTGACAAAATATCCAACAGTAAATACAGTTAGCTGAAGCTCTATCAAAAATATTCATCAGTTGATAAGAATTATTTAAAAAATAACTAAGGGTTACATTAAGAATTTTCTTTATCACCCATAAGGCACTGACAGTTCCAGGTACACAATGAAATTATTTATTCTCTCTGTTCCTCTCAAACATTTAATTTTAATTTTTGTTACTCTTGATAGCCACAAACAACAGCAAAATCAATGAATTTTTTCTCTTCCTAGTAACACAGTAAAGAGCTGACCTTAGAATGGAAATATCTATGATCTTCGCAGGGGCTCGGTGCCGAGTACATACCTTATAGCCCAGCGCTTTGAGCTCACTTGCGGAACAAGGGTATAAATCCATAAACTTGTATCTGTCTACCAGTAAAGCTGTTTCTTTGCCTTCATACTCTTCTCTGAACGCTGTAAACCGCCTTTTCTCCACTTTGAGTATGCTGGCTAAGTCACCAATGTTACTTTCAAAAGCTAGGAATCGAGCCCAGATTTCCCTGTAAGAACGTAAACATAACCAATACTTAGTCATAAAAGGGTTATTTAAAAATATTTCCAAAGAATGGAAAAATAGGATAATATAATAAATACCTGTTTTTTAACTAAGTCTAATAGTTGTTAGTATTTTCCCCTATTTGTTTAATATTATCTTTGCCTAAATATTTGAAAATCAAGTACAGACACACTTTACCCAAATATTTGGACATTCAAGCCCTTACACACATACATACACACTTCTCATTTTCCTATTTGAGGTAAATAAGAGGCACCAGAGAGAGGATAAACAGTTGATGAAAAAGGAACCTAGACAGAGTTCTACAATTTTTCTCTATAATGTTGCTTCACCACTTTGCTTAGTAGAATGATTTATGTTGTAGAAGATATTCTTTATTTAGTGTATGACTAAAAATATATTATAAAATCTACTATGATTGATTCACTGCAGCCAAACTGTGCATATCACTGTTTTGTTTACTTTGTTTTGTTTGTTTTTATCCAAGACAGGGAAGGTTTCTCTGTGTAGCCTTGGCTGTCCCTGTAACTCCCTCTATGGACCAGGCTAGCCTTGAACTCAGAGTTCCACCTGTCTCTCCTCCAGAGTACCGGAAGTAAAGGTGTGTGCCACTACCACCTGGCTATGCACTGTTTTAAATCACTGTTTCAATGCTCTCGGGTTATTTAAATGCCACAGGCCCCTAAAATAAGATACTGGGTACCTATAATGCACCAGGAACAGCATCCTACGGAACCCCCACACGGGTAGACGTGTGTGTGGCTCAGTGAGAAGGTGAAGATTGGTGGCAGAACTTCCCAGTGCTTAGGTGGCCGGGCCGGGAACTGAAGCCAAGGAGCGGAGCTGAGTGTGTGAGCTGAGCCACTGTGCCATGCCACTCTCTCGTGGTCAAAGCCAGAGCTGAGTGTGACATGGAAAACCAGCTTTCAGTACAACAGAGCCTTTGCTTTCCACTAGAGAGATACATACCAACATATTAAGTTCTAGAACTATTAAAACGGAAGGACATAGTAAAATATTTAATAAATCACAAAGGTATCTCAAAAGAACTCTTTAAGCGAGCAGGAAATAGTAAGTAAATGAAATAGTAGGTAATAGGTAGGTAAAAAGAGACAGAACAGAAATTTCTCCTGAGAGTCACACTCAAGCACAGTCCCACAGGTCAGAGGTCACACACTTGGCATGACTTACCCGGATTTCTCAGGAGGAAGGCTTCCAGATGTTAAAACTCTTTCAAACAAAACTCGGGTATTATTGTCCTCTAGGATATTTTAAAAAGATTAAATGTTAAAAAAGTTTTACAAGTCAACAATTTTTTAAAAAAAGCAAAGCAAAACAAAACCCAAGCTTTATCTTAGTTAATCCTCACAAAAATCCAATGCAGAAAAATAATTTGTTACAACTGATTTTTACAAGATAAGGAAATTTAGAGGTTCAAAATCACTAGTTTGCCAGACGTGTGGAGTAAGCCTTTATTTAATGCCACCACTCAGGAAACAGAGGCAGGCAGATATCTGTGAGTTCTAGGCTAGTGTGTTCTACATCATGAGTTCAGGCCAGCCAGAGATACATACCAAGACCCCTGTTACAAACAAACACCAACTCCCAGCCCCCCTCCCCCCTCTGCCCCTACACACACACAGTGAGACTGGCTGGCTCATTGTTGTTAGTAACAAAGCTATTACCAGAAGCCAGGTCGTTTAGATCCCCTAGAAATGAAGTTATGGATAGTCACAAGCCACCATGTGGGTGCTGAGAATCAAAGCTGGGTCCTCTGCAAGAACAAGTGCTCTTAAATGCTGAGCCATCTCTCCCATTTTTTTTTTTTTATCCTGGACTATCAATAATTGCAATAATTTTTATAGATACACAACATGAATGGGATCTAGCACGGTAATAAAGACATGGTTATAAAGAATGGTTATATTACTGTTAATCCAACAGAGTGGAAAAATAAAGATGCCCATGAATAGGTTTCTTTTAAAATTTCACCCCATAACCTCAGAGTATTTAACCTTACTACACAAGTATTTTTGGGTTTGGTGGTTGCAGACTTTTTTGTTTCTGTTTTTGTAGCATTGTACTCCATACTTCCCATCTACTTGGCAAAGCTTTATTACTAAGCTATATCACCAGCCCTAGAGAGGTTTTAAATATCTATGTACCCCTAGGAGATGAGAGATGAGTTGCACAGAGTGACCAGAGAAGGACATAGACAGCTCTGTCTCCTAACTGGCTGTGCAGCTTCACCTACTGCTGGTAGTACTTTCCTGATTCAAAGCCACTCTGTAGAGCCACAAACAATCTACCATTATTCAGGGAGTGCAAATACATGGTCGACAGGACTGGGGATATAGCTCAGATGGTAGAATGCTTGCTGTGATAGCTATTCTTGGTTGTCAACTTGATTACATCTGGAATTAACTAAAACCCAAGTGGAAGGGTATACCTGTAAGAAAAAAAAATTTTAATCCATATCTTTTGAGGTAGAAAGATCCATCTTTAATCTGGGCCACATCTTATGGTAGCAGCCTATATAAAGGACACAGAAGTGTTTGCTCTTTGCCAGCTTGTTCTCATTTTTACTTGTATAGTCCATTCCTTTACTGGCATTGCAGGCTACTTCTTCAGGATTCTGGCATATAGTGAAGACTGGCTGAGACATCCAGCCTCATGATCTGAACAACTTTTGGATTCTTGGATCTTCCCTTGGTAGCCAGCCATTGTTGGAATAGCTGGACCACAGCCTGTACATCATTCTAACAACCACTCCCAAACACATACATATATGTATGTATGTATATACTTGCATATATATATTCATTCTATAAATTCTGTTCCTCTAGAGAACTGACTAAGACACTTGCTTAGCATGCATGTTAGACTTACTGTAAAGCACTGCATACATTGGGCATGGTGACAAACTTGTGAGCAGGTATACTTCTGTGAGCTCAAAGCCAAACTAGTCTACATAGTATTATGCCAGCCAGGGTATATAGCAAGAGCCTGTCTAAAACCAAAAACACTGAATTCACGGATGATAAGCCACTATTTCTTGGGTGCCTCTTAAAGTAGCTGGTTCTGGTGTAATGTTGGAATTATAACACCTTAAAGAAGAAAATTAAGTCACCCAAACCCCAAGTACATAATTTCAGATTAATATTAAGAAACCATGGCGGAGGCTGGAGAGATGGCTCAGGGGTTAAGCACACTGGCTGTTCTTCCAAAGGACCTGGGTTTGGTTTCCAGCGCTCACATGGCAGCTGACAGTAGTCTGTAACTTCAGTTCCAGAAGATCTAACACCCACTTCTGGTCTCCAAGGGCAATGCGAACATGGGGACACAGACATCACATAAAGGCCAAACACCAATACACACAAAACAAAAATAAGGGAATCTTTAAAACACAACAAAACATACATGCACACACAAATACACAAGACCATGGCAGATTCTAGAATCAACTTACCATTGAGGTGAGAGAGATAATCAATATAAGCCAAAACATATTCTGGAATGTCTCCATATTTCTTTAGTCCCAATTCAAAAATTTTAAAGGCAACAGATTTGTCCTATAAGTAAAGACAGTACTGGTTTCCACAAAATGCCAAACAATGTACTGAAAAGAATATTAAAGCTACAGAATCTAATAAGCATGGTGGCGCACGCCTGTGCTCCCAGCAGCAGGGACTGAGAAGCAGGAGGCTGGCCACAAGTGCAAGGCCTCTTTAGTTTACACAGCAAGACACTGTCTCAAAATAGAACAAACAAAAACCAACAAAGAAAAACTCTACCACCTCTCTAATTATGACAAGGCACAGAAGAACTAAAATGGGAAATTATTCAACTCATGTTACATAAGAACTCCTGAGCTAAATAAATACAACCTAAAGGTTAAGTTTGGAATAGGAGTTTGATGCTTATAGTTTAGGGCCAGCCTAGGAAATGAAGTACATGAGAGAAAAAGAGCTGTGGATGTAGCTTCGTGGTAGAGCACTTGCTGGAATGTTCAATCCCAGCACACCGTAAACAAAAGCAAGCAGCCAAGCAGCCAGTGTTGGCATGTTGTCTCAGACATACGCCAAGGCTGCCAGCGGTGCTGCACTGCCTGCAGTCCCCGTTCTGGGGTTACAGGGGGAGCTAGAGTCTGACACCAGGGCTGGAGAGATGTCTCAGGGGTTAAGAGCACTGACTGTTCTTTCAAAGGTCCTGAATTCAATTCCCAGCAACCACATGGGGGCTCACAACCATCTACAGTGAGCTCTGGTGCCCTCTTCTGGTGCTGGCTCACACTCAGGCAGAATATTGTACTTTTAATAGATAATAAACAAATAAATCTTTAAAAAAAAGACACTCTATTAAAAAAAAAAGTTTGAGACCAGATACTTACTAATAAGCACCTCAAACAAAACAAAATTCAACAAACAGCAACCAAGGGGTTAGCTGGGATCGGTCAGTCAGTGGTAGAGTTTGTTATCTCTCAATCCTTGAGTTCAGTCCCTAATACTGGCTCCCCCAACACCCTCCCCCCCAAAAAATCTCATTAAAGAGCTTGTCTAGGCTGTAGGAGGCCCTGGGTTCAATCATCTCCAGTAGTTAACCAATCAATCAATTAAAAAAATTAAATGTGGAATTTAATAAGGCATAAATAAGCAAGCAATTGAGTTGAATAATGTTCAACATAATTTTACGCAGATAAGCTTCCTTCTTTACAAAATGGAACAATTACTTAAAGTAGGACTTTGTGAGATGGGTGTGTAGTTGGGGGTGGGTTACTATGTAAATCAGGCTGGCCTGGATGGAACTCATTAAAACATGCTTGTCTTCACCTACAGTGCTAGGATTAAAGGTATATGCCAGCATGCCCTTCAGGACTACTTTTCTTTTCAGTATTTACCTTACTACAGTAATACTCCATGAGCGCTGCAGTGACATAGACATGATGGCGGGTTCTGGCATCCTCTCTTGCTTTTTTAAATATCATTCTTCCAGATTTGATACCTTCTGCTCTCCTTGCAAATTTCATATATTGGATATATACCTATGAGAAAAAAATTATTTGTCTCTGTACAAATTAGACAGCATCTCTCACAGCATCTAGTATCAGGGCACTGAGTTCTGTGTTAATGTTTCTAGTATAAGAAACTACAGAATAGAATTATAAGTTAGTCTTCCCTAGGCATTCGACACATGCTAATTTTTATTGAGACATAATTTACATAACAAAGTTATTCTAAAGTGTATAATGCAGTAATTTTTCTTTCCTATTTTAAACTATCACTAGACGGTCATACAATAACCACTACTAATTCTTCTTGTTGTTTTTCAGGACAAGTTTTTTTCTGTGCAGCCCTGGTTATCTTGGCTGTCCAGAGCCTGCAACTCCCTCTGTAGACTAGGCTCACTATATAGTCAAAGATATCTTGAACTCCTAATCCCTCTGTCTCTGTTTCCCAAATACTGAGATTACAAGCATGAGCCATCCTGCCCAGCAGTGTTTTGTATACAGGGTCATATGATCTAAGAAGATTTAAGAACAATGAATCTTACTGTATATGAATTAAATTTCTGTTGTATCAAGTCAGACTATGATGGTCAGAGAGAGACTCACCAAGGTGGGGTCAATATCTTCAATTGCCAGAAGTCTGTTATATATACTGTGAACCTTCTCATACTTCATGCGACTCTGAGTGACAGAGAAGTGAATATGAATATATACTCACAAATGAGCAAATCTGAGCTTTAAGGAATATGAAAACTGTATTTCTGTTCCCACAACACACACAATGGCAACTGTATTGTACATAAACTTATGTGAACTTAAGGAATAAAAAATGTTTACTGTTACAATCTCTAGCAAAACAATAAGCTACCAGAAAAAATAAAAATAGCCCTGTAGTAAAACTGTAAGCACTAGATGTAAGCCCACCATTCAGCAGGCTTAGAAAGAAGCATGAGTTTGAAGCTAGCATGGGCCACACACATAAACACACACACTCAAAAATACATAGTCACAAGCACATGTACAGTTCCAAACCTTCTGGCTCTTCTCACCTCTTCATAATCTGCATATGCAAAATAAAGGAGCATGTTCTTCTTTAATAAAGTGCTTATGGCTCTTTCGTATATATTAGCAGCTTCATCACTAAATAATTTGGCATTGTTCATATCCTGGAAAAAGAAAGCACAAACTCAATAACTTTACATAGCTGAAAGAGTAAAACTGAGACAGTATCTACTTTATAATGCACTTACTATGAAAACAATTACACATTGGCATTTAAGAATTATAAAAGTTACTGAGGATTTCTTCCTGTTCTGGGCAGAGGGGAGTTTCTAGGACTTGAGCCCAGGGGCCTCGACCATCCAGTTATGCATTCCAGCCCCTTTGCCTTAAATTATAGAAGAATCATTTAAGTGCTTTAAATGATAACACTTTGATAGAGTTTTAAAAGCCATCATATTTTAATTCTAAGGAAGTCTAATTATGAGTGTTACTAAAGTTTATCCTGCCATAAAATTTTTCTTGCTTTTTTTTTTTTTTGGTTTTTGAGGCAGGGTTTCTCTGTGTAGCCCTAGCTATTCTGATACTCATTCTCTAGACCAGGCTGGCCTTGAACTCACAGAGATCCAGCTGCCTCTGTCTCTCAAGTGCTGGGATTAAAGTCATGTGCCACCACCCATCAAGCTTAAATTTGTCAACATATACCTCTATCTAAACTTTTAATAAATTTAGCGTGTAAAATAATGAGTTTTATCCTGACATTTTCATCCATATATACCACTACACTTTCCTAATATTATGCCCTTTACTTTGTCTAGTCTTTTCTCCCCACCTCCCAAACAGCTTCCCTTTTTCTATTTAATGTTTCATGTGTATGTGTATTTAAACCTAGACAATACTTACACTTTATTACTAAAATCGATGTTATAGTTTTTAGTAA
The DNA here is from genome assembly GCA_028658305.1 of Pachyuromys duprasi. NCBI lineage: Eukaryota > Metazoa > Chordata > Mammalia > Rodentia > Muridae > Pachyuromys > Pachyuromys duprasi. Next base: position 28,622,437 of record CM053748.1, read on the forward strand.
ATCTTATTGCTATATCAAAATCAGAAAAGGAAAAAAGAGGATGGGGAGGGATACGCACCCCCTTTTCCGCAAGCAGCTTACTCGACTGCTCTAGATACTGGGCAGCTTCATACCAAATATCAGGGTGATGGCCCAACACAAGCAGGCACTGTTCATAAGCAAACATAACTAAGGGAAGACAAGCACAAAACACTCAGTTTAGATAAATGGCACTAACGACATTATCATCACAAGCACCACAGCTAGATTATTAGACTCAGTCATGGTCTTTAACAGTAAGTGAGAGTTAGTTCCAACATTTGAGAAGGATGTGGTCTATGCAGAAGGTAGTCATTAAAAAAGCGAAGTCCTCTGACATACATACACACATACAGAAAGTAGGAAGAAAGCCTGAGTGTTTGCACTAAGTGACTAGCATCTGGAGACCAAAGGAAGCAGAAGATGCCAATGAGAAGTGACACAGAGGCAAAGGTTGGTATAAATTGGCAGAGGCTGTCAAGGATGTGACTCAGTGATACAGTTCTTGTCTGGCATGCATGTGGTTCTGGTTTTGGTACCCAGTGTCCCAAAATAGATGTAGGCAAAGAAACAGTATTTATAAAGTCCTGCAAGTAAATGAACCTGCAAAATTGAAGAATTCATTGAAATTCCAATCCAGCAGTATCAGTAATTTATACAAGAGTAACTCTTCTGGGCCTAGTGGTGGTGGCACACACCTTTAATCCCAGGAATAGGAGGCAGGCAGAGGCAGAGGCAGACAGATCTCTGTGATTGAGGCCAGTCTGATCTATATAGTAAGTTCCAGGACAGCTAGGGCTATTACACAGAGAAACTCTGTCTTGAAAAACAAGAAAGAAAAAATAAAACAAAACAACAACAAACAAAAAGAAGTCTTCAGAAATTAAAAATTATAAACAGAAGACAGAAGTTATCTCTGTGATTGAGCATATGCTTAGCATGTACAAATGCACAAGGGTTCAATTCCTGGCACGCCTCTATCTCCATGGTGTGTCTATGTATATATGTTTTCATATACATATATTACATGAGAAAACTGAAATAAAGCACCCCCCCAAAAAAAACCAAACCCAAAACAAAAAACAAAAATCAACACACACAAAAAAAACCCTCCAAAAGATTAAAGTGTACTGCAAAATGAAGGAGATGTCAGAGCAGTTTGGGCAATGAGCAAAGGTGAGGTTCGTATTATACAAATTCAACTTTCTATGAAATAAAACTCAGAAGACAACAGAATCCAGTCTTTATAATCTATTATTTGTACATTTATAAAATGTTTGATTATTTATATAGGAAACAAAGCATGAAACTGTGACCAACGGTCCCAAGTCAAAGGACCAATCTCACAATGGAATTAGTAAATGAGAACTTTACAGCTACTGTAAAAATCATATTCAAGAATCTAAAGAAGACACATTATAGCAGTTGCAGAATGGCTCAGAGATTAAGAACACTTGTTCCTGCAGACAACCTGGGTTCATTTCCCAACATCCACAGGGCAGCTCAAAACTATCTCTACCTCCAATTTCAGAGGCTCCAATGGCCTCTACAGGTCTCTTTGAGCATCAGGCATGTAAGTGGTACAAAGACATTCACTCAGTCAAGACATCCATACACACATACAATTAAGAATTAAAAAAAAACAAACCCAGACAAAAACACATTGTGACACATGAATCTCAACAGAGAAATTAAAGTGATAAAAATTCCTTGGAAATTCAAGGAACTAAAAAGTAATATAAAATGAACAATTTGCTGGATTAGCTTAACAGCAGATTGAATATAAAAAACAAGGGGTAAGTGAACATGAAGATAGATTCATAGACATAATTATAAATGAAAATACACAAGTGGGAAAACAAGAGATTTAGAAATAAAAAACACAGCCTCATCTGGGCATAGTAGTACATTTTGTGACCCCAGCACCCAGGAAGTTAAAACAGAAGCATCATGAGCTGGAGCTGAGCTGAGGCTACAGAGTGAGCTTGAAGCCAACCTAACCTGCAGAGCAAGAGCCTGGAGTGCTGAGTGGGAGAAGGAGCAGGAGCAGAGCTTGAGGTAATCCATGAGGTTAACATCACACAGTCCAAGACACATGGAGTTGGGATCCCACGAGGGTGACTCTTGTTACCTCTTTTTGTTATCAGGGTCTGGTCCTCTGTACGAAGAGGGTTGCTCTTCTCCCACTGAATGTACTTCTTCCACATGTCGACTTGCTGAGCTTCTTGAGGAGTATTCTGAGGAGGCACTGAGGGAGCATTGCGATCCAAGCCCTTCATTACTGTCTCATATTCCTAAAAAAACATTTACAAGTTTCTGATGAGCCTAGAACTCATATATGGGGAGTAAGTTGATCAGTAAGAAACACTTTGTTTAAAATGTTTACTTTCCTACCTCTAACATCACTTTGTTAATATGATTTTAGAATTCAAGATTATCCTCAAATACATAGTGGGTTTGAAGCCAACTTGGGGTACATGAGACCCTGTCTTGAGAAACAGAATTCAAACAACATCCACAAACAAAAAGGCAAAACCCAAGTGAACGGGAAGACATAACATAACTATCTTTGCAGGCAATGGAGGACGGCCCCTCTGCAGGATGTATGATGTAAAAGATAACATGACTGGAGATTTGGTAGCATTGTTATCGACGACTTTGGAGAAGCTAATAGTTTGTACTATTTGGCTATTTTTCCAATGGCTAGAAAGGTATGGACACAGCACAAAGTTTGTAACACAATATTCAGATAAGCAAATATGAAGGAAGGATATCAACTACTTCAATAATTTTGATGTAAAACTGTTTTGAAAAATATTTTTAGCCAAGCATGGTGGCTCATGCCTCTAATTCCAGCACTTGGGATTCTGACATAGGAAGAGTTCCATGAACTCAAGGGTAGCCTGGGCTGTTATAAAGTATCAGGGCAGTCAGCACTACATAGCAAGACTCTGTTCAAAACAAACAGAACAACAACAACTTTTCAGATTGGGGATATGACTCTGTAGTAGAACATTTCCTAATGTGTGAATCCTTAGGTTAGATGATGCCCAGTAAAACACACACACAATTTCTTCCAAATCTAACATATTTTACCTAACACGTTTAATATTAAACTTAAACAATTTAAATGTAACTATATCATTTTGCTAGGCGTTTGATGCCAGCACTGAAGAGACAGAGGCAAATTGATCTCTATGAGCCTGAGGCCGCACTAGTTTGATTAATGAATTTCAGGACAGCCACAGCTATATAGAAAGATCCTGTCTCCAAAACAAAACAAAAATAAAAATCATCATTTAGACAGATATCAACTAGTTACAGTTAGTTTCGAGTAATATCAGATAGGAAAGCTTTGCCAATTACTTCAATGATTTAATAACATCAAATTAAGTAGCATGATAGAATTTCATACCTTTGCTACACGTCTAGCATTCATGTAGTCTCTACTTCGATCTTCTATCATCTTTTTAGCTAAATGAATATTGATACCCTAAGGAAAAAATATTGTTATTAGTTGCTTTTCTTTTAATCTCTCTCTCTCTTCTTTATAATTCTTACAAATCAAACCCATAGCCTCCTGCATGCTAGGCAACTAGACAAATACTCTACCACTGAACTACACACCCAGCCTGGAAAGAAACATTAAGTAGATTAGCAGCTAGATGGTTTAGTAGGTAAAAAGCACTTGGCATACAAGCCTGATGACTTGAGCTCCATCCCTTGAGCCCAAGTAACAGTGAGAGAACTGACTCCATAAAGTCCTGTGATCTCTACACATGTATCATGGCACACATGGTCCAGCCCCCCCCCCCAAACAACAACAACAACAACAACAAAAAAAAACAAAGCCAATATCTACTGTGTTTATTGTGAGTGGGCTATCTAATCCTATTATTATGAGATCTTTTTGCTCATGTATTTTGGGTGGCTGGGAGAATGAGTGCAAATGCATGGAAGCGGGGGGCAGCTTGCAGCAGTAGGCTTTCTCCTTTTACAGCGTGGTTCTGAGTATTGAACTCAGGCTATCGGTGTGGCAGCAAGTGCCTTTACCTGTTGAGCCATCTTACTGGCCAAGAGTTTGTTTGCTTCACTTTCTTTCTTATTAAAAAAAAAAACCAAAACACAAAAAACATATTTTTATTGTTTGGCTTGATTTGTGCCCGTGCACCAGTGCATGGCTGGTGCCATGGAGGCCACATGAGAGGTGGATTCTCTGCAACTGGAGTTACAGATGATTGTGAACTAGGATGTGGGTGCTGGGAATTGAATCTAGGTCCTCTGGAAGAACATCCAGTGCTTCCAATTGCTGAAGCTAACTCCTAGCCCAAGAATTTTAATAGACCTGAAATTATGAGATTCTATCTTATCCAGTCAAAGCAGTTATAGAGCAAATAAATAATAAGTGCTGGCAAGGATATGGACAAAAGGAACAGTTATACACTACTGGTGGAATTATAAATTAATTCAAAAGTCAATTCAGATTTCTTTAAAAAGCTACAAATAGACCTACTATATGACCCAGCTATACAATTCTTGGGTACTGATGTAAAAAGGACTTGAAGCAAACATATCACAGAAATACTTGAACATTAATGTTTATTGCAGTATTATAAAAAAGAAAAAAACCCATAAATTATTTTATTAGAATCAATATAAAACAATGTGTCTAGGAATATATAATTCCATGGCAAGGCACTTCCCTTATATGCATAAAGCTCAGGAGCTTTAATCTATGGAATAGCCAAACAAAAGCCAGTATCAGCAGCAGACACTGTGTAACTCAGGCACTGACACTAGAAGGTTAGACCCCCTAAGTTTACAACAGATAACAATTAAAATGGCCAGTTTATAAGAAACTCTGGCTTAACATACCTCTTCATACTTGTTGTAGTCTCTCCAGAGTTGTTCGATGTTGATCATTGGATTAACGCAACCTCGTTGATAAACTCTTCGGACAGCAGTTATTCTCTGATTTTCTGCATAAGATCCTACAGCTTCCCTGAAGTCAGATAAGAAATATTATTGATTGTATCTTAGCTAAATCAATTGATTATATATTAAAAATTAAGGCAACACTTACACGCCTTTTAAGAAATTGATGTAATCCACCCAAATCTAAGAAACAAAACAAAATGTTAGTATTTCTTGATATTTTCATATTTAGATATAACCCAGAGTCTTATGCATGCTGGTAAGTACTCTACCACCAATCACTATTCCCAGTCCTTGTGTATATATTTAAAAATTTGAACTCTACCTGATAGGACATAATTTCCATTCCAATTTTATCCAGTGCAAAGTCATAAGCCTGAGCCATTTTTTCTCTGAAATGAATATGAAAGATATCTTTAAAATTTGTGATGATCTGGGTATGGTGGCTCATACCTGTTACCCCAAGAAGCTGTTGACTCAGGAAGCTGAGGCTGGAGCACGACCGTAAGCTAGAAGCCATTCTGGGTTACATAATGAGTTCAAGATCAGCCTGGGATAGATACGTAGTGTACCTCATCCCACTCTGAACTACAAAGCGAGGCCCTGTCTGACAAAAGAAAGAAACAAAAAAAAAACCCAACAAAAACCAACCTAAAATTGTTACAAATTCATCAGAGAACATCCAAGTTAGAGTTGGTGAAGACCAGCGGGTGTAAATCATAGTGAGGGGGTAACTACCAAGCTGCCTTGGACATCTTAAGTGGCACACGGTACCCCATAACTTGCCAAGCATGATATGCTAAGACAATCATTAAGAAGCTTCTTGAAAAGCTTTGACATGTTTGTCAAAAAGTGCTATGGTGTTGCGAATACACAGTGCTTCAATATAGAAGAATTTGGACAAGTCAGCCATTGAATAGAAGGTAAGCGCCAGGGGCTTTCCTGATTTCCTGGAGAATTTTGACTTTTCAGATTCTTACGTTTCTTCCCATTTGTATCTCAGAGACAAGACATGGTGTGAGTCATGTGGAAATGACTGCGTCTAGAGACAACATGCCCTGGCCCCTGCCACTGCCCCCAGGGTTTCTCTGTGTAGCCCTGGCTGTCCTGGAACGCAATCTGTCGACCAGACTGGCAGACTCAGAGGTGTCCGTGCCCCTGCTTCCTCAGTGCTGGGATTAAAGGCCTGCACCACCACACCCAGCTCAACATGCATTGTTAAGACCACGGTTTCACTTACTTGTAACTTGGCAGTTTACCCTTGGTTTCTCTGACGTAGGAAAGATAACACTTCCATAAATCAATGTGCAAAACTTTCATAAGGCATCTTTGAAATAGCTTGAAATATAAGAGAAAGTAGTGTCAGGATCCAGTTAAATACATTTAAATTTGCATATGAATTAAATAGCATATTAAAAAATAAAGTCAGGTCTTTCTAATAAATAAAAGGCAAATAATAGAGATGGAGGGATGGCTCTGTGGTTAAGAGCACTGGCTGAGGACCTCGGTTTGATTCCCAACACCAATGTGGCAGCTTAAGACCATCCATAACTCTAGTTCCAGCAGTTCAGATGCCTACTTCCGTGGCCACCAGGCATGCAGTTATGCACACGTAGACATACACACAAGTATAATAAAAAAATTCCTTAAAAAATTTTAAAAAGGCAAATACCAATCTTCCTTTCAGTTTAGTCAATTAAAATCATGCTTTTGGCAAGTATAGTCATTTTCTTCTCCCCAGAGCATATGTAAATACATAAGTAAATAAATATAATTATTTTTCTCTTCTACTTCTTCATTAGTTTAAATTAGCATAGGAAATAAATTTCACTGAGGCATTTTCCTATTTTGCTCTTAACTGACCCTGTCCCTCACCCCTCTCCACTCCATTCCTGCTGGTTCCCTTTTTTCCAACAGCTCTCCCCCTGCTTTCATGACCAGTGCATTCTACACACTTACTCTTCTCTTCTTCCCCTAGATACTCTCTTCTCTCTTGGCCCCTTTCTGGCCTTTCTCACTCTCCCTCTTTAATACACACACACACAGAGAGATTGAGAGAGAGAGAGAGAGAGAGAGAGACAGAGAGAGACAGAGACAGAGATAGAGACAGAGACAGAGAGAGACAGAGAGAGAGAGAGACAGAGGCAGAGAGACAGACACAGAGAGTGACAGAGAGAGAGAGAGAGAGAGAGAGAGAGAGAGAGAGAGAGAGAGAGAGAGAGAGAGAGAGAGAGAGAGAGAGAGAATGTCTAGAATCCCCATAAAAGAAAAATGTAATGATCTGTCTAAGTCTGGTTTATTTTGCTTAACATAGGACATCTAGGATAATTCACTTTCCTGAAAATGTAATGATTCCACTATGCATATGTGCACTGTATTTTCTTTAATTCATCTGTTCATAGACATCTAGGCTAGTTCCATTTCTTCTGTTGTGAATAGCACAGCAATAAACATGGATGTGTAAATAGCTTTATGGCAGGACTCTGAGTATACCCAAGTGTGGTAGAGATGGGTCACACAATAGCTATGTACTTGTTTTTGAGACAGGGTCATATTTATGTATTTCTGGCTGCCCAGGAACTCGCTATGTAGAACGGGTTAGTCTCAAACTCAGCAATCCATGTGTCTCTGCCTCCCTAGTGCTGGGATTAGAAGCATATTCCACCACACCTTGCTGTTTATCTTTGAGATAGGGCTTCCTGTTTCTAATTCTCCTGTCTCCACCTCCCAACGACTGGGTTTATAGGAGTACAGTACAATGTGTGCTCTTTATGTTGTGTGGGGATTGAAGGCAGAGCTTCCTGTGAGCTAGGTAAACACTCTACAACTGAGCAGCAGCCACAGCTCCTACTGCTCACTTGTTGAGACACCCCCATCCTGATTTCCATAGGACAGCACTACTTTAGTACTTCCCTTTCCTTACTCGAGAGACATTTTTTTTTCTTGGTGTTAGCCATTTTGACTGGAATGAATTAGAATTCCAAAGTAGTTTTAATTTATATTTCCTGAAAGCTAAGGAAATTTTAAGCTTTTAAGAAAGAGAAATATTAGGCTGGAGAGATGGCTCAGAGGTTAAAAGCAGTGCCTGTTCTTCCAAAGGTCCTGAGTTCAATTCCCAGCAACCACATGGTGGCTCACAACCATCTATAATGAGATCTGATGCAGGCAGAATATGTATACATAATAAATAAAATAAAAAAAGAAAGTGAAATATTATTTTGATATAACTACTATCTGTATTCAATAATTTAAATACTTTTACCGTATTCATTTACTACATTGGCCACATAGAAACTTTATTTATTTGGGGTTTTTTGAGGTAGGGTTTCTCTGTGTAGCCTTGGCTATCCTGGAATCACTCTGTAGACCAGGCTAGTCTTAAACTCACAAAGATATGCCTGCCTCTGCCTCCCAAGTGCTGGGATTAAAGGCATATGCCACCACTGTCTGGCTAGAAACTGTTCAACTTCAAAATATATTTAAGAGAACTTACCTTTTCAACCTTGTCATAATTTTTAGCTTTAATCTGAAGAGAAACAAAGAAAAAACATAGGATTAATATTATTCTTTTTAGAGTCATCAACACACTATTTAATTTTTGGACCATTTTTAAACAACCTTATAAATATTTCATTCAAAAATAATAAGTTAGGTATAGTGGTGGTGCACACATGTGATCCAGAACTGTCAATCATAGGATCCACATGGTGGAAAGAACCAGTTCCCAAAAGTGACATTACCTGTCATTTATTATCATCACTACCACAAATTTTTATTTGGATTAAAATATGGCCTTTAAACTCATAATTTTTAAAAATTTTTGAGAATTTTATACAGTATATACATATTTTTTAGATTATAATTTATAATTTCTTCCCTTTCCTACTTCCAAATTCTCTCATATACTCTTCCTTGCTTTCAAATTTATGGCTCCTTTTTCACTGTTGTTACATACATATAGCTATTCCTAAATAAACACAACCTGCCCAGTCTGGATGATGTTACTTATAATTTCAGGGCCGGCCGTTTGATATTGGATAACCAACTGGTGTGCTCTTCCCTGGGGAAGATTGTCTTCTCTCAGCATTTCCTAGTTGCCTGTGGTTCTCTGTGTAGGGCTGAGGCCTTCTGAACTTTCTCCACATTAGCATGTCTCTTGGTATCCCCCTGGTTCAGCATATGTTGAACCAGGTAGTCATTTTGGTGAGACTTTACAGATGCAGCTTCTGATGTTCCTACGAGACACAATTTTACAGCAAAACATTCTGTGTTCCTCTGGCTTTTACAATCTTTCCATCCTGTCTTCCACAATAACCCCTTAGCCTAAGGTCCAAGAGTTGTGTTGTAGAGATACCAGTTGGGACTGAGTATCATATTTGATTGGTTGTGGCTTCTGTTGCAAAGAGAATTTTTCTTGATAAGGGATGAGGATTACACTTTTGTGGTTTTAAGGACAAATCTTTAGACTGTAATTAGGGATTAGGTTGGTTTAGTAGAGGTTGTAGGTTCTTCTCCAAGATCCATAAATTCACTAGCCCTGTGTAATGGCTAGGTTTCCAATACCAGGTGTGATTTTTTTCCCCATTGTTGAACAGGTCTAAAGTCTAATTTAGAGAGCTGTTACTGCTAAGGTTTGTATACCACTACTGTACCTTTAGAGTTGCTGTGCCATGCTGGTCATTGTTGTGGTTCACAGTTGGGTAGTAGTGTTAGTTGCTTCCTTCCTTTGGAAGCTTACATGGTGCCTTCTGATACCATGCAAGTTAATCCTTGGGGAAGTGGCTTTCAGGTTCCATACAGCTCAGGTGCCTCTGGGCCCTGTGTCTGAAGTGCATGGTGTCTTTAACAACAAGCCTGTATTTTGGGAGTCTCTTGGACCATCTAACATAAACCCTAACACAGGCATGAGAAACCTTCTTTGAGCTGTTGGTCAGGGCTGTCCAAGAGACTCCTAAAATATTACCTTTTTTGAGATAGGGTCTCTCTCACCACGAAACTTCAGCTTTCCTGAACACTTTGTGTAGATTGGTCAGCCTTGAACTCACAAAGTTCCACTAGCCTCTGCCTTCAGGGAGCTGGGATCAAAGGGGTGGGTCACCAGGCCCAGCTATTTATCATGGTCTTTCCCAACCCCAAACTCCTTCCATATCCTCCCTTGTATTTTTTTCTCTCTTAAAAACAAACAGAAGAAAAAAGCCACTAAAAACTATGGAGCCTGATTTGTGTTGGCCAACTACTTTTGGAGTGTGGTTGATATACCTATGTTGTCACACCCTGTCCAAGGATTGAATACTCCAAAATTTCCTACTTTCTGCATGCTGTCCGATTATGTGTCTTTGTGTTAATTCTCATCTACTGTAAAAGTAAGCTTCTCTGATGAAGGCTGAGTGATGCTTTGTTCTATGGTAGATAGCAGTCTGTCATTAGGAATCATTTCATTGCAATGCTCTGTCAGTAGAGTAATTGCAGTAGGTTTTCCCCTAAGGCCCATGACCCACCTAGTTTCAGGTTCTGTGTCTGGTATGAGTATGTCTCTTAGAGTGGGTGTTAAATTCAACACAAAAGTGGTTATGAACCTGTAAACTTATGTCTTTTTCACTCAAAAATAATTTTTTTTTTCTTTTTGGGTCAGGCATGGTGGCACATACCTTTAATCCCAGCACTCAAAAGGCAAATGCAAATAGTTCTCTGTGAGTTCCAAGCCAGCCAAGTCTACAGAGCAAGTTTTAGGACAGCCAAGACTATACAGAAAAACCCATTATTGAAAAAACAAAACAAAGCAAAAAAACCAGCAATTTTTTTCTTTTTAAGTTATGGTCTGTTTTCCAGTGTTCCCTTTTCTATCTATACTTAAGGTCTTCTGGTTATAGGCTAAAAATGTTAGTTTTCCTTTTTTTTCCCTCTTCTTTTGGTTTTTTGACACAGGATTTTTCTATGTAGCCTTGGCTGTCTTGGACTCACTTTGTAGACCAGGCAGCCTCGAACTCACAGAGATCCGCCTATCTCCACCTCCCTCAGTGCTGCTGGGATTACGGGCATACATTACCTAGTTTTACTATTTTTATTTAAAGTTTATCTGCTAGATTTTCCAATCAATTAAGTTTCTGTATGACCATTCTATTTTGTCTTCCGTACTGCTGCTGTATTTGGCTCACAAATGGTTTTTGGCACCAGGTTTGCATGAAAATCAGTTGACTCCTCTCTGATATTTGAGGAGCAGGCATAAACAGCAAGCAGGCTACCACTAGTCCTCTATCTAGCACAGGAATGTATCTGTGGTAGGAAGAACTCAACCTGCCTATTTGGTTCAGGTTTTTTTGTTTGTTTGTTTCTTTTCCTTCTCTAACACCCAGCAGACAGGGTTTCTGTGTGTATCCTTGGCTGTCCTGGACTCACTTTGTAGACCAGGCTGGCCTCAAAATTACAGAGATCCGCTGTTGCTGCCTCCCCTAGCACTGGGATTACAGGTGTGCACCACTGGCCCCTCAGCTGGTTCTAAATCTTTTGTTTGCTTGTTTGTCTGTTTCACACAGAGTTTCTCCATGTAGCTTTGGCTGTCCTGGACTCGCTTTATATACCAGGCTGGCCTCTGCCACCCTACGTGCTGGGATTACAGACCTACGCCACTGAGCCTGGCTCTAAATCTCAGTATGTGTCAGTGGCCTGTTTTTTTTCCTTTGTATTCTATGTAAACCCCTCTAAGATATCCATAAAACCCAAGACCACAATCAACTCATTTGAGTTGAAGGGTTTGAAGGTGAGTGTGAAAGAGGATACGTTTAACTCACCAGTTTCCTACATGCAGATGAAATTATTTACAGTTCTTAAAATTGGTCAGAAAAATCAAATTATTTATTGGTGACTCTACCCAAGAATATAAATATACAACTCCCAGTAGATGTAAAGTTAAAAAACATAAGGCAATATGTACAAACTTCCAAAGCAAGAAAGACTAAGATTATGTATTAATCTACAGTCACCAGAATGGTAAAACTTTAAACAGGTATTAAGCAGAGGATGGTGGCGCACACCTTTACTCCCAGCACTCAGGATTCAGAGACAGAAGGAGCTCTGTAGGTTTAAGGCTAGCCTCAACTACACAGTGAGTGCCAGGACAGCCAGGGTTATGTAGAGAGGCACTGTCTTAAAAAAAAAAAAAACCAGAAAAAAAAAGGATATTAATACTATCAACACCAATCAAGGAAAAGTTATGCACTAGTAGTCAACGCATGACATACCCTTTAAGGAAAGCCACCGGTAATAGCCATATGGGAAAACAATAGAAAGACCAGCCAGGTCGGCAATAGCACAGTTGATAGTGTTTGTCTGAGTTTGATTCCCACATAAATCAGATATGGTGGCTCATGCTTGTCATCTCAGCATTTGGGGACTTTAGGCAGGAAGGTCAGAAATTTAAGACCAGCCTTGGCCACATGGCAAGTTTGAATCCAGCTTGGAACACATGAGACTCTATCAATATTAAAAGACACTCAATAATTCTATTCCTGGGATCCATCCCAAAGAAACAAGCTATTTACTGCAAACATAAATAGCCCAAAGTAAATGCCCAGAATGTAAACAGTATAATAAATTATGATGCCTCATATCATGGATTATTGTGTACCCATATAAAATGAACTAGCTACACTAGCTAATTAAGAGGGATTTCCATATGACCATGATAAATGAGTGTATGCTAGTAATGTAGCATAATTCACCTTTATGAAACAATGGTAAAAAATAATTTATGACTTTTTAATGACCATGAAAAATCATGGAATGGATACAAGGCTGTTCAAATAGTTTTCACAGCTGTCATAGTGATAAAGTATCCATCCTCTCATAAACAATAATTTATGTTGTTTCCCCTACACAAATTGGTCCTGTCTCCTGAATTCTTTGATTCTTTCTTATTCTTCTTTTCCTTCTTCTTCTTCTTTTTTTTTTTCTGAGACAAGGTTTCTCTGTGTAGCCCTGGCTATCCTGGAACTTGCTTTGTAGATCAGGCTGGCTTCCAATTCAAGAGATTTGACTACCTCTGCCTCCTGAATTTAATCCTCCTGGGATTAAAGGTATATGCTACCACCAGGCAGATTATTTACTTAATTGGTATTACCATAACAAATATATGCAGAAAAAGATACCATTGACTAATGTAAAGTTAATTTTCTAGTACTTAGTACATAGTCAATGATTGTAAATCATTAATTCAACAAATGAATATTGAGAATTCCTCTAGTAAGCCAACCTTGATAAAAATACTGTAACAGAAATAATCTCATTATTCTTTGTATATGAGAGAGAGAGTGTGTGTGTGTGTGTGTGTGTGTTTTTCCAAAGAGCAGGAGGCCAGAGGACAACTTGTGGGAGTCTGTCCTCTCCTACCATGTGGATCCTAGGGATCAAAGTCAGGCCAGGTTTGATGAGAAAAGCACTCTTACCTGCTGAGCAATCTCAATGATCCTATGTGCTATTTTGGAAGGGTCTCTCACTGTCCCTGGAGCTAACTCACTAGGCTAGATGTCAGTGAGCTCCAGGGATCTCTGCCTAGAGTTCCACATATGATATACTCAGCTTTTATGTGGGCACTGAAGAATTAAACTCAAACTGGAGTTCCAGGCAGTTGTGAGTTGTCTGATGTGGGTGCTGGGAATTAAACTCACAAGAACCAAAATGTTCTTAACCACTGAGTCATTTCTCTGGCCCCTAAACTCAGATCCTTATGCTTGCAAAGCAAACACTTTTTCAACCAAGTCAAATTCCCATCATAATCTTCTCATTATTTAAAAAAAATATTTAAAGGAATATTTTTATGTGTTTAAGTATTTTGGTGGCATGCTTGTCTATGCCCTATGTGCATCTAGAGGCTAGCACAAAGTGTCAGATCCCCTGGAACTGGAGTACATATGGTTGCGAGCCACCATGTGAATGCTGGGAACCTAACTCAAGCTCTCTGGAAAAGCACCCAGTGTGCTTAACTGCTGAGCCATCTTTCCAGTCCCTTAAAAATATTGTTACAAATTATTAAGTAATTATTCTCAATTTGCTTTGGGAGTAAAATGTGCATTGTAATAAAATGAAAAGAATATGATCATACTGTATCAACCATTTAATTGTTGCCAGCATCAGAATTGCCATATATACTATAGGAATGGTAATATATACTTCACAAGGCTGTTTTAAGAACTGAAACCATCTGAAAGGTCCAGGTGCTGAAAAACCTACCAGCAATAAAAAGTATAAACTTGTAGTGAGCAACACCTTGTATAATAACACATTCATAAATACTCTTAGTCACAAGCCTGGTAGCACACTACTGCGACCCAGCATTGTGGGGTGGGGGAGGGGAGGGGAGGATTGGAGAAGTCAGAGGCATGCCTACATAGACAGCCAGTCCAACCAGCCAGAGAGACAGAGGGAGACCTTGCCTAAAAACAGAAAATTTCAGTCATTCATTAATCTCATTATTCCATTTCATAACCTCTACAGGAACTTGCATTCATGTGTACAAGACACACACACACACACACACACACCCATACACAATTAGATTACAAAGTTCAAGGTAAGCAACTACATAGTAAGACCTTGTTCTTTGTCACAAGAAACCCTCAGTCTACATACTTTGTTAGGGTTTTCACAACTTCACTATTTGGAACTAGTAAAAATATGTGTACTGAGCAAACAGAAAGGTTTTTTTTTGTTTATTTGTTTTTGGAAACAGGGTTTTTCTGTGTAGTCTTGGATGTTGTGGAATCCCTTTGTAGACCAGGCAGGCCTCGAACTTGCAGAGATCTAACTGCCTCTGCGTCCCCCAGTCTTGGGACTACAGGTATGTGCCACTGTGCCTGGCCAGTAAGGAAGTCTTATGGTGGATGTTTACAATAATGAATAAAAGAATTGCAGATCTATACTTCTAACCTGTTCTCACAATTTTTTCACTCTAAAGTGCAATCCATATATTTTATGGGCCAAACTAATGAGAGTTTGAGGGATAGAGATATCAAATTCTAAGTATGAAAAATAGCTTAGGCCAGGCAGTCGTACCACACACCTTTAATCCTAGCACTGGGGAGGCAAAGGTAGGCAATATCCGAGTTCAAAGCAAGCCTGGTCTACAAAGCAAGTTTCAGGACAACCAGGGCTACACAGAGAAACCTTGGCGGGTGGGGAAGGGGAGGAAAAGCTTAGTTCTAATCATGAAACTGCAAAACAAATGGATTTCTAAATATAAATCCTTATTTTGAACATTTTTTCCTTCAATCCCCTAATACAGTGAAAATTATGAATATAAAGGGTTTTTGAAAATTGCATTTTTAAAATTTTTATTTTTTATATTAATTTATTCACTTTGTATCCCAGCTGTAGCCCCCTCCTTCATTCCCTCCCAATCCCACTCTCCCTCTCTCATCTCCTCCCATGCCCCTCTCTAAGTCCATTGATAGGGGAGGTCCTCCTCCCCTTCCACCTGACCCTAGTTTATCAGGTCTCTTTAGAACTGGCTGCAGGAATTTGCAAAAAAATGATTTCAAATAGGCCAGGCACGGTGGTGCACACCTGTGACCCCAGCACTTAGGAGGCAGAGGCAGGAAGATCACACATTTGAGGCCAGACTGGCCTACAGGGTAAGTTTCGGGACAGCCAAGGCTATATAAGGAGACTCTATTTCAAAAACCTACTCAAAATAAAGAAATATCTACAAATAAGTTTTCAAGTTGTTTAAGTGGTTGGGACAGTTCTCCTTTGTGCTCCACTCAAAGTTTTACAGTAAAGTTGTCATGAGAGGAACGTCTACAAATAACCAGTTTTTACCCAGCAGGTAATTTACACGAACACCATATGGCACGCCTTTTTCCATTTCCAAGCACTAGTGTACAAAACTGAGCCTTTACTCATGGAGTTGTATTCTAATTGTAGTGAAGACAATTTAACAACTGAAGAACAAATACAACTTGTAAGTTTTGCCAATCTATATTTCTTCATTTTTCCTATAATAACATTCATTACTTAGGAAAGCCGTAATTTTCCTATTAATTTTAGCTATAAACAGAGCTAGGGGTATGGTATGGCTTAGTGGTAGAGTGTTCATACTATAAAAAATAAAAGACAGATAAAAGTGTAGATAGGCTGGGCACGATGGTTCATGCCTGTAATCCCAGCACTCAGGGAGGCAGAGGCAGGTGGATCTCTGTGAGTTCGAGGCCAGCCTGGTCAGAGTGAGTCCAAGGCAGCCAATGCTACACAGAGAAACCCTGTCTTGAAAAAAAAAAAAAAAAGTATAACTAGAAACACATCACTATTGTGGTGTATACAGCAACAAGATTTAATAGGTTTGGCCACACAGGCAGATGCCCCATACACTGTGAGCACTTCACTGTCATAGAATTAACTATTCACAATTGTAACCAGAGATTCTAAACACTTGTGAATTATTATAATTATATGTATTCAAAGTAGTTTTTTTTTAAATAAAATGATGCCTTCACTAAACTTACTTCCCTTTGGACTATTCGTACTAATTACTGAGTACTACTTAACCCTTTATGTTCATGAGTCAACCACAGAGTCTGTGAGGGCCAGGAGCTGCAGCTCAAATGGTGGAGCATGTTTCTCAAGTTAGATTTGATTCCTGACAGCTCTTTCAAGAAAGTGTTCATCATGTGTTCTTGTGATTTACCAAGTGGATTCTATTAAAAATATTATAACTTAATTGAAACTTAAAACCAATGTTAAGAACAATACAGAAATGAAAGAATATAGAAATGAACTTAAATTTAAATTACTTTGTATATGCTCTATATCCTATAACATTCAGGGGAAAGGGAATGAAAAGCAGAGTTTGTATCAAGATTTTATCGAATGGATGGAATCCAGCTACCATGAGAGGAAGGATTTTTCTGTAGAATAGTGAAAATATCTATGTAAGATATGGCTCAGAGGTTAACAGCACTGGCTGCTCTTCCAGAGGACCAAGATTCAAGTCCCAGCATCCACATGGCAGCTCATAGCTATCTTTAACTCCAATTCCAGGATTCCGACATCCTCACACAAACAAATGTGCAGCGAAATACCAATCCACAAAATAAAATTTTTAAAAAAGGAATATATAATGATAAAAACAGGTCGGCTAATTATAGTGCAGAACTAGAGAGGGCAAAAAGAGCCAAACAGTTAAAACTGATACACAGAACACTGGGATAGCATTATGATTCTTCTGGTAGGTGATGATGTAATGATGGTTCATCAGAAAAGTGGTGGTGGTGAGGTTTGTAGATCAGAAAGAACGCTGTATAGTTTCTAGTGGTGTGAGTACTAGTTACAAGAATAGCTATAATTTATATGGCAGGGAATATCAGCCTGAGCCAGTCATAAAGAAAACAGAATAAACAGTTATCCATCGAACAAATACCAAATCTGCTGCATAGTAAAGTTTACTTTGTATTATTAAATAACTGTAACTGAGGCAGAAATGCATGCCAGAATATAAGCTATTTTCAAATAAGACAGCATGACTTAACAAAGACATGAAAAAACAAAACAAGACAGAAAAATGCCTTTTCTGTTGTTTTTTGGTTCTGTTGCTTTTTGGGACAGAGTCTCCACTATGTAGCCATGGCTGTGTTTAAACTTACTATGTAGACCAGGCTGGCCTTGAACTCAGAGTTCCACCTGCCTCCACTTCCTGAGTTCTGGAATTAGAGCTTTTGCCATCATGCCTCGCCACACCATAACTCTTTCTAAATTATCTATTCTCAGGCAGAGAAAAGAAAGATCTATAGAGTACTCAAGATAAGAAAAGGAGAAAAATAAAGTACACAAAAGACAAGGGGCTATAGCAATAAGCACATTGCTTATTTATTACAATTTGAAAGTTGAAGCAATTCAGCTTCTTAGAACTAGTAACAAAATCCTGGCAACACTAGCAGCATCACAGATACTCAACAAGTTTATGTGTATTAGCCCACTGTTACAATCAGGTCTGTGGCTAGTGAGCTGGCCCACTTAAATTCAATCCCTGGAACATGGGAGAAAGGAGCAGACTCCAGAAAGCTGTCCTCCAATTTCCACATTCACATCACAGAAATGTTCGCGCTCACACACACACACGTGCGCGCGCACACACACACACACACACAAAGAAATGAAAAACAATCTGGTTTAAGGAAGAACACGAGGGACAGGGATATTTCGACTTGTCCAAAACCATACCACTGAGATTTTTGGTTTTGTTTTTTGACATAGTAGCCTAGGCTCTCCTCAATTCATGATCCTTCTGCTTCAAAATGTACCTTCCACACATACACATTTTAAAACAAATAAGAGCTGGAGAGATGTCTCAGTGATTAAGAGCACTTGTTCTTGCAGAAGACCTTGTTTTGATTCCCAATACACACATGGCATCTCACAACTATCTGTAAGTTCAGTCCTTGGGATCTGATGTCCTCTTCTGGGTTCCACAGGCACCAGGCACACCCCCTGTGCACAGATATTCATGCAGGCAAAACACCCCTACACATAAAAATAAAGCAAGCAAAAAACAAGTATACCCATTTACAATAGAGAACGGAAAGGGCTGGGTGTGTGCCTCAGTTTGTAGAATGCCTAGCAACCACTAAGTCTTTGGGCTTGATTTCTAGTACCACACAAAATGGGCTGCAGACAGCTGGGTATAGGGGTGCACACTTGTAATTCCAACACTCAGGGAGGGAACGGAAGGTGGATTACTGTAAGTTCGAGGCCAGCCTGGTCTATAAAGCGAGTCCAGGACAGCCAAGGCTACACAGAGAAACCCTGTCTCATCCCTCTCCACTCCCAAAAGGGCTGCAGGCATTACTTGGTTATTGTCCAACCTTTTGTTCTCTTGAAATGAAGTAAAAAACGTGGAGTGCTGGTACACAAACGATATTCACACATGATACTCACTTCCAAGAAGTGGAGGCAGAAAAATTAGAAGTTCAAGGTCATTTTTGGCTACATAAGCCTGTGGCCAACCTATGCTACACAAGCCCCCGTCTCAAACAAACAAACAACAAGCACACTAAAAAAAAGACTACCCAAAGATGATGATGTACACTTGCAATCTCAGCTACTTGAGAGGCTGAGGCAAGAGGATTACTTGAGCACAGACGACTGAGACCAGCCTGGAAAACACAATAGTCCTCACAAGATAACAAACAAACAAACAAACAAACAAAAGCCCATGAACAATGGAAATATATTATTTTAAATGTAAAATTTAAATGTCGAAGCACTCAAGGGGCTGTTTTAAAAATAATACACTAGGGAGGGGGCTGTGATCAGGATGTAAAGTGAAAAAATAAAAATAACACACTAAATAGCATACACATTTTATATCTATGTATGTACTAGATGCCAGAGTTAACAGCACAGAACTATAGACCATACTGTGAAGGCTGAGACAATTTTTCTATCACAG
The DNA here is from genome assembly GCA_028658305.1 of Pachyuromys duprasi. NCBI lineage: Eukaryota > Metazoa > Chordata > Mammalia > Rodentia > Muridae > Pachyuromys > Pachyuromys duprasi. The sequence continues at coordinate 28,641,827 of CM053748.1, forward strand.
TTATATGTTTCCCTAATATTTTATTTCTGGACAACTTTTATAACAGTTAAAGAGAATTGGGTTGTTTTGGTCAAACTGGTTTCTAACAGTTCCTCTTCAACTATCATGGGTGTTTTTCTATGCATAGAAATATTCCCACCGCAAACCTACTTTTAAATGTCTCAGATTTTACCCAGGCTAACAAAGCCAGATAACTGCTAAGTAGATGGATTTCAGCCATGACTGGGAAACACAAAGCTTGGGGTAAACCTCATGTTGTACTACGTAGTGAGCACTGTCAATCCCTATCACTGACATTTACATTGAGCCTTACTTTAGCTAACAAAACCAAGTAGTTTGGCATCACCTTTCAAAGCATAATCAACCTGCAGTATTTATTTTTAAGAAAGTGTCTTAATCAAGTGCCACAGGATTACCTTGCCTCTGGCTCCCCAGTGCTAGGATTATACATTTGCCTTGTTTTATGGTTTGTACATGTTGGTCAAAACTCAACGAAACTGAGCTTTCTCCAGACTTACATTCCTCTATTTTAAAAGCAACTTTCCCACTCATTCAGAACTTACCTATCACCAAAGACCTACAACTATGAAATAAACCTTTCATTTATCCAATAATTTACAGTGTACCAACTCTAAAGTATTCCATGTTTTAAAAATTCAGTAGTTACTTGAACACTCTTAAAAAAAAAAACCCACTGGATTACGATCCAACACCCATTCTCTCAATCCCCTATGCAGTTTTCTGATTTTATTATTGAAATAACTAAATTACAAATACCTTTAAACTGTATCTAATAACATAACCATCTGAACCAAAATTCTATATGCAGTCCCATTCCTTGCACCCAGACTAGTCACTTACCACTCTTTTTCAAATTCCAAAGCAGCTTTTAAAAATCATCATATGGCTTAACTTGAGAGATCTTACCAGCAATCTTTGATAATGAAATACAAATCTTTGTTTTTTCAAGACAGGATTTCTCTGTGTAGCTTTGGTTGTCCTGGAACTCTCAGAGATCCACCTGCCTCTGCCTCTGAATTGCTGGCTGGCCTAAAATTCTTATGTAGAACAGGATACCCTCTGTCTCATGAGTGCTGAGTAAAGGCATGGATTACCACACACGCTAGTTTTTTATATATAAAAACAAAAGCAAAAACAAAACACTGGAAATACTGAACATAGAAAACTGGTTAATTAGCATTTACCTCAAAGAAACTTCTGTATGAACAGTATAAGTGCTTCTATTTCTAGGGCTTAACTGTGATACAGTACTTGCTTAGCCTGTGAGGCCTTGTGTTCACTTCCCAGCACTAGAAAAGTACTCAACCATGGCAAAAACTACAAGCTTCAAAAAAAACAAAACAAAAAACATAAAGAGGGGGCTAGAGAGACAATCTAGCAGTTAAGAGCATTTGCTGCTGTTCCAGAGGACTCAAGTTCAAATCCCAATACCCACATTAGGTGGTTCACAACAACTGCATTTAATTCCAGCTTTGGGGAATCCAACACCTTCTTCTTTTCTCTATGGAATGTATGCACGTACACATACACAGGTAAATAAAAACAACTTTATTTTGCCTGCATACATGTATGTGTAAATGTTGGATGCCCTGGAACTGGGGTTATGGATGGTTGTGAGCTACCAATGGGTACTGGGAAATGACCCCTGGTCCTCTGCAAGAGCAACAAGTGCTCTTAACCACAAGCTATCTCTCTACTCTTAATACTAAAAATACTAAAAATAATACTTAAAAAAAGCTTTAAGATTTTTATAGACCTAGAAGTTATAACTGATTGGGTTAAAGGAAAAGATAGCTCGGCAGTGGCCCAGACCTGGATCATGACTTTTATTTAGTATAGCCTGGGATACACAGCAAATCCTTGTTGAAAAAAAGAAAGTGATAGATATTAAGGTAGAAAGATAGAAGCAAATATATACTAGTAATTTTCTAATTTTTACTACAAAAACGTATTATCCTTTTAGACAAGAACAGAGTTTTCCTTTTAACAACCAGCAAAGGCTCAACTTTTCTTCCCATCTTCCTTTTACTTGGTACCATTCCTTATGTTTGGCTTTTAAAATTAGTCCTTTGATTCTAACACAAAATTATGTATCGATGTACTTAGCTTCAGTAATCAGTGCTAATGAAAGCCTATAACAATCAGGGTCTCATTTTGTAGGTCTGGCGGCTCTAATTCACAGAGATCTATCTGCTTCTATCTGAATGCTAGGATTAAATGTGTGCACACAGTTCAACATAATTATAAGAATACCATGAGTGCCAGAGAAATGGCTCAGCAGTCAAAAACCCTAACCATGAAAGCCAGACAGCACAAGTTTAAACCTGGAACTCACATAAAAGCCAGTGACATGTATTTGTAATCCCAGCACTAGAACAGTGATAGGAGAGGTAGGGACAGGAGAATCCACCTGAAGGTAGTAGGCTAGCTAACATGGAGTATAAAGCACTGCCTAGAAACACCACCCTGCCTCAACAAAGTGGATGGCAGGGACTGACTCCTGAAAGTTATCTTCTAACCTGTGCACACGCGCGCACACATACACCCCCCCCCTTCTCTTTAAGGTTCCTTGAATTTTCATAGCAGCCAGAACAGTGTGCAGCATTCAACAGTACTAAACCAATGTATTGCAAAAGTCTACCATCTGTCTGTGTACTCATAAATATTAATATCCACATTTATGCATCATTGTCAAAACACTTAAAAAATAAACTATCTTGTTTTTATTTTTTGAGACAGGGTCTGAACACACCAAAAATATGGCAACCTCTAATAGATTTAAAAACAGTAGCTATTCTTCCAGAGGACTGGAGTTAAATTCCCAAGCACCCACATGGCAGCTCACAACTGTTTGTAATCCAGCCCTAAATGATTTGACTCCCTCACATAGACATTCATGCAGGGAAACATGAGTGCACATAAAACAAAAATAAATCATTAAAAAGTAGCATCTTAAGCACATCGGGAAATGTAAAAATGTATAAATATCTAAAAGTTCATTTTAAGGTTTGTAATCTTTAAACCATTTTTAAAACTCCCTTTAACTTATTTTATGTGTGCACGCACACATGCCACATGTGAATGTGTAGAAGTTAGAGGACAAGCTGAAAATGTCAGTTCTTTCCTTCCACCATGGGGACCCCAAGAACTAAGTTGTCAGGGTTGGTGGAAGCATCTTTATCTGCTGACCTATATTACAAGCTCTAATATGGGGTCTTAAATTTAGTAGATTTTCATGATCTAGATCTTTGACATGAGTATAAAAATATCAATTACATTTCCCATTGATTCTACTGAAGAGAAAAATGTTTTTCAGTTCTAGAAACATCTCTTAAATAGCCGAAAATGGAACATAACCAACAAACTTTCCTTATGAGAAAAAAAGGGTAAAAACTCTACATTCTGTAAAGATAAGCCTTTTTTCTTTGTGAAAAAAAAATGATTAAAAAATTGAGATTTGGATATTTTTAATTTAGCAGCTCATAACATTCGACTGTCAAATTATCAACAGATATAAAAATAATAGGAAATAAATTACATAGTGCTGAGTTCAGTTCTCGGTAGCCCTTTTTCAGTCTAGATCTGAGGACAGAGGAATAGGTACAAAACCATGGTTCTATCCCCCTCCTTATGTCCCACTTTCCTACCACAATATGGATATAAAGTACAAAATCTAGGGACAAATACTCAAATTTGTATAGGTAAGATTTTCATTGGATAGGGTGGGTTATATTTTTGGAAAACCAGATTCTATTAATTAGTATTTGATTATATTACCAATAGAAAAACTAGAATGAAAATGTTTGATGTAAGTAGAATATAATCTTTGTATGTAATACTTATTTCAAAAGATCTCTGAAAGATTTCATCATGATTTTTAAAGTCAATCATTTCCCATAAATGACCCAATACAAGTCTCATAAGAAATAAGTCAAAGTCTTTATCACAAACATCTTTTTTTTGGGGGGGGGGAGAATAAAGAACAACTTGATTCTATATTAAGAGATAAACTCTAAGGCAAACAAGCTATAAATCTTGGCAACTAGGTGGAGGAGGGAAGAGAAGAAAAGGCCATGCCATTTTAGTTCAGCACTGAGGTCACCCACATGGATGGTGACTCTTCACCCACATGGCAAGAGGAGGAAAGCTTCCCAAGGAGAAGGAAGCCCAAAGTGTTAGGAAAGCATATGTGAACTCAGGCCAGCATCCAAAAGAAAAAGATAAGAAAAAATTACAATTTTTGCATAAAGATTCAGGAAGGATAGACACAACAGAACTACATGGCAGCTCTGAAGCAACTGACCTCTCAGCAGAGATGTCCTTTTAAAACTATACGAAACTATTTTCACAAGAAAACCCAGATCTTCCCATGTCTAATATCAAATGGTAAAAATACTAAAAGCTTAAAAGGTATATAATAAAAATAATCATAGACTTGTAGGATGGCTCAGCAGATAAAGCTCCTGCCACACAAGCCTGACAACAAACTCAATCCCTGAATCAACCTAAAGGTAAGAGAACTGACTCCACAAGGTTGTTCTATTACCTCCAGACTCATGCCACCTCATCGACCCCATCACGTGTGGTGTGTGTATAAACAAACAAATAATAGTAATAATTAAAAATAAATATGGCCTAAGTTAGGGGCTTGATCAACAAAAATAAAACGATAGAACATGTAGCTGATAAATACTTATGGTGATAAATACAGCAAAACAAAAAGAATATATTGGTCCTTTATCTTATCACCCCCACAACTGACATTAGAAAAACAAAGGCAATATACATGACACACTGATGATTTAAATGTCGCTGGAATGATTTGAACTCCTAAGGCAAGCATTGCAGCGCATGCTTGCAAAGTTAGGGCCTAGGAAGTGGAAGCAGGACTACTGGGAGTCCTAGGTCAGCCTCTGCCCACATACGGAGCTCCAGCCTCAACCATTTCAACCCTGCCTCTCACCCTCCAAAAACCCCACAGCCTCTAAAGAGCAATTGTACTAAGGTTGAAAGTTTCCTTCAACTTACCCAAGTTCGTACAAATACAGGGTAAAAGACAAGGAAACTGAATTAAAACTGGTTATCAGAAATTTAAAAAAAATCTGAACAAATGAAAATATGTCCAATTTTCAGAGAAATGCTAATGAAAACTCTGAAATGACCTTTTATTTACCAGATTTGACAATTCCATTATATAAAATACTTTTTTTACTCAAAAGTACTGACGAAGTTAAAAGGCATAATAACATTGTCTAAAAATGACTTAGGAAACTAGGTGCTTTCAAAGATTATCAGTAGAGCAGAAAGTTTAAAATTTAACGGCTTGGATGGAAGACCATTTGAACCTGAGTTCTGAGAAATCTAGACTCTGTGATAGAGCAATTCTACTTCTAGGAAATAAAAAAAGATGTAAACTGATGTTTTGCCTAAATGTGTTTGTGCCACTGTGTTGAGTGCAGCCTGAAGCATCTCCCTTGTTGGGTGCTCTTGAAGCAGTGCATGCCAGAGGCTAGTGAGGGTCTCAAACCCTCTGGCTTACAGATGGTTGTGGGCCACCATGTGGGTGTTGGGTATCAAACGTAGGTCTTCTGCCAGAGCAGCCAATTGTTCTGAACAACTGAATGTGGGCTTCAGCCTAACACTTAGGAATTAAATCTACAAATATTCACACAACTGAAGGTGATGTATAATTATTCACTGCAGTATTATCTGTAGGAAAACAAGCTGGGGAAGCACCTTAATGTTCTGAAGCACAAGAGAAAGTAAATAAGACAGTGAACTGTATGCTAATAAAAATACCCACATTTGGGACTGAAGCAAAAGCTCAGTGGTTAAAAGGACTGGTTGCTCTTCCAGATAGTCAGGGCTTGATTCCCAGCATCCACATGGCAACTAACGGTAACTCCAGTTCCAGGAGAGCTGATGCCCTCTTCTAGCCTCCATGGGGACAAGGCACACATGTGGTGCAGATATGCATGCAGACTAAATACCCAAAACCAAAGTCATCTATTAAGGTGAAAATGAAGAAAGCATGCACTCAAACACATTAGGAATCTTAAAGTTCCTGAGAAAATGAACATTACTGTAGAAAGGATTTGTACCCCAAGGTCCCCTCATAGGTACCTTATTTCCTGACCTTTGGTTCTTACTGACATATTCTAAAGCTGTTATTTAGGAGATATACCTTTTTTCGTTTTCTATTTTTATGGTACTTAGGATGGAACTTGCTAGGCAAGTATTCTACCAGTGAGATATAGCCCTCACCCTTTAAGTGTTTATTTTGAAACACAGGAAGGCTAAATTGTCCAGCCTGACCTTAAACTTGCTATGTAGCCCAACCAGGACTTGAAGTGGGATTCTTTCAGGCAGCCTGCCAAATAGATTACAGATGTGTATCATGGCTAGAGTTTTTTTTGTTAATATATTAAACACACTGTCAATCAGTTCTCAAATCACAAAAACTTTTAAGAATGCACAAAGAAATAATACTTCATACATACTGAGACTAGAGGTACAAAATTGTTCAACTTATTTGTTAACACGTGTTCACGTATATATGCAGGTGCACATGCCATGGTGTCTATGTAGAGGTCAGAGGGCAGCTGCTGGTGCCAGTCTTCACCTTCTACCTTGAGATGGGGTCGTTCGTTACTGCTTAATCAGATGCTAGCCCACTCTTCTGGGGTCCTGTGGCTCCACCTCCCACCTCACCTCGGCAGGGCTGAGTACACAGATGCCAGTGCATCAGCATTAGGTGGGTTTTAGGAATCCAAACTCAGGCTCTCATATTTACATAACAAACACTTTTAACTCTTGATATTTCTCCAGCCCCTAATGATATTTAAGGGAAAGGTTGTGCTCAGGCTCTAAGCATTCACTGGAACTGAAACTAGAAATAGTGACATATGCCTATATTTTCAGCACTTGGATGCCCAACGCATGGGGGTGAAAGTTCAGCTCCAGCTAGAACTGTAGGACAAATTCAAGGTCAGTCTATGTTTACACTGTCTCAAAAAGAAATGAAATTTGAGTTAACGTCCTTAAGAAACTATTTGCTTGATGCCAGAAACTTTTGGGATTAAGCCAGTCAAATAAAATTTACAAGGGACAATAAGGTGGCTTAATTGGTAAGGGTGCTTGCTGCCAATCCTGAAGGCCTGAGTTTAATTCCTGCAACCCACATGGTAGAAGACAATCAACTTCTCCAAATCGTTAACCTTTCATCTCCAGATATAGCATGAATTCACTACATGTACACACATATACTTATATAAATGTAAAAAAATCAGATTTACAAAATATTTCCAATCTTTTATTAAAAATAGAAGCCAAGAAGTTGAGCTGGAGAAATGGTTCTGTAGTTAAGAGTACTTGCTTGCAGAAGACTTGAGTTCAATTCTCAGCAGACTCATATGGCTCCAGATCACAGCCAAACACATGACATATACAGACACATAAACATAAATTTAAAAAAAAATTGAGGTCAAGGGGCTGGAGAGATGGTTCAGCAGTTAGGAGCATATAATGCTCTTGTAGAGGATCGGAGCTCAGTTCCCAGCACCCACATGGTCTCTAAACCCAGCTCCAGGGAATCCGATACCATTTTTCTGCACTCTGCTGGTTCCTGCACTTATGTGCAAATACACCTCCTGACATATATGTTTAACTTAAAAACAGTAAAGAAATTAAAAAAAAAAAAAAACAAGCAGTGACTATAGCTGTTTATAAAGTCCATGTCTAGTATGGGTGCAATCCAGATAAAATGGTAAAATGGTTATGGTGTTCCTCATGTAAAATGGTTATGGTGTTACACATCTATTAATTCAAACACTTGTGAGATACAACGTAGGGATGTCCAAAAATACATTTTAACAGTATTTTATTAACCTTGACAAGAAATATACTCCATCCCATAATTTGAATACCATTTACAGGCCAGATGTTTTCTTTCAGCAAATTGAAGAGGTAGTTCCACTGTGTTCTTGCTTCCTCTATTGCTTTAAGTTGTCAAACTGTCATCAGTCTGAAGGTCACAGATATTCTGCATTCACTTCTGAGGCTTTTCGTTGCTGTTAACATTCATCCTCATATGTATGGGTGTAGGTCTTTCCTACCCACAATCCTTCCTGGGATTCAATAAGCATCACATATCTGTTGACTGAAGTCTAGAATCCTAGAAAATTCTTCATATTCTTATTGCCTTTGATGTCTCTCTTCTACTTCTAGAATATCAAGAAATGTTTTGGTTTTCAATCTGTTAAAGCTCCAAACTAGATTCCTTTGATTCTCCTTTGTCCTTTCACTGGTGTATAATCAGTTAACCTAACTCAATTCTGGCTTGAAATCTTTGGAGGTCTGTAGCTACTAGATAGTTTCTTTACATACTTAACTTTAACCAACCAATATGTTCCACGTCTCAGATTTGTTGAGTTAATCTCTGAGGCCTCTTATGAAGGTACATACCTCCTGAAAAACCTGAATGATTACCAAGCATCAGTATCACAATGTAGGCCAAGTCCCCTTAAACTGATGGTTTGAATTTTTTTTCTCAATACTCAACCCATGTAACACTGTTACATCATTTTAAATGGTCTGTCATATCAGGATCTCTCTATTCCATTCTTCAGATCAAATAAACTTCCCTCAACTTTTCCAGTGTAAGATGGCATAGACTTACTCCTGGTTCACTACTGTCATTGTAAGGATAGCCTTTAGGCACAGAACTCTTAGGGAAGACATGTCATTGAACCTCCAATGCAGGCAGGTCTTGAGTTTCATCACAGTGCAGAAGACTTCCAACGGCAGCTCAGATTCTCCCAGTTTGGCAAATCCTCTCAAGACAGTGTTTAACTACTCCTTTTTCCATCTTCTTCCCAGCAAGGCTTTGATCTTTGGAATTCTTTGCTGTACGATCAACTCTTCTATGCCTGATGTTTTAAAAACTCTACCCAGAAGTTTCACTTCCAAAAAAGATATATCTTAACTTGTTAACCCATACTCTCTTGTGGTATATTTACTAACATCTGTCACCCCCTCAAATTATATGCAAACTATCTTTGAAAACAACTTACGTTCTTGAAATAGTAAAATTAGAAAGTTAAAGAAATTAAGATTTAACAAAATTCAATTAATCATGTATAATTATTCCCACTAAAATTTTTAGAAGGCCAGCAATTTGGAATCTTTAATGTTTGGTATGCTTAAGTGAAATATTTTGATTAAAAGCCTTAACAAGATTTAAAAACAAAAGCAAACAATATTAAACATAGGCTTCTGTAAAACCCGAAAGCTAATCTTTCAGATATTTTGCAATCTAAATGTTATATTTAAGCTAAAACAATAATTAATATGTATTTTAATAATCAACTAATGTATGAGTATAGGCTCTTGAACCATGGTATGAGGAGGTCAGAGGATAACTTAATGGATGTTGATTCTTTCCTTCCCCCTTCTGTGTTCCAGGAACTAAACACACATCATGCAAGAACCATGGTCAGCTGAGCTATCTTGCAAGGGATCCCTCCTCTGCTTTTTGAGATAGGATCTTTCTCTATATAGTCCTGGCCAGCTATGTAATCAGGTTGGCCACAAACTCAGAGGCATGTCTTTCCATATTTTTTGAAAAATTTCACTCATAGGTTATGTACTGGCATTATAAAAATATGCAGTATTAGTTATACCTATCAAAGAGATGGAGAACAGTTAAAATGGTTATCTTCTAATTCTGCAATTCAACCCATGAAATTTGATCTATAATATAAGCACATATGTAAACATCTTAGAATTTTTACTTCAATATAGATAAATTTTATTATATCCAGTAAGGAATTTAATCTCAAAAATCACAACCAGCCAGATTTTGGAATTTTACGTTTGCATAACCCTTAAACTGATAATCTTAAAAAATACTCCACTTCCATATATCAGGATAATTCAAAGGCAAATTCTAAATTTGAGAACTCTAGGGACGAAGCAGGATATAATGCTCCAAGACAGCCTTGTAGCTGAGTAAGGAAAGAAAGAGGCAAAGAGGAGATAAGGGTGAGAGGAATAATTCTAAGTGTCAAAGAATTTTTCTCTAAAATTAAATGTCTGGGACACTAGACAATTAAAAAGAACAGCCTGTGGGGTTACTTGAGACAGATCAGCAGATAAAGGCACTTGGCCCTGAGCACGACAAGCTAATTTGATCCGCAGCCCCATACAGTGTAAGGGGAGAAAAACTCTGGTAGATCATGACATCTCCATGTGTGCTGTGTCATTTGTCTGCTTATGAGTGTGCACATTACACTAAATGTAATAATTAGAAAACATTTTTAAAAAATCTCTTTAATGCCTAAGAATTTTTTTTCTGGATCTGTACGCTGTATCACCCACACAAAACTTTATAACTGTACAAGTGAGACTCTGTTACAAACTGTTATATTATGATTTTTAGAAATTAAATAAAATTCATGATTTGGGACCAGAAAGACGCTCAGAGGTTAAGAAAACTTGCTATTCTTGCAGAAGACCAGAGTGTTTGGTTTGCAGACCCCACATGCCAGCTTACAACCATCTGTAATTCTAGTTCCAGGGAATCTGATCCCTTTTGAACTCAATGAGCACCAGGCACATATGTAGTGCACAGACATACATGCAGGCAAAACACATACATAATTTTAAAAATAAACTCAAACTCAGAACTTGAAGGCATGTAATTCCCTAGCATGAATTTTTCCTCCTTCTCTTTCTAAGACAGGGTTTTACCCTATACTATACACAAGCTCAAACTCAAAAATCCTGCCTCTATAATTTCTACTTACTTGGAATATAGTCCTGATTATTCTAATGTTTTTGGACAGCTGTGGATTATATTTAAAGCTGTTTTAACCTTAGATACTAACATGAAAAAGAACAGGAATGCTTTTACATTAATTACTATTCCTTTGGGGCCTGTCCCTTTCAGTGTACAGTATATTTTTTCAATAATAAAATGCACATAACAGGACTGGAGAGATGATTCATCGGTTAAGAGCACTGGCTGCTCTTTCAGAGGAAGGACCTGAATTCAGTTCCTGGCACCTCCGTGGTAGTTCAGAGACATCTGGTTCTAGGGGATGTTCACTCCCTCTTCTGTCCTCTGCAGGCGCGCACACACACACACACACACGTAGATAAAACACTCATACACATAAAAATACACACAGTAAATGAACTAGTTGTTTTCTATGCAGAGCAAGCCAACTTAGAAGTTGTGTCAACTGACCGGCTAGACACTGACAATGTGGCTTTTTTAGAGTTGACAGCTCATATGAAAACATTTTTCTTCTCTCAAAATATTAGACTTTGGGATATTACTATTTTTCTCAAACTACACAAACATAAAGTGGAAAGTTTTTTTAAAAATATAGCTTTTTAGTCTTTAGCACTTGGAAGTAAAAAATGAAAGCAAAGGAGTCTTTCTAACCAATATACAATTTGTCTTTAAAAACAGAATAGTAGGAGGATGAGCATGGCAGCGAACACACTCCAGAGGCAGAGGCATAAGCAAACAGCATCCTGTGAGTTTGAAGCCATCCTGCTCTACATTGTGAGCTCTGGGACAGGCAGGGCTAAATAATAAAGCTGTCTCAAACAAATAAACTAGATAATATAGATAGCTAGCTAGGTAGGTAAATGGATGGATGGATAGACTGAAAAGTAAGTAGGCACTAGAAAGATGGCTCAGGTTAAGAAAACTGGCTGCTCTCCTAAAGGACCCGAGTTTCATTTCTAGCACACCTGGTGGCTCATAACCATCTATAATCTCTGTTCCAGGGTATCTCATGACCTCTTTTGGCCCCCATAGACACTGCATGCAGTTGGTGCATAGACATACACACAAGGAAAACATACCTACACATAAAATTTTTTTAAATCACCTTATAGCAATCAAAACAAATTTTAAAAAGGAAAAACTTTATAATTTTCCATTTCTTAACTTCTAAACTTGCATTTTTCTATAACAAATTTATTCACACTTTTTCTGCAAAGCTAACAATTTAGCTCATGTTCTTGTACTTATGAAAACTTTCATGGTGGTACCTGCTTTTAATCTCAGCACTGGGAAGGCAGGGCTACACAGTGAGATTCTGTCTTAAACAAACAAACAAAAAAACTTCCTGTAATAGTTTATTTAGAATACTGGGATGCCTAAAAGCAAAACTCAAGCCTAAAACCATCAAGCTACACTAGGGATGGTGCACTTTTATAAAGCAGCACTTCAGAGGCAGAAACAAGAAGAGCAGGGATTCAAAGCCAGTCTACGGTTTCGAATACTCAGAGCATGCTTCCCTCCTCTCTTTGCCAAGGATCCTCAGCTAATATCCTACATATACTTCAAGCTTTAGCATACAAATCTTCAAGAGGATTTCCTTGACTTGTCCTCTCCATATTTTTGCTGTCTTTTACACCAAAGATGCACATAGCAACTAACAACATCTACCATGTTTTTATTCGGCAGATAGTGAAAAGCTAGTAAGTCTTTCTACAAATTCTTTTTCTTTTTTTTAGTTCTTTTTTTTTTTTTTTTTTTTTTTTGAGATACTGTTTCTCTGTGTAATAGAGCCCTGGCTGTCCTAGATTTACTTTGTAGATCAGGATGGCCCTGAACTCAGAGATCCACTTGTCTCTGTCTTCTGAGTGCTGGGATTAAACCTATGCATCACCACACCTGGACACAGATAGCCTTTCTAACAATCCATGGATCCATCAGTAAACTGTACTATTGGAAAATTATTTTTAGAACTATAGACAATTTTATTTGACTACAACTCATGCAAACATATCAAAAAGCACCTGTTCCATTCTACTAAAAACCTCACCTTATTAGGGTTCCTTAAAGGACGAGGCTTTCACATAAGCAAAACCACCCCACAGTCTTGAATGTTTATAAATTCTATTCTGTGCTGTCTATATTATTATTATTTTGCGTTTTGAGACAGGGTCTCACTATGTAGTTCTATATGTCCTAGAACTCAACATGTAGTTCAGGTTGTCCTGGACTCAGAGATTCTCTGCCTACCAGTGGTGGGATTAAAGGTGCAAATTATCACACCTGGCACTGCCCAGACATCTAATCTTCTTAAATTTTCAATCCATTAAGTACTTTGGAATATTAAAAGTCAAATTATATAGTTCTTCAAATTTGGAAAGCAGAATTGAAAGTTTATAGGTAACAAACTTAGACTGTAAAACAATGGCCTTTTAGAAATCAACTTTAACAACAATTTAAGGTACCTGTAATGTAAAATAAAACATTAGAAGCCTAGTAAACCATAAATCGTGAGCAAGAGAAAGCTGGATATGGCTGTGCACAGGTGTAATCCCAGCACTCAGGAGTCTTGAGCAAGAAGTTCGAGACCAGTCTGCAGTATATATCGAATACAAACAAAACCAAGTTAACAGCTGGGTGTGGTGGTGCACACCTGCAATCCCAGCACTTAAGGAGGCAGAGGCAGGAGGATCTCTGTGAGTTCCAAGCCAACCTGGTCTACATTGCAAGTACAGGACAGCTAAGGCTACACAGAAAAACCCTGGCTTGAAAAAACAAAACAAAGCAGTACTTAGAAATGCTGAGATAGTTCAGCATAATAAATATGGGGTACTCACTCCTACAGAAGACTTACTTATAAAACTTTTTAAAAACAGATAGAGTACCCCCTTAAGTCAGTCTTTTAATTGTTTTTTCCTTAAAAGGTTTCTTTCCTAATTTCAAGTAACTTAAGGACCTCTCACCATATATTCCAACTAATCCTACAAAATTAAAAAAACAACCACCTTATTTTGCAAGACATTTCTAGTAACTAGAAAGAAATGAACAAAGACAACCACTTAGCAAGCAGATATTTAAAAGGCTAACCTGATGGTAATAGAGGCTGTAGCACAGCTCTTGGAAGACACAGCTAAGAAGACATAAGAGTCCAGCCCTGCCCAGGCTACCAAATTCATGTATACATGCACACTTTTTACATTTTCTACCTTGGTGTCACTTTAATTATGATCCCTGTGACTAAAACAGAATCAGAGGGTCTGTTATTCTTAAAATAATGTGGAATGTGAAGAATTTCAAGAGCTGGGGACATCTTGGTAGTAGGGCACTTATCTAACAAGCACAAACCCCCGGTGTAACCCCAGCACTTTGAAAGACTTAAAAACAAATAAATACAGACCCCTTTGGTTTCAAAATTCTTTTCAGCTATTTCAAATTAGACCCATGCAGGTACAGGTAAAAACCTAACACACAAATCACGAGGAGGTAAATATCTCAAGAAAAAAGGAAACAATGTAACCTCAGAAGTAGCCATTATTATCACTTGTAGGGTTTATGTAACATTTTGTGTTAGAAGTTATGAGAGGCTGGGTAGAAGTAGCTCAAGCCTTTAATCCCAGCATCTGGAGGCAGAGGCAAGCAAATCTGAGTTTGAGAACAGCCTGGTTTATAGAGGTCTACAAAGCAAGTTCCAGGACGGCCAGGACTACATAGAGAAAGCCTGTCTCAAAAGAAAGAAGTATGAGAGAAGCATGCTTACTTTGAGAAAAATAATCACAATTGTCACTTGAAAAAAAGTACAGGGAGCTGGAAGTGCTCACCGAGCACCCATGAAGCCCTGGCTTCACTTCCCTAGCACTACACAGAGGCAGCTGGCGGCTCGCACCAGTAAACAAATCATCCTCCCCAAATCAAGTATTTACAATAAAGATGTTGAAAAAAAAAAAAGCATACAGGACAATTACAAAAAACTTTTGAGATAAGACATTATATAAAACAAGTTGGATATAGTGGCTCTTATCTCTAATCCTAGCAGTTAGGAGTTTGAGATCATCAGCTAAGGCTTTATAACATTAAAATGTTTTTAAAAAATGTGTAATTTGAGGCTTCAAGTAAGTTACAGTACTCTGACACCTTCTAAAAGATTCATTCAATATTCTTTTTTGTGGTTGAGTAATTTTTGTTGTTGTTTTTGGAGAAAGGGTTTCTCTATGTAGTCCTGGCCGACATGGAACTTGCTTTGTAGACCTCTATAAATCAGGCTGTTCTCAAACAGATTTGCTTGCCTCTGCCTCCAGATGCTGGGATTACAGGCATGCACCACCACACCTGGCTGAGTAATCTATTTTTTTATAATCTTTTTAATGAATTTTTTATATTAATCACAGGTTACTTACTTTGTATCCCAGCCATAGCCCACTCCCTCATTCCCTCCCAATCCCACCCTCCCTCCCTCATCTCCTCCCTGCTCCTCTCCAAGTCCACTGCTAGGGAAGGTCCTCCTCCCCTTCCATCTGACCCGTTTTTTTTAAGGGCACCTAAAATTCTAGAAGTGTTACATGAACACAGCTAATAAAAGAAACTAACAAGAAAAAATGAATTATTAATCTTCAATATATCTACTTTCATAAATATTCTGTTTCTTGGTAGACAATTAAGAGCCTAGATTAAGAAATTAGAATTATTAAGGTCCAGGCTTTGCTTAAACTAAGTATCTTAAAAAAAAAAAAAGGCTATATATCTAAATTATCACTAACCAGGGTAGCAGATTAACGCACAGAAAGATAATTATTAAATGTTACACAAGAATATTTTTTGAGTTAGGGTCTCTCTCTACATAGCCCTGGCTGGCCTCAAAAATCAGAGATCCATCTGCCTTTCTTTCCTGAGTGCTGGAGTAGGGCATGGGCCACTATACTGGCTTACACATTTGATTTTGAGCACTTGGAATTGAACTAAAGGCTAAAGAAGGAAACTACCACTGAGTATACTTTAAGGTCTCACTAATTGCCCAGAGTAGACTTGTACTCACTCTGTAGACCAGACAGGACTAATCCCCCTGCCTCAGCTTCCCAAGTACCTGAGATTACAGGGTCCTCTAAATGTGTGAATTCTGAACCTGTACCACGGATTTGAAAATACTCAAAAGAGAAACTGCACTGGCATTGAATAGATTTTTTTCCCTGATTACTCTAACAATATAGTACAAGTATTTCCATTTCTACAGCAATTGCATTGCAGATGGTATTTTAAGCAATTTAGAGATGAATTAAAGCATAGGTAGAGGAATTAAAATATACTTAAGTTAAACAGACAAGCAATTATGGATTTGGGATCTAGCACCTCCATGGGTATCAAGGGATGACTGACTGCAAGGGAAATGTTAAAAACTGGCCAATCAACACAAAAAAATATGTTGGGAGTGTTTGTTATTTTTATCCGATTTAAGATTAAATAATTTCAAAGTAAGTTTAAAATATAAGAAGAACTTCTGGGGGCTTGAGAGATGGCTCAGAAGTTAAGAGCACTGGCTGTTCTTCCAAGGTCCTGAGTTCAATTCCCAGCAACCATACAGTGGCTCATAACCATCTATGATGAGATCTTGTGCCTACTTCTGGCTTGCAAGCACACAATTAAGGCAGAAAACTGTATAAATAATAAAATAAAATAAAGAGCCTCCATTTTCAAGGCATGATAATCTCCATCTATAATCCTAGAATTTAGAAAGCTGAAGCAGGAGGCTTACAATTTTAAAGGCACTCTGGAGAAAATAGAGCACTCATTTAAAAAAGTACAAATATTTATATATTTAATAGTTTCATGCCACAACAGCATATTAAACTCTGTGATCACTATATAATCTGGACTATCAACTCTAAGTATTTATTATCCAATGCATTAAGTATTTTGTCACCTACGAGGCTCCAACTGTAAGAACCACAATATTCAAATATTTTAACTTCACATGTATGGGTGCATTGCTGGCATGCATGTCTGTGTACTACCTGTATGCCTGGAGCTTTCAAGGGCCAGAAGACATCCTGGAATATCATTAACAGTTATGAAGTCATGTGGGTGATGGGAATTGAACCAATCCCCTGAAAGAGCAAGCCGTGTTCTTAACTACTGAGCAATCTCTAGTCCTTCCAAATTTTAATTGCAATACAAAATCAAACCTGAAAACCAACCAAACTGGTGGGCAAAGGAGTTAAAAGACTATTATGTTTACAACATTAAAACTTGATATTCATTTAAACTATTAAAAACTATGTTACTGGAAATAGTCACTAATTTTCTCAAGTTTAAGTGAACCTCTAATAAAGCATGACACTTCCTTGAAGCTTGTCAAAGAGTTGATATTGATGTTGTGTTGATTTTTAAATGTTGTTTTTAACTTATTGAGGAGTGGAAGCATGTGGCACGGTACACACGTGGAAGTCAGAGGACAACTCTGTGGAGTATCAGGTTTCTTATTCCACCATGTAGTCCCTGGGTCCTGATCTCAGATCTTTAGGTGGCCAAGTGCCTTAGCCTGGCTGAGCCATCTCCTCAGCTATTTGGAGGGATCGGGAGTGGAGGGGTCCTAAACAATGCATGGCAGTGTTTGGCCTTCAACTCAATTTTTCTGCCTCCTCATCCTAAAATGCTAGGATTCTAGCAGACAGCACTGTTCCTGGTCAGTTTTATAAAAAGGTTATAAAACAAGGGCTCAGTGGTTAAGAACACTCACTGCTCTTGCAGAGTTCCTTTCTCTGCTCTATATGGTTCTAGGGGATTCAGTAACCTCTTCTAAGCTTCTGCCAGGCACTGCACTCACGTGTGGCAAAACCACACACAAACATATAGACATAATTTTTTAAAACCCACAATAAATTTGCTATGTAAAAAACTTCCCCAGAATAATAGCTCACACCTATGGAGGTAGGCAGCTAAGAGTTTAAGGCTTGCCTAGATCTATAGCAAGACCCTGTCCAAGAAAGTAGGGTGGTGATGGTGTAAAATAGCTCAACATATTCCTATCCCTGACTGTATTTTTAATAAACGGCTACAACATTCCTAAATACCTGACAAATACCTCAGAGCACTTCTTTACTATGTAAGAGCAAAATTAACATTCTAACAAGGAAAGGAAATGTTTAGGCAGACAATAAAAAAACTTTGACTGTTGCCCTCTAAGGCCTCAACTCCCCACAGTGGTAGCTAGAAACACTTATTATTAACACTGGGGTAAAAAGTCAGACTTGTGTGCAAGCTTTGGCTCCAAACAAGTATCTTCTTGCTGTACAGTTCATAGTTGAAACAATATCCTCCTTTGCTTTAAATATGCCAACAGTCCAGCATTTAAGGTATTGAGTGAAAACAATTCAAGACCATTACCACTGAACGGGCAACACTATTTCTTTAAATCCACTATAAAAGGCTGCAGAAATTACCATCATGAAAAAAGTGCCATCTTCCATGTGTGAAATTTAAGATTAAAAAAAAAAAACAATGTCATGTTATATGCGAAAGGTTAAGATTTTTCTATCTATATTTGAACATGTTTAGGAATATTTAGAATTAAGATTAAAAACACATTTAGGACTTTAATTTTCAGTATCAGAACACATTATTTCAAAACTACATTTCAACCTTTGCATTTGACACAAATGTCTTAAGAACTATTGACTATTGATTAACACCTCCAAACAGGAAAATTTCCTTTTGAAGGCAGAGGTATACAAAATGGCAACTTACCAGATTAAGCTTCCCTGGGCCTAAAAAAAGCAGGTGGGGTTTTCAACAAGGTATAATCAAGGCAAATATTCATTATATTTGTTCACATGTCTGTGCATTCCAGTAGTTGGAGGAGCATCCAGACTTCAACCTACTATACTAACCAACTACTTGTTTCCTGCTAAGAATTTTCTAAGAGAAAAACAGTTCAGTAATATGCTAATTCATTGTTGTCCACATCCACTTAAAAGTGCAGCTTTTTATCTGGGTGTAGGGACATCTCTTTGTCAGCACTGGGGAGGCTGAGGAAAAAGGAATGACATATGTTTGAGACCAGTCTGAGTTATGGAGTGATACTGTCTCAAAATACAACAGGGCCAGTGAGATAAGAGTCTAAAACTACTTGCCAAACAAGCACGGAAACCTGAATTCAATCCCTGAAACAGTGGAAGAAGAAAATCAATTCCCAAGTTTTCTGACGTCTAAATGCTGTGGTACTCACATACACAATAACTGATAAGAGTTATGTTAATCCCAGCTGTTGGGAAGTAGAGCAGGGGGATGAGGAGGAATTTAAGGTCATCCATCCCTGGCTACAAACTAAGCATGAACCCAGTCTGAATTAAATCACCTCCTCTCAAGAAATGTAACAAAACACACACACACACACACACACACACACACAAACCCTACCAAAAATGTAAAGTGTAATCTATAAAAATTACTATTTACTTTTGTTTGTGGGTGTGGAGGTCACTGGATAATTTGAAGTTGGTTTCTCCTTTCACCATGTGAGGACCTAGGTAGAATTTAACTCAAAATGTCAGATTTGTTGGTGAGTGCCTATGGCCTGCCATCTCATTCAAAACACAGTGGCACATGCCTGTAATCCCAGCATGCAAGAGTCTGAGGCAGGATGATTAAGGGTTGGAAAGCAGTCTGGGACATCATATCTCTAAGAGTAAAGTAAAAAGGTAGGGGCACTTTTGTATTTTAATAAAGTCAACTGCCACATGTTCAAAGTTAAGAGACCTTGAAAAGTCTTTTGTATGCTGAAATTATTTCTATTTCCAAATACGGAAGTTGAATATACAATATTGTAAAGCATTTAAGCAGTTTTGCTTACTCATAGATACGATATTTTCACCTCTTGGGATGGGAGAAGTTCAGAGGATACTTTAAATCCAAAATTATCCTTTATGATTAAAAAAAAAATACACATACATTTAAGGGCTATAGAGATGGCTTAGTGGTTAAGAGCAACATGACATGAGTTTGGTTCCCAGGACTCCATCGAAAGGCTCACAAACATTTATAACTCCATCTCAAGAGAATATGAAGCCGTGTTCTGACTGACCTCTCTGGACTCCAGGCATGCATGTGATATACACAGACACAGGAAAAACATTATAACACATAAATATTTTTTTCATTATTTAAGATTAATTTTATTTTTATGATGTGTATATGTATTTGGAGATATGTACCCATGAGTGTAGTTGCCTCTGGAATCAAAGAGAGATTACTGTATTCCCTGGGGCTGGAGTTACAGGCAGTTGTGAGCGTCCTGATGTGAGTGCTGGAAACTCAAAGCAGTATTTGATACTAACTACTGAGCCATCTTAAAACTAAAAGTGCTATCGTATGATCTTAGTATCTACATTCTCAACATGTTTTAAAAAGTACTATGTTATTCTACAAAGGTGTAAACTTAAGCTGAAATACTAGTATCTTTAGGAAAACTTTAAACTACGTGATCTAGGAGTTCTATTTCAAAAATTAACTTCAGGTTGTACATGTCCTTTTCTCTGTTTTCAGATTCTTTTTGACACTGTAGCCTCCCCCTGCCTCTTACTGTAGCCCAGACTAGGATGGAAATCACTTGAAGCAGAGGCTGGCCTACAGCCACCTACTTCAGCCTCTCAAATGCTATGATTACAGGTTTGAGCCACCACCCTGCACTAAAATTCTGCTTTACAAGTTGAGAAAGCCAGGACAGAGGAGATGGCTCAGCCTGTAAACTTGCTTGCCTTGCCTCAAAGTTTAACAATCTGAGCCTGATTTCTAGTCCCTACAAGGAAGAAAGAGAGGAATTACCTAATGACTTCCACAGGCAAATGATGGCCCAAGTGCAAGAATGCATACACAAATAAAATGAATCTGAAATTAAAGTTGATAAAATTTAAAGAACTTTAATGAAAGCGTTTTCCTAAAAAAAGGCTAAATGTCAGAGAAGAGAATCTTTCCTGGAAGATATACACTATAGGTTTTATTTTAAAAAGTTATCTAAAGAGCTAGCCTTTTGCGAATAGTTTTAATATGAAATGCCTTGGATTACAAGAGAAAAAAATTATTGACTGTTAACAATAGCAACAACACTAAAATATCAGTGCTACACAAATGGGTGTAAAAAAGGAGAAAGATACAATAAAACTTAAAAATATTTTACTATTTGTAACAGTATGT
Organism: Pachyuromys duprasi; assembly: GCA_028658305.1. NCBI lineage: Eukaryota > Metazoa > Chordata > Mammalia > Rodentia > Muridae > Pachyuromys > Pachyuromys duprasi. The sequence continues at coordinate 28,662,822 of CM053748.1, forward strand.
ATGCAAATATTTCTTTCATTTATAAACAGCACTATAATTATCCAAAGCACTTTCAGATACCTGATCACTCAGTTATGGTTGCAAGCAATTCCTATTACCTTCTCTATTTATGCATTTAAGAACAGCAGATTAAGAAGTTTTAGAGTAAAAATCTGAATAATCACACAGACATGGACCAACATTTATTACAAACAGGAAAAGTAGATCTAAGAAGAGTACAGATTTTTTAAATAAAGGGCTATAAAGCTGAGGTAGAAAACTTTCCATAGTCTACATAATTTTATCTGCATTAAAAAATCACATTGCTCAGTATATACAAAACATACAGTAACTTAATGTAAACTGCTATGTAAAGGCATTAAAACAGAATCAAGAATGGAGTTTATTTCAATTTAAGTCACTCATGTTCCATCTTGAGTTACTTCCATTTTCCAAATAAGGTTATTTTGAGAAAAGTAAAATTATTTTACAACCTACTATTTATAAGGAAAAAGAAAACAAGCATAGAGCAGAGAATTCACATTTAAAATTTTAAATAAAAAGCCACCAACTCTCTACATACTTTATTACATCACAGCTTTCACAGACAGCAAGGTGCATCATTGCTATTAACAGCAGTATAACTTCTTCCTCCTCCAGCTATCAATGAGAACATCCTTCTGTTTGCAAAGTCTTATGAATGTGGCTCGATTCAAGACATATTACTTGGAACAAGAAAATATTGTACCTTACATGTTATAACAGTGATCACCTAATTATGTGAAAAGCTACAGAAACCAAAGAGGGAGAGAAATTTAGAAGAATATAGCAAAATTATGTAGTGTTCTCAATTTCGTGGTAGCTTAGTGACCCATTAAATCCCTGAGAAAAGTAGCTCTTTGAAGAGCACTGAGATTCACTATGGTTAGAAGACCCTAAAAAATTGAACAAGAAACACTAAAAAAGACATTAAATGCAATTCAATAAAGCTGTAGATAAACTAAAATGTTTCTTGTAATAAAAACTAGGCAGTCATATTTAGACACTGTTCCTGATAACGCTCTACCATGTTATTTCTTGCTTTTCTTATTAAATCTTCCGGGGCAGAAGTTAGAACGCAAAAGAAAAGCAATGCATTTTGAAGACTTGAGACAAAAATGATCCTAAATATTATATGTAACAGTAAGTATGTTGGTCTAATTTTCAAAATTTATAAAAAGATACAATTTGATTCTACATGCCCACTTATTAGGAGAATTTTACCTCCAATATTTTTCAACTGTAGCAAAACAGGAAAACACCTAATAAGAAATTGAAGGTCCCATTTTAAAACATATTATTTTACACAGAAAAATTTACACAGTGCTGTCACTGATATAAAAAATAGCCTTTTTTTTTTACTAAATAACTGTTTATGACAGTCTTATTTTAAATTCATATTTCAAACTTAAAAATAATTTTTAAACCTTTTTTTTCCTTCTGTACTGAAGTAGAATTTATAAAAAATGTCCCAGGGGAAACATTTGTTTCTATAGAAGTGTATTTAATAAGTGTTTGTTCTAGCAGAAAAAATATCTAATGTATTTAGCTACACATTAGTTTAACTGAATTAAACAAATGTAACATTATAATTGCCCCACCATTAAATATAGAGTTACAACAATGTATTAACAAAACTTTATTTTCTTGAGTGTTCATACAGGATGTTATAAAACAGTTTAGTATATTGTTAAGTACTCTATATAGGTTATATATTTAAACAAAAATAAAGGTCACACTGAGTGACATGATCAACAAAAATTTAGCTTTTGTGGGTCAAAAGGTAAATGTGAAAATAAAAAATAAGAGTAAACCAGCAAAGCGAAAGACAGCTTAGGTGTATTTCTAAAACCGCCATTTAATTTAACATTGTAATTCCTGAATCAGAAATATGAAAGATTACACACACATATATTTGGCATAATTTTTCTCAATAGATTTTTATACATATACATATTTCTGTGTCCGTGTCTTATACATACATAAATATATATATATAATTATGTGTGCACTCATGTGTGTGTGTCTGATGTAAACAGCTGCAAACATTACCACTAAACAAACCAGCCAACTCCTAGCAGCTCTGAACTTATATATGCAACAAATCTGTTACTTAAACAACTTTCAGCCCCTTGGAATAACACCTACCCTTTCTTGCAATTTTTTTTTAGAATATAGTTTATATCTTATACTTAGGAGGAAATGGGCAGGGAAAAAACTTTTTTGTGTTTATAATTATAGAATTAGAACCACATTGCCAATTTCAGCTTAGCATCTGAATTTTGGAGAAAGACTTTCATAACTCAGTGGTTACAACTTTTGTTTTCCAAAAATAATTACCTTTCAATGTTTGTTTCCTATGAGTCTAAATATAAACTAATGTGTTTGTGAAGTCAGACTATAAAGTAAAATGAGTGTAGGTGATCCGAGTTTTTGGTTTTATCAAGTAATAGGAAGCAGTATTATCTTCAGCATGCGAGACAGGCCTGTTGAGTTTCAAGCCCATCTACCTCGATGATTTAAATATACAGAGGAACAAAATGGTACCAGGAGATAGGTTATGAAACCTTAAAGATATGGTTATGGGACAAACTACCAGACTCCACAGAAGTTACCACCTCATTCACAAATACAAACACAACACACATACTTTCTTTCCTCCCTCTTCTCCTGCCACACACACACACACACACACACACACACAAACACACAATGTTCCTGTCACTGCCCAGTAATTTCCCTTCTCCCAAAATAACCCATTCTAACCTACAGCACAGCTTCAACTGAGCACCCTGGAGCCTCCGTTCAAACAGCTGCTGGTTAGAACTGCTCTGAGGCCGCATCACCGGTGACACTGTCCTGCATAGTCACTCAGAACACTGACGGTTAAAGTCCTTTCAGAGGCCCCAAGAACACCCACAGATCATCAATTTCAGCTACAGTTGAGGCTGCAGAGTACTTATGTTGAGAATTTATATTACAAAATAGAAAAAGTACTGCATTAAGTAGTAGAAAGAAGAAGAAACAGTTACCATTTTTAGCTTAGTGTGGATATTCCAGCTATTTCCATTTCTTCCATCCCATTAAATTTATAATCTGTGAGTGGTTACTTGCTGCCAATTGACACTGGCACATTAACACTTTATTGTAACTCTTGATAGTTAATTCTAGTCTTTAAAAACAAGATTTTGGTTTTTTTAAATCATAATTTAGAATGGGACCTTACTCATTAAAGTAAACATACCTGACTTTAAGACAAAGGAAAGAGAAATCAAAATATCATTGTGGTAAATTATGATTAAAAGGTTTTGAGTCCTATTAGCTTATTCCTGTATAATGTAAGCTTTATCAATTTGAAGCAAAATAACTTTAAATTACTGAAGTGCTTAAATTGACAAACCATGCATTTTTCATAAAATTAAAATGTGAAATCATTATTTTCCAAAATGTTTCATTTTACCAGACAGTTAAAATACTCCATTAAACTAAGCCAACATTTCTGTATTTTTGTATTAGTTTGTTATAGGAATAAAAGAAAAATGAGTTCTAAATAAATGACACAGGAGGCAATAAATTGACACATGACAAGTAAATAAAAGGCTAAAGCACTCCAACACCATTGAAACTGTTTTAATGTTGTTGCAACTGCAAAATGCAACAATCATCAGCTTGTGAAAGACCCAAATTTCAAAGTCATTTTAATTACTCCTTCATACCTATTTTACAAAAATAAAGGCAGACATTTAAACCCTCCTTGTCCTGATTATACTACGGTCCTAACTTTTCTATCACTATAGTGTAAGCTGCAATTCCCATCAGATGCTATAAAAGAAAAAATAAATAAAATATTAACCTCTGCTTCAATGTACAGTTTCCAGAATCTGCCAGAACTGGGGAACTGGGCAACAAGGCGTTCGTAAGTCTTCCGTGCTTTGTCTATAGGTTGATTCTAAAATTGAAAACCAATAAACAGCATTTACAATGTTAGGACTATAAAAATATTATTACTGCAGAATCAAGAAGTGTGATTGGACTCATAGAGAAGGAAATGTAATCCTATATCACTAAACCTGTGCCTCTCGAATGAGAATGCTCCAAGCATCAAGGTCATATGGATTCTCTTCTAATTTCTTTTCCGCTTTCTTCACCTTCTCTGGGACATACTCAGCTGCCTGAAGGGGGAAAAAGAAGAATAACAAACTGAAGTTACTGTTTTAAAAATCTCATGCCCGATGAAGTCACATCTATCCATAGATCCAACATTAGTACAAAGCATTAGAACATCATTTTAATTAGAAGGCATTATCTGGACTATGTGAACTGCACACTTTATCAGAAGTTACAAGTGGACGTGGTGGTCATGCCTTTAATTCCAATACTGGAGAGGCAGGATCTCTGAAGGAGTCCAGCCTGGTCTACAAAGCAAGTTCAAGGACAACTAGGACTGCATAAAAAGAATGAGTGATCATTTTTGTTCAATAAAAAAGGAACTTTATTTTTATGTAAGGCACTTCAAAGATACAATCTATAGTTTATATACACACCATAATGAAAACTACATGAAAAGATTAAGATGTAGCTATTGTTAGTGTCGGCCTAGCATGCATGAAGTCTCGAGCACCACACGCACTGGGTGTGGTGGGTTCACCCAATAATTCTAGCACTCAAAAGGTAGAGACAGGAGAATCGTAAGGCTAACTTTGCTTACATATGAGCTGTTTGCCAGATTGTGCTGAGGCAAAAGGATCTGTGTAGGTTTTTGAGGCCAGTCTAGTCTACATAGTGAATTCCAAGCCAGTCAGGGGCACACAGTTAGACCATGTCTCCAAAATAGTTTTCCAGGGGGGAGTACTGGGAGGGAGTGTTGAGACACACACAAGAGTACAGCAAGAGCCACTAAGCTCACTAGCATAAAATCTGGTCAATATGTAAAAGCTCACTGACTGGGGGAAAACAAAACAAAAGGACTGCAGCAAGGTTATGTTCAGTAGCAGAGTGCGTGCCTGGAATTAAAAAGCCTGTGTTCGCCTGGAACCCCTGACTGAAAAAGAACAAATAATTTTTTTTAAGATTTATTTATTTACTATGTATACAATGTTCTGTCTGCATGTACACCTGCATGACAGAAGAGGGTACCAAATCTCATTGTAGATGGTTCTGAATCACCATGTGGTTGCTGGGAATTGAACTCAGGTTCTCTGGAAGAGCAGCACTGCTCTTAACCTCTGAGCCATGTCTCCACCCCCGGAAAATAACTTTTAAATGCCTAAAAGAAGTAAAATTTTCCAATGGAAGATAAATGATATGTCCGATAAGTAGCAGATATTCTCAGTGTTGAGGTGAGGGGAAGCGGGTGGCAACACTGACCAAAATTTAATATGAATATCTGGTACGGAATATCATTTCCAGCACTTACACTACTATGCAACAACACAGAAGGAAACAGCTGCTGGCCTGCTGTGTAACCCTGCTAATGGACAGCCGTGCCGGAAAGAGCGAGTTAAATTACGAAGTCTGGAGCCGCTGAGAACAGCAACGTATTACAATCTTCAGAATAGTGACCAACATAAGACTTAAGGCTGGCATGGGCGCATATACAAAACACACTTATTTGGAAACCATACCCCTAGAACTCTGGATTTTCACTATTCCTTAGAAATACTTGTGCAATGCCTTGTAGATTCTAGACACTGTTGAAGGAGTTCTTGCACTTGACAAAGCAAAAAATTATTTCAAAAGATTTCCTACTTAAAAAATAAACCAAATAAAACTTTAGAGGGGCATGGTGGTTCACACCTGCAATGTCACTACCTAGGCTGCAAAAAAAAAAAAAAAAAGACTGAATTCAAGGACAGCCTGCGATACAAAGTAAAAACTTGTCTCAAAATACAAAACCAAGGAGGCTAGAGAGATGGCTCAGCAGCTATGAGCAACTGCTGCTCTTTCAGAGGATCCATGGTCCAGTCCTAGTGCCTAGATCAGTGACTCACAAATGACTCTAACCAGCTCCAGGGGATCTAGCAGTCTCTTCTGGCCTCCCTGGGAACACACCACCCAACAGTATACATAAACACACACAAACATAATAAAAATTAAAATAACCAAGAAGTTTTGTTTTGAGGTAACTATAAAACAGTAACTACAGCCAGGTACGTGGCTCTAATCCCCAGCACTTGGGATGCAGATCTAAGGCCCAAGCATCATCCAGAAAAAAGACACTATCTAGGGTGCGGTGGTGACTGGGAAGCAAAAACAACGGCTGAAAAATATTACAGTTCCTAAATAGCATACAAGTTTGGTTCAGCTCCCAGTACTCATCCTGAACCTCACAACACTCTGTAAATCTAGTTCCAGGAGCCCCAATGCCACCTTCTGATCTCTCAGACACCAGGCATGCCTATGGTACACAGAGATACATAGCATATACCCTGGCAAAACACCCACACAGAGAGAAGGGGCAGGGAAAGACAAGAAGAAAACCCTCTTAAGATTAAGTAGAAACTAGGTATTAAGGCGGCTGGCAAGAGTGCCCAGTGAGTAAAAGCACTTCCCATGAAAACTTTATAACCTATGTTTGATACTTGGAACCCAGAAAAGTTGTCCTCTGACCTCTATGCACCCACCTATACATACCATGCATGAGCACGCACACACAAAACATTGAAAAAATACTAACAGAATGATTACAAGTCCTGCTTTGCATTCATGAGGACTTGAGTTCAGAGCCCAACAACCATCTCAAAGTAACAGGCAGAGAAATGAGAGGAGGTTACTCATTACACACAACACAAGCATAAGCACACTTGCATGGAAAATTTATATTTACTAGGATATGCAGCAAAAGAAACATGGCAGTGTGAATCTGGTCAAAAGACTGTGACAGGGAGGGCCACAAGCCTTACTGAGGAAGCTACAACTGTTTTTGCCAAATAAACACGATGCACCTGTCATACTGCCTTCTAAATATGCTTACACCCATATATTAGTGCTGCTGCCAGGAAGAAGCTTCTGTTTGCAGTGAGCAGCAGTAATTATCACAGACTCATGACTGGTCAAAGTGATGAGATAAAGTGACTGCTGAATGCTCAGTTTTAAATTCAACATCTACATTACCTTCCCCAAGGCTCACTTCAGAAGAGGGAATGGAAATGATTAAAAAGGCAGAAGACCGGGGTGTGGTGCAGATAACTGCTTTCCTGGCAGGACACCACCACTGCACCCTAGAACACACAGCAGCTGTGATTACCTGTATTAGACCTGTAAAGTGAACATGGGCTCACTAGGCCCCTCCTGGGCATCTACAGGCAGTTAATAGTTGTTGGGACAGAAAGAGACATTTTCTTTAGTGGTATGACCACAGTAAGATGTCCATACTCCTGAAAGCAACCTTAATAAAACTCACTGGGCTCCCTAAAGGGGAAGATAGAAAGTATAAAAGGGGATTACATGTTCCAGAGGAGAATCAGAGGGAGAAGGAAAGAGGATAAACAGGATAAATATGATCAAAACACATTATATAAATGTATGAAAATGTCACATTGAAACCCAATTATGAAATACTAATAAAAATACTTTAAAAGATACACCGAGCCTCCATAAAGAATTGTGTAATTTATTTCCTGGTTCTGTTGCTAAAGCAAAGAAACAGGACACAGTTGGAAAACTCAGGGCAAGTTTCTAGTGCCCACCTGCAATAGAGACTAAGGCTGCAACTACACAGCTCAACAAAAGGTAGCCTTTAATCCCAGCACTTCAGAGGCAGGGGCAGGTGTATCACTGAGTTTGAGGGCTGCCTGTTTGCAAGTTGAATTCCAGGACAGCAAGAGCTCCTCAGTGCAACCATGCCTCAAAAAAGTACCAAAATCCAGCTTTTGCTTTCAGGCAACACTAGTGGGAAACAAGCAGAGTAGAAACATAAAACTAAATAAATACAAGAAAAGCTACACTAATCTCCAGTGCTTGTTATCACTTAATCTTCCTCTGTGAATAACAACTTACATCATACTGACTACAAGAATGAAGTATATTATACATTACATAATTGGGTCCCATTTTAACAATTATTTTTAGTAATAACATTGGGATGTGAATCACATACCACACAAGCCACTCTTTTAAAAGGTGCACTGCCACTTTTTTTTTAATCTTTGTTTTGATACAGGATTTTACTGTGTAGACCAGGCTAGCTTTCAACTCAAGAGATCCAGCTACTTTTGCAATCCAATGAGAAGCCCCTATGCCTGGCCAAGATACACAGAGATTTCCTAAAGATGCAGGTTTTATCTATCAGAAAGTAATAATGGATTTCAAATACTAAAGCCATTTAAATATTGAACCCAATTAAATATTGAACCCATTTAAAAATAAGTATCTTGAGGTGGAAATACATTAAGTGGTAGAGCACTTGTATTTGTAAGGCACCATATTCGACCCCAGCACAAAGAAATATCGTAAACATCAACACAAAAAAGAAAAACCAGGGAAGTGGTGGCACATGCCTTTATTCTCAGCACCAGAAAGGCTGAGGCAGTTTGAAGCCAACCTGGACTATAGAGTGAGTTCCAGGATAGCCAGAACTACACAGAGAAACCCTGTTTTACCAACCCCCCCCCCAAAACCCGATGTTTTATTTAAAAATGTACTTTATAAGACAAAGAAAAAGATGTCTGCGGTTGTTTTGTACATTTGGATGATATTTTCAGCATCTAGCTGTGAGGCTGGAGAGATGGCTCAGTCAAGAGCCTCGGCTGGGTTCAGTTCTCGCACTCGCACTCACATGGCAGCTCCCAGCCACCTCTAACTCCAGTTCCAGGGGATTCCCTGCCCTCTTCTACCTCCAGGAGCACCAGGCACAGACATGGCTCCAACATACATGCAGACAAAACACTCATACACAATAAAACAAAAATAAAAAATCTCTTTTAAAAGGGAAGGAATCTGGGTGTGGTGGTGCACCCATGCCTGTAATACCAGCACTTGGGAAGGCAGAGATAAAGGCAGGCAGATGGCTGTGGACAGCCAAGACTACGCAGAGAAACCGTCTCAAAAAACAAACAAACAAAAAAAGATGTAGATAGAATATTTGTCTAGCAAGCTTAAAGTTCCATGTTTGAGCCTCAGCTCTCAAGTGAAACGAACTAATTTTTAAAAGCCATGTCATAGACGTATTTTTATTTTATGTGTAGAGATGTTTTCTATGTATGTATGTCTGTATACTATATACATGCAGTACCCAGAGAGGCAAGATAGGGGCATCAGATCCTCTGAAACTGAAGTTACAGCTGGATGTCAATTGCCATACAGGTGTTGAGGGCACTGAACACGTGTTTTCTGCCAAAGCAACAAGTGTTCTTAAATGCTGAGCTGAGCCATCTCACCAACCCTAATAAGTAATATTTTTTTTAAAGAATAACAAAGGCTAAAGATATGACTCAGTGCTAAAGAATTTGCCTAGCAATGAATAAGTCCCTGGGTTTGATTCCCAGTATCAAAAAAAAAAAAAAAAAAAAAAAAAACCAAAAACCCAAAATTAATAAAAACACAAAGAAATATGCAATTCTTTCTGCTTGTACTAGGGAGGTAAAAGAGAAATACAGAGATGTCTCCAAATAATTATCCAGGGTAAACTGAATAGGGGGTCAAAGTGAAACTGAAATAGAAATTAACTTAGGCAGGCATGATGGCTCACACCTGTATCCCAACACTTGGGAGACTGTGGTAGGTAGACTGCAGGAATTCAAAGGCCAGCTTAGGTAACATAATGAGTTCTAGGACACCCTGGGCTACATACATACACACATTTAAAGAGACTGGCTTCTCCTAAGTGACTCACATCAAAAATATGGGAAGAGGAGGATCTGTAGAGATGGCTTAGTGGTTACTGTTCTTCCATAAGTCCCAAATACTTACTTCAAAATGGGAATTGAGGCTCATCTCTGTTGTTCAATTGGTCATAGAAAAGTTTATTATCCAAGCTTAGGTTTAAATCTTAACTTCCCATTCTTTTTGTTGTTGTTGTTAATGATATTCTTTCCCCCTTACTTTACAGAAACACACATGTACACACATATTATGTATATGTTTGTTTTGAGACAAGGTCTCTATGTAGCCCTGTCTATCCTATCCTAGAACTCGGTATGTAGACCAGGACGGCTGAAAGAGGTAAGGAGGAAAGTCAGTATAGTATTATTCTTATATACTCTGCAGTTTTACTACTTATTTTTATCAAGTATATACTTAAATGCAACTTATAGCTGGGCATGGCAGTTCATGCCTTAATCCCAGCATTTGGAAATCTGAAGCTGGAAGACTGGATTCAAGTTCAGCCAGTTCTGTACTCTGAGTCTATCATAGAGAGTGTGAACTAGTGAATGAATTTAAGGTAATACTACTCCTTAGAATTCTGAGGTTTACGAGCTCTCATTTACTTAAAATCACCTAGAGTACATTTTATTTTTTTTAGTACATGCTTTAAATGAAAATTCTCAGTCTGCCAACAAAATCACTGACAGTAGTCTGAAAATCAGAACAGACATCTGTATTTTCATAAAGCACTGAAATAGTTTTAACAAAAATGAGTCCCAAACTCGACTATGAGAAACAGTACATGGCATAATATTTTAGTCAGTGTCACATACCAAAGACTATAATGGTTTTGAAAACTCCATATTTGAGTTTAGTGACATCTTGATCATCAGTTTCAGTGCATTACTGGTGCTGAAAATGAAGCTGGCTAGTCTAAACAAATGTCTAGCATTACACATAGTACAATATAACAATTGTGTTGCTGCCTTAAATACAATGTTTTTAATCAAGATACATAACATAATAACACATACTCATTATTTTTCAGTACAAAAAAAAACACCTCAAAAAGGGGAGGTAGTGGCTCATACCTTTAATTCTGCACTCTTGTTGACCACGCTGTTCAAGGATGGCTAGGGCCACACAGAGAAACCCTGTCTAGAAAAGCCAAAAAAAACAACAACAACAAAAAAACCAACCAACTAAAAAAACTTAAAAAAAGTAAAGGGTAGCTAGACACAGTGATTCATGCTCAGAAGGCAAGGGCAGGAGGATCACTGTGGGTTTGAGGCCAGCTTGGTCTATGTAGTGAGTTCTAGGCCAGGCAGAGCTACAAAATGAGACCCTGTCTCAAACAAACAAAAGAGTAAGGTATGAACCTGGTGTGGAAGTGTGTTCCTTTAATGCCACCACCAGAAAGTTAGACCCTGGTTTACTAAGGAAGCGGAGACAAGATGAGGAGTTTCTGGGCAGCTATAGCTACATAGCCAGATCCTGTCAAAATAGTTTACTATACAACAATATTATTCAGGCAGGGTGATGCATGCCTGTAACACGGCACTTAGGAGAACGAGTGAGGCAGAACTGCCACGAGTTTGTGTGCAGCCTAAACTACACAGTGAGTTTCCGAGTAAGACCTCATCTCAAAGAAAAATGCGTCTGGCTAGCATGCCTGAAGCCCTGGGTTCTACTCCTACCATGGAAAATACCAAATAAACCCCATTAGGCTAGGAAACAGCTCCTTTCCCTCACTCATTTTTTGATCCCTACCTAGGATCCCAACTTAATGCCTTGTGCAGTCCAGGCAAGTCCTCTACCAAACTCCAACAGCCATGCTCCTCACTGCGTCATTTGCTCTTGCACTGTATTTTTATTTTGCATTATTTTTCTTTTGTTTAATGTACCTTTTAGATCAACAGGTAAATAAGATTCTGCCATTAACTTATACCAATGGGCTCACAGGCTACACACACAAACACACACATTCACATATTCCCCTACTACAAAACCCCAGGATGTAACATATAGTTTGCGTAAGCAAGTTCACTGTACAGTGTTCAATACAATGACAAAAATTTCCTCAGGAATATCATTAAACAACATGACTATTACCTCCATGACTATTCTATCTGTTCTAAATAATTTTCCAATTATCATGTATCTATAAAATATAAGGTGATTCCCAAACTAAATGATCCTAACTGAATTTTTGATAAAATACTAAGAAAACTGTAGATAGTAAATATCTGAAGCAATTTCTCTCTGCAATCTTCTTCAAAAAACAAAAACAGGCCCAATGTGGTAATACAGGCCTTTAGTCCCAGCACTCGGGAAGCAGAGGCAAGCAGATCTGTATAGGATTTGAGGACAGCCTGGTCTACATAGTTTAGTTCCAGGTCAGTCAGGAATATATAGTGAGACTCTGTCTCAAAAGAAAAGTAAATAGCAAAGCTGCTGTGGCACATGCCTTTAATCCCATCATCCAGGAGACATAAGCAGGCAGTTCTCTGTCAGCCGGTATACAGAGTTAGTTCCAGGACAGCCAAAGCTATGCAAAGAAACACTGCCTTGAAAAACCAAACCAAACAAATAAATAAAAATAAAATAGGTCACAGCAGCATTCTATGACTTTTTTAGGATAAGCACAAACTTAATTGAGTATGCTCAATGAATAAAATATATTACAAGACAGGTGTCACATTTAGGACTATATGCCAGCTTGGTCCTATGTTCTTTTGCCAATGTACACGAACTGTGTTCAATATCAGTCTGTTACTGGTATTAAGTAGCAACAATCCCTCCAACTTTTCCAAAAATAAAAATTCTATTCAATTTAACTTAAAAAAATATGAGTAAGGTGTTGGTTGAAATTATAACCATACTCACTTTATCCCCTAGGAAGTAAATAGGAAGGGCTGGGGTGTGTCCCTGTGGAGTACGAGCTTAGCTTAAGCAACGTTCAATACCCAACAATGAAAGAAAAATCACCATTAAGAAAACCTGGGCTAGGGATATAGTTCAGTGGTAAAGCATTTGTCTAACAAGACTGATGCCCAAGGTTCAATCCTCAATAGTACCAAAACCCAAGAAAAAGTCCAGCCTGGTGCTGGCAAACCTATAATCTAGCATTTGGGAGGCTGAAGCGGAAGGTAACCCATGGAAAAAGCAATCTTTTGAGCTGAGGAACATGCCTGTAATTCCAGTTTTTGGAAGATGGAATTCAGGGCCAGCCTGAGCTACTGAAGACCCAGTCAACCAAAATCAAAAGAAGAAAACACACACACACAAACAAAAAAAGTGAAAACTTAACCTTTCAAACAAAAGTAACCAAGATATTATTAGTTCACTAGATAAGTGGAACATCAGAAAAATAGAGCAGGGCTAGAGAGATGTCTCAGAGGTTAAAAGCACTAGCAGAGTTCAAGTCCCAGCAACCACATGGTGGCTCACAACCATCTACAATGATATCTGGTGCCATCTTCTGGCATGCAGGTGTACATGCTGACAGAACATTGCATACACAATAAATAAATAATAAATAAACAAATCTTAAGGGGGGGAAAAAGTAGTTGGGCATGGTGTCGCATGCCTGTAATCCCAGCGCTCAGGGAGGTATAGGCAGGTGGATCTCTGTGAGTTCGAGGACAGCCTGGTCTACAAAGCAAGTCCAAGACAGCCAAGGCACAGAGAAACCCTGTCTGGGGGGAAGTGGAGTGAGTGTGTGTGTAAAGAATAAAGAACATAGTTTTTGCCATTCTAATTTATTCAATATTTACCAAATTAAATTATCTACCAAACTATAGTTTAAATAGTTGGATAAGGTAGCATATAGTTACTCAATGCTCCAGAGTTCCAAGGCCAGCCTGGACTATAAAGATACCCTACCATTAAATAAGTAAAACCTCACTGGTTTAAATCTAAAATATTTTCTCATTTGACTGCCAACTGTCCAAACAAAATGACCCAGATTTACAAGTGGGTTTTGTTTAAGGAGAAATACAGATATGGTAGAAAAGCTTAGAACCATGAACTGATTTTTGGCAATAGCAATGAATATATACAAACACCCGAATACTGATTTTTATCTGGTATATACATTCCTTTATGTCTAGAAACAACCTAACATACAACAAATAAAATCTCTACTAACAGATCCTTTCTACTATAGCTCTTAAAAGAAAAAAAGAAAAGACCTAATACTCTTAGGAACATTTATTGCCAAATAAAGAGGTCCATTTTTACTAAGACATATTAAAATCAAACCAATTTACCTACTCAAAATTGTCTTATACTAAATATCATTAAAAACAGGAGGAGGAACACAAAAAATGTTATAATGGAAAAATGTTATTAAACATATAAAAGAATTGGGTCCAAAAATACATTGTCCAGCCAGACTGGTGGCGCACGCCTTTAATCCCAGCGCTCAGGGAGGCAGAGGCAGGTGGATCTCTGTCAGTTTAAGGCCAGCCTGATCTACAAAGCCAGTCCAGGACAGCCAGAACTCTGTTACACAGAGAAACCCTGTCTAGAAAAACCAAAAGAAAAAAACAAAAACAAAAAACCTCCAAATCAAAACCAAACCAACAAACAAAAATACACTAACATATTTGGTTATAACCCTGCTTTCTTCTCAATCATCTCCCCTCACATCCACCTTGACTTTTAAATTATTTGGTAATACTGTTACCTTTAAACAGTTTCTAAGTACTAGCAAAATAAACTTGGTTTCAGTTAATACTATAAGGACTTCAACTTTTTCTCATTAAGAAGCATACCACATTACATTTATTTTCCCCATTTTCAATATCCTTTCCAAGCTATTTTTCACTAACAGGAAAACACTGACTCATGACTCTTCTGGTTAGGAAGACTGGAAGAGGCAGGAGTCCCACAACAAGTTCCAAATCAGCTTGGACCCCATCTCATAAAACCAAAACAATGCTTTTCTTATTCTTTCTTTTCTGAGAAAGACTTGTATAGTTGAGACTAGCCTCCACCCAAGAGAACTCTTAAATGCCGGAGTCACTGTTTTGTGTGCCACCATGCTTGTCTCTTAATAGTCTTCAGTTCTGTTTAGGTTTTCTTACCCACAATTAAGGGTCATTTAAAAAAAAGATTTTTATTTTCATTTATGTGCACAAGGTGTGTGCAGGTGCCCGAGGACCAAAAGAGAGCACCAGACCCTCTGGAGCTGGGGTTCAGGTGCCTGTGAGCTCCCGGTGTGAGCAGAGGAGCTCAACTCCAGTCCTCCAGGGCAGCACGCCCTCTCACCAACGCAGCCATCTTTCTAGCCATAGAAGGCCACCTTAAGACCTCAATTCTCCAGATTTCCACTGGCCATTGTCTTAAACACCAAGAACTGTACAGCCAAGTCACACTTTATAACCCATTATACTTTTAAAGTATCATTTAGTTACTACTTTAGCTAAAGTCAAATGACAATGTAACTAAGATTTATTTCAATGCAATGAGGGTAGAGGAAGGAAATAAGCAGGTCTGTAAAAAAGAAAGAAAAAAAAAGACCTGGTACCCTTAGGAACAATTATTGCCAAATAAAGAGGTCCATTTTTCCTAAGAAATATTAAAATCACACCAATTTACCTGCTCTTATACTAAGTATCAATAAAAACAGGAGTGTATGCTACACTTTATACTATTTCTTTTTTAATGTTCGAAATGTATAATTAAACATATCAAAGCTGGGGTGGGGGATGCTGGGAGGCTAGAGTATAGTTCAGTAATTAAGAGCTCTTATAAAGGACTTAAGTTCAGTTCCCAGCACTCAGATGACAGCCAGCAACTGTAATTCCATTTCTAGGGGATCATAAGGCCCCTTCTAACATCCTTGGGTGCCAGACATTCATGTAGTACATATACAAACATGCAAGCAAAACACTCACACACTTGTACGCCTAGCATGCAGAAGGCAGAGGCAGAAGGACTGTAGCAAGTTCCAAACAGTCTGGCTTACATAAAGGCTTTCTAGACTGCCAAAGCTATATAGTGACTGTCTCAATTAAATATACAAGCTAACTATTTGTTACCTCCAATTAATAACCAATTTACTCCCAAGTTTGTCAACTGATGGTTACTGAGGAGAACAGGATCAACACAGATTACTCACTAGGGAAAACAGTCCAGTGAAGACCTCTGGCAATAACCACAACAACCAAGTAAACAAACATACCTATCATTAACAGTGGAATAATCAGCAAAAAGTGTTACCTTGTGTTTTTGTTTGATTTGTAGACAGAATTCCATTTTAAAAATGGGGTTAGAGAGAGGGCTCATCAGTTAAGAGAGTGAATACTGCCCTTCCCGAGGGCCCCAAGCATCCACGCTGTCTCACAACTATCTGTATCTAGCAATAGAGGGGCCTCCATGGTTCAGGATGGCTCCCACTCTCCTGTCTCAACCTAAGCCCTGGGAAAACAGGGGTACGACACATCTACCTGGCCTTTTGGGCCAGCAAAATGTCCCAAGGTAAAGTGGTTGCCACCAAGCCTTAGTTTAATTTTCAGGACCTACAGAGTGGAAGGAGGGAACTGATTTTCAAAGGTTGTCCCTTGACCTCTAAAAGCTCACCAAGCACACTGGAGCCCTCACATACACATTCACACTCTCACATACATCCATCTACAAAACTTTTCAAATGCTTTTTATTATAGTCTATCAGAGATATTAACCTTAAAACTGTCAAGATTGAGAATAAACCTAAGTATAAATTCTCCAAGATATAAAGTAAAAATCTATTAGATAACACCATCAAAAATTTCCCCAATCTCAAAATAACTGTCTTTTCAAACAGACAACAGAGGAGAGGAGAAGGTGCAGTCTAATAGGAAAACTGTTTATAAGATAAGCAAACACAGGATTCAGTGTTTTATCGAGACTAAATTCTAATGTTTGGTTGTTTTTTGTTTTGTCATTGTTTATGACACAAAGTCTCTTATAGCTCAGACTACCTTTCAACTCACTATGTAGCCAACAATGACTCTGGTCTCCAACTCCTGGGATTACAGGTCTTTTGCCACAAAACTTGGTTTAGGCAAAGTTTTTAAGATCTACTCTGGCTTGGATTCAGAGCTTTGTGCACTCTTACCAACTGAGCAGCATCCACAACCCTATAAATCACAAATCGAATGTTATTATTATGTTAGAAATACATCATTATCAAGCCACTGCATTCCCTATGCTCTCAGTTCTTGGAAGACAGAAGTTCAAGCTGGTCATCACCAGCTACAAACTTGTATAAGACCCTATCTCAACAAAAGAAAACAACCAGAAGCTAGATTTGGTGGTACACTCCTCTAATCCCAGTGCAGATCTGAGTTCAAAGAAAGCCTGATCTACACAGTGAGTACCAGAACAGGGCTGAGAAACAAAACAAACAACCTCCCCCACAAAAAAAAAAAAAAAGGACAAAACCAGAAATAAAGTAGTACTAGATCTTGAGTAGGACAATGGCATGGTAGTTACATAATAGCATTAACGTCATTATATAAGAGAACTTTGAAATAGTGTGGACTGCAGTCTGATGTGTCAACTTGCAAAGAAATGTGTATGGAGAAAGAGAATGTCAAGGCCAGAGGTAAACGTCAGTAGTAGACGCTTGCCTAACAGGAGCAAGACCCTAGATTTTGAGCCTCAGCACCACTGTACACAAGAAATACATGTGTAAACACATACATGTAACACTATACTATAACACCATGTATGTATGTATGTATGTATGTATGTATGTATGTGACAAAACCTTTAATCATTGTTGGGCTTGGTGAAAATTATAAAACGTGTTCATGAATTCTTCATACGTGTTCATGAATTCTTCAACTATTTTTGTTGTAAATGGCATAATAAAATGCACAGCAGGCAAGCCTGTTATGGTGACTTATATCTATACTCTCAGGACGCTGAGGCAAAAGAATTGCAACTGAATTCAAGGCCTGAGTTATAGAACAGTCTGAAATTTAAAAAAAAAAGGGGGGGGGGGCTAAATGTGGTGGTGCATTCCAAAGGCCTCAGAGGTAGGCTATCTCCATTAATTCGAAGCCAGCCTGGTCTACAAAGCAAGTTCCATGCCAGGCAGGATTACATAGTGCCCTGTCAAAATAAAAGGGGATTGGAAGATGAGTTTATAAGGGCTCAAGCACTGTTTTCACTAAAGTATCACTCTGTGTCGAGGCTGTTAGCTCGGCAGTTGAGAGCGTCCCTGCATGAACAA
Source organism: Pachyuromys duprasi (assembly GCA_028658305.1). NCBI lineage: Eukaryota > Metazoa > Chordata > Mammalia > Rodentia > Muridae > Pachyuromys > Pachyuromys duprasi. Next base: position 28,680,871 of record CM053748.1, read on the forward strand.
CACCCTGGGTTCAATCTCCAGCTGGGGTGGAACAGGATGACCCTCAACAAAACAAAAACACCGCACAAAATTCTGCAAACAGAACCATGGCAATATTTTTGTCTTTACAATTTTATGTAAAACAATGAATTTTAGACACATCCAATGAAACCTCAATGCCAAAAATGCAAAAGCACTGCCAAGACTTCAGGAATGAAATCAGTCCTTAAGTTTTGCTAACTTTCCCAAAGTAATTAAGTTACAGTTTACCTACACTTGATTAAGAAACAGCCCTACTTTATGTCATCTGTCAACCGCCAATAGTTTCCACGTTATAAGCTGGAAATTGGGGGAATACAAGCTTATTTTGTTCCTACAGCAATATGAAATTTAGGACTTTGTATATTAAAAAATATATACAAGAATCAAGATCGAAACATACATCTTTCATAAAACCATTGTTTTTTACAATAAAAGGCAAATACTACCCTACAAAATTTAGGATATAAAAGAGCAAAGGAACCCAACGTGGAGAAGCTAATCCTTGTACTGGAGGCCAAGGAATCAAGACTGTCACAAGATCGCACCTATTCAGAAAAACCCGGAAGGAGGGAAGGAAGGAAGGAAAGGAGGAGGGAAGGAAAGACAGTAAGAAGGGGATAGCTCATTACCTAAAAATCTGATTTTTAAAATACTTAAACATTCCTATCCACCATCCAAACAGGTGGTGCTAAGGTACTAAAGCACATTTCCAGTTTTCAATGTGACAAATTCTGCAATGTTTGCGTAGTCCCAAAAGCAGAAACGAAGTTCCCAGGAGAAAAAGGAAGCAAATCCGCCAAATTCCCCCCTCCCCCCTCCAAAGCTCGGAAAAGCCATGCTCTGCTTCTGGACGGCTGCTTTTTACCTTCGCTCTCTCGGGGGGGGCCTAGCCTATTCCAGATTGGTTTCGTTTTTTATTTCAGAGGGCGGGGGAGCAGAAGGGGGAGATATCGGCATCGCTGCTACACGTTAAGACGGAAAAATGGGCTCAAATAAACCGTCCCGACCGAAGAACTGCGATGAGCGGGGCGAAGCAACGTCCAGCTATTGTCTAAGCCAAATGCTTGTCCTGGGAACCCCACGGAGGAGCCACGTTCCTGGGAGACCTCGGGGGATGTGTGCTCCCGTCCGCCCTGGGTTCACCAGACCTCCAGAGAGCCCTTCCCCACGCGAACACGGCTGGAGTGTTCGCACCCACAAGGGCCTGAAAAAGGTCGCCACGAGGCCCCACCGCTCTCGTTCCTCACCTGCTCCGCGGCTGCGTCTCCTGACATGGCCTCGGGGGGGGGGGGTTACAACGTACACACCGGCCGGCAATGAAAAGCTAGAAAGGGAAAAATGAAACTAAAAACAACCCCCCCCACCAAGAACCGGTAACGCTACCCCCTGCCCAGCAGAGCCAGAGCCGCCGCAAGCTTCGCCACCGCCCACTCAGATATGAATTAAAATGGCTGCGCCCCAGCCGGCGGAGGGGGGTGTGAGGCGCTTCCGCATTCACTTCCGGGACACTGGGCGGGGCTGGGGCTCAACTCCCGGATCATTGGAGGTGCACAAGCGCAGAGCATCCCAGGGGGCGGGGCCGGGGCCTGGGCTAACGTCACGGTCCGGAACTGATGACGCCGCTGTCCAGATTTCTGAGGACGCGCGGGAAGGACCAGCCTATTGGTCCCTGAGCTCCCGCGCTTCTTGGAATTTAATTACTGAGCTGCAGGGCCGGGCTCCTCCTCTGATGAAGCCAGACTGCCAATCCGTTCGGTTCAAGCCAGCTGACCATTTTAGGGAACGGAGTTGAGACTTACGAGAAATGCCTCTCATGTTTAGGGGATAAGGAGTCTTACTAAAGCGTTCTGTACGCTTTCTTTTCTTGGGGATGAGGGAACAAATCAGGTCCGTATTAGCTTTTTGGTTTTTCGATTTTTCCGGACAGGGTTTCTCTGTGTAACAGAGCCCTGGCAGTCCTGGACTTGCTTTGTAGACCAGGCAGGCCTCGAACTCAGAGATCTGCCTGCCTCTGGGATTAAAAGCGTGCCCGGCTGTCGCATTAATTTTTGCTGTCAACCATTCCCTACAAGACCCGGAATTTTACCTTAGCATCTCATCAGGGTTTCCTGTCTGCAAAATCGCAGTAATAGGAACGAATGCTGCTTTGCATCTAGACTTCTCACCTCACTAGAGGGAGTAACCTGGGCAATTTGCATTCTCAGTGTCTCGGTTTCCTTGTCTATAGATAAAGAATAACCGCAGCAGCTGCGATTTAACTAAAAATTGAAAACATTGGTTTGGCTTAAGAAGAAATGAAGTCGCCAGGCACGCCGCCTTTAACCCCAACACTCGGGAGGCAGAGGCCAGCCTGGTCTACAGCGTTGTAGGAAAACTAGAGCTATTCAGTGAAACCTGTCTGGAAAAAACAACAAAAGTAAGTTTGTTTTAGTCAATAACTTTCTATTTTTACTCCAAGCGATCAGAGGCGTGAACAAAGGTTCAAATTGTAACAGTTACTGTAACATTTGATTCCGGAAGTCTGAATACATCAGGAGTCTTTCCCACAATAAAGTACCAATCTTTTAAACTGTTGCTGCTGTGCAGTAACCAGTTTAGAAAGATATCCACAATGGGCCAGGAAGATGGGTTTGCGATGCTGGCCTAAAAACCTGAGTTTCATCCTGGCGTCCAATGAGTTGACAGGAGAGAACCGACTCCAAAAAGCTGTCCTTTGACCTCCGCACATGCCCTATAGCACATGAATGCCTACACTCACAAGATAAATACATAATTCTAAAGATATCCACAAAATTAAGCCAAAATGCAGAATAGAAAATAGTCTGTGTGTGTATATATGTGTGTATATATTTGCATAAATATTATCGTGAAAACATTTAAAGATGTTACTGTTACGAGGCAGAGTTACGAGTTATAAGGCTCGGCGGTGGTGGCACATACCTTTAATCCCAGCAGAGGCAGGCGGATTTCTGTGAGTTTTAGGCCAGCCTCGTCTCCAGAGTGAGCTTCAGGACAGCCAGGGCTACACAGAGAAACCCTATCTCAAAAAGAACCAAAAAATTTAAAAAAAGAAAAAGAAAAGAAAGAGTCAGAGTCAGACAGAGCTGTGGGAGTACAGGACAACTTTGTCTCCGTAGTGAGCTCCAGGCCAGCCACGGCTGCACAGTGAGGCCCTTTCTCAGACGTGGGGTGTGGTGCCAGAGAGGTTACTCAGCTACCGCCTGTGTTGTCTTATGTCAATTTGACACACAAACTAGAGTTATCTGAAAAGAGGGAACCTAAGTTGAAGAAACGCCTCTGTAAGATCCAGCTGTAAGGTATTTTTTCATCAGTAATTGATTAGGAGGGTGCAGCCCATTCCCTGTTTGAGTTTCTGTCCTGACGTCCTTCAACAATGAACAGTGCTGTAGAAGAGTAAACCAAATAACTGCTTTCCTCCCCAACTTGCTTTCTGATCATGTTTCATCACAGCAGTAGTAACCATAACCCTGAACCATCTGACCCCAGTTCTAGAGGATCTGATGTCCTCTTCTAGTCTCCACAGACGCTATTCTTGAAAATGGTGCACAGATATACATGCAAGCAAAATACAGTAAGTAAAAAAATAGGCACTGAGGTTTTTGTTTGTTTGCTTTTGGTTTTTGTTTGTTTGTTTGTTTGTTTGTTTTATCCCTGAAACAAGATCTCAGTATGTAGCTGAGGCTGACTTTGAACTCTGGATCATCCTATCTCCCTAGTGTTGGGATTATAAAATTGAGCTATCATACATGGCTCATATCTGTTCAATAATTTGTCTTGCCAGGCATGGTGGCTCACTCCTTTGATCTCAGTACTCAGGAGACAGAGTCAGGTAGGTCTCTGAGTTTGAGGCCAGCTTCGAGGTCTACAGAGCATTACAGGACAGCCAGAGCTACAAAGAAACCCTGTCTTGAAAAAAAAAAAGAGAGAGAGAGAAAGAGCGAGAGAGAAAGAAAAAAGTAAGCAAGCAAACTAGCTGGGAGACGGTGGCACATGCCTTCAATCCCACTGGAGAGGCAGAGGCAGGTGGATCTTTGAGTTCAAGGCCAGCCTGGTCTACAAATTGAGTCTAGGACAGCCTGTCTCGAAACAAAAACAAAAGCAACAACAACAACAAAATTTCACTCTTCTTTTTTTTCTTTTAATGAAAAATGTCTTTAGAGATAAAAGTTCAAAAACTAGGGTTGGAATATAGTTCAGTCTACAGAGCGCTCGCCTGGCATACGCAAGTCCTTCATTGATCCCCAGCACTACAAAAACCCACATGCCTATAATTCTAAAACTCTGGAGGTTGAGGCTGGAAAATCAGGAGTTCAAGGTCATTCTTTACTGTTATTTAGAAGCCCACCTACCATATATGAGAACCTGTCTCAAAAAAAGTGTGTGTGTGTGTGTGTTCAGAGCCAATGAAATGGTGCAGAGGGTGAAAGGTACTTGCTGCCAAGCCTGATGACCTAAATTTAATGCCCAGAAACTATGTGGTGGAAGGAGAGAACCAACTCCTGCAAGTTGTTCTCTGACCTCCACATTTGAGCCATGACACTTGTAAGCCACCCACTCACCTAAACACACACACACACACACTCTCTAAATGAATGTGCCTACCACTTCCAGAGATTAACATTTTTGGCATGTTTGCTTTCTTTCTTTTTTTTTCTTTTAACATTTTTATTTTATATTAATCACAGGTTATATACTTTGTATCCCATCCATAGCCCCTTCCCCCATTCCCTCCCTATCCCCCCCTTTCCCTCCCTCATCTCCTCCCTGCCCCTTTCCAGGTCCACTGATAGGGGAGGACCTCCTCCCCTTCTGTCTAACTCTAGCTTATCAGGTCTCTTCAGGAATGGCTGCAATGTCCTCTTCTGTAGCAAGGCTGCTCCTCCTTGGGGGGAGGGGGGGTCGAAGAGCCAGCCATTGAGTTCATGTCCAAAATAGTCCCTGTTCCCCTTACTGGTGTGGGTATTGAGCTACCATTTGCTAGCATGTTTGCTTTCTATGCATGTACTTACAGATATATTTGTGTTTTTCTCTGTTTGGGTTTGGTTGTTAGCTTTTTGAGACAAGGCCTCACGATGCAGCCTTGGATGGAGTAGCCCAAGACTGCCCTTCATGCCAAACTGCTACCACATTGCAAGCTGCGCCTGCTGACTGTTTACCCTCCCCCTAGGAGAAGGAGTTGGGAAGGGTCTTGGGACCCTCATCTGAGTATCCTACCACACCTCTCAAACAACTGAAAGCAACTCTGCCCTAATTGTATGTAGCCTTGGGGTCTTGAGAATGGAATTAGAGGCTCTAGGAGGGGAAAGGGTTCCGTCTGCACCTTCGTAGCCACTCAGAAGCCCTCATCCCTGCTGGATGCAACCCTTCTAGTGTGACTGCTTTAAAGTCACCTATGTGACTGTCCTCAGCCCCTCTCCTATTGCTCCATAGGTAAGCCTGATAAACTCTTTGGTCCCTACTCCCCGCCTAGTGAACATTGGTGGAATACTCCTCAGTTTATCACTGGGACCTTAAGAGGGTGTTACCCAGGGTTCACTTCTCTCCCATGGAAGAACTTTTAGCAGCGTTAGTCTCAGTCTTGTGAGGACGGTCCTGCCTCTGCTGTACTCGGCAGTTTGTGGGGGTTTTGTTTTGTTGTTGTTGTTTTGCAAAGTAGTTTAAAAGTAAATTATATTCATCCCCCAAATAAATGAGTCTGTGTTTTCTGAGACTAAGGACATTTTCCTTTATTATTCACAAGACCACTTATCATATCCAAGAATGCTTACAAGTATTTCCTGACATTAATTACTACCTAGTCCACATGCAAATTTCCACATTTATTTTAACAGTGTCTTCTTTTTGTACAGGTGCTGGGTCAAGTCCGCTTCTTGTCTAAGCACTAACTGCTTTGCTAGACCCTCCATTCCCAAATGTGTTTAAAGGAGGTATTTATGAACCAGTATTCATTCGTTACAGGGCTTGTGTTTAGTTATTATATCACTTTTATCGTGTTTTATTTTAGAAAATGTTTGGGGAATGGAGAGGTGGCTCAGAGGTTAAGAGCACTGGCTACTCTTCCAGAGGTCCTGAGTTCAATTCAGAGCAACCACGTGGTGGCTCACAACCATCTATAATGAGATCTGGTGCCCTCTGCTGGTATGCAGACAGAACACTGTATAGGTAATAAATAAATAAAATAAGTATTTAAAGAAAATGTTCACCTGTTGGGCTTGTTTTCTGTTTTATTTTGAGACAGTATTTCTCTACGTAGCCCTGACTATTCTGGAACTCAATATTTAGATCAGTCTGGCCTGGAATTCACAGAGATGCCCCACCCCACCCCGCTTCTGCCTCTGCTAGGTTTAAAGGTATGTACCACCATGCCCAGTCCAGGGATGAAATGTTTTCCCTTCACAGATACCTTGAAAATATTGTCTTAGGGTTTCTATTGCTTCAGTGAAACCTTATGACTATATAGCAAGTTGGAGAGGAAGGGGTTTATTTGGCTTTCACTTCCCTGATTAACTGTCATCAAAAGTCAGGACAAGAACTCAAATAGGCCCTGAACCTGGAGACAGGAGCTGATGCAGAGGTTATGGAGGGGCGCTGCTTATTGGTTTTCGTCTCCTACTTTCTTATAGAACCTAGGACAACCAGCACAGGGGTGACCCCCCCCTCCCATCAATCACTAATTAAGAAAACATAAAACCATCTTATGGAGGCATACGCTTTCTTTAGTTTTTTGTTTGTTTGTTTTAAAGGATTTATTAATTTATTATGTATACAGTGCTCTATTTTTTGTTTTTTTAGACAAGTTTTCTGTTGGTATACTTTTTAAGAAACTCTCTTATTTAGGTTTCTTATCTCTTTCTCCCTACTCCACCCCAATCCTTTCCAACATCCCGACATCAGGTAGAAGAGAGAGAGGGTTGTTGGGAGAGGGGGCACAGTTCCCTTAGCTGCTTCCTGCTGGTTAGGATTGTTGGGTTCCTTGGAGCCAGCCCAGTCCTTATTTCAGGAGATCTCCAACTTCTTCTCTCACAACAGCAACCAGGAGCAGCAAGGGGAAAGCAGGAGCAGCCTTGTTCTTTTCTCGGAGCTTCCACACGCTCTGGGCTCTGGCATTTACTCTCTCCCCATAGTCCTCAGATTTAAACTGTCTGCAGCTGGCAAAGAGCTCCTCTCAGAGCCTGCATGAAACAAATAGTCTGCTGATGTGGATCATCTGAATCAGTCCCACAAAACAAAAACATATTTATATCCACAACAGGTTTCTCAGTGTAGGCCTGGCTGTCCTAGAACTTGCTCTGTAGACCAGGCTGGCCTCGAACTCGGGGATCTGCCTGCCTCTGCCTCATGAGTGCTAGGATTAAAGAAGGTGTGTGTCACTACCACTGGCAGAAAGGATCTTAAATATTCAGAGAGTAAGACACAAGGCCTTCTGGATCCATATTTACTTCCTGAAGTTCTTGGGATTGAATCTAGGCATCTCTTCTGAACAATGTTTCCTATGTCAGTGAGCTACACTCTCAGCCCCACATTCATCTTAATAGCTGGCGCCACTGATACTGACTTGGCACCTACAGGCACTGATTTAATTAAAGTGTGACTGCTAAAACAATTCTAGAACTTAGGCGGCTGAGACCAGAGGAGATTTGAGATTTTTGAGGCCAGCCTCAAATACATACATAGTGAGAACTTTTTGGGAGGGAGGGAAGAGAACAGAAAGAAAAATTTACTTGCAATGGTTCTGTGAATCTGCCAGATGGCAGCAAATAACAATTTTTATCTAATGATTAACAGTGGCGGTAAACCTACTGATCGATCTATCTGTCTGTCTGTCTGTCTGTCCGTCCGTCCGTCCATCCATCCATCCATCCAGGCAGGCAGACAGATATATTCCAAATTCAATTGGAAGCTAGCATTGTAGTACCAATTGTAATTCCAACACAAGGGGTACAAGAGGATGAGAAATCAAAGGTCAGCCTTGGTTACAGGTGAGGCCTATATAGTATGTATGAGATTTTGTTTCTAAAAATGAAAGGAAGAAAAGAAGGAAAATCTATTAGAGATTTTAGTCAGAATTCTAAAGCAATAGCTGGGCTTAGGGATAAGCAATGGTGTCTGGTGTAGCGGTAAAGGCTTGGGTATTGTTTCTGAGTTAAAATACCTGGTTAGCTAGAGGAGGTGGCATACACCTGTAATCCCAGCACTAGGATGGCAGAAGCAGATGGATCTCCATGAGTTTGTTGCCAATCTGGTCTTCATCAAAAAATCTAGGACAGCCAGGGCTACAAAGAGAGACCCTATCTCAAAACAACAACAACTACAAGACTTAATTAAAAAAAAAAAAGAAAGAAAGAAAAAGAGAAGAAACAAAGCAAAAACAAGCAAGCAAGCAAACAAACAAACAAATAAAAAACCCAGTTAAACTTGATCAGCACACGCTGGCTACAAATCACACTCACTCTACGTACTTGCTCTAAATATATCAAGAATGGCCAACCTCTGTATCCATGCAGCGGTATTCTTGCCACGTCTGTCTTCTTTTTATATTTTGATTTATTTTAGAGAAAAGGTTGACAGGCGCATGACTTCAGCTGTGTAGAGGGATGGATGAATATTTCAAAAGCCTTTCTGAGAGGGAGACACATATAGCTGGAATTTTACTTTTAAAGCACGTGTAGCACTTTCAAAAACAAATTCTTTTTTTTTTTTAACAAATTCTTAATATGCTGATAGAACTGACTAGAATGAAGGCTGACTTATCTTGATTTAGAATGCTGACCGAACACATTTTTCATACCTGAAATTTAATCTGACTCTCTTACTTGAATTTAAAATATTTTAAAATTAAGCCAAGTCTGGATAATTGGTTTAAAAGCACCAAGATATTAAATTACATTTATTTTTTAAAAATATATTTATTTTAGATGATGAGTTTTACTATGTAGTCTTACCATGTCTCACAAGCTGGCCTGGAACTCCTTTGTAGGCTAGGATGGCCTAGAATTCGCAGCAACTGCCTGCCTTTGCCTCCTGAGTATGTGATTAAAGCTATGGGCCACCATGCCAGCAAGAGTTATTTATTTCTGTTTTGTTTTGTTTTTTTAATGTGCATGACTGTTTAGCTTGCATGTATGTATAGGTACCATGTGTGTTTGGTATTTGAGGAGGCCAGAGTGGGCACTGGATCCTCAGAAACTACATTCATCAAGGGTTATGAACTGCTGTATGGGTGCTAGGAAACCCAATCCTTTGCAATTAGGGCCAGCTGTGATGTCACGAGCCTGTAATCCAAGTATTAGATATTGATGTAGGAGAACAGAGAGTATGAGGACAAAATAGAAGCAAGCTTGAGGCTGCCTGCACAACATAGAAAGATGCTGTGTCAACTACACAACCTACACACACACACACACACACAAATCAGACTCGGGGTACAACTCAGAACTGGAGTGCTTGTCTAGCATATGAGAGATTCTGGGCTCAATTGCTAGCACTAAGGGCTAAGTTCAAAACCCTAGAAGAACAATATTACAGTAAACTGAGCAAGAAAACAAAAACAAACATTTTCCTACATGAAAAAACTATCTTTATTCACCTTGGACTTCAGGAAGTGGGCACAGCCTCGGCATAAAGAATGACACCAGCAAGTTCCTAGACCTCTAGAAGCTGCGACCAGCTCTATCATTGGTGCCAAGGACCATGAGTCTATCCAGATGACTATGGCCAAGGCTGACCATGTCACAGGAAGGCTTAATGGCCAGATAAAAACCTATGCCATTTGCAGGATGGGAGAGTCAGCGCTGGCTAAGGCTGATGGCATCCGAAGGGGCCTCCAAGGCAGCACAGAGCACACTTAGGTACCAAATTCTGAGCACAGAGGAGATTTATTACCCCGGAGGGACAAGCAGGATGAGGGGTGAAGGTGAGTTGTTCTGATCAGAGAGGACGGCAGGGGTTTTGCTGTATTCAGGAAGAAAGGAGAGACGGTTCGAGGAGCTGGTAAGTCCTGATTGCACAGGTTAGCCAGAGTAGCCAAATAGTGAATTTTGGTTTCGGGACCTTGCTGTTTTGATAGGTGGACCTTGGAGTTTTAGTCAGACATAAGGAAGTGGCCAAATAAGGGAATAGATTGTGAGGGCTGGCTTTAAGAGTGTAATCTAACAATTTAGCAAGGGAGAGGGCTAGAAAGAGGGCAAGACCTGCCAGCGGCATGTTTGCAATGTGGGCTTGTTAGAGAACCTTTCAACATCTCTCAAAGAACTTCTGGCCAGAGGAAATTGGGGAATCTTTATCACAAATAAACATGAGAAACCAACCAACCAAAACACACACACACACACAACCTGTTTTTAAACTAGCATGGCTCATATAGCAAGGAGCAGGGATGGAAGGAAGGAAAGAAAGGAGGGAGGGAAAGAGGAAGAAAAGGAAGGGTGGACATTTTTTTTATTTTTTACAATCTTTTCATCTTTAATCATATGCAAACACTTTCCTCACTGCGGTACACATTAGACAAATACAAATGATTACGTGGAGAGCTACTTGTAGTTTTAAAAGATGTGAGCTCTCTGGAGCTGAAGACAGTACACACCTTTGTTGCAGGATGTCTAGAAATGAGGCTGGACTGCAGCTCCCTCCCTGCTAGCTAGTTTTCATAGTTCAGGGGGGGGGGGGTGCTATGCTGCTTGCTAGGAGGAAAAAAAAAAAACGGCATCAACAGTCTTAGGCAGCTGTGAATCCTATAAACTGCAACTGTGTTCTGTTGTTTCGTCTCTGTTTTCCTCACTTATTATATGAGCCTATTCACTTAACAACTCATTTACAATACAAGCATGGCCTCAAACCTTAAACAAGATATGTAGCTGACACTGACCCTGAACTCCCAATCCTCCTGCCTCTACCTCCCAAATGCTGAGATTTTTGTTTGTTTGCTTGTTTGTTTTTGTTTTTTTGAGACAGGGTTTTTTCTGTGTAACAAGCCCTACCTGGCTGTCCCGGACTCACTTTGTAGACCAGGCTGGCATTGAACTCACAGAGATCCACCTGCCTCTGCCTCTATGTGGGATTACAGGCACGTGCCACCATGACCAACTCCAAATGCTGAGATTAAAGTTGGGCACCACACACACAGCTTAGAAGTAATTTTAAAAACAGACTTTATTAACTCTGGAAACTGCTTGGTGGTTTAAAAATAAGGAACATTTTAGGACTTTTCTTTGACAAGGCTCATTGTTGTACTGTGTCATGAGAACTGTACAAAGGATGTATTCATTTTCTGAGAGGAAAAAGATTATCTACAGTCTCCATAAATTTACATTATTTAAAATGCATGCCTGTATTCACCACATGCATTTGGCCCACAAAGAGCGCTCAGATAAGGATGTGAGCCTCATAATCTTGGTGTGATGGTGCTCAATACACATTCCCCACTCTTGTACCGTTTATGTGACTATCATCCAAAGACACTTCTATATTCCTGGTATGAGGCCCCAAACACTTCAGCTCCCTGATGGTCATTTCATTGTTTACTAGTTATAGCATAGAGAGGCTGGAATGTGCTCTTCTGGCACAAAGAGTTCTACTGGAAGTCTAGAGAGAATAAGGTGTCTTCATACTTCAGTGACTAAGGGGGAAATACTGTGGAAAGGGGAGGAAGCAAGTTCCAAGAAATATATGCTTACTACCTCTGTGCCAGTTCCTCTGTCAGTGAGGTCATATGTTTTGTCCCACTTGGGGCTCATTTATCTCTGCTAGCTTCCTTAATTTATAGCATGCACCCTAACTCTGGCCAACTGTTTAGCAAACATCTTTTTTTTCTTTTTAATTTTTTAACAAAAAGGAACCTAAAAAAAAGAATTTTTTTAGAGATGAGGAACCTCAAAAAAGAATTTTTATTACAGCTGAGGAAAAGGCTTCCTTGGTAG
>CM053748.1:28709478-28726772 GCA_028658305.1 Pachyuromys duprasi
TTTTTTTTTTTTTTTTTTTTTTTGTGGTATCCTCTACCAGCTTCGTGAAATTCGAAAGCGCCTCCTGTCTTTGGAAGAGAGTGCTTTCCTTCATCCTGACTCCTCCTTCACTTGGTCACACAGAAGCAGATTATAGTCTGCCATTTAGTCCAGAAGTCAGTTAGTTAACCTGAAAGTCAGGTGGAGAGGAGGCGTACAGGGGTGGGAAACCATAAGGATATACCATGTGAGAAAAAAAGATCTATTTCAATAAAAGGTAAATAAAGAAATAAACTCTTCTGTAGGATGCCTGTGTTTGAAGCCTTCTTTTGGTTTAAGCTGAGGGAAAACACCCCAACAGCACAAGGAAAACGCGCAAGGATGACTGGGTCATCTCAGCAGACAAATCCCCTCTTCAAATCACTTCAGTGTCAAGCCTTTCAAAACTGCAAAATCCATTAAGACTTCTGCATTAGTGACTATTTAATTGCTGCCATAAAACATCATGACCAAGGCAACTCAAGAAAGAAAGGGTTTATTTATTTAATTTTTTTTTTCCTTTTAATGAAATAGATTTTTTTTTCCTGACATGGTATGTCCTGATTACTGGGGGCTGGAGAGAGGGCTCAGCAGTCAAGAGCACTGGTTGCTCTTCCACAGGTTCTGAGTTTGATTCCTAGCACCCACACAGCAGCTCCCCACCATCTAAACTGTAGTCTTGTGGGATACAGTGCTCTCCTCTGGTGTACACATGCACACATGGAGACAAAACACCCACGCATATAAAATAAATAGATCAGTTTCCCCTCCCTCGACTCCTGTCAATTTCTCTCCACCTCCTCTAGCATCTGGATCCAACCCCTTTCTGTCTCTCATTAGAAAACAAACAGGCTTCTAAGGCAGAATATAATATAATATAATGTAATATATTTTTTAAAAAGCCTGACACGTAAGAATCAGGCAAAACAGACAACCAGAGGAAATAAGCACAAGAGAATGCACAAGAAACGAGAGGCTTGCTGGCCCACCCACTCGTGAACCCCATAAAACACTAATCTGGAAGCCATGAATAAAATAAAGCAAATATAAACAATAGTTAAAAAAAAGAAACAAAGTCGTGACGGGACATTGTAAGAGAAGGAACCTCCGAAGGTGCCTTTGGCCACACGCCGCTGGACGTGCAGCTTACCTTTAAGAATAGTTTAAGATGTAGTCTTTCCAGTGAGACTCCCTTGCAGAACACAAAAATTTCACCTGCAGGTGGTTATCAAGTGGAGATCGTTTCTCAGTTGGGGATGGGGGCATGTGCCTACTTCTCCTTTCAGCTATGGGACTCCATCTGGTGCAGACCGGTGCAGTCCGGTGCTGTCCGGTGCAGGCCCTGTGCATGCTGCCTCAGTCGTGTGCATGAGCTCAGGATCGTTAACTGCACGATCAGGTTGATAGAGAGTCTGGTTTTCTTGGTATCCTCTGTCAGATCTGGCTTTCATACTCTCTCTGCAGTGTTCCCTGAGCCCTGAGGTGAGGGATTTGGTAGAGACGTCAGTTTTGGGCTGAGTGTTCAAGGTCTCTCACTCGCTGTGTAGTGTCTGGCCGTAGGTCTCTGTATTTGTTCCCATCTGCTGCAGGAGGAAGCTTCTTTGATGGCAGGTGAGCAAGGCACTGATCTGTGAGTATCCTAGCCTGTCATTAGGAGTCAATTTATTGCTATGTTCTTTTTGTAGAACGGTAGTATTTGGTATTACCCTCGTTCCCTAGGCTATCTACTTTCAGGTTCTTGTTCACCTAAGCAGTGTCACGTATGAGTTCCATCTCATGGAGTGGGTCTTCAGGCAAATCACATATTGGTCAGTTACTCCCACAAGTCTTATGTTAGCATATCTTGCCGGCAGGACACCATTGTAGATCAAAGGGTTCGTAGCTAGCTTGGTGTTTCTGTTTCTCCTTTGGTAGCATGCAGAGAATCTTCCTGTACCAAAGAAGCTAGCATGTAGGGGGAAAGGCATTATGTAGAGGCCAGCTCAACTCTTCATGTTCTGTGAGGCCTTGCTACCATTTGTGGAGAACAGCCTATAGTCTTAGCAACAGCCTGGGTTGTTTGAGGGTTCCCATGGGACCCCTTTGGCCAACAACTCAATTAGATGGAACCCATTCTCCACACTGGACATGGTGACAAGAGATGTCCAACAGGGGTGCTATCTCCCCCATTATTTTGAAATTTCATTTAGATCACCTTCATAAATGTCTATATTTTAGGAAGTTTCTACTATATCAGGTTTCCATACTACCCCTCAAGCGGCCCTAATTTAGCTGTCTCTTCCCACATGGCCTCCCTTGTCAACCTCTTCCCTCCCCCTCCCGACTTGCTTCCAGTCCAGCTCTCCCACATCAGTCTATAACTATCTGTTCTAGTTCCCTTTCCAAGGGAGATCTAGCTACCCCCAACACAGACACCCCAGTCCCTTTCTCTATATCTAAATTCCGTGGTTCTATGCATTGTAGCTTGGTTATCATTGACCTAACATTTAATATTTCCATAAAAGTGAATAAATACTGCATTTGCTTTTCTGGGTCTGGATTTCCTCACTCAGGATTATTATTTTTCTTCTAGTTCCATACATTTACCTGCGAATTTCATGATTACATTTTTTTCAATGGCTAATACTCCACTGTATAAATGTACCACATTTTCTGTATCCATCCCGCTGAGGGACATCTAGGTTGTTTCCAGTTTCTGGCAATTATGTATAGAACAGCGTGAACCTGGTGAAGCAAGTGTCTCTGGGGTAGAATAAAGTGTCCTTTGGGTAGATGCCCAAGAGTGGTATAGGTGGATCTTGAGTAGATCGATTTCCTGAGGACCCACCACACTGATTTCCATAGTGGCTGTACAAGCCTGCACTCCCAACAGCAGTGGGTGGGAGTGGGAAGTGCAGCACTCTACCTCCTTGCCAGCAAGGGCTGTCACTTGTTTTATTCTGATGGATGTAAAATGAGATCTCAAAGTGGTTTTGACTTGCATCTCCCTGGTGGCTAAGGATGTTGAACATTTCTTTAAGTGTTTTTCAGCCATTTGAGATTCCTTTTCTGAGAATTCTCTGTTTAGATCTGTGCCTCTGTTTTTGGGTTTGTTTTTGTTTTTTGAGACAGGGTTATGTAGCCCTGGCCATCGTGGAACTCTCTCTGTAGACTAGGCTGGCCTTGAACTCAAGGCTGGCCTTGCCTCTGCCTCCCAAGTGCTGGGATTAAAGGTGTGTGCCACTAGTGCTTGCCTATTGTACCTCATTTTAAAATTGGGCTGTTTGTTTTCTTGATATTTTTTGAATTCTTTATATATTTTGGATGTTTGCTCTCTATCATATGTGTACTTGGTAAGAAACAAAACAAAACAGTGTCCTTTGCCATGCCAGAGCTTTCCAGTTTCATGAGGTCTCATTTGTTAGTTACTGATCTTAGTGCCTGTTTAGAAAGTCTTTTCCTGTGCCAATGAGTTTAAGGCTCTTCCCAACTTTCTCTTTTATAGTTCTCATTGCATCTGGCTTTATGTTGAGGTCTTCAATCCATTTGGAGCTGAGTTTTGTGCAGGGTGATAAGTACTAACCTATTTGGGTTCTTCTATAAGCAGCCGTCCAGTTTGACCAGCACGAATTATTAAAAATGCTGTCCTTTATCCAGTGTGCATTTCTGGCTTCTTTATAAAAAGTCAAGCATTCATAGGTGTGTAGATATAAATCTAAGTCTTCATTTTGATTCCATTGATCAGCCTGTCTGTTTTTGTGCCAATACCATGTTGTTTTTATTACTAGAGCTCTGTAGTACAACTTGAAATCAGGGGTGGTGATACCTCCAGAAGTCCTTTTATTATTCAGATTATTTTAGCTTTCCTGTTCTGTGTGTTTCCATATAAAGCTAGAAATTGTCTTTTCAAGATCTGTGAATAATTGTGTTGGAATTCTTATAGGGATTGAATTTAATCTATAAATTGCTTTTGGTAGGATGACAATTTTTACTATGTTACTCCCACTGATCCATGAACATGGAAGATCTCTCCATCTTCTCATATCTTCTTCAATTTCTTTCTTCAGTGTCTTAAGGTTTTTTTTTTAATCATACAAGTTTTTTACTTGGTTGGTTAGAGTTACCCCAAGATATTTTATATTAATTGAGGCTATTGTGATAAATGTTTCCCTGATTTTTTCCCTCAGTTTGTCTATTATTTGTACACAGGAGGGCTACTGATTTTTGTGTTGATTTTGTATCCAGATGTTGCAGGATATTTAATCTCATTGTGAACCCTGAGATTATGAACTGTAAAAACCTGTTTCTAATTGTGATATGGCTCAGTCTTTGATTTTAGAGCTTTCTCTAATTAAGTAAATAAGTACTTGTGGTGTGGCTCAGCCCTAGCACACACCTTTAATCTAAGAGCTTTCTGTAAACAGGATAAAGTAAAATTAACCCTAGATCAAGAAGTGGAGCAAGCAAGCAGATTTACAGGAAGTGAACAATAGGGGAAAAAACAGAGAGAGTGAAAAGAAGTCTGAAGGATGGATAGAGAGGCACACAGAAAGTAGAAAGGAGGGACATTGAGTTAAAGAGTATTTAAGACATCGTGGAGAAGGAGAAAGGTTTTTTTTTTTTTCCTTCTGGGATGTGACTGAGTAGGAAAAGTTTTTTTTTTTTTTTTTTCCTTTTGGGACATCAACTGAATAGGAGGGTCAGCTGGGTGCTTTCTCTGCCTCTCTGAGGTAGCAGGTTTTCATTCCAGCATCTGGCTCCTGGGTCTTTATTGGTAAAATTGAACGATTGGTATTTTCTTTTTTTTTTATAACAACATTCAGCTACTTTGCTGTGAGCGTTGCCTGGTGAAATTATTTTGGGTCACTTATGTATCTCACCTACAAATATTGATACTATGTCTTCCTCTTTCCAACTTGTATCCCCTTGAACTCTCTTACTGCCCTGGAAAGGATTATACTGAATAGCTATGGAAAGTGTGGACAACCTTGCCTTGTTCCTGATTTTAGGGGAATTGGTTTGACTTTCTCTCCATTTAAGTTGATGTTGGCTATAGATTTGTTTTGTGTGTGTGTGTGTGTGTGTTTTGCTTGTTTGTTTTGTTTTTCGAGACAGGGTTTCTCTGTGTAGCCTTAGCTGTCCTGAACTCACTTTGTAGAACAGGCTGGCAGAGATTCGCCTGCCTCTGCCTCCCTGAGTGCTGGGTGCCTGGTGGTTCTGGGCTTGTAAACTGCCTTTATTATGTTGAGGTATGCCCCATGTGCTTCTCATCCCTCCAGGACTTTGATCATGAAGGAGTGTTGAATTTTTTCAAAGGCTTTTTCTGTATTTAATGAGATGATCATGTGATTTTTATCTTTTAATTTGTTTACATGGTGGGATACATTCATCAATTTATGTATGTTGAACCAGCCCTACACTCTGAGATGAAGCCTACTTGATCACAGTTGGTGATCTTTTTGATTTGTTCTTGGAGTTGGTTTGCAAGTACTTACTGAGAATTTCTGCATCATATTCATAAGGGAATTTGATCTGTAATTTTCACCAGCTGGTCTTGGCACACACCCTTAATCCTCTTTGTTGGGTCTTTATGATTTGGGTATCAGGGTAATTGTAGCCTTGTAGAATGAATTCAGCAATGTTTCTATTCATGGAATAATGATAGCAGAGACATTGTGCCACAGTGTTGGTGTGGCAGTTAGAGGGCAGTGTTAGGCTCCTGTTTCTGCTGCTGTGCTATGGATTTGAGCTTCCTCCCATCCTGCACAGATGTGCTGGGATCACAGATGTGTACTGTGCATTCAGACTTATATGCAGGTCCAGGGCTTGGACTTTGGTCATCAGAACTGCATGGCAGTAATTTTTTTTTTTTTTGAGACAGGGTTTCTCTGTGTAGCCTTAGCTGTCCTGGACCAGCTGGCCTCAAGCTCACAGAGATCTACCTGCTTCTGCCTCCCTAAGTGCTGGGATTATAGGAGTGCACCACTGCACTGTCTCATGGTAATAATTTTTACCAGCCAAGAATCACTACCTAGACTCAGGTACATTTAAATCACCATATGACTTAGTTCTTGGGTTTCTTGTTTGTTTGCTGACTACAGTATATTAGCTCAACTTTTTTCAGTGTTTATTTCAGCTTGTGGTCAGTACTAAACCAATCAGCTATGTTTGCTTCAATTTACTAAAGCCCCATTTAACACGACTTTAATCATGAAGGTCCAAAAATGGAAGGACAGTTAAAGAGAGGGGAAAAAAAGAAAGAAAGAAAACTCTATGTGAAGCTGCTCAGGTCACAGTTGGTGGTCACAGCCTGTGGTCAGTTATCATGGCGGACACATGCTCTCAGAGGCGTAAAACCTGCTCCCTCCTCACCCCCACCCCGGTCGGGTGTCTGTACGTTCTGTTTTCTTCCTTTTTCCTCCACAGCCAAGGAGATAAAGGGGAGCGTCTATAGTTTTGTGCAACCCAGTGACAGCCTTTGTTCCTGCCCTCGGGGTAAAACTCAACGCTCCTCTTTATTCATTCTAAGAAAGAAAATCCATTCTAGGAGGCTCTAGACTCTAGAGGAAAGCTTCGCAAGCAGGCTGGTTACATCACACAATAAAATTTAATAAAACGCCCACTAAGCAGTTCTGTTGTCCCCTTAAACTCATCCTGGGCTTCCAGCTACTCCTGCCTAAAGAGTGCTTTCTCAGGCAGCCTTCTGAGTGCTGCTGGCTCGCAAACACCTTCACAGTTTCTAGGACCTTCCTTCCGAACTCCTAAATCTATTTTTCTCTTGCAGAATGTTTTTGTTTTTCTCTTGGCTTCTTCAGTTTTTCATCCTAACCCCTGTTACAGAAAGTAAAAACAAGACAAAACAAGCAATCAAACAAACAAAACCAAACCAAAAACCAACCAAACAACTTCCTGGGGGTAGAGTGCAGCTCAGTGAAGAAAGCTCAGTGATTCATGAGGCCCTGGGCCCAATCCCCAGAGCCTGATAAACAAGTAAACAAATGAGAATTTTCTGTTTGGAAATATTCTTTTCCGTCTTATGACAAGAAAGCATCATAAGGTGAAGATTCTAGGAGTATCGGTGTATGTAGCTGAGAGCATTAGGGATTACAAACCCCCAGAATTTGAGCTATAGGGCTGTGGCTATAGTTCAGCGCCAAAGCGCTTTTCTGGTATGTGTGAAGCTCTGGGCTTGATTAGATAACTAATCCTGGGGTGGGGGGAGTGGAGGGTGAGGGGCAGACCTTAATGTGTAGGTACACACAGGAGGCCAACCTTGTGACACAGAGAGACACTGTCTTAAAAACTGAAATCATCATGTGAAGGGAAGACAGGCAGGGGTGGGGGCTGGAGAGAATGGCTCAGCAGGTAAGAGCACGGGCAGTTCTTGCAGCTCCCAGCACCCACTCAGCAGCTCACAATGTCTGTAACTCCACTTCCTTCTAGGGGGTCTGATGGCCTCCAAGGGCGCGATGTGGTGCACTTGTAAACATATAGACACATGCTCACACACGTAAAATACAAACAAATAAATCTTAAAACAAACAAAACTAGGTTGGCTGGGGGATTAGAGCCTATAAGCCCATCATGTGGGAGGCAGAAACAGGATGGTTGAAGCAGTTCAAGGCCAGCCTGGTCTATCAAGCAACTTCCAGGCCAGCCAAAGCTACACAGTGAAAACCTGTCTCAAAAAATCAAACCAGCTGGGCAGGGTGGCACACACCTGTGATCCTGGCACTCAGAGAGGTAGAGGCAGGTGGATCTCTGTGTGTTTCAGGCCAGCCTGTTCTACAAAGCGAGCCCAGGACAGCCAAAGTTACACAGAGAAACCCTGTCTCCCAAAACAAAACAAAAAACAGCCTGAACCCTAGAATAAAATTTAATGAGGACTCATTAATCATCCTCTCAAATCTATTTTTTCTTTTTTAATAATTTATTTATTTGTATTTTATGTGCATTGGTGTTTTGCTTTCATGTATATCTGTGTGGTGGTGTTAGATTTCCTGGAACTGAAGTTGCGGGTAGCTGTGAGCTACCACATAGGTGCTGGGAATTGAACCCAGGTCCTCTGGAAGATCAACCAGTGCTCCTAACCACGGAACCATTTCTTCAGCTCCCTATTTCCCTTCTTAAAGTAGACGGATTTTGGTATGGCTGTATGACTAAAATTATGGCCGAGGGAGTGAGAGCTGAGGTGATCTGTACATCTTTCAAGCCAGGTGTGGTGGTTCACTCCTGCAGAGCAGGCACAGTGGTTCATAACTATACTTCCAGCACTTGGGAGATTGAGACAGGAGGACCATTGTAAGTCTGAGGCCAGCCTGAGTGAACAGTGACTCAGGCCAGCTTGGTCTACAGAAAATCAGAGTCTGTTTCAAAACAAAAACAAAACAAAGACATTTGATTAAAAGGAAGAAAGCTGTGTGTTGATTTCTTCCTTTTCCTGCTTCGCTGGAGCAGAAAATCAGACCAGACAGCAACACAGCTTGGGTCAATCTGGCAAAGACAACACTCTCATGGCACCGTGCTGCTCCTAGTGTGAGCCATGGCTCAGTCTCACCAGCATCTGTTGCCAGCCTGTGAGTAAGGCAGAATCCTAAGCTTCTTTCCAAAAGAGCCGAATCAGAGTCTGCAGTCTAACTAGATGCCCACGTGATTTGTACTGACACTAAAGTTTGAGGGGAACACTGGAGCCCTGTGGTGGATGGAATCCTAAATGTCAACGGCTGAGCTATCCACTCCTACCTACCTTTTGATTCCTCCCAGTTTTAATTTTGGCAAAACACACATAACATAAAACTTCATGATGACCTGAGATAGAGCTCAGGGGTTGAAGCATGTGTGAGACTTTAGGTTCAATTGCCAGCAACACACACACACACACACACACACACTACCTTTAACTATTGTGGGTTGTATTTGTGTGTGTGTGTTTCTTACTGAAGTTCAGACTTGCTCAGTCCCACAGCAACCATGTTTAACAACAGTTCAGTAGTATTAAGTACACACATGATGTTGGGAAACCCTCACCACCAACTGTACCTAGGGCTCTTTTCATTTTATAAAAGTGACTCTTGAAACTCTATACCTGTCAAACAGCAACTGCTCTGTTTGTTGTCCCCGACCCCACAACAGACACTGGCAGCCAGGAGTCTACTTTGGGACAGTTAGGAGAGAGAAACAGATCTCTGAATTACCCAGTGCTCAGGTCCCCTCTTGTAGGACAGAAGAGTTGATTTCCTCAGCTGCTGGCTGTTGGCAGCTGGCAGTCTTAGTCCAGGCCCTCTAGAATGAACAGAAACCAACCAGTGTCTTTCTAGGGTCTGCAAATTCACATCCAAAAGATGCCACTCAAACATGAGGTCTGGAGTTCAGATCATCAGACCCACACGAAAGTTGAGTAGGCGTGACAGCCCGCCAGTAATCCTGTCACTCAGATGGCAGAAACCGTGGATCCTTTGGGCAAGCTGGCTAGCTGGACTAGCCAAATTGTAAGTCCAAGTTCAGTGGGAGACCGTGCTGCAGTCAATCCAGTGGAGAATGACTGAGGAGGACAACCAACATCAACCTCTGACCTCCACATGCACACACATGGATGTACATGCAAAAAACCCAGACTTAACCCTTTGTTGTTGTTGTTGCTTTTTGAGACAAACTCTGCCTATGTAGCTCTGGCTGCCTTGGAACTTACTAAATAAACCAGGCTGAGTTTGAACTGACAGAGAGCTTCTTGCCTGTGCTCCTTCCTGAGTGCAAAACTGAAGGCCTATATCACCATTTCTCTCTGACTTAATGTTTATATAAATATGAAGGCACACATCCTCTCATTAGAATTTGTATTTGCAGCCTGGCGGTAGTGGTGCACACCTGTAATCCCAGCACTCAGGAGGCAGAAGCAAGTGGATCTCTGTGAGTTCAAGGCCAGCTTGTTCTACAGAGTTCCAGGCCACATAGAGAAACTCTGTCTCATAAAGCTAAAAATAAATAAATATTTCTGTCTTTGATAAATAGTAAAATTATATGTATGTTGAAGAAAGGTTTCAAGGTAAATTCTCTTCGCAGTTTATTATCAGTAAATGTTTGACTTGTAGACTTGTAATATGCCTATACATTAAGCGGCAGACAAATTTCTATGGAGCAAAGGGGACAAATGGGAAAATCTGATAAGCCCTGCTCCAAAGGACCATCCCAAGTTGGCACTTCTCTTTAGTCAGTCATTGTCTTTGTTAGGGTTATGATTGCTATGATGAAACAGAGACCATGGAGAGATGCTGCTTACTGGCTTGCTCCTCACGGCTTGCTCAGCCTGCTTAGTACAGCCTGGTCTTTTGTATGTGGGTGCGTGTGCGTGTGTGTATGTATGTGTATCTGATATTTTTTTTACTAATTAATTCAATTTACATCTCGGTCATAGGCCCCTCCCTCTTCTCCTCCCAGTCCCACTCTCCCCTACAGCCTGATCTTATTGAGGCAATTGCTCCAATTGAGGCTCCCTCCTCTCCAGTGACTCTAGAGTGTGTGAAACTGACTTAAAACTAGCCAGCACAGTCATTAAAAAAAAAAAAAAAAGACTTAAAACTATGATGTGATAACACCAAGCTTGCCTTTCCATTCTTTTTTAAAGATTCATTTTGTATTGTATGTGATTCTCTTGCCTGCCACGTGTGTTCCTGGTGTCTGTAGAGGCCGGAGGGGGCATTGGATCCCGTGGTGGTTGTGAGCCGCACGTGGGTGTAGGGGATTGAACGTGCGTCCACCGGAAGAGGAAGTGTCCTTCACTACTGAGTCAGCGCTCCACCCCTTCCTCTTTCGTTCTTCAAGTCCCCAATGGAGCTTAATGACAGTGCACAGCCCGAAGTTCTAGCTACAGCACCACAAAACAACAAACACCAGTATCCTGGAGGGCGTGGTAGTTCATGCCCGTAATGACAGCATTTGGGAAGTTAAGGCAGAGAGGGGTTACTACGAGTTGAAGGCCATCCTGGGCTGTATAACGAGTTCAGGGACACTTTGGTCTAAAGAAAAAGACCCTGTCTACAAAACGAAGGGGCTAGAGAGGTGGCTCATCAGTTTAGAGAACCTGTTATTCTTGCAGAGGCCCTGGGTTTGATCCCAGCACCCACACGGTGGTTCACAACAGTCTGTAACTTCAGAGCCGGGGGAGGGGGATCCAACACCCTTTTCTGACTTTTTTGGGCACCGGGCACACATACGGTGCACATGCATACACGCGGGCAAAACACTCAGAAACATAAACAGACGAATAGGTACATTTTAAAAAGGAGTGGGAAGCAAGCTCATCGGGCAAGGGTGCTTGCCACACAAATCAGGTGACACATGTCTAATCTCTAGAACACATGGTAAAGATGAAAGGAAAGGAACTCCTCCACAAAGTTTTCCTCTCGCCTCCCACGGTGAGCTGTGGCGGGCGTGCCTCTCCCGACCCCACCCCTCGGGGCGTACACAATAACTTTTCAAAGCCGTTAACAAAACAAAAACTGAGAGGAAACCTTGGAGTTTATACGATAGAAAAATAGCTATGGTTAGGTAAAGATAAACAGGATTTTCACTGATAGCTACAGGAGACATCAAAAGTTGTGAGGGATCCGAGATAACTCTGAAGTGGACAGCCTCCTAGACCTCTGTCCATTACATTTTGGTATCACTCCTAATCAAATGACCCTCCTAATCCAGTGACACTCGCGTGTAAAACAAAAGGCCTCTGCTTTGAGAATCACAGCTCAAAAAAAAAAAAAGCATTACTGTAAATAATTAAAATAAATTAAGTTATTGTGTATATTTTTTATGACGCCAGGGAATGGTCACAAACATTTTTCCATAAATTACAGTAAGTCTCTGAAGATAATTGTTTACACCGTTTATTAGCGTTTTTACAAATACGGAGACAGGCTCAGGGAGATTAAGCCACTTGTATTGAGCCGTACAGCAAGTCAGAGATCGCGACCATACACTAGCTAGCTCACCACCCAAGACTGAGATGGCACTGAGAAACGATGTGTTGCTGGGAGGTGGTGGTACACTCCTTTGATGCCCGCATCGGGAGGCTGAGGCAGGCGCATCTCTGAGTTCGGGCCTAACCTGGTCTACAAAGGGAGTTCCAGGATGACCAGGGCAACGCAGAGAAACTCTTGTCTTGAAAAAGCAAAGAAAGGAAGGAAGGACGAGAGAGAGAGAAAGAAGAGAGAAAAATGGCGCGTCCCTGTTTGAGGGCGAAATTGCTGGAGTCTGGGCATTTACTCTCACATTTACTCTCCGGAGAAGGCAATTTCCTCCGCCTTCCTGCCCCTGTTTCCATGGACACAGTTGCTCTTGAGGAAAGCTTACCTCTGTTTGGTTTCCTGCAGGGTAACTGAAAGGATAGAAGTGTTCTTTTATGAATGGTTGTGTTGGGTTTTGATCCTAGAATTCTCCCTCTGTGGGCGCCTGACTTGGGCACAGGGGCTGGCCTGGAAGTCTGTGTCACCCTTCACTTAGGGGAGTCTTTTGCTTCCAAAACCCGGCCAATCCCGCCTACTGTGCATGGGAATTTACAAGTACATTGCTATTTCCTAGCTTCTTGGGGGCCTTGGGGGTGGGGAGTGGGGTGGATCTCAGCCCTGGTGGTCTATGTTAGCTTCATGTTTCTGAGCCCGGCGTTGGCTGGCCACTTAGCAACCATACCCCTCAAAGCAGGCAGCGGGATGGAGAAGTGACAGGGGAAACAAGGCATGTCTTCTGGAAGCTTTGCTTTTTATAAATAGTAAATGATTAAAATATCTTAATTTCGTAACAGATGCAGGGGTATCATGAAATATAGTATGGACTCTTCAGGAACGTTTATAATAAAGCCTTGATTTAGATTCCTAGCTCCTGAATGACTAATGGAGATAAACATTTTTTTTTTCCTTTGACTTGAATTGTAAGCTGCAGTATCACTTTAGACATTTCTCCAGGGCAGTGTATTGCAATCCTTTAATACAATTCCTCACCCTGTGGTGACTCCCAACCATAAAATTATTCTCATTGCTCCTTTATAACTGTAATCTTGCTACTGTTATGAAACGTAACCTAAATATCTGTTTTCCAATGGTCATTTGATCCCCAAAGGAGTCGTGACCCACAGGTTGAGAACACTTCCATAAGGTATAACTTAAGATCACAATTAAAATATTACTAAAGAGACCTTAAAAGTCACAAGCAAATGGAAAGACACTTACGTTCACAGATTGGAAAATTTCACATTGTTCACTGACAAAACAACATACAGATTAAACAGCCACGAGGACAAATCCCAATAACATTACCCCCACCCCACACCCCCAGAAATAGGGATTTTTCTGGACAGATGGCTCAGCAGTTAAGAATACTTGCTACCCTTCTGACAAGTTTACTTCTCAGCACCCATGTTTGGTTTCCCACCTACATTAGGTGTCCTGCAACCATCTACAACTTCAGCAACAAGGGATGTAATACCCTTTACTGGCTTCCATAGGCACAAATGGCATATGATCATATACATGTATAAACACACATATGTGTATATATATATTTTTTTCCGAGATAAGGTTTCTCTGTATAGCCCTGGCTCTCCTTGAAACTCAAAATCCACATGCCCCTGCCTCCCTGATGTTAGGATTAAAGGCGTATGCCAGCACTTGGCACATTGATTTTGTTTTGTTTTGTTTTGCTTTTTTGTTTTTGGTATTTTGAGACAGGATTTCTCCATGTAGCCTTGGCCATGCTGTACTTGCTTTGTAGACTAGGCTGGCCTCTAACTCAGAGAGATCTGCCTGCCTTTGCCTCCTTGAGTCCTGGGAATACAGGTGTGCACCACTGTGCCAGGCTAATTTTTTTAATTAAATTTTTTTTTCAGGTTTAGGGTTAGGTGATGGTGGCACACACCTTTAATCCCAACACTCAGAAAGGCAGAAGCAGGCAGATCTCTGAATTTGAGCCCAGCAGGTCTACAGAGTTCCAGGACAGTCAGGGCTACATAGTGAGACCCTGTTTTGGGAAAAAAACAAAACAAAATGAAACCAAAATACTAAATAAATAAGTAAGTAAACAAACAAACAAACAAATAGTTTTCCTATGTTGCTTACATTCTTCATTAAGACCCATGTATTACATGGGCCATCAAAATGGATTGGAGGGCAAAGAGCTTGCCATCTAAGCCCGAAGAGCTGAGCTCAGTCTGTCCTAGCCACATGGCGGTAGTAGTATTAGTAGAAGAAGAAGAAAAACTAACTCCTGAAGGCTGTTCTCTCCTAAAATGTAAGCTCTGTTGTACTGAGAATTTGGACTTTAAAAACCCAGTTATGGTAGCCAGGCATGGTGGCACACTCTTATAATCCCAGCACTGTGGGAGGCAGGGGCAGATAGATCTGAGTTAGAGGCCAGCCTGGCCTACAGCATGAGTCCAAGACAGATAAGGCTACACAGAGAAACCTTGTCTCAAAAAAGAAGAAGAAGAACAAGAAGGAAAAAAAAAAACCAGAATAGACAAACAAACAAAAACCTAACTAATCCAGTTACGGGGGGCTGAAGAGATGGCTCAGAGGTTCAGAGCAATGACTGTTCTTCCAAAGGTCCTGAGTTCAATTCCCAGCAACCACATGGTGGCTCAGAGTCATTTATAATGGCCCTCTCCTAGCATGCAGGCAGAACACTGTATAAATAATAAATAAATAAATCTTCAAACAAACAAACAAACCCCAGTTAGTGGGGCTGGAGGGATGGCTTAGTAGTTAAGAGCCCTGGCTGTTCTTCCAGAGGACCCAGGTTCGATTCCCAGAACTCACATGGCAGCTCACAACTGTCTGTAACTCCAGTTCCAGGAGATCAGAGACCCTAACACACACACACAAGCAGGCAGAACACTAATATACATAAAATAAAAATAATAAATCATTTAAAAACAGTTTTGTTATGTGAATATATCTTTGTTTTAATCCCAGCTGTGTGATTCTGGGCTGCTTCAATTTGTCCACAGCCGCTAACTATGATTGTCAAGTGCTCTAGGAGGGGCATGATTTTTACCAGCTGCACACAGTTCAATTCTGGGGACTCTGGAGAGGGCATAAACAGGGGAGCCCCGAAAGGGCCTGTGGCAGCTGCTGTTCCCCCTGCAGGAAGTAGAATAAAGAGCTCTATGCCCCCTTTTCCTCTAACCTTGTACCCTCTTTTCTTTCTTTCCTACCTAGGAGTATTGGGGGGTTAGAAGAGATTAGAGTGAAATAAGTGTTGGAAGGATAGTAGATAAAAGAACCCAATAAAGTAGCTAAAAAAAGTACGCCTACACTCTGTGAAGGCATAGGTTTTTATAACTCCGTGGTCGGCATTTGCTGAAGCTAGGAATATTCCAGAAGATCTATTCCAGAGCCATTTTGATATACTCGTTAACTCCAGCTCAGACCCCTGGGAGGAAAAGCAAAGCTAGGGCAAATTCAATAAGCATGAGCTGCCTACGCTAATTCTTCTAGGTCTCCTGGGGGCCCAGTCATTTTGTTCCTGTGCTGGTGGCCTTCCGAAATTCCTGTTGAATTCAGCTAGTCTTTCTGGGGGGACGAGGGGGGGGGAGAAGATTTGATAAAGAGAATAAGAAGCATTAAGTCATGAGTCCTTCAATTTTTTTTCCTACCACAAAGACTTTCTTAACTGGTACCAGAGGTCTGTGATGATGTCCAGAGATGCTGGAAATAAAGCTTAGGTACACACTGTTTAGCTCTCTCTCCCTCTCCCAGAAACCAGGCCAGCGCTCCCCTTTTGCAGGTGTGTCTCTGGAAGGCAGAGAGCTGATAAGAAAGCATGCTGTTGCTGTAGCACCCTCCCCCTTTGAAACAAGATCTAGCTTTGTAGCTCCATCTAACCTGAAACTCAATATGTAGACCAGGCTGGCCTCAAACCTGTGATCTTATAGCCACCCAGCTAGTGACATTACAGGTATATGCCATCGTGATGGGCTGAAAAACTATTTTAAAATCATCTTTCAGTATAAGTAACAAAAATGTATATGGAAGTTTCCACCATACCTAGCAATAATCAAGTCCTAGGTTGAGCTAAAATTTACATTGCAACATAAAGCCCAAGCAGGGTTGGAAAAATGAGCTGTGAAGTTTTGTATAAAACCTCTCCGGGCAGAGTTTCATTAAATGTATATTAAGAATTCTATTTTTGTAACATGATGCCTTTGATTTTACTCTTTGCTTCTTTTGATGGGTGGTGAGTCATTATGATTGAAACAGGGTCTCACTGTAGCCCATCTTGACCTGAGGTTGCTGTGTAGCCAAGGCTGGCCCTGACCTCTTCATTCTTCTGCCTCCAGGTCTAAAGGCATGACCCACCATGTGATGGCTATGTTTGGCTGTCAACGTGACTACACCTGGAATGAACTACAGTCCAGAAACGGAGGGCACACCTTTGAGAGATGTTTGCTTGGTTTGAAACAAACCCACCTCTTGTCTGGACCTTTGAGGCAGGAAGACACACACTTTTGCTCCAGATCTTAAGGCTGGAGGACACACATCTTTATCCAGATCTTGAGGTGGAAAGACAGTCCTTTAGTCTGGCCTGCACCTCCTGCTGAAAGTCTATGTAAGGACTTAGAAAGGGAAAGCTTTTGCTCTTCGCTTGCTTGCCTGCCCCTTGCTAGCACACCCATTCTATCACTGGCATCAGAGCCTGCTTCTTCAGGATTGCAGCGTATACTGAAGACCAGCTGATACATCTAGCCTTTTGGACTGGGCCACTACTAGATTCTTGGACTTTCTGTTCACAGTCAGTCATTGCTGGGTTGTAGCCTGTAAGTCATTCCAGTAAATTCCCATATATCATATATTTATATGTAAGTATATATAGTATTTATTCTGTTATACTAGAGAACCCTGACTAATATACTAGGCTTACTCCTTCTTTTCTTTTCCTATGAAAAAAAGCCAACCTTTAACACTATAAACTCTTGCAAACCTTTCCACAATTTGGCATCAGATATTAAAAATTTTTAAATGTTTGTAGCCTTTGACCCAGCAATCCTGGCTCTTGGCAACACATTCTAAGAAAAACGTTGTGAATACATGAAACTGCAGCCTTAGTTTAACAGCGCTGTGTTAAAAACAGCCTAAATAAACAACAAGAATAGCAAAAGGGACAAGTAAATATGGATTATTTTGCAACCACTAAAATTTATAATTAGGCAAACTCTGTGGTAACTTGAAAAATAGCTTCTGAGATAATGTTACTTGAGGTAACCAAGAGACACATGTGTACATGTCTTGGGATTCAACTATTTCAATTTGCACTTT
>CM053748.1:28726872-28755945 GCA_028658305.1 Pachyuromys duprasi
TATCACTTTGGTCTGTTTCTTGGACTGTCTCAGGAGCTTCTTCTTGCCACCTTTGATGCCCAACATGACATCTCCAGCCCCTTCCCCAGACCCTGATTCCAAGCCTTGTTTTCCTTCTTGTGCTGAGACCATTCCACTGAGCTGCCCAGGCAAGGCTTGTAGTTGGCACCTTTCTGCTTCTTCTACCTTAGTGTTGGGAATACAGACGGTGCCTCCACACCACTCAGACTAGGTTTTATGCCTAGATGAGCATGAGGGATGTTAAGGACTATATAACGGGCTCTGGGAAGGTGGGTCCTGGAGCCTGTGAAAAGAGCACTGTAGTGAGAATTTTGGAGTTTTGGCTTCTTTAAAAAACACAGAAATAAGAATATGTTTTTGCTTTAATCACAGGCATGGGAAATGGGACTGCTTCAGAGCAGCTGACTGCGATTTGCCTCATGGTCTAGCAGGGGCATAATTTTGTCAGCTGCAGATAGATTCTGTGATGTATGATGTTTGGAATCCTGAGGTCTTTTCAGAGGCAATATAAATGCTAGATCCCTGATGGGTGGATTGTTGGTTGGTTGCTGGTGGGTTGTCAGTGGGTTGTTTGTAGGTTGTAGGTTGGTTGGTTGTTGGTTACTCCTGACATCAAAGACCAAACTTGCCCCAAGGAACTCAACGCCCCTATTCAGCAGGAAGTTGTCTAACAATAACATTAGGCTACTTTCCGATCCCCCATTTTTATACAGGGATCTCTTTCCTTTCCTCTCTATTATTTTTCTCTCTTGCATCTAGTGTTAGGGGGTTGAGAGGGTGGGAAAAGGGTGGAGAAAGACAGAAGAAAGAAGAACCCATAGGGTAGTTAATTTGGCTAGAAAGCATCCTTGTTCACTATGTGGAGAGTCAGAAACCTCACAGAACAGGACAACTAGGTAAAAGCCTCCAGTAGAAATGGATCCTCTGCCTGTCAAGCTCATTGTCAAGACAATTTATGGGATCTAAGGATTAGAAGGTGGCAATGAATCAATAATAACCTCCTTATTCAATTTTAATAATAGTTCTTATTACACTTGATCTATTTGTGTGTTTATGTGTCTGTATGTTGTGTGTGGAAATATGTAGAGGCCAGGAAATGACCTGTGGGAGTCACCACTCTCTCTCACATGGGATCCAGGGATAGAACTCAGGTCTTGGGCTTGTTGGCAAGTGTCTTTGCCTGCTGAGTCATCTTGCTGGCCTTCATTTGATGGTTTTAGGGCTACACAGAACATCCTCCAACTCCTAAGCACTGGAGTGGCTGGTAATAAAGCATTATGTTAGCATCTTACTTTGTGTGTGTGTGTGTGTGTGTGTGTGTGTATGCATGTGTGCTTGAATGTAAGAAGGCCAGGGACCCTCAGGTGTCTTGCTCTATTACTTTCTGTTTTATTCTCTAGAGACAAGATCCCTCACTGGCCTGAAACCAGGCTGATAATCAGCAAGTGCAGTAATTCTCCTGTCTCTAACCTCTCAGTGCTAGGGTGACAGGTTAGTATGGTCATACTCAGCTTTTCACTTGGGTGCTGGGGATTCCAGCTCGGATCCTTATGCCTGTGCGGCAAATTCCCACCCTCTGAGTCACCTCTCTAGCCCCAACACTTTACTCTTTAATGATTTTTGAAGGGAATTTTTTGTACTATATTTACATACTTCCTAGAAGTTTCAAGTTATTTAAAAATAAAAGAAAAAAGGAAAATTAAAAATTTACACACACATACATATATGTATGCATCTATACACATATATGCATATATACATATATGTTAGAGAAAATGAATCATAAAGATATGCACTAAGCTACTCACAGTGGATATTTCAGAGAACAAAGCAGAGTAGGGGTAAAGAGATAGTTTGAAATGTTATTCTACGAATGTGTGTACTATCAAGAAAAGATAGACTTCTAAAGAGAAAGGGCTTAACCTGAAATAACTAAATCCTTTTGGTTTTGGTATTTGGTACTGAGGGTAAGATGGCCCTGATCAGCATGGCCCATAACATGACTAGGGGTGTTAAGAAATTGAAAGAGAACAGAAAAGCTGGGGTCGGGTGGTCTGTGCAGGATCTCATGGAGCCACACCTGCTAGTGTGATAACTAGGCCAGGACAGCCAAGGCTACAAAGAGAAACCCTGTCTCAGAAACCAACCAACCAAACAAACAAACAAAAGAACAATTAGACAGAAACTATACCTCTGACACTCTGGGAAATTCAGACTAACCTTTTGTTTGTTTTATATTTGTGGTGTTGGGATTCAAACCCATGGCCTTACCAGTGAACTACACTCTGGCAGTAGACTTACAGTTTAAAAAACCAAACCAAACCATTTAATTGAGGTGTGACCAGGCCAGTGGTCGTGCATACCTCAAGCACTTGGGAGGCAGAGGCAGAAGGATCTCTGAGTTCGAGGCTAGCCTGGTCTACAGACTGAGTTCCAGGACAACCAGGGCTACACAGGGAAACCCTGTCTCAAAAATCAAACCAAGCCAAACCAAAACAAGAACAACAAAGCCAGAAACAAACTAAAAAAACCAAAACTAATTAATTAATTAGTTAATTAGTTACTTCTTTTTGAGGCGAGGTCTCACTTATGCATCCCTAGCTAGCCTGGAAAACTCTGCACACCTGGCTGATCTGGAACTCACAGAAACCACTTGCTTCTGCCTTTCAAGAGTTAAGATTAGATTTACAGAACACCACACCTTGCCAAAAAAAAAAAAAAAAAAAAAAACCTTCACATTTTTAAAAGTACAGTTATTTTAGTGTATGTGTGCCATGTGTTACATTTGGAGGTCAGAGGACAACTTGGGGGAATCATTTCTCTCCTTCCATCCTGAGGGTCCTGGGGGATGAATTGGGGCCTTTGAGAGTTTGGGCAAGCACCTTTTCTGGTGAACCATCACGTAGGCCGAGATTTGACCTATCTTAAATATCATTTACGTATTAACTCCTACTAGTAAATGGCTTCTGTCTCTTTAGCCTGTTTTGAAGAAGTCAGCCAACCTTCTCACAGCTAAGTTCAGTTTCCAATTTGTCTATATAGTCTAACTTTTCCTTTGTAGGTGTTTGGAAAATGTTAAGTTATTGAGTCAACAGAGCTGTGTTGTATTCTATTTGTATAAACAGAAGTAATGCCGTGAAGAAATATTTAGAAAAGAAACAAAAATGAGTGAACCAATGGGACAATTTCTGTTACAAATATTATGTTAAAATATTAATATAAGCTGGGCGCTGTTGCACACTCCTGTAATCCCAGCACTCTGGGAGGCAGAGGCAGGCTGATCACTGAGAGTTTGAGGCCAGCCTGGTCTACAAAGTGAGTCTAGGACAACTAAGGCCACACAGACAAACCCTGTCTTGAAAAAAACCAATATATGTGTTAATATAAAAGCCTGAACTTTTCTTTCTTTTTTTTGGTCTGGGAACTGAACCTAGAGCCTGTGCATGCAAGGTAAGTGCTCTGCCACTGTCCTGTGGACCCTCAGTCCAAGAATTTGAGATTTCCTTATAACTTTGTATGAATTTTCAAGAATTTAATAATAGTTTGAAGAGAGTTTTACACTCAATTTCACACTCATGCTAGATTATAATTTAACTTGCTTTTGGTTTTCCCAACAGGTACAATTGTAGAGAAAAAACAGGACTTGGATATAGCTCAGTGGATAAAGACCTTGCCCCAAAAGTTTGAAGACCTGAGTTTAATCTTCAGCCTCCAAGTAGAAAACATGGCACAGTGGCAGGCTTCAGTGAGCTGAGTGCTGGGGAACGGGGGACAGCTTGGCCCCCTGGACTTGCTGGCCTGCTAGTAAAGCTCAAATGGTGAGTTCCAGGTTCAGTAAGACATCTGATCTAAAAATTAAAAAAGATTAAAAAAAAAGAGGTGTTGAGAACTTGGAGTGGTGGTATACACTTTTAATCCCAGCAATTGGGAGGCAGAAGCAAAGGATCTTATGAGTTTGAGGCCAGTTCCAGGTTAGCCTCGGAAAGAGCCACATAATGAGACCGTGTCTCTAAAACCAAAAACAAACAACAATAAATAGTGAATGCAGTTGAAGAAGATACCCTAACATCAACATCTGGACTCTACAAGCACGCGCACGCGGAGACACACTCACATACACAAACACAAAGGAGAAAAAAAAAAAAGAAATAATTAAAAAACTAATCAGAGTTACATAATTGCCTTTTTTTTTTTTAAAGGAAGTTTAAAAACCTTGAGAACAGCATGTAGGCAGAGCTGCTTCAGGCTTTTGAGTGACATTTAGTGGCATTTCTTGTGTGGAGTGTTTTAAAGTCATGCACGGAAACTATTTACATTTTAGGTATGTTTCCATACTAGCAAGAACCCTGTCATACACAGCCATCACAGGCATTGATTTCTGGCCCCATTCCCCCACTCTGGACAATAATAACTGCTACCTGAGACCATGTACCACTCAGTCTAAGCCAATACAGCACGGCACGATGGTACATGCCCACAAATGCAGGCCTCAGGAGGCTGAGTGAGAGAACCACGGGTTCGAGGCCAATTTGGACAGACTAAAATGCAAAGCCTTATCAAAGAAAAGGAAAAAACAAAACAAAACACAAATACAGCCAGGCATTCATACACTTATGAAAAACCTGTCCTCAAGTGCTTGAATACAAAATGAACTCGTATTTGGAAGATGGTTAAATTTACTTTTTCTTTCTTCTTTTCTCTTTTAAACAACACTCATAATTAGGTTTTTGGTTTCTTTTGCATGCCCAAAGTAACTACTACAATACTTGGCTCACAAAAAATGGAAGGACTTGTTGACTCAAAAGGAAAGAAAAAAAAAAACCTTACTCCAACATGCGTCCTTAGAGACACATTCCCTGGTTCTTATTCCCTATGGTGTTTATAAAAATAGACCAGGACTAAACTGTGTTACAGAAACAAACTCAAACTTCTGGAAATACTGGATCATGCTTTTTTACTTTTTACCCTTTTACTGATAATTGTAGAAAAACTGCATGTGATTGCATGTGCACACGCGTGCGTGTGCACACACACACAAACACACACGTGCGCGCACACACATATGCACATGCACGAACAGAAGGTTAGTTCACCTTAAGTTTTTACTAACATTCTTATTCACAAGAATCAGTTTAGGCATGCGTTGTTATAGTGTTTGAAAAGAAGAGTTATTTCTTGAGCCAGGTGTGGAAGCACTGACCTGTAATCCCAACATTCCAGAGAAGTCTTGTATTCGAAGGCCAACCTGGGCTAGAAAGCAAGTTCAGGGTTAGCCTGGATACATAGCAAGATCCTACCACAAAATTAAATTTACTCATCTCTTAAATGACATAATGATAGCAACAACAATACTATACATACTATTCCAAAGAACACAGAATTTGGTAAATGTAAGCTTTGAGAAGATATGTTTAGGCATACATTACTATAAAATAATTGTGTCCGGGCTTAGAAAAAATGTGTTTGTATTTGCATAGATTATTCATCCATGTGGCTCTTTTCTATTCTGCTTTGAGACAGGGTCTCACTATGTAGTCCTGGAGAGCCTAGGACTCACTGTGTAGACTGGACTTGCCTTGACCTCACAGAGACACTCTTGCTCCTCCTTTCTGACTGCAGGAACTGAAGATGAAAGACACCGTGACCAAGATGTGATTCTTTAAAGGCTTTAGGTTTTCCTGAACCTGATTTTCATTTAAAATAGAGCAAAGCACAATTTTCCGCCCTAACCATCAGTATTTATATTTCCACAGGAAGGCAGCTAAAAGACTAGCCTCTGGCTTTGGGTCACCTTGTTTCAGATGGTGCCTTAGTTTCCTGACCCGAGTTTCTTGCTCATGCATGCCTGCTAGGAACAGGTCTACACAAGCTGGGAAACAGGGGAAAGAGATTCTTGTTTAAAAGCTCTAGCTTTTGGGTTTTTTGTTTGTTTGTTTGTTTTTTGGTTGTGAGCCTAGCCTTTAATAGCTGAATCATATCTTCAGCTCTGTTTTTATTTTTTTAAGATTTACTTTTGTGTGTGTGTGTCTGTCTGTACATACCATGTATGTTGTAAATAAAAAAATATGTGTTGGGCTTTATAATGTTTGTTTATTTATTTAGTCCTAAGAGTATCAAAAAGGTATTATTTAACCCACTATCACAAATAATAAGACATAGACACCTGTTAGATTTTATAATTGCCTCATTTCCATTGGGCCAGGAAAGATATTTCACTTACACCGTCTCAATAACCTCAACATCTCCCAGCCCCCATCCAGTGCTATTCGCCTTAATCATTCTCGTCTGAACTATCTTCCATCCATAATCTTTATGAATACTTGCTTTTAGTCTTCACCCTGGGCCTTTCCATGCCATTATTGGAGTCTTTCCTCTCTACCCATGTGTTTTTTCTCCATACTAGCCCATCATGGCCTCCTTCATCATATCTTCCCTTCAGTCTGATTTCCATGATTCTCTCTTGAACCCAAAAGCCTGAGGAACCTTTGTCACGCTTACCCCATACTGCCATGCCCAGGTATAGGCTGTTTAATTAACCATTCTGGTATGTCTTAGGCAGGTTTACAAAACAAAGATAGGTGTAACCAGATCTTGAGGGCCAGAAACATGCATCAGACAAACCTCCAACATGTGTACGTGTGTGTTCCTGAGGAACCATAGGTGTCAAATCCCCTGGAGCTGGAATTTCCAGCAGTTGTGAGCTGCATGGTGGTGGTGCTTGAACTTGGGTCCTCTGGAAGGGTAATGCATACTCTTAAACTAGTGAGCCATCTCCTCATACCAAGCTCTAGCTGTTTGTTTGTCCATTTATTTATTTACTTAGGTTTTTCAAGACAGGGTTTTTCTGTGCATCCTTGGCTATCCCGTACTCACTTTGTAGACCAGGCAGGCCTTGAGCTCACAGAGATCAGACTGCCTGCCTCTGCCTCGCCGAGTGCTGGCGTTACAGATGTGTGCCTCCTCACCCGGTTAAGCTCTAACTTTATAAAAACAGGGACTTCCCTGTTAAGTTCTCCCATTGGTTTCCCACCTCCTCTATAGTCATCCATTCCCCCAAGTCTTTCTACTGCATCTGTGGGGTACATTTATTTTTTCTTACTTGTTCTCTTCTAAGCACTACTTGATACTTGGTCCCATTCCAGATTTCTTTGGTCTTTTGAGACAGAGTTTTTTGTAGGTCAGCCTGGCCTCAAACTCAGTATATAGCCAAAATGACCTTGGGTTTCTAATCTTCCTTCCTCCACCTCCCAAGTCTATTATTCCTAGCATGTAATACCATGTCCATGCTCTGTTTTAATGTGGTGCTAGGATTCTCACTCTGTCAGCTGGTCTACATCCACAGACCCTAACCTCACCCTTTTTTCAGCCATCAAAACTTCCCTGTCTTTAATGCTATTCCTTTAGGAATTTGCTAGGCAAAGTAACAGAATTTAAGAAAATAATTATAATAAGAATGCACATTGCTTTCGGTTAGTATATGGGATGGCTAATCTTGCTTGGCGACTTGATGGGATTTAATATTACCATGGAGATGAGTCTCCAGTTCTGTCTGAGGAACATTTTAGATTAGGTTAATCGGAGGCTGGGGCACCCAGGCTAAGTGTGGGCGGTATCACTCTCCAGGCTGAGTCTTGAACTAAATAAAAAGGGGGAAGCAAGCTGAGAACTAGCGGGCACCACTCTTTGCTCTCTGATTGTATTCAGTATGAACACCCACACAGGCTCATGCTGCCTCAACTTCCCTAGGTGACCGACTGCACCCTTTAATAGTGACCCAGATTAAACTCCTCATTTTTCTGTTTGTTTGTTTTTTGAGACAAGGTTTCTCCATGTGGCCCTGGCTGTCCTGGAACTCACTCTGTAGACCAGGCTGGCCTTGAACTCACAGAGACCTGGCTGCCTCTGCTTCCCAAGTGCTGTCCTTTAAGGTGTGTACCACCACCACCCTGCTAAAACTCTTCTATTTTTTAAATTGCTTTTTTTTTTTTTTTTTTGTCCCAGCAATGAGGAAAGTAACTAATGCAATGTATTCCAGAAAAGACTGTTCAGTGCTTGGAATACTCAAAACCATGAACATGGGGTTAGGGGATAGTTCAGTTGGTAAAGTCCTGGCTACACAAACATGAAGACCTGAGTTTGAGCCCCAGCGCTCACATACCTGTATTTATATGTCCATGTATGCTGGTAATTCCCGCCTTGAGGAGGTGAAGCTAGGCAGAATCCTGTGGACTTATGGCCAGCAAGCCTTGCCTAATCAGCCATGAGTGCTAGTGAGAGACCATGCCAGAAATCAAACTAAAACATCAACAAAGCAAAAACAAAAACTCAGAAGGTTGATCGTTCCTAACCTCTGGCCTCCATGTACACAGGCATATACATAAACATGCGCTCACACTCACATGCACACATTCACACACAAAAAACAAGAAACAACAAGAAAGTCATGTTGTTCTTGGGAAATTATCTCCTGAATCACAGCTTTGTTAAATTATTTTAATCCCAGTGGATCATGGTCTTAATGACTTCTACCAGGTCCCTAGGATTGAGACAGGGATAAAAGAACAACCGAGGCAAAATTTAGATCTGTTAAAAATGTGCTTATGGCCTAGAAGTTTATTGTTAATTTGTACAACATGTTCTGAAGGGAAAAGAATAGCTTCCTAAATTTGAACTTGAAGTTGACACAGAGAGAAGCAATCTGACACTTCTGTTGCAACCATCCTATTTGCAACAGCCAGAAAAACAAACTCAAATAAAAACTTATCTCTGAGGTTTTGGTAAGGTGCGGCTGAGCGGATGATGTCACTTTTCCTTTCTTGAGCTTTGAGAGCGCTTTGAGGCCAGTGTCCAGATGTGGACTTTATTCACGGTGCTCGTGACCGGCAGTGAGCTCTCACAGGATGCGGTGGTGTCTGAACAGGGCAGTTTCTATTTTAAGCGGCGGCTTGACAAATGTTTACCAAATAAGTTTAAATAGTATTGATTTTTTTTTATTCTACTTTTGGGTTAGATATTAAGCATTGGACTGACTGTTGAATACAAAACCAACAAATGCAAAAGTTGTCTGGGGCAAGTGCTTTCAACATTTTTAAAGACAATAGTAAACATTTTGAGTGCACACTAAGTGCTTCTTCCGGCAAAGTGGGCCCCCGGGAAAAGGATTCTGCTGATCGGATGGCTTGGCTTTATTGCTTTTATGATGAAAGATTGTAGAGTGCGTTAGGTATTTTGTTGCTGCTGTTGTTGTGGAAGGATGGAAAGGACCATTTGGTGAGTGAGATTCCAGAGCTGCAGGGGCTCACAAGCCCTGTCCTCTACATGAAATGACAGAAAACATGAAATGAAATGAATGTGATTGTCGCTGTGTAAGTTGCAGAACTTACAAGAAAACCATAGACGCAAACAGATGCTCAGATGCTGTTCTAGAGGACCAGTTTCGGCTCCCAGCACCCAAATGGCGCAGCTGTCAACTGCTGGTAGCTGCAGTTCTAGGAGATTAGATACCCTATTCTGGTCTCATTGGGCAACTATGTTCATGTCCGTGGGCACACACACAATAAATTAATTAATTAATTAAAATAAGCCTTATTTAAAAATTGTGAGTGGAGCCAGGAGTGACAGTGTGAGTCTTTAGTTCTAGGAGAGGCAGAGGCAGGTGGATCTCTGCGTAGACATAGCGAGTTCCAGGACAGCCAGACCTACATAATAGAGACCCGCCTACCTCTGCCACCCCAGTGCTGGGATTAAAGGCATGCATCACCACCGCTCACCAGGCTGATACACGAGTTCTTATCCTCTGGGAAGCAACACTCCTATTGAAGTACAAAGGTTTAATGAGAATAAAAACCTATGAACGATAATGGACAGAGACAGAGAAGTCAGGAGCAGTATTTAGGTGGGGATGTAGCTCACTCAGTCGGTAGTGAGCCTATTAACATGCCAGGAACCCAGAGATCAGTTCAGTCCCCATAAAACCAGGGGGAATGGTTTATGGTTTTAACTCCAGCACTGAGGAAGCGGAGGCAGGAGAATCAAAAATTTCAAGGTCATTCTTGGCTTCATTTGGAAGCAGCTTTGTGCTACAGAAGATCCTGTCTCCAAAACAACAAGTCTTTGAACTTCTTAGTTTAGTTGAACTGTCCCTTCAAGTGGCTGAAGAGATGGCTGAGCCTGCTGGTTATTCTCCCGGATGACCCATGTTCAGTTCCCAGCACTCTTATGGTTGCTCACAGTCATTTGGAACTCTAGTTCTAGGAAACCCAGTGCTTTCTCCTGGCCTCCTTGGCACTTTTGATGTACATGGAATATCGAACATACACGTAAATACATACCCACATAAAATTAAATCTTAAAAAAAACAACAACCTAAAAACCTACACCTGCTACTTATAATGGACGTTGTTTAAATTTTTTTTCTATGATGAATATTGTAGTAGTAGCTTTGGTTTCTTTAAAAACTCAGTTATGTAATATAAACATATTTTTGCTTTAATCCCAAGAGTGGGATCTAGGGCTGCCTTGGTTTGTTCACAGCTGCTGATAATTGTCTCCTTAGTGGGTGAGATAATTGCCAGCTGTTAACAGCCTGGTGATGCTCAGAGAGGGGCATGTTCTTTGCCAGTTGGAGATAGTTTAATTCTGAGGACTCTGAGAGGGTATAAAATATCAGAGCCCAGAGAGAGAGAGAGAGAGAGAGAGGCAGAGAGAGAGAGAGAGAGGCAGAGAGAGAGAGAGAGGCAGAGAGAGAGAGGCAGAGAGAGAGAGGCAGAGAGAGAGAGAGGCAGAGAGAGAGAGGCAGAGAGAGGCAGGCAGGCAGGCATCAAGGAGAAGGTCAGATAAGGAAGAACTCTGCTTCTGGGTATCCTGATGACTGAGATTGGTATTGCCCCACAGAACCCAATGACCCTAACTAGCCAGAACTAACTGTAAAGAGACCCATGTCCTCTTCCTTTCCTAACCTTCGTTCTCTCCTTCCTAGGGTTGGGGGACTGGAAGGAAGGTAGAGGCATAAGATAGCACAAATAAAAAAGAGGTAAAAAGTAGCATCTACAGAATACTGTGGCCTCACGTGCCTGAGCCAAAGGACAGGTGCCAATTGGAACCAGAAGTAGATGTAAAACAAATATTTGATCCTGTGTTCTGGTTGTTCTTTTTCATTCTCGTCCAAATAGATTCACTGTTCTGCTGGATTGACTTGATAATATTATAAATGTAGAAGTGTAAACTATTTCAATAAAGCAGCCAGGCTCCGATGCAAGGCAGGAAAAGAAACAAACCAACCTGACAAACTATTCCTCTTGCATTTAGGGAGTATCTTGGTTGATTTAGGCACACTCCACTCCCAATCCCAAGGACCAATGTCAAGAAAGAATATCTATGGTCCAAAAGGATAGGAAAAAAAAATAAGAACAGCAACAAAAATGACAAAATCTCCCTCAAACCTCAGTTTCACTGAGGAAGATGAATGTGGTCTGGGCACCAAGGGTTTTTCTGGAAACTTCAAGCTTTGACCAAAACATCAGTTCTATGGCGTGCCATCTCTCTGCTGACAGCTGTGTGCAGTTGAGTAGAGATGAATTTATGTAGCCCAAACTGACCTCGCACTTCAGATTCTCCGGCCTCCAGCTCCTAAGTGCTGGGATTGCAGGGAAAAGCCACCACACCTAGCTTCGAATTATTTATGTATTTAACATCCATGAATATTTTCTTTTCAGAATTAAAGATCACTGTGTTTACTAGGCTGGCTTCAAACTCATGGTACTCCTCCGCCCTCAACCTCCCAGATGCCAGGATTATGGGAGCAGGCCACGTGGCCCAGCTCCTAGGTCCCTTTTCTATTCTCTGTTTTAAAATAGATTCTGAGGAAGTTGTCCAGGCAGGCCTTGAACAACAACTTATTAGTATTCTCTTCCTCCTCTTCCTTCTTCTTTTCTGAGACAGGGTTTCTCTACATAGACCTAACTATCCTGAAACTCACTACGTGGATCAGGCTGGCCTTAAACTCAGAGATATGCCTGCCTCTGCTTTCTGAGTGATAGAATTAAAGGTGTGAATGGTCATCATGTCTGGCTCCCTCCTTTTATTTTTAGTATATATGAGTTTGTGTGTGATATGTATGTGCAGGCACGCCAGGAGAAGTTATTGGATCCCCTGGCGCTGGAGTTATAGGCAGTTCTGATCAACTTGGCATGGATGCTGGGAACCAAATTTAAGAAGTTCCCTGGAAGAGCAACAAATTCTCTTTACCACAGAACCATCTCTGCAGGCTCTGTTGTTTTTTCTATTTTAACAAGGAAAGAATGCCAAATATGTCACACAGGAAATGTTCCATTGTAATGTCGGTGTTGAAGACCTGTTTGTTTGTTTTGAAATAGGGGCTCACTCTGTAGCTCAGGCTGTCCTAGAAATGAATATGTAGCCCAGGAAGGCCTTGAACTTCCAGCAATCCTTGGCTATCACTATGAAGTAGTAAATGGAAAGGAACACAACCCCCAAGAGCTTTTCTGGACTGTATCCTACCTTGCCCTGCACATGGCTGCTCGGTAGTCACAGCCTTCTATACAAAAGGCTGTTTTCAAAAGCAGCACAACTGTGGTGTCTTCAGAATTTATAAATATCTAACCTGGGATTTCCTCTGGTCAGTCATCTGTTTCCTCATTTCAGAAGATGAAATGGCATTAGGCTATGTTTTTAAATATTGGGTTTGCTTTGCAAATGCAACATGTCCTCATTTGCTTAGATTGGTATCCACATAATTTGAGACGTCCGCTCCAGATGGGCTCTGGGGGAACAATGCAAAAGAGCAGGCTGCATGTGCGCACACACTTGCAGATGCCCATGCATACAGAAACACAGTCATTCATTGTATCAGTGTCTTAAAATGTCACACCCTACAAGTGTGAAATTATTAATACGTATCAATTGGAATTTTAAAAAAAATTTTAAAAAGAAGAATTAGGGTTTTATGATTCACACCTGTAATTTTAACACTCAGACCACCAAGGCAGGAGGACTGTCTTGAACAAAATGAGTGGAAGGTCATAGTGAGCTACAGAGTGAGACCTG
This sequence comes from Pachyuromys duprasi, assembly GCA_028658305.1. Taxonomy (NCBI): domain Eukaryota; kingdom Metazoa; phylum Chordata; class Mammalia; order Rodentia; family Muridae; genus Pachyuromys; species Pachyuromys duprasi. Next base: position 28,739,959 of record CM053748.1, read on the forward strand.
GTCTTAATAAAACAAAATACAAAAAGAAGAAAAAAAATGAAATTCAAAGATGAGTTAATAATAGTAATAATAATAAAAAGAACCAATGATTCTGGTGTGACAGTACAAGCCTATAATGCCTGAACTAAGGAGACAGAGGGAAGAGCAGCCCGAGTTTGAGACTTGGGCTGGAGAGATGGCTCAGTGGTCAAGAGCACCGTCTGCTCTACCAGAGGTCCTGAGTTCAATTCCCAGCAACCTCATGGTGGCTCACAACCATCTATACTGAGATCTGATGCCCTCTTCTGCCGTGCAGGTGTACATGCAAAGGAGTGCTTGTACACATAAAATAAATAAATCTTTAAGAGAGTTTGGGACTAGCATGGCACATGAAGCAAGATACTGTCCCCAAAAACAGGATGGTGGAGAAGGGGCTAGTGAGGCCCCATCTCTAGATGAGAAGCTATTGGCAGTTGATGGCTGCTGAGGGAGGAAGAGTCAATTTCTTTGTGGGCTTGGCCATGCGTCAGTGGATTTCCCCCCAAACCCATATAACATATATGTATATATTTAAATTCAAAAACCAAAGAAATGGAAATGAGCAGGTTGTATACATATGTATGCATGCACATGGATACCTGTATATGTGAATAATATGATAAAGATTTTAGGAGGGAATCCATACGTAAGTCTTTTTTTCTTTCTTTCTTTTTTCTTTTTTTTTTTTTTCCATAGTCTTGCTAGGTAGCTCAGGCTGACCTGGAACTCATTATATAGCTAAAACTAGGCTTAAACTCACAATCCTCTTGCCTCAGCTTTCTAACAGGAATGTGCCATCATACTGGGCTCAACCATTCCTTAAACATTTGTGACAACAGAGAGACTGAACCATAGTGGACATATCTAATGCTGCTTAGGGTATGTCTACTTTGATCGGTTTATTTCCTTTAAATCAACAAAGGCAGTCAGTTGTGGTAGCTCTGTAATCCTGGTACAGGGAGACTGGGACAGGAGAAATGTCACCACTTTTAGGTCAGTCTGGGCTACAGTGTGAGGTACTGTTTCAAAACGAAACAGAAGGAAAAGAAAAAGGATAGCATTTTCTAATTATTATTTAAATCATAGACTTGGAATTCATTAATTAGTGTGGTTTTAATAACAACAAGGTCTTTCAGCCTGGTGGTGTTAGCTCACCCCTTTAATCCCAGCACCCGGCACTCAAGAGGCAGAGGCAGGCAGATCTCTGTGAGTTCAAGGCTAGCCTGGTCTGCAGAGACAGCCAAGACTACACAGAGAAACCCTGTCTCAAAAAAGGACAACAACAAAAACCTCCAAAACAACACCAACCCCCTAACAAACAAACTAAGTAACAAAACCCAAGATCTTCTCTTTGTTTTTATTGGTTTTATTTCTCTTTTTGGTTTTTGTTCTTCAAGACAGTTTCTCTGGGTAGGCCTGGTGGTCCTGGAACTCCTCAGTAAGCCAGGATGACTGGCTGCCTCTGCCTCTGCCTCCCAAGTGTTGAGATTAAAGGTGTGTGCCACCATGCACAGCCAGAATGTTTGTTTTAAGAAGGGTTAGTTACACACGGGCTTAGTCTTTTAAATAATTAACAGCTCTTGTCATTATTTTTGAAAAATTTTAAACAATTTGCTTTTAAAGTTTTTAACTGAAAAAAAAAATTAAATCTGCCGAAGCTCATCATCTTTCATAGCAAAAAATTTACCAAACAGGACTGGGCTAGAGATCTAGCTCAAAAATCCTATCCTCGAATCGTTGATCCGATTTTCCGTTGTCTTTCTTGTTTTCGTTTTGAGACAGTGTTTAGCAGTGGCGGGCTCTGGTCGCGTGTTTCCCGGTATGCTAGTTAGCTTTTGTCAGTGTGGGGCAAACTGGAGTCACCTGTGAAGAGGGGCCCTCAGCTGATGAATTACCTCCAACAGGCTGGCCCGTGGGCATGTTTTCATTGATTTATAGCGGACGGCCCAACCTACTGTGGATGGTGTCATCCCCGGGCAGGTGGTTCTGGGTTGGTGAAGGAAAGAGGAGCAAGCCTTGGGAAGCGGGTCAGTAAGCACCATTCCTCCAGGGCCTCTGCTTCGGTTCCTGCCTTTAGTTCCTACCCCCCGACTTCTCCTCAGTGATGGACTGTTACCCGGAAGTCTAAAATGAAATAAACCCTTTCCTCTCTCAAGTTGCTGGGTTTTTTTTTTTTTTTTTTTTTGACACAGTGATCATCACAGCAACAGAAAACAAACTGAAACAATGGGCTGTGAACATTTCATTCAAGAAATTGAAATAAAGGCACACAAATTGCAAATTAGCATGGAGACATCATTCACAATCAAAGTGACAGCAAAGATCAGAAAGAAATACACTGTCAGGAGTGATGCAATGCACTCTGGTGAGAGTCTCCTTCGGGGTCTAAAGGAAGGGCAGGCTGGGTACTGAGCCGATGATGTGAGCTGTTCTCTGTTTTGATTGATAGATTTCGGTTATATAACTTTTACTGTTATGTTCCTTCCTGTAAATGCATCTGATTTTAATCATATGCATGCCCAATTATGCATAGGCATAAGATGATAAATAGGAGATTTCCCCTAAATGCTTACTTACAGGACACAGTTTGCTTTATTGCACATTTTCTCAAGTTCAGGCCCGATGGCCTGTCCTTCCCTTACACCTAGATATAATCATAGTACGATTGACTAGAAACTACTCGTGTTTGATGGTTGCTAAGGGGAGGGGAAAGGTGCTTCATTGTTTGGAATAGGGTATGCATGTCACTTAAAGCAGGTAGGGGTCCTAGGTTACCAACAGGTTGTTACATGCATTGTTAGGAGGGGTATGTGTGCCTAGGATATCCAAGTGAGTGGCCTAAGCTGCCAAGTGCATAACTGGAATTTAGAGGAGGTGGGGAGAGGGTTCATAGTCCAAACCAAGTGGGTTCCCGGGTTACTAAACCATTTCCAATACTTGCCTGCCTCATCTGGGTCTCGATGTATAGCCAAGGCTGGCCTTGAACTCATGGACAGTCTTCCCTCCTTTGCCTCTAGAGAGCTGGGATGACAGACACATGTCACCACATCTAGCCCCCTTGTTTTGTTTGCTTTTTGATGAAAAGAAAGCATGGAGAAGCACCTAGAATTGTTTCTGGTACAAGTAATTTCTTGTTTAATAGCTTTTAAAAATCTGTCACTAAGAATTGGTGCTAGGGCTTTGAACATGCTATTCAGACCTGTAAGGTGGACCCACATCCTCTGCCCTCTTGTTGCCCAGGCTGGTCTTGGCCTTACCCAGTAGCCCAAGAAGATTTTGCACTTGCATTTCCATCGCCTGTTGTCTCGGGCTCTGGAGTAGCTGGGATTACAGGCCTATTACACCATGCTTGGCTGTGGCTAAAATCCTTTATTGCGTTTTATTAATTTGGTGTGGGCTGGGGTGGAGGAAGGCTGGAAGAGTGTTATAGCATGTGTGCGGAGGTCGGAGGACAATTTCAGGGAGCTGGTTCTCTACTTCCACCGTTGGGTCCCAGGGATCCAGCTAAGACAGCTGTGTTTGCCTCATAGCATGGAAGTGTACAATGTGCATGCAGTGTCTGTGGAGGCCAGAAGGGGGCGTCTGCCCTCCTGGAACTGGAATCACAGAGAGTTGTGAGCCTCTCTGTTGGTGAATGGAACTGAACCCAGGTCCTCTGTAAAAACCATCTCTCCAGCCCAATACTTTTGTTTATTTATTTAAACATTTTTTGTGTGTGTATGAGTGTTTTGCCTACACATACGGATGTGTACCATGTGCATGCCTGGTGCCTGTAGAGGCCGAAAGAGGGTACTGGATCCCCCTGGAAACTGAGTTGTAGATGGCTGTGAGCTGCCATATGGGTGCAGGAAATTAAACCAAGTTCTTTGGAAGAACAACAAGTGCTCTTCACCACTGAGCCATCTTTCTACCACCCAACTTTTTTTTTTTTTTTTTAAGATTTATTTATTTAGGTATTTTATGTGTATGAGTACTCTGCTCCGTCTGGTGTGCTCATCACCAGAAGAGGGCATCAGATCCCATTATAGATGCTTGTAAGCTACCATGTGGTTCCTGGGAATTGAACTAAGGACCTCTGGAAGAGCAATCAGTGCTCTTAACCACTGAGCCATCTCTCCAACCATATATATATATATTTGGTTGGTTGGTTGGTTGGTTGGTTGGTTGGTTTTTTTTGAGTCAGGGTTTCTCTGTGTAACCCTGTCTGCCCTGGACTTGATTTGTAGATCAAGCTGGCCTGGAACTCACAGAAATCTGCCTGCTTCTGTCCCCCCCCCTGCCCCCCCAAGTGCCGGGATTAAAGGCATGTGCCACCACCGTCCAGCACACCCAACATTTTTAAAGAATAGGTTTTTATATAGCCTAGGCTGGCCTTGAATTCACTTTGTATTTAAATATGGCCTTCAAATCCTGACCCTCCTGCCTTTGCCACTCAAGTGCTAGAATAATAGGCACTTACGTCACACCTGCTGAGATCCATTACTTTGTATGCTACTTTAAAAATACTAAAATAAGCCAGTGGTGATGGTGCATGTCTTTAATCCTAGCGCTTGGGAGGCAGAGGCAGGGGGATCTCTGTGACTTCATGGCCAGTCTGGTCTACAGAGCAAGTTCCAAGGCAGCCATGGCTACACAGAGAAACCCTGTTTTGAGAGAAAAAAAAGAAAGAAAAATGTATTTCAAATAATAGTCTGACCTGAAAGAAGAAAACCTTTTGCTTCATTTTGTTGTTATTGTTGAGATGAGACTCTCACTCTGTAGCCCGAGCTAAACCTGCCTTTAACCTTCCATGATGCTCCTTTTTCAGCCTCCCCATTGCTGGGATTATTAGGTGTAAGTCACCAAGCCCGACTAATAGCTTATTCCATTAAGTGTGAGCTGTACAAAGTGACTCCTTTCAAAATATATAGTCTCAAAAGGGAAATGAGACGAAAGTTAACTTTATGATGAGAAATCTGACGAACACTGCTTGTGATGGTTTGAATGAAAATGGGCTCCTACAGGCTCAGATGTTTGAATACTTGGGACCCAATTGGTGGGACTGTTTTGGAAGGATTAGGAGATGTGGCCTTGCTGGAGGAGGTGTGTCATTGGGGGTAGGCTCTGAGGTTTAAAAGCTCATGCCATACCCAGTGTTTCTGTATATCTGTCTCCCACTTGCGGGTCAGAGGTAAGCTCTTAGCTATTGCTCCAGCATCAGGCCTGCCTGCCGCCGCGGTCCCCCACCTTGAACCCATGCTCTGAAACTGTAAGTCCAATAAATTTTTTCTTCTATAAGTTGTCCTGGTCATGGTGTCTTAGTACAGCCATTTACCTAAGACAAAATTTGGTACTGGGTTTGTTGTAACGGGCTTGAATTCAGGTAGAAATTGGAAGATAACATTGCTGAGAACAATGTGGATTATGGGGGCCCAGTTCAAGAAGTTTCAGAGGAGAATAATATTAGTAACTGGGCTGGAGACCATTCTTGTGGTATTTTAGCAAAGAATGTGGCTGCTGTTTATCCTTAAGAATCTCTCTAAGGCTAAATTGAAGAGCTTTTGCAGTAATTTCATTTGCAGAGATTTCAAGACAAAAACCATGTCACACGGTTTTTGGTGACCAGTTATCCATTGCTACAATTAAAAAAGAGCAAGCAGGGCAAAATGAAATATAAAATATACAGTTTGAGGAGGAAAAGCACCAGGAAATTTAATGTTGGAGAATAGCTGTTCTCAAGGAGATAAAAATAAATGGAATATAGAGTGTAGGGCCCTCCAGGTGAGAGACTACCCAGACAATCCCGCAGTTTGTGAAAAGGCCTAAGAAATTATCTGGTCCTAAAGAGCATTTCTTGGTGGCACAAGCCTTTACTCTCAGCCCTGGGAAGGCAGAGGCAGGCAGACCTCTCTGAGTGTGAAGCCAGCCTGGTCTACATAGCAAGTTCCAGGACAGCTAAGACTACATAGAGAGAAACTGCCTCAACAAACAAACAAACAAGAGTACCAACAAATCGAAGCTTGTACAGATGTAATTCACTGAGGGGACCAAGTTCTGTTCCGATCAGACAACAGAACTTAGCAGCATTGGCCATGTGGTTCCAGCTTCAGAGTACTGATGTATACAAGCCGGGCAGTGGTGGCCCACCCATTTAATCCCAGCACTTTGGCAGACAGAGGCAGGTAGCTCTTTGTTCAAGGCCAGCCTGGTCTACAAAGTGAGTTCCAGGACAGCCAGGGATACACAGAGAAACCCTGACTGGAAAACAAACAACACAGTAACATCAAAGAGTCATGATGGATACAGTTAAGGAGTTGTAACGTTTTCTTTGTCAGTTAAGGGAAACTGCCTAGGCCATGTGTGTGGAAGAGCTGTGAAAGTGAAGTCTGGATTTCATTGAAGATGCTAGGATGTTGAAGTTAGCAGAGCTGTGGGGCATCTGTGGAGATGCGTATGGGGGAGGGGGTGGGATCTGTGTACAGAGAATTGTATTGCAGTCTGAAAAGCTGGAAGGGAAGAGCCCTTTAAACTCTTTGACATTGGACTTAGAGCTACAGTATCTGAAGTTTTCCCTACTGAGTTTTTGTCTTACTTTGGTCCAGTAATTTCTTGGTTCACTATGCTCCTATTTCTCTCTTTTAGAATGATAACCATGTGCCATTGTATGGTGGAAGTATGTAATTTTGCTTTTTGATTTTACAGGGAGTTACAATTAATAGTATGCCTAGAGTCTCAGAAGAGACTTTGGACTTTTAAACAGTCTTGAGACTGAAAGACATGTGGAGTTTTGAAATTGGACAAAGCACCTTTTGCATTATGGTAGGCTACAAGCTTATGGGGGCCAGGGCTACACAGTGACATCCAGTCTCAACAAATAAATATACTTTAAGAGATAAACAAACAAATAAAAATAATTCAAAAAAGGGTTCTGTAATAGGGGAAACTCTGTCAAAGTGGTGTGTTAGGACTTTTTGTACTATAGTCTTAATTTTTCTGTAACTCTAAAACTGTTTAAAATCAAATCTAATCTGAAAAATGCAAACAGAAAACAAAATTTGTGCTCTACCTAAAATGCTTCTTCTACCTCCATGTCTCTCCCCAGACCCCAGATGCAGCAACTGTGCTTGTGTATTCCCTAAAGCAGTTATTGCTATTGACTTTACTTCCTTAGTTGTTTATACTGTATCAGCCCCACTGGAATTTAAGTGGCATGTGAAGGCACAGATGGCATCTGTTCTGCTCATTCGTCATTGAGAACGTAAAGAATGAGTCCATTTATCCATTGCTATGGAACACATCACCTCCTAAATCTACTGGATTAACATAGCAAGCATTTCCTATTTCCCTATTTCTATGGATCAGGAATTCTGGAAGGCTAAGCTGGGTGGTTTTCTTGTGTGGGGTGTGGTGTGTTATGTACATGTATATGGTGAATGTGTGTCCATTCAAGGTCCGAGGTTGACATGGGGAGCCTTCCTTCCTTCCTTTTGTTTTTTGTTTTTTCAAGACAGGATTTCTCTGTGTAGCCTTGGCTGTCCTGGGCTCTCTTTGTAGATCAGGCTGGTCTTGAACTCACAGAGATCCACCTGCCTCTACTTCCCTAAGTGCAGGTGGCTTTCCTAATAGTTCTCCATTTTTTTTCCTGAGACAGGGTCTCTCACTGGACCAAGGTCACTGATTTAGCTATTTCCTATATCTACGTTCTGTGTGTGGGGCTGTCAGCAGTTACCGGGTTTATCCAGCTTTGCTGTGGTGTTAGGGATTTGAACTCAAGCTTGCACAGCAGCGTTATCCAGTAAGCCATCTCTCCAGTCTGTGACTCACATTTTTAAAGAGATTACAGTCTGTTGTCAGAGCTTGCTCATCTGAAGGCTTGGCTGACATGGACAGCAATCTCTCTGTCTCTCCTAAAGCTATTGACCAGATGCCTGGATTCCTTGTTACTGAGTTTCTCCATAGCGCTCCTGTCAATATATCGGTTGGGAAATTGATGAGATACCTGTTGGGGAAGAAGCAATAGATATTAGTGTGACAGCCATAGGAATTTTTATGACCTACCTTCTCTATTTTCACATTGTTTTCCCACTTCTGTTTACTTATCAGAAACAAGCCACAGACCAGACTGCAGTGACACATTCCTGTAACTACAGCACCCAAAGGCAAAGGCAGCTGGAACCAGTCTGGACAAATAAACACATTAAAATCCTTTCTCAAAATGATGTAATAAAGACACTGAAAATGTCCAGCTCGGATGTTCTTGGTTTTTTCTTCCTTTTTTTCCCAGACAGGGTTTCTCTCTGTAGCCTTGGCTGTCCTGGACTCACTTTGTAGACCAGGCTTGCCTTGAACTCACAGAGACCCACCTGCCTCTGCTTCTAGAGCTGCTTTGTTTCAGATGCAATCTCAGGATGGCTTTGAACGTGTTAAGTAGCAGAGGTTAGCCTTGAACTCCTGATTCTCCTGCCTCCACTTCTCAAGTACCAGGATTGCAGTTGTGTGCTACCACACCACACTTCGTTTGTGAGTTTGTTTAAAAAAAATAAATAAAATGATCAATGTATTTGAGGAACGGAGTTTGGTTATATGTTTTTTTTTTTTAATGCTTGTTTGTTTTTTAGTTTGTTGAGGTAAGAGCTCACTCTGTAGCCTTAAATTTAAGGAAATCATTCTGACTTAGTCTCCAAGTTCTAGTATTATGGGTGTGAATCACTCTGCCCAGCTGGATTAACTCTTTATATGAGCCACCTGTGTGGACAGTGATGCGCTGGGAGACAGCAATAGTAACAGGTCTCAATTGTTCATGGCAGTCAACCCTATTCCTTTTTGTGCCAAGCACTTCACAACCATTAACTCCTTTAATCATTAGAGCAGCCTTATAGGGTAGGTATATTTTTATAGATGAGGGGACTAAGCCACCGAGACACTGGGGAGTGGCAAGGAGTGAAGTGGATCTGGTGCACAGCTGACACCAATTCTCAGTGGGACCTTCCAAAAGTCTGTTCAGATCCTCAGTGCCCACATAAAATCTATGAGCACCTTAATCCAGGGCTGGGGTGGTCAGAGACAGGCAGAACCAGAGCCTCTGCTATTCTTGCAGAGGGCACAAGCTCAGTTCCCAATACCACATCAGGTGGCTCACAATCTCCAGAAATCTAGCTCTAGGGAGCTGTTGCCATTAGCCTCTGTAGGCACAACACTAACAGGTATGCGTGTACACACACACATACAATTAAAGTAAAATAAAGTTTTAAAAAAATATGTAAAGCAAGGGGCAATGGTACAACATCTGTCTACCTCTGTTCTCTACATACACACGCATGGGTAAGCACAGCCGCACACACATGTATGTGCATAGATGAGTACCATCCCCCAGCCCCAAACAAAAACAAATCCAAAGAAAACAAAGCATAATCGGCTGAGGAGGTATCTTAGATATAAGAAAACTCATAAACATATGCTGCAGATTTTCAGTTGTTCCCAGTATTGCATCAGCTGATCTCTTTTTTCTTAGTTCTTGATAATAGAAGTATATCGTTATAATGAAGATGGACTCTGGGATCTTTACATTTTATTTAAGTGTTTCTGGGGCAAGAGACAAGAAATTTATGAACATGACATTTGTTGACAGTATTGATCCGTTTGCTGATGTGTGTGTGAGAGAGAGAGGGGGGGGAGGGGAAAAGGAGAGAGAGTATGTCACATGTGTCCCTTGAAGGCAAGAAGAGGGCATTGAATTCCTTGGACCTGAAGCTACAAGCTGAACTTACACCCAAAGTGGGTGCTGGGTACTAAACTCGGGTCTTTCTAATTACATATCCCAGGCTGCAAGCTGACTTTTTTCTTTCTTTTTTAAAATTTTATTTTTATCCTTCCTTCCTTCCTTTCCTTCTTTTCTGAGACAGGGTTTCTCTGTGTAGCCTTGCTTTGTAGACCAGACTGGTCTTGAACTCACAGAGATCCATCTGTCTCTGCCTCCCAAACGCTGGATTAAAGTCATGTGCCCCCACACCCAGCTTTTATTATTTTTCAGTGTGCATATGTGTGTGAAGGCTGGTGTCTGCAGAGTTGTCAGATTCCTCTGGAGATGGACTTAACAGGTGGTTGTAAGCAGCCTGATGTGGATGATGGAATCAGGTCCTCTGGAAGAGCAGGGCAGGTTCTTATCTACTGAACCATCCTACCAGCTCTGACTTTGTTCAAAACCTATACGATTCATGTAAGAGATGTAATTTTCTTATCACACAAATCAAATTATATTTAAATATTATTATTGGAAAAAAGCAAATGATTACTATAGGTAGTCATAACTTGCATTTTAAATAAAATTGCTGTATAGATGAAATAGATGAATTGAGTTTTCCTTTAAACAACTTTGATTTTTTTCCTTTTTTTTTTTTAGAAAGGGTTTCTCTGTGTAGCCCTGGTTGGTTCTATAGACGAGGTTGGCCTTGAACTCAGAGATCAGCCTGCCTCTGCCTCCCTAGTGCTGGGATTAAAGAAGTGCACCATCTCTGCCCAGCACAACTTTGATATTTTGCTGATTGTGCTAGTTAGTCTTATGTCAGCTTAACATAAGCTAGAGTCATTGGAGAGGAGGGAGCTGAGATTTAGAAAATGCCCTAGAAGATCAGACAATAGGCAAGCCTATAAGGCATTTTCTTAATTAGAGATGGGGGGGAGGGCTCTATTGTGGATGTTTCATCCCTGGGCTGGTGGTCCTGGGTTCTATAAGAAAGCAGACTGAGCAAGCCATGGGGAGCAAGCCTGTAAGCAGCACCCTCCATGGCCTCTGCATCAGCTTCTGCCATCAGGTTCCTGCCCTGTTTGAGTTCCTGTCCTGACTTTCTTCAAAGATGAACAGTGATGTATAAGCCTGAGCCAAATAAACTTGTCCCCAACTTCCTTTTGGTCGTGGGGTTTCATCATGTGCCTAACCAGGACACTGAAATTTATGAGAAAATAAATTTGTTGTAGTCCTCATTCTGAATGGAATTTCTTTATCTGAGAACAGACAAAAACTGCCCTTCCCACTGTAAATTCCAGTATGACAATTAGAGGAAGAATGCTTGTTTCAGTATTGCTCCAACTTGTACCATTCATATTCTCTATTCCTATATGTTACTATCTGCAAGTTTAAATTATATGTCACACTATTATTATTGTTATTAATAATGGGTTTAGGTGTTCTGTTTTGTTTATGTTAGTAAACTTGCAGATAGAACATTTAACTTCTTGCTTTTGTGTTTGATTGCTTCTCTCACAAACACATGGACTTTTCATTTCTTTCCTTCCTTTTTTTTTTAATATTTGCAAATGTATACTTTTGTTTTCTTTCTTCTTTCTTTTTTTTGGGGGGGGGGCGGGGCACTGGTTTCAAGACAGAGTTTGTCTGTGTAGCCTTGGCTGTCTTAGACTCACTGTGTAGACCAGGATGGCCTTGAACTCAGCAATCCGCCTGCCTCTGCCTCCCTGAGTGCTGGTATCAAAGGCGTGTGCCGCTGCTGCTGCTGCTGCCGCCGCTGCCGCCGCTGCCGCCGCCGCCGCCGCCACCATCCAGCTATACTTTCCCTATTAGAAAAAAAAAATGTTTTGTTGCATTAATCCCAGTAGCAACTTTAGGATTAATTCATGTTCCTTCTGCTTTCCTGAAGCTGTGAGCAGGTGTCTGTGCCGTATAAAACAAACAAACTATGAAGACTGAAAATAGTAGAGGGCATTTGATGTCTTAAACAAACACAGTGAGGATTGAGAATGTACTACAACTGATAGAGTGCTTTCCTGGCGTGCAGGAAGTTTCAGAATCAGTTCCCTAACACCCCTCCCAAACAAAGCATGGTGATGCATGCCTACAATTCCAGAGCACAAGCGGTTGGGGCAGGAGGTGAGAAGTTCAAGGTCATTCTTGGCTCACAGGTGAGTTGATACCAGCCCAAGATACAGAAGACCCTGTCTCCAACAGACAAACACAGAGGTAGGAGTGTGACTCATAGTAGAGTCTTGCTTGGCTTTGGATTCCCAGCAAAACAAAACAGAGCACCTAAACCCATTATTAATACCAATAATCATAGTGCGACATATAATTTAAACTTGCAGAGAGTAAGCACTTGAGATGAATAACTACACTTACATTTACAGACAGCAGACCAGGCATATTGGGGTCATGGAGGGTAAGAAACACTGGGACTGGGTCTGAGGACAGTTCATGTTGTATTTGATTATTAATTCAGGAGAACCAGACAGTGAAGACTAAATTTTATGGCTGGCATGATTCCAGGATAGGCTTTGGGATTTCGTATTTATGACACGGTAATTCTCTTCTCAACAAAAACTGTCTTTTTCAAAGTTAAACAAAAACTACAGTCCTATTACAAAACTGAACGCAGTAAATGCCAGAAGCAAGGACTACATTTATGATTGGCTAATTATTCCTTTCTGGGAAAGAGCCGTGGAGCCCAGTGTGGTGGTTCGTGTCTGCAATCCCAGCACTTGTGAGGCAGGGCTGCTGGAGTCTCAGAGCCAGCTTGGACTGTATACTGAGTTCCAGGTCAGCCTGAGCTACAGGGCTATCGAGTACCATACTGTTTCAAAAAGAGGTAAGAGAGAAGAAAGGAGGTGGGTGTACAACAGAGAATACCAAAGAAAGGCAAGTATTTCTTTCTGTCCCTCAGGCCTTTCCCTTTCTTCCTCCATTTCTGGGTCTGATCTCATATAGGACACTGACCATATACTAGGAACCTGGACAGATTATCTTTTAAAAATCCTTATTTATTTTATGTGTATATACGTGTGTCCATAGAAGCTGGATGTGGGTGTCAGATGAATACCACGGAACTTGTGTTACAGATAGTTGTGAGTTGCCATGTAGGTGCTGGAAATAGAGCCTGGGGTCCTGTGGAAGAGAAACTGTTGCTCTTTTTTCTTTCTTATAGGTTTACTTTTTTTTTTTTGTGCATTGGTGTTATGACTGCATGCATGTCTGTGTGAAGATCCTCTAGAACTGGAGTTATAGACAGTTGTGAGCTGCCATGTGTGTGCTGGGAATTGAACCTGGGTCCTCTGGAAGAGCACTCAGTGCTTTTAACCACTGGGACATCTCTCCAGCCTCTCCAAAGATCTTGAAGTGACACGTGTAGCTGGAGTTTTGGCTACTTTGTTGGTTCATCACCAACGCTAAGAACCCCCCCCCCCCATCACTAGGTAGGAAAGAAAATTTGATAGAGGGGAAAGAGAGTGATACTAGTTTCTGATAATGAGGGGCATTGAGTTCCTTGGGGCAAGTTTGATCTTTTCTGCCAGGATATTCAATTTCTTCTCCTCATGTCTTTGTGTGTGACACTTGACAAACCACAACAGCAGCCAGCAGCAGCAGCAGGAGGAGGAGCAGTAGCCTAAGTAGCACCTCTGGGAGCTCTCACATTTCTGTGCCCTTTCAAGAGTCCCCAGAATTCCAAATGTCACACACTTGCAGAAACTATCTGCAAATGGCAAAAATTACACCCCTGATAGAGCACGAGGTAAATCCTAAGCAGCTGCTGTGGACAATCTAAAGCAGCCCCATATCCCACACCTGGGATTAAAACAAAAACGTATTTCTATGACATTTCTGTGTGAGTTTTTTGTTGTTCATTTTTTGTTTTTTGTTTGTTGAGACAGGGTTTCTCTGTGTAGCCTTGGCTGTCCTGGACTCACTTTGTAGACCAGGCTGGTCTCAAACTCACAGTGATTCTCATACCTCTGCCTCCCTGAGTGCTGGGATTACAGGCATGAGCTGCTGCTCCCAGCCATTTCTGTGTTTTTAAAGAAACCCAAAATTCTCAGTACACACACTCTTTAACTTTTGACTGAGTGAAGTCCTACCTTGCTTCCACCATAGACTGGGTTTGCAAGCTCTCACCACCATTGCGCAGAAAAAGTTCTTACGTCAAATTTAAAGATGAAGGGATGTAGCTCGACAATAGTGCAGCAGCCTGGCATGCGTGAGGCCCAGAAACACAGAAAAATTAGGAAGTAGCTAGGGGTGGTATCACACACCTTGTTTTTTGTTTTGTTTTTATTTTATGTACATTAGTGTTCTGCCTGCAGATATATCTGTGTGGGATGTCAGACCCCCTGAAGCTGGAATTGCAGACAGCTGTGATCGGTCATGTGGATGCTAGGAATTGAACCCTGATCCCTTGGAAGAACAGCCAGTGCTCTTAACCGCCGAACCATCTCTCTAGCCTTTAATCTTACCACTCAGGAGGCAGAGGCAGGCAGATCTCTTGAGTGGCAGTACCTATTGTTCCAGTACTGTGGAGGTAGAACCAGGAGGGTCAGCAGTTCAAGGTCATCATTAACTAGACACCAAGTAGGAGACTAACCTAGGCTACATCAAACATCTCAAAAACAAAACAAAGCAAAACAAAAACAAAGAAAAATTAAATAGGTGAGATATTCAGGAGACCTACCTTTCTCTAAAAATCTGTAGGCCCCTCCCTGGGAGAGAACGGGAAAGACATTTTTGTTAGTGGTACAGCCAACTGGTAAGGCACCCACGCTCCTGTAAACAACACCCTATTCAAGCTCCTGTAAGCAACCCTAATGAAACTCCCTGGGTCTCTTACACCAGAAAACAAAACAAAACAAAAAACTGAAAAGGGACCAGGTGGCAAGAAATAGGGGATGTGTGGGATAAGAAAGAGTTAAGGGAGGGCATGATTGAGATGCTATACATATATTAAAAATGCCATAATGAAATCCATTACCACGCATAACTAATATATGCTAATAAGAACATTTTTTAGGAGAAGGAATGCTGCTTTGGAGCCTATGCAATGTGACTCAAGACCTAGGGTGACTGACGACCCTCCTAATGGATTGCTGTTTTTTCCTCCGTTTCTTGGGAGGGTCAACGATAAGAAAGGAAGTCTGTTTCAGCCTGGCTGCTGCATAGGGGCAGGAAGAATTCATGCTGCAGGCATGTAGATTTGTATGTTAATTATGACATTTTTTGACAGATGGCTGAAAAGTTTGTTGTGTTCACAAACTTTGTATATTAAGACATTCTTTTGACAGATGGAAGGAAAGCAAAGTCTCTTGGAAAGTCTTTTTCTTATTCAGTTGATGACTTTGCTAGGCTATTGGTTATTCTGGCTATTTTAAAACGCAAAACAAAAGTGTTTTAAATAGCATACTTCTTAATGCCAGGCATGATGGTGGATGCCTTGTAATCCCAGCTATCTCTTAAGAGGGGCAGGAGTTCAAAAACATCCTCAGCCGTGTAGTGAGTACAAGGCAACCCCAGGCTACTTGAGACTGCCCAAAGATAAGTAGATAGTATTCTTTTCCTAAGACTAAACTTGGGTTTACTTAAAGATTGAGTATTTTGACCAAAGATCAAATTTCACTGCTAAAGATCTCTGTAGCTGGGTATAAATAGGATGTCCCAGGGTCACTTTTGATATTTAAAACAGAACTTAAAATAATTTGGAGAAGTGACTTTAACCCAGAGTAGCAGTAAAGTGAGCTACATAAAGAATGTAAATATGTGGGGCTGTCACCAGAAAAAGTATAGGTTGGGGAAGGTGCCACAAAGTTTTAGTCTAGCAGAGGCAGGTGGAACTCTGTGAGTTTGAGGTCAGCCTGGTCTGTACAGAGAATGCCAGGCCAGCCAAGACTACATAGTGAGGCCCTGTCTAAGAAAGAAAGAGGGGAGGGGGAAGGGAGAAAGGAAGGAAGGAAAGACCAATCCAAATTTTACAAAATGTGTGTGTGTGTGTGTGCGTGTGTGTCAGAGGACAGCTTGTCCTCCTCAGAGGCCCTTTTGTTCCACCATTTGGGTCCCAGGCATCAAGGTCATCAGGTTTGCAAAAAAGCACTTCTACCTGCTAAGCCACATGGCAGGCCCTGTCCCAGAAGTCTTAAGGGCATAGCTACCTTTACAGTTTGTCCACTACAACTTCAGCTGCCCCAACACTATGAGACCAGCTCAGTGTCTCTTGACCCCTAGAA
>CM053748.1:28756445-28818193 GCA_028658305.1 Pachyuromys duprasi
GGGGGGGGGGGGTTAGAAATTGTTTAGGCTTTCTTATCTATAACTGCAGAAGGGTGTCTCTTAGAAACATTTTGTATCAGATCCGGGTTCGATAATAATTACAGCTCACAAGCTTTAGTTCCCATGGTTGGTTCCCATGGTTGGTTCCCATGGTTAGTTCCTTTTGTTAGGGCCAAGTTAAAAATTTTCCATCCTTACAAAAATATAAGCTATAAGGCAACTAAGAGAAACATAGGTTACAAAGTTAGTCTGATTCTTTCAGGCTCACTAACCTCACCATCCATCTCCCTGTTCCCATCCAATGCCCAATCCAATCCTCCTCAACTGGACTACTTTCCATACATAATCCCATGGTATTTATATTCTTCATCTGGGCCTTTCCATGCCGTCGTTGGGGTTCCTTCTCCATGCTAACCCATCGTGGCATCCTCCTTCCTCCTCTCTTTCTGAGCATCTGATTCTGTCCTCCAAGCCCAGGAACCTTAGCCATGCCCATTCCACTCTGCCCTGCCGTTTAATTAGCCAATCAAGTAGGTTTACACAGCAAAGTTAAGTGTACCCAGATCCTGAGGGCTAGTAACATGCATCAGATCAACCTCCAACAGCAAAGAGTGATTATTAGACCACATTTTTTTTTTTTTTAAATGAAGGGGTCAACAAGTTGGTTCATGTGGTGAAGGTTCTTGCTGGTAAACCTGAGCTCAACCCCTGGATCCCATATGTAGACGTAGAGAACTGACCCCACAAGTTGTCCTCTGACACACAGGTACAGTAAAAAAGTAGTAAAACATTTTTTTAAAGGATGAAAGTGAGTAATAATCATTACAAGACTTTTAAATTCCCGTAGGTGAAATGTGAAAGCTTTTGTCTATCTCTAGCTATACTGTATTATTGTACCAGGTTGTATATCCAATATAATAAATACTGTACTTTATGGGAAATTTTAGGACTTTTCAAGAATGAATCTCATTCTATGGGATTTTAAATTTTGCTGACTGTAGTGCCTAACCTTCATATTAAAATGAGATTATATGGCTGAAGAGATGGCTCACTGACTGGTTAAGAGCACTGGCTGCTTTTCCAGAGGACCTGGGTTCAGTTCCCAGCACCTATATGGCAGCTTACCACTGTTACTGTCTGTAACTTCAGCCCCAGGGGATCTGACACCCTCACACAGACACATGTGGAGGCAAAACACCAATATGAACGTGAAAATGAAATAAATCATTAAGATGAGATTATGAATGTCTGTATTAATGTGGCACTAACTTTTTGCATGTATCTCTGTGTACGGTGTGGCAAATGTGTCTACTCTTTGCATGCTCGCGGGTGTGCGAGAGTGAGTGTGGAGAAGTTGACTTGGGTGTCTTCTTCAATTGCTCTCCTCTTATCCTTGAGGCAGGGTCTCTGATTTGAACTCAGAGCTCTCTGATTCTGATCATCTAGCTAGCCATCCTGCATGAGGAATGCTGTCGTTGCCTTCTTTATGCTGGGATAACAGGCAGGCTTCCCGGCCTAGCCAGTATTTGCATGGCTGATGAGGTCCTCTCTTGGGCAAGTATTTTATCTGATGAGTCATCTTACCAGCTTCCTTATATCGTACTACTTTCACCTATGTTAAGTAGTAAAACTGAGTTTTGTTTGAGACACTGTCTCACTAAATAGCTTTGGTTGGCCTAAAACTTACACAGATCCACCAGCCTCTATCTACCAAATTCTGTGATTAAAGGCCTATGTCATTATCCCTGGCTACTTGTGTGTGTGCTTGTTTGTTTGTGACAGGGTTTCTCTGTGAAGCCTTGGCTCTTCTGGACTCACTTCGTAGACCAGGCTGGCCTCAAACTCGGAGATCTGCCTGCCTCTGCTTCCCTGAGTGCTGGGATTACAAGCGTGTGCCACCGTGCCAACCTCCTCTGGCTGCTTCTTTTCTGTTTCGTTTTGTTTTTTAGGATTTTTGAGACAGGGTTTCTCTGTGTAGTCCTGGCTGCCCTAGAACTCTGAGGAGCAGGCTGGCCTTGAACTCAGAGATCTGCCTGCCTTTGCCCCCAGAGTGCTCAGACTGCACCACCATGTTTGTTTTGATGTGGCTTTTTGTTAAGTTGCTGGCGCTAGTCTTGAACGCTCAAACTACAGGCTTCATCCTTAGAGTACTTGGGACTATAAGCCTGTGCCATCACACCCAGCTTTAAAAAATAAAACCAAACACATTATTTATTTTTAGGAATGTTTTTGGAGAGGGGCACATTGCCGTGGTACACAGTGGAGGTCAGAGGACAACTTTTGGCAGTTGGCTTTCTCCTCCCCCTGAGTGGATCTTAGCACAGAATTCAGCTAGTTAGGCTTGGCTGCAAGCTCCTGTATGTGTTGAGCCATCATGCCTGCACTGTTTGCTTTTGCTTTGTGTGTGTGTCTGTGTGTGTGTGTTTTCAAAGAGAAGCAGAACTTCGGGTTGCAAAGTGTTAATTACTTGGTGGACTTTTTAGTTATTCAAATTCGGCCAGGAGCAGCTAGCTTTGAAATGGGTTTTTCTGTCCCAGCTGCCCCTCCCTGAGGCCCAGATATACAAAGTTGGTCTCCAGGAAGAAGGTAGATTATTTGCATTAGGAAGCCAGGACCTCCTTCAAGGAGGAGAACCTCTCCACCCCCAAGCTGTATAACCTTTTCCTCCTTGATTTGTAGTTAGGGAGCTCATTTTTAACACACGGAGCTCCCTCCACCACCCTGGGGGACAAAAAGAACCAAAGGCAAGAAAGAATATCTAGAGTCTGAAGGGGAGAAAACAACAACCACTAAACTCAAAGCCCAAACTTCCTTGAGGAAAAAAAAAAAGCTGTGGGTGGGCTGGTGACTCAGGCTGTGACAGAGTTCCAGCGTTTTTCTGGAAACTGCAGTGCTTTGAATAGAAGCATTAGCATGGTGCACTAAGCTGTTTGAGGTCTTTCCTCAAAGCTGACACCTGGGTGCCTTTCAGTAGAGATGGACACAGACAGTGCAAGGAGGACTGGCCCGTCTGGACAGACTACCATCCATGGAGGCAAGCCGAAGAGAAGGGACTAGGTTTCTCATGCGGGTGGGTGATGTCCAAGGACTGTGCTTGCTTGCAGGCTGTTTGTGGACGGCTTCTTTCTACTTACATAGAAAATCTATTCTTTCATTTTATAAATATTTATTGAGTTCCTATTCTAGGCTGTGGGGGATCAAACAACTAACAAATGACAAAAAAAAATTCTGTGGAGGAAGACAGAAAATGAAAAAAAAAATTCTGTGGAGGAAGACAGAAAATGAAAATGTACATGAGCATATCTAAGAGGGCTGGCCCTTGGGAGAGACAGAAAGATAACTGAGTTCTGCTGAGCCTGGTAGAAGCCTGTACTTGGGCTGCTGAGAAAGGAAGCTCACAAGTTCAAGGCAGCCCTAAGGTACAGAGTGAGTTTGAGGTCAGCCTGGGCAATTTAGCAAGACTCTGTCACCAAATAAAGCATAGAAAAGGACTCAGGTATTGCTCAGTGGTAGTGCGGTGCTTTGTACCACATTTAGTCTCCAGTACTGGGGGAAAATCATGACTATGGTTTGCAAAGGTGAGTGAGTGCTAGGAGGGAAGCTGTGTCTCCAGGCACCAGAGGGACAATGGCTGGAGGGACAGGAGTCAAGAGACAGAGCAGGATGAGGTTTTGGGTCCTCCTATGGAGGGTCTTAAGGTGCCAGTTTAGGCCATTGTGGCTTTTGGCTTTTTTGCTATGATAGAGACCTGCAGCTACTGGAAGGAAAATCTGAATAAATAGAAAAACAAATAGATTCCACTGAAGATTCTTTCACCCAAAGATTGTTGTGTCTGTTGCTTTCCCTTCCTAAACCCTTCACTGGCTTCCTGAGCCCAACCAGCTCTACCTTCCTTTGCTTTGACTTGCCTTACTTTCGTTTCGAACTTAGTTCCCCAAGGTTTTTCTTCTCTACTGATTTTTCCCTTATACCTTCTGCATATCTTTTCTTCTGCCTCAGATTTTTTCTCTTTCTTGTCTTCCCTTTCCTCCCTCCATCTCCTTTCTTCCCTCCCTTCCACTTCTCCTTCCTTCCTTCCTTCCTTCCTTCCTCTCTCCTTCTCTCTTGTTTTTATTTTTGAAACAAGGTCTCTTATATGCCAGGCCGTGGTGGCACACAACTTTAATTCCAGCACTGAGAAGGCAAAGGCATACGGATATCTGAGAGTTCAAGGCCAGCCTGGTCTACAGAGTGAGTTCCAGGACAGCCAGGCCTACACAGAGAAATGGTGTCCCTATAAACAAACAAAACCAAACCCCCCAACAACAACAACAGCAAAAAGGGCAAGGTCTCAGGTAGCCCCAGCCTAATTGTGTGTAGCCAAAGATCTACAGATGACCATAAACTTCTGATCCTCCTGCTTCTGCCTCCCCCCATCCCCAGCCTCTGTGTGTGTGTGTGTGTGTGTGTGTACTTGAGGTCAGGAATTTTTCTCTGTCACTTTCCACCTTGACTATTGACAGAGTGTCTCAGTGAGCATCAGGCTCACTGATTTGACTAGACAGACTAGCCAAAGGCCCCAGGGATCCTCTTCTCGTCCCTGTTGCTGGGCTTGCTGGAGATATTTTTCTATGCGGCTGCTGGGGATTGAACTTAAGCCCTTAATTTTAGGAATCCCTCGACCTTTTAAAGCTTTTTGAGATAACTGCTCAGGTTGGCTTTGAACTCACTATGCAGCCTGGGCTGTTTTGAATTTGAGGTCTTTGTGTTTCAGTCTTCTGAGTAGTTGAGATCACAGGCCTGTGCACTAGGTCAGAAGTAGCCTATTATAAAAGTGAGAGGTCTAATAACTCCAAAGCACCCCTCCACCCACCCAGAGACTCACAGAAGGCTCCAATCTGTTTGGCTGATCTGACTCCATGACAGGGTTCATTTTCAACTTTGCCTAAGTAGGCCCAAGTTTCTGTTTTTCGGAACATAGAAAAACAGTTTCGGTTGGATAGATGGCTCAGAGGTTAAGAACACTTGCTGTTCTTCCAAAGGTCCAAAGGTCCTGAGTTCAATTCCCAGTAACCACATGGTGGCTCACAACCATCTATAGTAAGATCTGGTGTGCAGGCAGAATGTTACTGTATGAATAATAAAATAAATATTTAAAAAAAAAAAAAAAAGAAAAACAGTTTCTGGAAAATCCGCAGCTCACAGGTAGCCAATCAGCTTAAGGGTTAACACATGGGCTTGTGCTAAGTATTCAGCAAACCTGAGGAAAAGTCCTTAGCAACTCTGCAAAGTTCCTAAATGTTTAGCCAATCCTAAATGCCTCCCACCTCCTGAGTTACTACTAATTCAAATGAATTAGTTACTACCAATCAAATGAAAGGTCACCTCACTCCTGGAAATCTCCCTAATGGCCTTTAAATGGAAACTATGTGCTCACTTAGTGGACCCTGGCTGGAGAATTTCTGCAGAATAAACACCCTTGCTTTTGCATACTACTTATGTCTGGGGTCTTCAGTGATTCTTGGGCTCTAACAAAAGTACAGTTTTTCTATGGCTGACCTAGCTCTGAATAATAACATGGAAACTTCTATATCAATTAAAAGCTTCAGGCACTACAGTTGGGCAGATTCCTGGCTATGCTAACCTGACAATATGAGCCTGGCCTACTTCCTAGCTGTGTGGCCCTTGGCCCATTACCTGCCATCTTGGTTTCACCCTGGCTACTCATTCTTCATCTGTGTCCTGATGGCAACTCTTCTCTCTTTGGTTCCCACCAGAGACCCTCTATCTGGGATTTGGAAGTTCTGCCTTAACTCTCCAGCCTAGCTGTTGGCTCTTTATTTGACCAATCAGAGGGTGAATAACAAGGTTTACAACATATCATAACAATGCCAAAGTCTGGAGTGCAACTAGATCTCTGGGTACAGAAATCAGCATTTGAATACACAGGTGCACATAAACATCCTCCAACATTTCCCTCTTTTAGTACAATAAAAGGCTCTTTCTCTAATATCAATAAACCATATGCAATGAATAAACTCTATTCATCTTATCTGATGAAAACTATCTGATAAGAATTACATTCACAATGTCCAGTCCATTTGTATTTGCAACCTTGGAGAAAGTGCTACTATCTATCCTAGCTTGGTGAATTCAAAGTTCTGTACTTAAATCATTTTCTAGCATAACTTGCATTTATCAACCTAAAAATATCTAGGCCGGGCAGTGGTGGCATATGCCTTTAATCTCAGAACTTGGGAGGCAGAGGCAGGCAGATCACTGTGAGTTTGATGCCAGCCTGGTCTAGAGAGTCAGCTCTAGGACAGCGAAGGCTACACAGAGAAACCCTGCCTCAAAAAACCAAAACCAAAAGCAAAACTTTTTTTAGACCCTAAAACATTTTCTTAAATCCTAAACAACTTAAGTTTTATTGTGAGACTGTAACTATCTAGTCTTCAACCCACCAGAGACCTGGAAAGGATAAACGTTACCTGAGTAAACATGGAGTTTAGAACAAGCAGCTTCCAAAACTATGGAAATGAGAGACAGCTGGCTGCCTAGACAGTCACCCAAGGTTCCTTTTACAACATTGGAGCATCCATCTTCAGCCTTCTGGCCCAGTATATGACAGACTTTTCTGTGAAGCAGGAATTATGAAGGACTGCCTACCTTGTCTTGGCAAAGCTCAGCAGTCGACTTCTGTGTCCTCCTTATCCACAGCTTGGACAGCATGCTGTCTGCAGTTGAAGCAAGGGCAGCTTCTTGCCCAGTGGCTAGCATACCACATTTAAAGCAAACTCTATATGGAGGTTCTTCAATGTCCATCAACTGCTTTGAAGTGGAATGGGGGTGCTACCAGGAGCAGATATGTCTCACTGTCACAAAATCCTTTTATTAATAAAACATCTTTAAATGCTTTATTATGTGGATCTCTGAGGTTTTTGAAGAACATCTATATCTCCATAGTATATCTGAATAGGCAAAGCTTCTTTCTAGCTATTTACCATCTGAATAACTTTGAAAACAGCTACAGGAAGCTAAGTCAAGTTTATTTCTATAATTAGCTAAACTAGTACCTACAAGACCTTAAGTTTGATTGACTGATAACAGAGTCAGTATTGTATAACTTGTATTTCTTAATTATCCTAAATAGTTTGCAAAAGCAGCTTTCAAGGACAGAAAGTTCCATTACGTTTGTAAATGAGTTGCATAGGTACAATGCCTTAAACAAGCATTGAAATATAAATATACTATGTTGTTGCAAAATATAATCTTAAATTTGTACCAATATACAAAATCCATACCAGTGTAAAATACTTGAGACTAGTAGTTGATGCTCTTTTGTTTAAAAGGGGATTCAATAATATATCCTTTTATCTTACTATCCCTACTATCCCCTCTTTTTGATCTCTTCTCCCTCTTTTCTTCCTAGCCCTAAATAGGAGAGAAAGAATAGAGGAAAGAAAAAGAAAAAAGATCCCTGAATCTAACCTCCTATATTTTGCTTGCAACTAATCTCCCCCTTAAACTATAACAAACATCCATCACCCACTGAACAATTCAAAACTACCTACCCATTTTTTGGGAATGGGCTGTCATTCTTTTAAGATTGCTTCCTGCTCTCAGCATCTTTTGGAGGCACTAAGAAAATTAGAAAAAATGGTCAAGTCTTAAGAAATCTAGCTGTGTGGGGCGTGGTGGTGCATGCCTGTAATCTCAGCACTTGGGGAGGCAGAGGCAGGCGGGACAACTGGTCTACAGAGTAAATCCAGGACAGGCAAGGCTGCACAGAGAAACCCTGTCTTGAAAAAACAAAAAAGAAATCTAGCTGTAACATTTGTTGTTCAGTCTCTATGTTTGATAGGAAAGTGTGGGGCCTCATTGAAGAAGTGGCTGGAATAGTTTGTGATGCTGGACAATCTTAGCTTGCGCTCTAAAGTTGCCCTGGATGCAGATTTTTGAAGAAACAGTTATTGAGGCAATCTGTGAGGTTGGATCACCTGGGCTATTTGTCTTACCTTTTTCAGTGTCTGTTCCCTTTGCTCTGTAAACACACAAACTCTTAAAAGTAATATATATATCTTTTGCATTAACATATGTATGCTGTGTGCAATGTGCACAATTCAGCTGAAGATGATTCTTTGCTCTATGTTCGAGCAGGTCAAAGGCATCAAACTTTATAGGTTCGTTTGGACTGTATAGCTAAGCAGTAATATAAATCTCCATTCCTGCCATATGAAAGATGGCAAGTTCAGTTCTTTATTGGCTATGTAGAACATTTTCATGTTTCAGACAGGCTCAGAGCTGTTCCCATGTAAAAGAATCAACTTTTATGTGTATTGCTCTTTTTTGTTTCCACTAAACTTCTTTCTTAAATTAAATTGTTGTTTTTTATATTAATTAGTTTATTAACTTTGTATCCAAGCTGTAGCTTCTTCCCTCATTCCCTACCAATCCTACCCTCCCTTCCTCCCTCATCTCCTCCCTGCCCCTTTCCATGTCCACTGATATAGGAGGTCCTCCTCCCTTTCCATCTGACCCTAGCCTATCAGGTCTCATCAGGATTGGCTGCCTTGTCCTCCTCTGTGGCCTGGCAAGGCTGTTCCCCCTTTGGGGGGCTGTCAAATAGTCCACCACTGAGTTCATGTCAAAGACAATCCCTGTTTCCCTTACTAGAGAACCCATTTGGAGACTGAGCTGCCATGGGCCACATCTGAGCAGGGGTTCTAGGTTATCTCCATGAATGGTCTTTGGTTGGAGTATCAATCTCAGAAAGACCCTTGTTCCCAGATATTTTGGATCTGTTGCTCTCCTTGTGGAACTCCTGTCGTCTCCAGGTCTACTATCTCCCCCTTCTTTCATAGGATTCCCTGCGCTCTGCCCAAAGTATGGTTATTGTAGCGTTCTTTTTTAAGACTTTACTTTATTCAGGGTGCTTAAGCCTCAACCTCCCTTCCAACCTCCCAACCCTATATTGGAGAGAGAAGGTTAGTAGGGAAAGAGAACCCCTTGTCCCAGCTATTTAAGGTCCAGGGGTTCTTTTAGGGCCATATGCCAGTCTCTGTCAAGAGCAGACACAACCATCAGTTTCCTTCAAGACACTGTGTCCTGAAGTGTTTCTCTCCCTCTATCTGCTCCAAACCACCATACTGTCTACCTGCAAACTGTCTCTTGGGTCTCTCCAAACTGATAGACATCACACACCAATACCACAGACAATGCCACCTATTTCTGGGCTCTCAATGTATATACTCTGAGCCCTGCACATGACAATTAACAGATGTGAATAAACTAAAGCCCAACTAAAATCCCACACTTGGGATTAAAACAAAAACAAATTATACATAACATAACATAACCGAGTTTACCAAGAAATCAAAACTTCCATTATATTCGTGTTACCTGTTTTGTTGTTATTGGTTTCTTCCTTTATATCTGCAGCCAAGATTTTCAGGAGGTCTCTCCCAGGTCAAATCTAATCTTTATTAATTTTGAAGGTATCTATCGCTTTTCTTCTCCTGTTGAAATGAAGGCAAAACCTCTTCACCAATGTAACACATTTCCTGCTTTCCATTGTACAGTTAAGACATCCTTAAAATAAATAGGCTGGTTTAGTTCAGCAGTTTTTTTCTTTTTTTCCATAATCCCATGTCTCTCAGCAGCTGTTGTTTTTTTGCTCGTCAGCATTTTAAAAATTTAAAGTTAATAAAGCATTACGTAACCTATCTCTGAGGGTCTTTTTTACCCCTTTCTGTTTATTAGACATCTCTTTGAAAGTATGATTAGCTCTTTCTACAGCTGCTTGGACCAGTAGGACTGTATAGTATATCTGTATTATGCAAAAAGCTGTTTCATTTTCCTAGAGACATATGCTGGAGCATTGCCATTCTTAATTTGTACAGGTATTCTGTTGTTGTAAAGAAAGACAACCCCAAATTATTCAGTTTTTACCAATGAAGGCTCAGGAGCCAGATGCTGGGGTGAAAACCTGCTAGCTCAGAGAGGAAGGGAAAGCACCTAGCTGAACTTCCTACTCAGCTCATGTCCCAAAGGAAAAAGCTAACACCCCAAAGCTAAAAACCAAAGCACAAAGCTAAAAGCTCCCAAAGCCAAAAGACTGAAAAGCCAAAAGCTTGCTAGCTTAGCTGGCCACCCAGGAAGAAAAGGCCTGCTAGCTCACCCACAGCCCAGGAGGAAAAAGCCAAAAGCTAACAGCAAAAGAGCTCTTTCTTCTTCACAGTGTCTTAAGTACTCTCCTTTCAAAGTCCCTCTTTTCTGTTAATCCCTGTCAGCCTGTTTCTTGCTCTGTCTAGGGTTAACTTTCTTAAATGATATGTACAGAAAGCTCTTGGTTTAAAGGTGTGTGCTAGGGCTGAGCCACACCAAACCAAGAAAAGTTTTTTTTTTTTTTTTTTTTTTTTTTTTTATAGTTCACAATCTTGGGTTTCACAATGGGATCAAATATCCTGAAAAAGTATTCCCATAATAAGCATAACTTCTAATAAATGTGTAATTGCAGAATCAGACTTTTCAGAACTTAAAGCACTTGCATATTGAAATCCTGAATATGTATCTATGGTGTGATATACATACTTTAATTTTCCAAACTCTGCAAAACGAAACATATCCATTTGCCAAATTTCATTTCTTTGGGTAACTTTAGGGTTATTTCCAGCAGGCAATGGAGCTTGATTATACAAAGAACAAGTAGGTCATTCCCCCAACCCCCGCAAATTTCTGTGTGTAGCCCTGGCTGTCCTGAAACTTGCGCTGTAGACCAGGCTGGTCTCAAACTCACAAAGTTCCATGTGCCTCTGCCTCCCAAGTGCTGAGATTAAAGGCATGCACCACCACACCAGGCTAGAAAAAGTTTTCTTTAAACTTCTACTATTAACATGATGCCTTTTATGAAATGGCATACAGTTCTGATTTTCTAACTGAAACATGTGGGCTTTGAACTGCTTCATATTTTCTTACTTATAACCCACCAATCCTGATTTTTTTGGCATCTGTATAAAAGGTAGGAGCTTTAGAAAATAGTGTTCCTCTCAGTATATGAGGAAGAATCCAATAAGTTCTTTTTATAAACTGAAATCACTTGTTCTTGGGGTATTTGTTGTTAATTTCTCCCCCAAGATTACTTCAAGCTCTTTGCCAATCCTTATTGATTAACCATAATAATGTAATATTAACATTAGTATACAGCACTACAATCTCTGCTGGGTCTGTTCCTGCTAATTGATGAAGTCTTATTTTCCCTTTCACAATCAAATCAGAAACCTTTTCTATATAGGCTTTTAATTTTTTCACTTTGTTTGTGTGCTAAAAATATCCATTCTAAGATATTCTTTCTGCATAAGAATTCCTGTGGGAGAATGAGTAGAAGGCAAAATTATTAAAATACAATCCAGCTTTGGATCCAAGCAGTCCACATTTGTAGCCTGTAATTTCTTTTCTACCAGAGCCAATTCTCTCTTAGCCTCAGCTGATAATTTCCTTGGACTAGTTAAGTCCTTATCACCTTGTGAGGTTTGAAATAAATTACTTAGCTCTTGAGTAATTAATCCAATTTTGGATTGTAGCCAGTTAATATCTCCTGCAAATTTTGAAAATTCATTGAGAGTTTGTAATTGCTCTCTTGATTTGTACTTTCTGTGGTCAAATTTTCTGTAACTCTATCTTATATACTAGGTAATTGATAACATCTCCCCTTTGTATTTTTTCAGGAGCAATTTGTAATCCCTATGAGGTGCAAAATTCACTTTACTTGATCAAACATTTTTTCTAAGGTATCTCTGTCTGAATCAGCCAGCAAGATATTATCTATATAATGGTAAATTATAGACTGAGAAACTGCTTACCAATTCTTTCTTTCTTCCTTTCTTTTCTTTTTCTTTCTTTCTTTTTTTTTTTTTTTTTGAGACAGGGTTTCTTTGTGTAGCTTTGGCTGTCCTGGCTTTGCTCTGTAGACTAGTCTGGCTTTGAATTCACAGAGATCTGTCTGCCTCTGCATGCTGAGTGCTGGAATTACAGGTGTATGCCACCAGGCCCAGCTATGAATTTTTCTGTTATTGTACATATGAGGACTATTTAACATTTTGCGTGGCAAGACTCTCCATTAGTCTCTCTTAGTTGGCATAGAGTGGTTGAATATAGGCACAGTGAAAGAAAATCTTTCTCTATCTTGTTCTTGTAAAG
Source organism: Pachyuromys duprasi (assembly GCA_028658305.1). Taxonomy (NCBI): domain Eukaryota; kingdom Metazoa; phylum Chordata; class Mammalia; order Rodentia; family Muridae; genus Pachyuromys; species Pachyuromys duprasi. The sequence goes on from CM053748.1 coordinate 28,768,623, forward strand.
GTAGAATAAAAAAGCAGTCTTTTAAATCAATTACTTTCAAAGACTTAGGTACTAAAAAAGGCAATGAGATTCCAGGCTGTAAAGAGCTCATTGACTGAATGATTTTATTGATTGCTCTCAGATTTGTTAATATCCTTTATTTTCCAGATTTCTTTTTAATGACAAATATAGGAGAATTTCAAGGGTTGCTTGACCCTTCTATATGTTGAACCTCCAGCTGTTCTTGAGCTAGCCTGTTAATTTTTCTTTTGTTATTGGCCATTACTCTGTCCAAACAGCCCTGCCAGTCAAACGCCTTAGTGGTAGGGCTGTAGGTGTTCTGTCAGCAGTGGTACCCTCACATAAATTTGAAGAGCCAATCCCTGCTGTGTCCTCTTTATCGGCCTCCTGGACAGTCTGTGACTGTTCTTGATAACATGTTTCAACACGTTCATCAGGAACATCTCCTATTTTACCGCTTGTCTCTGAAGTTGGAGGAATACTAAATCCATGCTCCCATTGTTGCAACAGATCTCTTCCCCATAAATTCATGACTACATCAGCCACGTATGGCTTTTTCTATCTGACCTTCTGGTTCTACACTATGAAGCCATTTTTACACTGTTTTACCTGGGATATAGTTCCAGCTCCTTGAAACTGAATATCTGCTTTCTGAAGAGGTCAATCTGGAGGCCAAGATTTTGGTGAAATTGTTGTTATGTCTGCTCCTGTGTCTACCATATTGAAGAGTTTCAATGTTATTTATAAATACCTTTAGTTTTGGCCTCTGATCATTTATAGAAGTGTGCCAAAATACTTGTTATTGGGTCTCTTCTGGGCTTTTTGTTTTATCTGCAGGAAGCTGCTCTGACTTTGATATCTGGATTATTAATGTCTATCTTCAGAACAGTGTTGTTTAATTGTTCTGCTGATGAATGTCTCCACTTTTGACCTGAGATGGCTGGTTTTGATATTGGGGATTGTGAGAGGCCCCCTTGGGTATTCTTGACAAGGGGTTACCCTGTTTATTTCTTGTTGATTTGCATTCATTACTCCAATGCCGGCCTTTGACACATCTCCAAATTCCAGAAGGCTCAGGCCTTCTTTTGAAATTCTTTTGGTTCTGCCTGTAATTCCCTTTGAGATGACCTTGCTTACCACAACATTTGACAGTTTGGATTTTCTCAAAACCTTTAGAGATCACTTCTATTAAAGTTACATCATATGAATGAGATCCAATATCAGCCATATATCTAATCCAATCATCTATTTGTGCTGATTTGCCTTGAGAGGCCTTTTTTTTTTTTGCATTTAGCATTAGTGTTTTCAAAAGCCAAAGATCTGATCAGTGCTTTCCTAGCTTCTGGATCTGATACCCTTTTATTTAGAGCTGAAGTCAACCTTTGTAAAAAGTCAGTGAATGTTTCCTTTGGACCTTGTATAATCTGAATTAATGGTTCAGACCTTTTTCCTGTTTCTTCAACCTTGTCTCATGCACTTAAAGCTGCCTTATGACATAATGCCAAGGCGGCCTCCTCATATTCAACTTGCAGCTGTACCTCAGCAAAATGACCTTCATGTAGCAGCTGATCTTAGGAAATATTGATGCCTCTGGTCCTATTTCTATGTTCTATCTTAGCTTCTTTCTCCCCACCCCCTGTGAATGCCATTATAACTGGGGACCATGTTCTAATATTGCTTTTGTCATATCTTTCTAGTCTTGGGGAATTATTCCATTTTGAATCAACCAAGAATTTAATATGTGCTTCACAAACAGTGAATGCATACCATGTGAAGTGACACATTCTTTATATTTTCTAAAATCTAGCACATCTATGGGATGCCATCCAAGTTCTTCATAACCTTAAGGGTGTCTAATATCTGTTGGTGTTTGTCTTACAGTAACTAGATAAACTAATGGTTTTCTAATAACCTTTGTATATATTAAAAGCTGCTGGCACAATAGCTGGGCTGGAGAGTTAAGGCAGGACTTTCAATCTCAGATAGAAGGTCTCAGGGGAGACCAGAGAAAGAAGAGTCACCATCAGGACATGGATGAAGAAGGAGCAGCTAGGGTGAGAGTATAATGGCAGGTCATGTGGTGGGGAAGTAGGCCAGGCCAATATTGTTGGGTTGGAATGGCTCAGAATCTGCCCAGCTACAGTGCCTGGAGCTTTTAATAACTATAAAGGTTTCCATGTCATTATTCAGAGCTAGGGCGGGCATAGAAAAACCATACTTTTATAGCCTATATTTAAAAGTAATTTGGAACCATGAGAGGGTAATTTGTCTTTTCTCTACTATTTTTTTGAGACTAGGAAGTCAGTCTGTATTCTGAGATGGCTTGGAACTCACTATGTAGTCCAATCTGGTCTTGGATTCTGGAAGATCCTCCTGCTCCTGAGTACTAGGACTACAGGAATGAGGTACCACACACTGTTTAGAACCATCGTTTTTTAAAAAAAATATTTATTATTTTTTATGAGCTTAACAAAGAATGGCCACTTCAGGGTTTTGAAAGGTTATCTGTATGCTCCAGTTCAGAACGGATTTGAGAAGAGATGAATGGGATTAGGTTAAGAGGCAATAGGTTTACTGAGGAAGAGGGCTTGCATTATTTAGCAAGCTTTCCTGGGAAGTTTTAGAGTGCTGCATTTAGACACTGGCAAGTCAATAGTTAAAAGAAAGGTGAAAGAATCCTTCCTGGAATTCACAGGAAGGGGGTGGGGTGAACTACTTCAGCAGAAAGGGGAAAAGCCCTCACTTCCACCTCTTCATAAATGTAGCAACCTACAAAAAACGGGGAAAGTCTTCCATTAGGAGGTTGGAAATGCTTGCAAAAGTTCTGAAAAGTTAGTTCTGATGGAGTATTTTCTCTGAGAGATTTCTCTATTAGTGTAGCTTTCTTTTTTAGTAGCGATTTTTGTTGTTTGGTTTTTAGATTGTTTCCTCAAAAGAACTCCAAAGTCAATGCTAATGAAAAAAGAAGGGCTTTGATGTTGCCCTCTTTTTATATGTAGACGATAATCCTGAACCCCAGATTCTCTTGCCTTCATCTCTCCTGTGCTGGGATTACAGGCATGCATCGCCATGCCCATTTCATGCATATGCCTTTTCTAAAAACCAGTCATTGTTTTCTTTGACTTTTCACTGAGTATCCTGACTTGAGTAAGACACCCATCACTGAAAAAGTATTATCAGTAGCCTCGAGGCATACTAACGGCTTTCCTTTGTAAAGACGTTCTGCACAACCCTCTTCTAGTTTGAAAGGCAGTAGGTTTAAAGGACTAGCGTGTATGCATGGAGTAAACACTCCCTTTACCCTGCCCCAGGTGCTGCAAGAGAAAATACGCGGAGAAATACATCAGCAAACTCAACCCTCCTAGTAAAGATAGGAAGAAAGCAAAGAACACTGCCATTATAGAGACCAAGGTGCTTGGGTTGCTGAACCGTTACACATTTGTTCAGAACAAAAGGACCCAGACGAAACAGGTGGTGAAAATAGGTTTCCTGAATGACGGGTTGCTTCGAAGGTTAGTTGCTTCCTGGGGAGATAGATGGAGAGAGGGGGCGGAGACTAAGGCTTTGCTCTATAACCTTGCTCACGTCATCGAAACTTGTCTAAACCCTTGTCTTAGCATAAGAGTTTGGACTATGCATCAGTAAGATTCTTTCATCTCAAATTCCATGGTTCTATGGTTACGTGGGTGGAAATGGACCATTCTGTCGATTTCCTAGTTTCCAGGAGCCAAGAAACTAGCTTGGGTGTGGAACTAAGTCGATGGAGAATTATCAGTGTAGAGGTGGGCAGCTTCCCAATGACTGTGGTGGTGCACTTGGAAAACTTCCAAGAGAATCCGTCCCTCATTGACAAGGTGTGACAAGTCTCTTGCTGTTTTGGAACGGTGGGTGTGTTGGGGGAGCGACTGGGACCTATTTTAGACTGAGATTATTCATTTGGCTAAACATTCTCTTTCTTTGTTTTCAGACTCCTAAGATACCAAGAAACAGTGTAAAGGGGGGTGGCAAGGAGAATCAGGAATGGGGCGACCTGGAAAGGCCTGTAAAACCCTGCTTCCGCATCTGCACCCCTTCTTTGGGTATTAGGGCCGTCCTTTAACGGTGTATTTTTGGCAGAGCGGGCCCGGGAGTGAGGCTCAGAACTGCAGAGGAGTGCTGACGGAAGCCGTTCCTGCTGGAGGGATGGCGTGAGAGCTGGGGCTGGGATCCGCGCGGGCCGCCTGGCGGGCCTCGAGCGTCAAGGGCGCGGCTGCGGGCGGACCCCGGGGAGGGGCTTCGCGGAGGCGCCGGGGCCCCAGCCGAGCGGGGCCGCCCGGGCTCGGCGCGCAGAGCGGCCGGGCGGGCGGTGGCGCTGCGGAGGCGGCGGCCGAGGCCGGCGGGCGCGGAGGAGGGGCCCGAGATCGGGGCGGCCCGCGGCAGCTGCCCCGGTGACGACTGCCGGCTGCGCGGCGCCCTGAAGAGTCCGAGCCGCAGGCGCCTCCGCCGGCGTCGCGGCCTCGCGAGCGGCAGCCCTCCCCGTCCTCGTCTCGACCCCGGGGCTGGGGGGGAGATGGGCCCTCACCGCCGCGGGCCCTGCATCCCGCGCTGCCCGTAGGCCCCGGTGGCCCGCCGGCTTGTCACTGCCCCTCTGCCCAAGTCGAGCCATCCCCACCCCAGGTCCCCGGGAAGGAAGATGAGGGAGACGGGCCCGGCGATCGGCAGCCAGAGAAGCAGCAGCAGCAGCAGCCACAGCAGCAGCAGCAGCAGAGGTCGGGGGAGGGTGTTTCGCCGTTTCCTCTCAGCCGCCAGGACAAGATGGCAGCGGCCGCCGAGAGGGGCTGAGCCCCGGCTGGGTGGCGCCGCCTGCTGAAGCGCTTGGCTCCGGGTCCCCCGCACGGCCCCCCGCGACCCACCCCGGACATGCTCAGGGCTGCGGCCGCCCGAAGCGGGGAGAGCGCGGGCCTCTAGGAAGGTAAGGGAGCCGGGGCGAGGGCGGGGAGCTCGGCGGCGTCGCGGGCCTCGGGGCCGGGGGGGGAACCCTCGGAGCGCCGCTGCTCCCGTTTCCGCCCGGTGGCCGAGTGGTGGCCCGCCCGGGCGGTTCCCGAAGGCGGGCGCCGCGCCAGGCCCGAGGCGGCCGGACGCGGGGACCGCGCGTGCTTTGAGCGCGCGCTTGGCGCAGCCTCCGGGAAGCCGCCCTGGCCGCGCCGGGCGGGCCGGGCCTTCGCCCAAGCCAAGGTTGCGCAACGGCTCTTCCCAGCAACCGAAGTTTTGTTTGGTCCCACGGGGGGCCCCCCGCTTTCGGGCCGCCGGCTCCGGGCCGCCTCTACGGAGACCTGGTTCCTTTCATTGATGGGAGCGGACACCAACGTGCACGCAGGGCGCCGGAGCGCCCAGCCCCGTGGCTGCGCCCCGGAGGCTTTGGTGGCCCTGTCACCGGCGTCGCGGGGCGGCGGGTTTGGAGGGTGTCAACTCCGGGGACGTGCGTGCGTGTGATTGTTGGGGAGGAGAAATGTGATCCGCGGCTCCGCGTCCCCAGCGGCGGCGGGAGGAAGGCGTGGCGGCCGCGCGGCGGGGCTGTTGCCGGCTTCTCTCGTTACGGTGGCGGCGGCGGCCCTCTTCCCTTCGCGCCTCGGGGGGAGCTCAGCGGAAAGGACTCGGGACCAGAATGTCTGTTTTCCTGTCTGGGGGGAGACGGCTGTTGTAAAATGGTACGTGGATCTCGGGGGGAAGCCTGTGGGTTGCCCAGTCTTCCCTGTGCTTGAGGGATTGCGCTGAAGGGTGTGTGCGTAAATTACCTTGGACCTGTTACAGAGCAGTCACAACATGTTCGGTCCTTGAACCGTGTTTTCACAACCTCTGGCTGGCCTGCTGGGGAATTTATTTTTCCACCTGTCAGTTCGCTGCTTATAAGGAGCTTCTATTAGCAGCAACAGCAGCGGGTCTTTTTTTTTTTTTTTTTTCTTTCAGGTTTCAGATTATGGCCCAGTTTACAGGAAAAAACTCATGGTTTTACTGGCAACTTTGTTTTTCTTGTCTCTCTGGTACAGGGCTGGAAAAGTTAGCTGGAAAACCAGTCTTCGTTTCTATGTACCTCTGAGTTTGGAGATCTGCTGGATTTTATTTTTCTGTTTTCTGTTTTAGGTTTCTTCTGTAAACTGCAGCCTCTGAAGTGGAGGTACTTCAAACAATTTCACTTAATTTCAAGATTTTAATTGGTGCTTGAAAAATTTTAAAGAGTTTTTGTTTTTTCTTTCTGATCAGATTATGAAAAAAATTCTAGGGCTGTTTTTTTATTGTTATTATTGTCCACCAAGAGAAATATTTTAATGCTTATCCACATTTACTATTTCAGAAACTGGACAAGCCTCACCATATGTTTGATAAGTCTAGATTCTGCTTAGGTTTGCAAGTGCAGTGCTAATTTTATACAATGAGCAACGATAAGGTTTAGACAGGTCATGATTAAGCTTAGTATTTTAAGTAAACAAAATATGACTGACCTTTAAAAATGTTTTGCTGTATTGATTCTTCTGTTTTCATGACACTTAACAGTAATTGAAATTTAACCAGACAATCCCAATTTTTTATTTTTAAATCAACAAGATATTTCTTGGTTATACTTATGGCTGCATTTGTAAAATGGAGAGAGCTCTCATTTGTGAAACTTAGTGCTTAACCTGTGTCAGTTTATTTTTCTTGAATTATTTTGGTTTATTTTTAATTTGTTATGGTAGAAATATAAAGAAATATCTGATTTTTCAGTTTTTCTACATTTCATTGTATTTTGGGGAGGATTTATTTCATAGGTCCTCCTTTCCACCCTGGAGAATGTATTTGCAATGAGAAAAAGTATTTTGGAGGATATATGAAAAAAAAAATAACATCAGTGTTTTAAACAGGTAAGATGAGCTTGAAATCTAGAACAGAACCGGCCATTAAATGCTTTAAGTTTATATTTGGACACTGCTGACTGCAGTAGCTAAACATACATATTAGGCAAGCAGATCATAACATGGTGAGGCAGTCTGAGCATTTTGTCATAATGCCTTTTCCATTGAACTAGTCATTATCTTTTTTATAAACCAGCCATTGGCTTCTGGGCATGGGGTTTTTAAGAGTCTCATTAAAGTAGATGGTTTCTATGAGATAATTCTTGTAAACGTGCCTAAGAAGAAGCTGAAGATTATACTCTGTTAATTTTTTGGATGATCTGTCATAGGATACCATAAAGTAGGGTTCCAAATTACAGAGGTCGTTTGCTGTAGCAAGTATAGCATTTGACACATAGATGCTTGTTTAATGCTAGTGCTGAGTGCTTGCTTTCCTGCAACTTCAAAGAGCAAATAGCCTTCCTGATTGAATTTTTGTTTTTAAATATTTGCTGCATGAATGCTAAAGGCATATTGAAAAGAGGAAGGAGAAGATGTCAACTTCACAAAGTGGAACTGTTAATGACATGTAATTCATGCAGATCCATTTAAATGGAATAATTATTTGCATGTATGTTGGGGTGACTTACTCCATTACCTTTGAAATGGAATAATTATTTGCATGTATGTTGGGGTGACTTACTCCATTACCTTTGAAGGTAACTTTTTTTTTTTTTTGGTGGGGGAGTTAGTTCCTAGTATAGTTCTCATTGCAACAGTTCATCCATTATGATAGGGTAGATGAGACTTATCCTATTGTTGGTTGATTCGGAGATATAGAAACATTGTTTCCATTGCAGTTTCACCGGAGTTTGGAGAAAAGAAGTCATGACAATGCTTTAAGGATATTCCAAGAACTTGGAATTTCTCTATTTTGCACAAGTTGTTACTTGTACCTGGTAGTTAATAGAGCACACAGGCTAATTTTGATACATGATTATATTGTTGCTGCCAAGGTAAACATTCCCCGTGTAAAATTTGTGGGTTGCAGCTGTCCTGATTTCTTAATGTCCAGAGTTCAGGCTTAGTGTTACAAGTTGGAAGCTACTTCTGAAGAGGGACTCCAAGAGTTTTGTTAGGAGGAATTTTATAGGTGTTTGTTTAGAAGTACCGCCCCTTCTCCACTCTAACTAGGATGTAGTATTACTTTTCTGTGAGAAAAAAGAACTTCCTCAGAACACTTGTCAGGAACAACATTTGCATATGATGTAAACATAGGATGAAAGGAATTATCCTAAATGGCCCTGGATCCATCTGCTTAAAAGTTATAACCTTCCCTAGTATCTTTAAAAGGTTATATAACCTGAAGAAGAAGAATATGTATCTGGAGCAGAAGTTTTGAATCAGAGTATTTTTTATGTATCTTAATCCTTTTTGGATTTTCCAGATAGGCTTTTTCTGTGTTGTCCTAGTTGTCCTGGAACCCGCTCTGTAGACCCAGGTTAGCTTCAAACTCTGTCTGCCTCTGGAGTGCTGGGATTAAAGGGTGTCCCACCACGTCTCCATTTATTTATTTAGTTTTTTAAAATAGATACTGTGTGGCCAATTTAAGGAAGCAGTTAATTTATTTTGGTTGGCTTGGTCTAATTAAGAGTGGTTTGGAAAAAACAGCTTTAGAGGGCTTTTTCTATACAACTCTGTTGTAGTTCCTTTGGGTGTTAGTCATTCTCTAAATTGCAGGTAGACTGGACACAGTAAGGAAGTGTATAGATATACCCGAAACAACACCAGCATAACAACACAAACACAAAATAATATAAAAGTTCATTACTTCTGGTATTACAGGTGTTGTGGGCCCTTAAAAAGTCTCAGATTTCTCTGAAATCAGGAGGGCAAAGAACATCGGGTTTATTTTAATACTGGTAATAAATTAGAGTCTGACATACAGGACTTCTGTTTTGTTTTAAAAGATCCTTAAAAAGTAAAGTCAGGGTATATATCAGACTCTATAGATTTTGTGTTTTCAGACTGAATTGAAACCTAGGTTTCTGATGCCTGTCTCACAATATACTTCCCAAGGCAGACAGACATGCATTTATGTTTATCTATCTGTTCTGGGAGTGAGCCCAAGACCTCACACATTCAGCATGTTCTCTATAACTGAGTTATACCCTTAGCTTAATTATCTGTTTTTGCTTGTTTAAATTTTACTCTTCTGTCTTATGTTATATGTATAACCGCTTGTGTGCCTGGTGTTCATAGAGGCCAGGATATGGCATCGAATCCTCTGGAACTAAGAGTCACAGGTGGTTGTGAGCCACTATGTGGTTGCTAGGAGTTATGCCTGGGTCCTCTGGAAGAGCATCCAGTGCTTTAGTTGCAGACTCTTCAACCTACCTCCCATTTTTTTATTTAGCTGAATCTTGCTGTGCATAGCTCAGGTGGTCCTTGAACTCCCTAATTCTCTGGCTTCTGTCTTCTCAGTGCCAGGATTAGCAGTGCTAGCATGCTTGACCTCTTTCACACTTGACCTCTTTTCCGAATCAGTCCAATCAATTTCTTCCTCCACTACCTATCTCCCAGGTCTTAAAGACAGATTTCTGTAGTCCTTTGCTCCTTTTATTTCCATCTCAGCACCATGCCCAGCTTAAGCATTTCTCTCTATGTAGCACTGGATAGCCTGGAGCTCACTAAGTAGACCAGGCGAGCCTCAAACTCAAAGAGATCCATCTGCCTCTGCCTCCATTGGACTAACAATCTCCTTTTTTTAAGTGGCTAGATTTTCAGATTCATTTACTTTGCATTTTCTTTGCTCCTGTCCTTAAAAAAAATGGTGTGTGTGTTTGTGTGTTTGTGCACATGCTCGTGCATGCATATACATATGTGTACACGTATGGGCATGTGTTTCCTATAGCATAAGTATGGCAGCCAGAGGACAATTTTAAGAGGTTGTTCTCCAACCACAAGATCCTATGATCAAGTTCAGGTCATCAAGCTCTCTTCCCCTACCCTTTAAGAAGCAAAACCAAAAGGATTGTGCTTTTTTATTAAAAAAGAGGATTTAGTATAGGGAAGATTAATAAAAGGAAGTGTATTATTCATTTGACCTGTAACTTTTTTTGGGGGAGGGGGTGCAAAGATTTAAGGTGTCAAAGCCTTTTTTAAAATAATTATTTTTGGCCATATGTAGTGGTTTATACCTTTAATCCCAGCATTTGGGAGGTAGAGGCAGGTGGTTGTGAGTTCAAGGCCAAATTGGTCTACTTGGTGAGTTTAAGGACAGCCAGAGAGCTATATAGTGAGACTCTGTCTGTGGAAAAAATGTTTAATTTTGTTTTATGTATATGAATCTTTTGCCTGCATGCATGGGTGCCTGCAGAGGCTGGAAGATGGTGTTGGATCCCCCTGAACTGAAGTTTGTGACTTGTCATGTGTGTAGTGGAGAGCCATCTGTGCTGTCTTTTTTAAAACTCTATTTGGAGTGTTTAGGCCTCTACTTCCCCTCCATCAACTCCCAACCGTAAGTAGGAGAGAGAAAAGGTTAGTGGGGAGAGGGGGTCCAGACCCCTTTACTTCTCCCTGCTATTTAGGGCCAAGGGTTGTTTTAGATCTCTGTACCAATCTCTGTCAACTGTAGACAGAGCTAGCAGTCTTCTTCATGCTGTTGGGCCCTGAAGTGTTTCTCTCGATTTGTTTGCTCCAAACCATCACACCGTCACACCGTCTGTCTTTTGGGTTTCTCCAAACTGCTCCACTCCACACCACATGTCAACACTGAATGCCACCCCGAACACCACACACACACACACACAACACGTCTCTTTTCTTTCTTGTCATATATTCTCAGAGTCTTAGACCATGCCCCTGTCTGTGCCGCAAGTGGAAGGCCATTACTAGCTGACAAAAGCCATGCTCTGTATGAGACAATTAACAGATGTGGACAAACTATAGCCCAACTAAAATTCCACACTTGGGATTAAAACAGAAACATTTACATAACATAACTGAGTTTATAAAGAAGTCACAACTTCCACTACACATGTGGGTGCTGGTAACTAAACCCAGGTATTCTGCAAGAATGGCAAGTACTCTTAAGTGCTGAGCCATCTCTGCAGCTCCGAAGACTGATTCTTTAGTGTAACTCTTGAAAATAAAGGATCGCTATGTTTAGTCACATGTATTTCCCCTCATCCCAGTAACTTTATGTGGAGAAAATTTTCTAGCTGAAAAATTTGTTTACCTATGATGAGCATTACATTAATCAGATTAAGTGGGGAAGTAGCTCAGTTGGTGAAGTACTGCTTAGCTTTCATGAAGCCCTGGCTTGATCCCCAATAGCAAATAAAACCTGAACATAATGGTCCATGCTGGTAATTCCAGCAGCACTCAGGAGATAGGGGCCAGAGGATCAGAAGTTCAACATCATCCTCAGGTACATCTTGAATTCAAAGCCAGCCTGGGCTATGGGGGAAAAAATGACATTTGTAGACTGTGGACTGTGGCATTCAACCTTCACATAATATTATTTATTTATTTTTGTTGTTTGTTTATTTATGGTGTTTTGTTTTGTTTTGTTTTTTGAGACAGGGTTTCTTTGTGTAGCCCTGGCTGTCCTGGAACTCAGTCTGTAGACCAGGCTGGTCTTGTACCCACAGAAATCTGCCTGCGTCTGTCTACTGAATGTTGGGATTAAAGGCGTGTGCCACCCCCCCCACTTTTATTATTTTGATGTAGTTTATTACAAGTTATATTTGATTACATATGGATTACTAAGAAAATTATATGAAGGTTTGATAGAAAATATAAAACTTACCTATATTAAAAATGCTTATAACTTTTCTCTTTTCTTCTTTTCTTTCTTTTGGACAGGATATAGCTAGTTCAGGCTAATCAAAAATTTACTGTATAACTGGGACTTGCTTTGAATTCACAGTAATTCTTTTGCCTCAGCTCTTAAGTACTGATATTACAAGTACAGGTTACCACACCTGGTTAACTTCAAATTCTTTAATTCATCCATATTTTGTTGGATTTGTTCATAAAGTTTTCCAAAAAAATTAGTGTTTTAATAAACAAAATAGTGAACTTTGAAACACATGCAGGAAATTATTTACTTACAAAATGTTTTCCATGTTAGAAAACAACTCTATGGCTCCCACCTTTTAAAAAATTTTTTACAATTTTAATAAATTGTAATAATGACAAATGACAAAGGCCTAATGACAAAATTGCAATTTATTCACTTTGTATCTCAGCTGTAGCCCCGTCCCTCATTCCCTCTCAATCCTACTCTCCCTCCCTCAGCTCCTCCCATACCCCTCTCCAAGTCCACTGAGAGGGGAGGTCTTCCTCCCCTTCCCTCTGACCCTAGCATATCATGTCTCATTAGGAGTGGCTTCTTTGTCTTCCTCTGTGGCCTGGTAAGGCTGCTCCTCCTTTGGTGGGGAGGTGATCAAAGAGCCAGCCATTGAATTCATATCAGAGACAGTCCCTGTTCCCACTTGCACACTGAGCTGCCATGGGCTACATCTGTGCAGGGGTTCTAGGTTATCTCCATGAATGGATCTTGGTTAGAGTATCAGTCTCAGAAAAGACCCCTGTGCCCAGATTTCTTGGTTCTGTTGCTCTCCTTGTGGAGCTCCTGTCCCCTCCAGGTCTTTCTATCTCCCCCTTTCCTAAGATTCCCTGCACTCTGTCCAAAGTTTGGCTATGAGTCTCACCTTCTGCTTAATACCCTGCTGGGTACTTTCAGAGGCCCTCTGTGGTAGGTTCCTGTCCTGTTCCCTGTTTTTTCCCTCTTCCGATGTCTATCCCGTTTGCCTTTCTAAGTGAAGATTGGTGGCTCCCACCCTTAATCCCAGCACTTGGGAGGCAGAGGCAGGTGGATCTCTTTGAGTTTGAAGCCAACCTGATCTACAGAGTAGTTGCAGGACAGCCAGAACTATACAGAGAAACCCTGTTTTGGAATCCTGCCTTCCTCCCCCCCCCCCCCGACTCCAAAAAAAAGATAACTCCATGAAGGCCTGAAATATTTTTGCATGCTTGTATTATATACTATTATAAGATAGACTCTCAAAGTTTGATAAACTATAGGGCTTAAGATAAATAATGCTACAGTTTTAAGTAGTTAGGTAGAGTTGATGACATTAAAAGTTGGATATGGCTTTCAAGAGGCATTACTTCCAGAGTATAAAGTAAGTATGAGAGTTTTAAAGATATAATTAAATAATTGAGATTAAATAAGGCCTAATGACAAAATTGCAATGGAAATGACAGGTTATGCTATGATTCTGTGATGCTGTGTTCATTGCTGCTTTTATATCATAGGCTGGCTTGCACTAACTAACTTACTTCTCTTTTTCTTTCTTTCTTTCTTGACAGGGTTTCTCTTTGTAGCCCTTGCTATTCTGGAACTTCTTATGTAGATCAGCCTAGCCTAGACTCACAAAGATCCACTTGCCTCTGCCTGCTGAAGGCTGGAATTAAAGGTGTTTGTTCTTATGAGCTTGGCTTCATTCAAATATCTGTATCTATCTATGTATGTATCTATCAATCTACACAAATATATACACACATATATACATAAATATAAATATATACATCATATATATATACACACACACATATGTATGGATATGTACATATACACATACATATAGTGTTTTTGAGGTTGTGTTTCTGTACATGGTCCTGGCTGTCCTGAAACTTACTCTGTAGACCAGGTTGTCCTCCAACGCAGAGATCCACTTGCCTCCGCCTTCAGAGTGTTGGGATTGAAGGCATGTACTGTGGCCAGCTTTGTTAAGTCTTTTTTGAGGATTTCATACTGTCTTTGAGACCGTGTCTTACTTTTCGACTCTGGCTGGTCTGGAGGACCTGTTTGGATCAGGTTGGCGGGGAGCTCTTGTCCCCGCCCTCCCCAGCGCTGCTGTTGCAGGCGTGTCCAGTCTGTGCGTACATGGGTTTAGATGCTCGTCCCCTGGGCTCTCTTCATGTCCCCGACCCGCCCTACTTCCTGCTCCCGCCAGCCTCATGCCTTTGTTATTGTTATTGTTCATTTTGTTTTAAATAACCCAAGTCTAATTTGTGCTGCCTATATACTCCGAGTATAGGCCATTATATTCTTGAAACAAAATAAAACAAAGCATATTTTTGTGCCAATTCTAGTAATTTTTGGTAAAGATAAGTATTTTTAGAGATAAGATATACTATATTAATTATAAATTTAAAATTAGATAGTAATTATTCTAAGTCCCAAAATAATTGGGTTTCTAACCTCTTTTTTTAAAATAATTTATTTAATTTTATTTTATGTGCATTAGTGTCAGATCCCTTGGAATTGGGGTTACAGACAGCTGTGAGCTGCCATGTGGGTGCTGGGAATTGAACCTGGGTCCTTTGAGAAGAGCAGACAGTGCCCTTAGCCACTGAGCCATCTCTCCAGCCCCTGGTTTCTAATCTCTTTAGTGTGCTTTAATTGGTTTCTTTTCCTTTTCTTTTCCTTTTCTTTTTCTTTTTTGGTTGCTGGCTCATAAACTTAGGCTATAAAAAATGAAATGTTATTATAGTTGACAAAATATTTTACGTGTGATTTTCTACAAAGATACTGTATTCCCCATCTGGTATCATCATTTCTTCTGCTTTAAAAAATTACAGTTGGGTATGGTACCATGAACCTTTAAATCCCGAATGTAAGGCAGAGGCAGGTGGATGTCACTTCAAGGCCAGTCTGGTCTACACAGTTCCAGGCCAGCCATGGCTACATGGTGAGACCCTGTCTTAAAAAATCAAAAACAAAACCCAAAAAATTATATATTTGCTTATTGTGTATGGTGGCTGGAGGCAGATGTACATCTCAAGGCCCGTGTGTGGAGAGTAGAGGACAGCTTTGTAGACGAGTCTCCTTTTACCTTTTTGAGAGTTCTGAGGATTGAACTTGGTTGTTAAAACTTTAAATTGGGGCTGGAGAGATGGCTCAGTGGTTAAGAGCACTGGTTGTGCTTCCAGAGGACCCTGGTTCAATTTCCATCACCCACATGAAGCTCACAGCTGTCTATAATTCCAGTTCCAGAAGATCTGGTACCTTCACACAGCCATACATACAGGCAAAACATCAATGTATATAAAAACAAATAATCTTAAAAAAAAAGACAGCAAGAAAACTTTAAATATGAAAAAAAATCCTTGTCTTTGGTGGTTATATTAGTAAAATTGTGCAGTTGTACTTTCCAAAATATTATCATGCCCCTTTCTGGGTATCTATACTAAGAAAAGAATATCAAGTTCATTATGATTTTAACAAATAGGGAAAACAGTCCAATAAGTTACACATGCATAAAGTAGACTTTTAGTTACCCTGTTGTTTAAAACAATAGGACTAAGGCTCAGGGAGTATTAAGAAGGGATGGAAAGGATGTAAGAGTCAGATGCTTTGGGACACTGATTTCTGGGCATGACGTGTTCTCTCTCTGTCTCTCTTTTTCTATTGTTCTTTGTTTGTTTGTTTCTGTGTAGCCCTGGCTTTACACCAGGCTGGCCTCAACCTCAAGAGGCCTCCTAGCTTCTGCCTCTCAAGTGTTGTGATTAAAGGCATATGCACCGATGCCTGGCCTGTGCGTTTTTATTATTTATACAGTGTTCTACCTGCATGTATGTTACAGACCAGAAGAAGGCACCAGATCTCATCATAGATTGTTAAGAACCATCCTGTGGTTGCTGGGAATTGAACTCAGGACCTTTGGAAGAGCAGACAGTGCTCTTAACCCCTGAGTCATCTCCAGCCCAAAAATAATTTTTTGATTAAGAATTTTTGTCCATGTGCATATGGAGTCTGCCACAAGTGTGTGGGGTCCAAAAGAGGGCATCAGATCCTCTGAAGCTGGAGTTTGAAGCAGTTAGAGGCTGTCTGAAGTAGGTGTTAGGAACTGTATGTTTAACTGCTGAGCTGTTTCTCTAGCCCCATGATTGTTGAACTCCCAGCAGCTGCCATTACTTTTCACAGGCTATGTACAGGATTGGGCCTGTCAACATCCTGTCATGGGAGGGAAGGGGCTCATGGGACGCTACTGCTCCCTGAAGATTTATATGCAGTTAATGGTTGATTCGGGAGAGAGAGACATGTTTGTTTCCATTTGTGTGTCCACTGTAAGATGCCTGTGTTCTGTAAAAGCTCTCATGTGCTCCTATAAACAAACCTAGTGAAACTCAGTGGGTCACACATAAAAGACATGAAAAGAAGCAGGGCAAGTTTGGGAAGAAGGGGATTAGTGGGAATGAGGGCAGTAAGAGAGGGTAAAGTTGAAAATATGATTACAGTATGTTATGTACATGTGTGAAAATGTCATGATGAGGCCCATTATTATATCTATAGTATATTCTAATAAACAGAATGAAAGCTGTCCTGTAAAAGAATTAGATCAGTATGTCAGGTTTTACATGTATTTTGATTGAATAAATGCACATTAAAACAACTAAGAAAATAGTTTTCTTCCGATTGTTTTATAATTTTATAGTAATTGAGTAACTTAAAGACGTTTGTTACATTAAAATTTAACCTCTTTCAAATATAAGTGTTATCAAATATAAGTGTACCTTTTCCTGACTTTATAGTAAAATATTTGTGTGCACACATAAGCAGCGGCCAGAGGTTGCTGTGTGTTCTGTCCTTCCTTAGTTTTGAGGTAGGGTTTCTTACTGAACATGGAGCTCAGATTGGCTAGGTTTTGTGGTTAGCCACGGCACCCTTGGATCCCCTCTGCCTCCTGGAATTGAGACAGCACACATACAGCCCCCAAGCCTGGCCTGTTATGTGGATCTGGGGCTCTAAGCTTCAGCTTGTGCTGCAGGCACTTAAACTACTGTCTCTGGAGCCATCCCTGCAGCTCTGGGTAGTTTATTTATTGATTTGAGACAGGGTATCTGTGTAGCCCTGAGTTGAACTCACGGAGATTCATATGCTTTTGCCAGCACGCACGGAGCCCTGACTGTCCGAGAACTCACTACGTAGATCAGGGTGATATAATGGGTGTGCTCATCAGGGCTGTGTGTGGCCTCCTGGAGGCAGAGGCAGGGAGTTTCTCTGCAAGCCTAAAAACAGCCCTACTGAAATATTTCTGATCTTGGGCATTGTAGAAGATTGATTCTGGGTGGGACACTGGATTAATAGTGGTTTTAACCTAGTTTTAAAGGTTCTGTGAACCCTTGCCCTGATTGGCGTGGCATTTGTAGTGTAGCCCAGGTTGGCCTCAACATAGTGGTGTGGCCAATTCTTTTTCATAGTGTTTTTTAAAAATTTTTTTCTTGTTTTTTGAAACAGGATTTCTCTGGACAGAGACCAGCTGCCTCTGCTTCCTGGAGTGGTGGGATTAAAGGCTGTGCCATCATGCCCAGCTCATGGCCAGTCTCATCAGCCCTCTCGGTGCTGGAATTATATGAGCATTTTATCCCAAGTAAAATTTTGTTGTTGCTATTATTTAGAAATCTCTTCACCCTCATACATTTGGATATGTTTTAATTTTAATATATTTATATACATATGAAATATAGACACATTTTAGTATATGTATAACTACTTACATATAAAAATTTAAAAATCGTAGATCTTAGAAGTATTAAAACTTGGAGCTCTTGGATTTAGTTAGACTGGCTGGCCAGCGAGCTCCAGGTTCCCCCAGTGCTGGGGTCATATCCAGATATGTGCTCTATTGCTGGCTTTTCATGGGCTACAGATATATGCTGGCTTTTCATGGGGTTATAGATATGTGCTCATTGCTGGCTCTTACATGGGCGCTAGGGGTGTGAACTCAGATCCTCTGCTTCCCCAGCAAACACTAACGGAGCCATCTTCTCAGTTTCATAGCTCTCCCCGCCCCCTCCCCACACTGTGTAGCACTGGTGGGACTGGAACTTATTCTGTAGACGAGGCTGGGGTTGAACTCACAGAACTCTACCTGCTTCTGCTTCCTGAGCGCTGAGATTAAAGACGTGGATCACCAAGCATGGCTCACAGCTTCTAATTTTTGTATGTCTGTATGTTGGTGGGAACTAAATTCTAGGAATCTAGAAAACAGCACATGAGGAGGGTAAGGGCTCCAAGGGAGAGGTGTGAGGTGGGTAAGAACACGTGCGGTATGCGGAGGATTACTGAGGACGGGAGGGTGTGAGTGGGGCAGAGGAGGGAGAGAGGATCAGACAGTCATGAACGAAAGTAAAGAAACTACTTGGTAAACTAATTTAGAAAAAAACCCCCAGTTTTGTAAGTGCTATTTTTAAAAATAAAGTTTGTATAATTCTTTTGGGACAAAACCAGGAAGTAGAACAGCTGTTGCAAGTACTGGCTTTTCATTAAGGGAGCTGGTCATAAACCATGAACAGGCTTATTTGAGAAACAGTCCATTGGTAGACATTAATGAAAACAGTCTTTTGACCTGAAGCGTGTTTGCCTTTTTTTTTTTTGAGACAGGGCTTCTCTGTGTAGTCTTGGCTGTCCTAGACTCACTTTGTAGAACAGGCTGGCCTCAAACTCACAGAGATCCACTTGCCTCTGCCTCTCAGACTGGTGGGATTACAGACATGCGCCACCATGTCCAGCTTTGAACTGAAACTTTATGATTGATTTTTTTTTTCCCCTCCCTTGATAGAGGGTCTCACTATATAGCTTTGTCTGGCCTGGATCTCACAATGTTTACCATGCTGGCCTCAGATTCACAGAGCAACACCTGCATCTGCCTCCCGAGTGCTGGATTTAAAAGTGTGTGGCATTGTGCTCAACTTTATGAACTGAATTATTTTGTTTGTTTGAGAGAACATTTTTCAGTGTAGCCTTGGCTGTCCTGGAACTCACTCTGTAGACCAGGCTGGCCTTGAACTCAAAGAATCTGCTTGCCTTTGCCTCCCTGAGTGCTGGGATTAAAGGTGAATGACACTACTGCCTGGCTTTATGAAACGAATTTTGACTTTTAATATTAAGCTTACTTCAAGAAAATGCTAGGTAAGCCTATCTTCAGCCAATCATTGTTTCTACTTCTGATATTTATCCTGTATAGCTTAAGAAATATCTGGGAAATTACCTGTTCTAGGAAGAGCAATCTCCTTTTTAGATTGATTTGGCCTAGTAGGGTGATTTCTAGCACCTTTGAAATGTCCAGCAGGTCATTTTCTGTTCCAAAAGTTGGATTGTTTTGCTAAGTCAGATCAGGCTTGTTATTTAACACGGTGATTGTGTATAGTCAACACATTCTCTAGATGCCTTCTCTACAATACTGCTGGAAAATACCCAAGACTTCAGTATTTTCAAACACAGTGTTTTGTAGGCACCTCAGATAATAGGCTTCATTTATGAAGCTTTATATGTGTGGTTCAAATTCTGTGCAAATGTTGGTGTGAAGTGGTTCAGTGTAATTTACTGGATAAAGGAGCAGTCAAAAGACTACACAAAATAGTGCAGCTATTTCAAATTGTGACAATTAATGATTGAAAGATGCAACTGTTCTGTTCACATCAACAGCGTATTTTCTAGTGTGTCATGTCTTCTATTTCAAAGAAGACACATTTTTTATTTTATAAATATGTACAGAGTAATGGAACAGTGATAAACTGACTAGGCACTGCTTTGTCAGAAAATTCCAGGCTGTGCAGTTCTATTCTCCAAGTTCTTCTTCCAGTGCCTCGTACAGACTCCTTAAGCAAGAAATGTCAGGTCTCATATTATAGTCCTGCAATCCTGGGAGGCAGAGGCAGGAGGATCACAAATTTAAGGCTTTCTTTTGCTATAGAATAGCAGATTCAGGACCTGCTTGGATGAGACCCTGTTTCAAAGTTAACACACACACACACACACACACACACACAAAACCAACATGCTAGGAATATAACATTGGGACAAGCTTGCCTAGCAGTCTTGAGACCTTGAATTCAGTTATCAGAAATGTGAAAAGCAAGGAAAGAAAAAAAAAAAAGCCTTTCATATTTTAAAACATTGGATCTCATAATGAAATTCTGCTTTTAGTCTACTGATTAATAAAGTAGTATACTAATCAAAGCTCTAAAAAAAACTTAAGCTAATGCCCTTTACTTTTAAAATGATTCATACTCACTACTTATGAATACTTTATTATTTTTTTAAAAATTCAAAATAGGCCAGCAAGATAGGCATGGTAGGTAGCCAACACTCAGAAGGCTACTACGTGGATTATGAATTTGAGTCCAGCCTGGGCTCATAGTAGAGACTGTCTCAGAAAGCAAAGGCTGGCCAGTGATCCCAGGGACTTGACTGACAGTTTGGGATTTTATATGCTTTTCAAGTTCAGTCACAGTGAATGAACTGAATAGAATTAATTGCTTAGTTACATAGATATTACAGAATTCCTTTCTTTCATGGAGAATCCTCAGATATTAACATTATTTTGTGCATTTGTGTGTGTCTGAGTGTATGTATGTGCACTGCATGTGTGCAGTGCCTGTGGAGTCCTAAAGAGGGCACCATATCTCTTAGAACTTGAGTTACAAGTGGTTGTGAGCTGCTGGGAGCCGAACTGGGTTCTTGAACAAGAGCAGTAGGTGCTCTTACCTGCTGAGCCATCTCTCTCTCTAGTACCATATACTTTTGTATGAGGGGCTTGAACATCTATTGAAATTGTCTCCTTGGTATTCTGCACCCAGCTTCTTTTGATCCTGAGGAGGTTAGAGCTTTGTTTCAGTTAAGTACACAATACTTTTATAAACTATGCATGATCTGCAACATCATCGATTTTGGTTCATTCTATTTTTTTTTTTTTTTTTTTGAGACAGGGGCCTTGGCTGTCCTAGACTCGTTTTGTAGACCAGGTTGGTCTCCAACTCACAGAGATCTGCCTACCTCTGCCTCTCAGAGTTGCTGGGATTACAGGTGTGGGCCACCAGACTGGATCAGTAATGTATATTGTAAAGCAATGTGTCATTGGCTGAATAAAAGTTGTAATTTTAATAAAATTACATAACGAAATAAAAAAATTTTAATAAAGTAAAAGGTATGTTTTATTTTGGAGTTTGAAACAGGATTTTTCATAGGCTAGCCTAGATGGAACTAGCTAGGTAGCCAAGGATGGTCTTGACTCTATTTGGCCTGCTTTTACCTGGAAAGTTCCAGAGCTTATAAACACTTACCACCACACCCAGCTGAATAAAGTCAAACTTGTCTGCTCACAGTGTGTTCTTTTTCTCTTTATAGTATGTATTTTTGTAGTTTTGGTTTTTCTGTTAAAAATGTAGCATGCACTTTAAAATTAAAGGGATAAAAATGTAAGTTTGTGTGGGCACTTATGTACATCCAGAGCATTGAGACATTTAGAAACTTGGATTTCTTTTGACTTTAGTCTTTGGAGTAGAAAGATGGGAATATATAAAATTTGTATTAGTCCTCTTGAAGGAAAAATCTGTGCTTTATTTGGAGAATAATTTTAGCATGTTAGCGAAATGGAATGAAAGACAAATGCAGCATTATAAAAGTCTCATGCTTAACTTCAGGTGTACAGTCTAGGAGTACCTTTGGGGAATCATTAACTGGAGACGCTAGACTGTCATCCCTTTCATGAAGAACCACTCTTTAATGTGTTTTAAGCCATCCTGAGCTACATGGTATGATTCTGTCTCAAAACCCAAGGAGGGAGGACAGCCTCTGCGAGCCCTCCAAAATCCAAAACCAAACTAACAAAACATGCCCTCTCTACCTCCCTGACTTCCTCGTGTTTTTGTTTTGGATGGTGCAGGGTGAGGTGGATAACTGCAGTGAACTGAAATAATTGGCCAGTTCTGTCTGAAGAGAACGCAGAGTAGTGACAGCACAGCGGAGCAAGTGATTTTTATTTGAAAACTGAAAGTGTCTCCTGTCCCCAGCCTGGTTTCAGACTTGCTTTGTCAG
Organism: Pachyuromys duprasi; assembly: GCA_028658305.1. Classification (NCBI taxonomy): domain Eukaryota; kingdom Metazoa; phylum Chordata; class Mammalia; order Rodentia; family Muridae; genus Pachyuromys; species Pachyuromys duprasi. The sequence goes on from CM053748.1 coordinate 28,790,367, forward strand.
AGGATGACCTTGAACTCTGGGGTCTCCACTGCCCTAAGTGCTGAGGTTATGGGCATTTGCCACCACACCATCTTTTCAAAATGCTACTTTGAGTATTTGAAAAATAGTACACGAAATTATAAATTTATAAACGAAAGCAAAAATATCTTGATAACAGAAGCAGCAGCAGTTTCTATAGGTTTTATGGTCATAAATGAAAGCTTAGGAACTTAAAACTCTTATCTTTAAAATGCTAGAACTTTTTTGTTTTTTCGTTTTTTGAGATGGGTCTTGTATAGCGTTGGCTAGCCTGAATCTTGCCAGGAAGACCTGGCTGGCCTCAAATAATAGATCTAACTGCTACTGCTTCCCAAGTGCTGAGACTTATGTCCAGCGTATAGTATTTTTTGTAGCATTTATTGTGTGTGTGTGGTGAGGGCATGCTTGTGGGGGTCAGAGGACACCTAGGTCTCTTTTTCCGCGTGAGTCCTGGGGGTTGAACCCAGGTCTTCAGGCTTGGTGGCTATTATCTTCACCCACTGAGCCATTTTGCTGGCTCTCAAATGATAAAATGTTTAAACTACACACGTGACTCTGATAACTAGGCCAGACCTTCTTGCTTCAGATAAGGGAGGTGGTAGAATTAAGCTAATATTAAAACATTTGATAACTACCGAGGTTGTAGATAAGACATTGATAGTCTCTGAAACTGACTAGATTCACTAGGCCTCTTCCTGCCAGAGTAATCAGTAAAAGCTGAGAGTCCCTCTCAGACAATGGGAGTTGAGCTGTGCAGAAGACTCTCAGACTCCAGACCAGCCACCTGTAAGAAACAGGAGCTGGCTGAGTTGTCTGAAGATGTTTAGACTGAGGCATCCTGTTGAGCTGCGTACAGGCTGTGCAGTGAGCTTCAGGTGGCCAGCTTTGTGAGCTGCCGCCGTCCTGGGGTGGGCTTCAGTAATGCAGCTGATTTTGAGTCATGTCTGCTCCTGTAAGTAACTCCAATAAACTCATTGGTTCACCAAGTTGGACTCTGTTAGTATCTGTTCTTTGGTCTGTTGTGGGTTGTCTATCTAGGGTGAGTAGATGTGCGGAAAGCGCCTCCTTGGGGAAATTTTGTCACACAACATATACTTTCCTCCATAAAGCAACTTTAACTGCTTGCTTAATTTCCTGTTTCAGCCTTTCTTCCTTTAAAGAGACAGTAAGTTCTTTTTGAAAACATCAGTGAACCCATGGAGTTGGTAGGTGATTTCTTTTCTTTTCTTTTCTATTCTATTCTTTTCTGTTTTCCTTTTTTGTTTTTTAGGCAGGGTCTCTTAATGTAGCTCTGGCTGTCCTGGAACTTGATATGTAGGCCACGCTGGCCTTGAACTCATAGAGATCTTTAGGCCTGGGCCTCCTGAGTGGAGCCGATGAGTTATTAAGATTTAAGATGCAAGTCTTTAATTTTAGCACTGTAGAGGGGCAGAGGTAGGCTACTCTCTGTCCATTCAAGCCCACCTTGGTATATATAGCAAACAGCAACAACAAAATAGCCCCCAAAGTAGAAGCAACTCTAGTATCTATCCGTGGATGGACAAATAAAATGTCATATACATACATGAAATACCATTTAATCTTACAAACAAAGAAAAATCTGGCTACGTGTTAAATATGAATAAACCTTGACATTATTATAGATCATAAAAAGGTGGATATGAGTCCACTTATGAGGTATAGTTGGAAGTCAGATTCATAGAATAGAATATAAACAGTGGTTGCCAGAGTCATGAGATGGGAGGATAGGGAATTACTGTTTAAAGGGTCACAGTTTCAGTGGAAAAAGAGGGCTAGTGTTAGGAGGGAGGTGTGATCAGTATAGCCTTGGGAGTGCATTTTATGCCACCAAATAATAAACTTGAAAATGGCTGAAATGGTAATATGTGTGTGGGTAGATAAATAAAACTAGTTTTTTAAAAAAATTATTTATTTTATATGTATTGGTATGAGGGTATTAGATCTCTTGGAACTGGAGTTACAGACAGTTGTGAGCTGCCATGTGGGTGCTGGGAATTGAACCCATGTCCTTTGGAAGAGCAGACAGTACTCTTAACCACTGAGCCATCTCTCCAGCCCCAAAACTAGTTTTTAAGAAGGAAGATATTTAGAAAATGATGGGTTGGACAAGTGGAAGGAAACTGAATGAGGAGACTTTAAGAAACTTGACTCAATTATATTTGTCTTGTTATTTAGTTAGCCCTGTTAGACGTAAGACACATATATTTGACAGAAAATGTTTCAGAAATTTTATATTAGCTAAGAAATTGAATATGTTAGCAAAGTGTTTGTGTCTTGGTTCCTGCTTGGTTCAGTAGACTTCATATTATAAGTAAGAAGAAACCAGGAGAACGTGTCTTACTAATAGTTCACAATGGTCAGATCCGTGTCTGTGGATGTTCACGTTGCATATATTTCTGATTGTTTGGTAGGAAAGGTAAGGCTCAGATAGGATTTCAGGTTTACTATAGGATTAGAACGGTAAAACTCATGCCTGTCCATTCTGGTCTGCTACTACAAATTTGTGAAGAACATAGATTTATTGCTCATTCTTCTGGAGGCTGGAGAATCCCAAGATAAAGGTACAGTCAGATGCAGGGATTGTTGAAGGCTTGCTCTCTGCTCCAAAGACAGCACCTAGCTGTGACTTCACATTGGCAGTCAAGCTCCTTGAAGCCCCATTTATGAAAAGGAGCCCTCATGGCATAGTCAACCTAAAGCCCCTTATGTATTTTTGAGATAGAGTCTCACTAGGCTGGCCTTGAACTCATGCCAATCTCTCTGCATCAGCCTCTCAGCTTCTGGGATTACACTTGATGGGGGAGGGAAGGTTTCAATGTACAACCCTACCCCTGCCTCCCTCCCCCTCGCCCCCCAGCCAGGGTTTCTCTGTGTAGCCTTGGCCATCCTGGACTAGCTTCATAGACAAGGATGGCCTTGAACTCACTGCAGTCTGCCTACTTCTGCCTCTCAGAGTGCTGGGATTATAGGCGTGCGCCACCAGACCCGGTGGTGGGGACTTTTTAAAGGAAGCATATGTACTTCCTTAAAGTTTCAAACCCCAGAGTTTCAGGTTTCAGTATTCTCTTACTCAGTGAATATCAAGTGTTGATCTGTCTGTGAAGTTTGTCTCTGACTTTCTACTAGGGCAATGTTGGAATCTGGCAGGTGTGCACAGGAAATTTTTGCAAATTTTATCTCAGATATGGTGTAGTCACTTGTTTTTTTTTTTAACATAGTTTTGAGACCTTTTGTCAGTTACTTAGTTCCTTTGAGCTTTGGTTTTCTTGTGTTAATTTTTGTTTATGATTTGTGTGTGTATGCATGGTGTTCGCCATGGTTCTTAAGACAGTTTTGTGGAGTTGGTTTTCTCCATCTAACCCATGTACGTTCTGGGGATTGAACTCAGGTTGCTAGCTTTGTGTAGCAAATGCCTTTACTCACTGGACTTCAGTGATCTTAACAACAAATTGGAAAGATATAAGCATCATTAAGCTAAATATTATAATTCCCTTAGTAAACAGTTGTATAGTTAGTTTCCCATTGGTTGTAGCTCTTTCTAAAATTTTTTCCAACTTTGTTATTTTTAATATTGTAGATATTGTATACTATGATGGTAATTTATTATTTCTGAGATAAAACTGGTTGATAGTTGTGATATGTTGAAATACAAGACACAGTTAATACAGTACAGAGTTTAAAACTGGGTTCAATAAAGGTAATGTTTGTGTGTCTTAAGTGGCATATGTGCATGATTTATGAGTGTGCATGTGAGTATGTACATGTGTAGGTCAGAGGAGGATGCTGAATCACCCTTCTCCTTACTCCTTGACATGGTCTTTCATTGAATCCTTGGGGCTTGCACTTTCAGCTAGACTGGCCAGCCAGCAAGTCCTCGGCATTCTGTCTCTGAAGGCCCAGCTGTTGCACTCAGGTGCTCCAGCTTGCGCCCCAGTGCTCTTAATCAGTCAACTCTTCAGCTTACTAAAAATATTTTGAGATTGATAGAACCGTCCAAAATTTATTAAACATCCCCTTTACATCCTAGACAGTTTGATACAGATCTTGTGTGAAAGGCATACGTGTAAACTGACAGTTATAGTATAGGGATTCTAAAGAAGAATGGGGATTTGCTCTGAATCTCTGAATGCCTAGCTCCTCTTGGAGGGTGTGTGGTGAGTATGTGTGTCTCATGAGAACACGAGCAGGAAAGTACTGTGTTATTTTGGCCAGATCCTAAAGGAGTTTGAAATGTTCTCAGGCAAAGAAAGACTGAGGAGAACATGTGGGGATTTTTGTACAAGGAAAGAACATGGACTATTCAAGTAATGGTTTTGTCAAGTGGTGATTTTTGACTTGTGTTATATGTTATTGTATGATAGACTATATAATTAATGTGTTTTGAGCTATAGGACTGAGGATTTGTGTATGTGTGTTTTAAGTTTGTGTATATAGGTTAGTAGTTGTTGAATTGTATGTTACATGAATTTTAAGTCATGTAATATATTCATAAAATAAGGTCATGGGGTATTATAAGTATAAAGGATATGGCCTAATGTTATGTAACTTGTCAATCAAATAAAGACACAGACACCTGTTGTATTTTATAAAATAGTCTTTATATGGGGCATTGCAGACATTAACCCTCTAACTTTACCTCCCAGTCCCCATCTTGAGCTACCTCCCATCTACGGCCCCAAAATACGTATCAATGCTCTCCATCTCCTCCATCCACGCTGATCCTGCCCTGTGCTCCTTTCCCACACTAACCTATGGCACTGGTCAATTCCCTTCTTCGCTGTTTCCTTCTCAGATCTTTTCTTTGTGGTCCCTCAACCCCAGCCTTCGAACCACAAACTCCACCTTCCTTTCTTTGCCAAATCCCAGGCTTCAGCAATTAAAAAAATTTTTTTTTAAGATTTATTTATTATGTATACAGTGTTCCGCCTACATGCGATCCCATTATAGATGGTCATGAGCCACCATGTGGTGTCTGGGACTTGAACTCAGAACCTCTGGGAGAGCAACCATGCTCTTAACCTCTGAGGCATCTCTCCAGCATTTTTTTTTTTTTTTTTTATTAACTAATCAGCTTTAAATTAGGTGGGGTAAAGTTCACACAACAAGGATAGGTTTACATGAGAATGTGCTCCTCTGAGCAAGGATAAGATCTTGGGGGCCAGTAATTAACATTAGAATACATAACACTATGCCAGCCCCAACACATGGGAGAAAGTCAGCTCTGCCAGTAACATGTTAAATCCCCATTTGCATCTGTGTTACCCCAGGGTCAGATACGACTTACAAAACCACTGTGCACTGATGGCCGTATAGTTGGAGTAAGACTAAAATCCATAGAAAGTCTTTTAATGTCTGGGAACTTGGGCACCATGAAGGGAACTGGACAGAAAGCCATTAAGTTGCCTTTGTAGCGTAATGATTGCCCTTCAAGATCAAAGAATATAATATTTGGCAAGTAGAATATAGGATCAGAGCTGTTTATGAACAGGATGGCCCTTTTAAATTAATCCCTGTATATACTTAGAACACGCATAGTTTTTTCTTCCTGCTTATAAACTATGTTGGCTGCTTTGTAATTGTGTGTGTGCGAGGTGTATGCATGTAAGAGTGCACACGTGGCGTCCAGAGGAGGCTGTCGGCTGTCTCCTACCATCCTCTCCTTTGTTCCTCTGAGGCTGAACCTGCAGCTCCCGTTTTCCAGTGAGACAGCCCGCCAGCTAGTGCCAGCCGTCTTCCTGTGTCAGTTTTTCTTCCTGGCGACAGGCAGGCACGGAAGCACACCTGGCTTCCCCGAGGGGGCTGGACTCTGAGCCCTGCTCCTCACGCTCGTGCCCTAGTATTCCTGACTGCTCACTGACTATTCTAGCTGCTGCCTCGTGCATTAGATCTTGGTGCGAGACTATTTTGCCGCATGTGTGCCGTCTGTTTAGGAGGTTGTCCTTTTTCTTCCATGGGGAAGATGGTTGGTACAGTTTCTACTGGCCGTTATGATTGTTCAGTAATTATCTCCACCAAATAACTGAACTACTGAAGACCTAACATGGAGATACTGAAGATCTTATCTCCTCCCAGGGGAAAAATCTTAATAGAATTTATGATTATTAATATTATTATTTTAGCACATTGTGAATGACCCTGAAAGTTTTCTTCCTGTAGTTTAAAGTTGAGGAAAAAAACTTGGTGTTTAGGTTAACATTTCCTTTCTTCTTTTGCAGGTATGGCCTCACAAGTCTTGGTCTACCCACCATATGTTTATCAAACTCAGTCAAGTGCCTTTTGTAGTGTGAAGAAACTCAAAGTAGAGCCAAGCAGTTGTGTTTTCCAAGAAAGAAACTATCCACAGACCTATGTGAATGGTAGAAACTTTGGAAATTCTCATCCTTCCACGAAGGGTAGTGCTTTTCCGACAAAGATACCATTTGCCAGACCTGGAGGACACAGCTTTGCATTGCAGGCCGGTGCCGTTGTTGTCAAAGACACTGCGGGCGCCACAAAGGTCACAGCAGCTCAGGCGCAGCAGGCTGGGGCGGGCGCACCTCGGGCTGCGGTGTGGCGAAACAGGTTACATTTCCTAGAAGGTCCTCAGCGATGTGGATTGAAGCGCAAGAGTGAGGAGTTGGATAATCACAGCGGCGCGATGCAGATTGTCGATGAGCTGTCCCTACTTCCTGCAATGTTGCAAACCAACATGGGAAATCCAGTGACAGTTGTGACGGCGACCGCAGGATCAAAGCAGAACTGTACCAGTGGAGAGGGAGACTATCAGTTAGTGCAGCATGAAGTCTTATGCTCTCTGAAAAACACATACGAAGTCCTTGATTTTCTTGGTCGGGGCACTTTCGGCCAGGTTGTTAAATGCTGGAAGAGAGGGACAAATGAAATTGTAGCCATCAAAATTTTGAAGAATCACCCTTCGTACGCACGTCAGGGGCAGATAGAAGTGAGCATCCTAGCAAGGCTCAGCACCGAGAACGCCGATGAGTATAACTTTGTGCGAGCCTACGAATGCTTCCAGCACCGCAGCCACACCTGCCTGGTCTTCGAGATGCTGGAGCAGAACCTGTATGACTTTCTGAAACAGAATAAGTTCAGCCCCCTGCCCCTGAAGGTTATCCGGCCCGTCCTTCAGCAAGTGGCCACGGCACTGAAGAAGCTGAAAAGTCTTGGTTTAATTCATGCTGACCTCAAACCAGAGAATATTATGTTGGTGGATCCTGTTCGACAGCCATACAGGGTTAAAGTGATAGACTTCGGGTCGGCCAGTCACGTATCAAAGACGGTTTGCTCAACGTATCTACAATCTCGGTACTACAGGTAGGCGGCGGGTACTCTTTGGCTAATAACAATGTGCTGAGTTTCTGCGAAGTGAAATGTGATGAGAGAGACCGCGCTTAAGTTAAGAAAGCAATAAGATCCATGTAGGTTTGAGGTTTTAAAAAGATGTAAAAAATTGAGGCATAGAACTGCTTTAAAGACAATAGACATCTCCACTAGTACCATGCTAAAGATATCTTGTTTTTTTCGTTTTTTGAGACAGTTTCTCTCTGCAGCTCTGCCTGTCCTGGAAATCACGCTGTAGACCAAGCTGGCCTTAGACTCAGAGATCTGGATGCCTCTGCCTCCCAAGTTCTGGGATTAAACTCATAGGCCACCACTGCCCAGTGATATCTGGTTATTTATTATTATTATGAATAGAAGGTAGGAAAGAATGGCACACAAGTAATATGAAAAACCAAGTTTTTAAATGTTGAAAAAGTATTGTTGAAAGTTTCTGTGTATTTTTGTGGAACATTTCAGTGCTTGGGAGAAGTAATTTTTAATTTTAAAGTTTTGTGTTTTACATTTATTTACTTAGTGTGTGTGTGTGTGTGTGTGTGTGTGTATGTGTATACATGTGGAAGTCTGAGGACAACTTGTGGGAGTCTGGTCTCTTCCCTCTACCATGTGAGTACCTGGGATTGAACACAGGTTATCAGGCTTGGTGGCAAGTGCCTTTACCTACTGAGCCATCTTGCCAGTCCTGGAGAAGTAATTTAATATAGACATAATCTCATATAACAACATTTAGAAATGCTTGGAGTTTATTTTGATAGTGACTTTTAAGATTCACGTGTGTTTACATAATTGCAATGAGTGTTTCTATGTATATGCTATGAGTAATGTTATCTTAGTGTTGGTGCTGTGTGTGTGAAAAAATTGAAGACAAAAATAATTTCTGTACAACTACCAATAGAGGTAAATGTCAAGATTTAGTACTGTAGTTTCAGAGGCTAGCCAATGCTTGGTAGAGTTCAAAATAGCAAAAGTTCCTTTGTGAGCATGAAAATGTCTTGAATTCATAGTTTGAATTCTCAATTCATAAATTGGGGAATAAGCTGTTGACATTTTGGCAGGAACACTGCAGTGTTCTTGGTGTAGTCCAGAGCGGGGACAAACAGTAGCTGTGCTGACGGCAGGCGCGCCTGGTCACAAGTCACTAAATCGATGGACATGCAGTTTATGGTCAGAAGTTGCCACTACATACACCGTGAGGGTTAAACTTTGACCCAATAAAGGGGCTAGTTGTTTCTGGGTGTCACGTCTGCCTTTGTACTACTCCTGACTTTCCTGATTACTCTTCTGTAAACATGCTGTGATGCCTTGCACAAATAAAGAGAAATCAGTCAGTCAGCTTCTAAAACCTTCTTCTGTATGCCTTGTTACTGGTAAGTTATCAGAAGGAATCTCATGTTCATGTAATTTAGTCATAATTAAGTTTATTGACATAATAAGTATTAGGAGTTAGGAATGTAATTAATTTGATTTAGCCTTAGTATATTTTGGATTGCATTATTTCTAGTATTAGAGTGCTTGATACTATTCTTAAAACTGTTTAGATGTGGGGTTTGGAGGTACACATCCCCCATTCTGGGGAGGCAGAAGTAGATGGGTCCCTTTAAGTTAGCCAGGGCTACACTGTTGAGGCCCTGTCTCAAAACACACACGCACACAGACACACACAGATATGTACACACCAGAAACAAAAATAAACTCAAAAAGCAAACTGAAAATGGCAATAAAAACACCTTTTCAATAGCCGAAGGGTGATTTACCATTGCAGTGGGGAGAGCAGATCTTTATTTTATATAATTAGATTAATTGATCCTCTGCCCTAGCTACTCTTTTATTATTTTTTTTCGGGTTTACTAAAATATAAGACTTAATTTTAGCTAAATTTTTTCCCCCCAGAAAAAAAAGATTTTGAAATCTTACTCAATTGCATGAAAAAAGAATAATGCTTCTTCTTACTCTTATCCTTCATACATCATAGACTGTGGGTTCAGAGTGTTTAGTAAGCCAGCTAGCAAATTATAGAAACTCTAGCTCCAGCTGCTTCGGGCTCTGGATTTAGTTCACTGGTTAGTAAATGACTTCATTATATTTGGGTCCTGAATTATTCCAATGTCAGATTCTGTGCTGTTTGATGTCTAGCTTCCTTTTCATGGCTGAAAGGTTTGGGATAAGAGTAAACAAAACAGAAACATTTTTATACTTGGGAATTTCTTTTGGTTTATTAAATGTTTCAAAAGAATAAAGAGAATCCTTTAAAAAAGCAGCTAAAATGCCGAATGTTTTATGATTTTTGTTTTCTAGCATTAGGCCTTTGCATAAACATTAGCTTCTGTGTTGAGAATGGAAGAAAATTCTGAATAATTGCTAAGTATAGCTTCTGTTTATTTATAAATTTAGGTTAATATTTACCTGCTTTCAGAAGCAGTACAGAGCTAAGATTAGTCATAGGTTATGTATTTAGAGTTAAAAAAATGAAGTTTGTATTCAATAAATAAGAGCTCATGCTTATGTTTTGGGTGAATCTGTCTTGATAAAATGCTGAAAATGGACTTGATGGCAGTTAGCTTTAAGAGTAGAATAGTTAGTAAGTTAAGTCAGCAGAAAGGCAGTGTAGTTCTTAATTGGGTACCATCCTATGTCTGCTGTATTTTTGCATGAAAATGGCAGCCAGCTATTACTTTATTTCAACATTTACACATCAGTTTTGGAACCCTGCTATTTCTGTCTTAGCTTATGACAAGGTTACTTAGAAATTGGATTATACTTGATTTTCAGTCTGTTCAAAAGAGTGAAATGGTGGTTAATTGGTAGTATAAAAAGTATTTTAAGGTAGGAACAGTATAGGTATATCTTAGTTTCTAAGGTAAAGGTTTGCGTTAGACACAGATTTGTGTGTTACCCGTTTGAACTGTGCAACACAAATGTAGTAGGGGTAGCTTAAAATAGACAGGGTAGTGGCCAGAGATTGTCGACTGCTATAGATGGTGAGGCTGTCTAGCTCCCGCAGTGATGGAAGCCAGAAGTACATGCTAAGGGCATTGATTTGCTCAAGGTCAGCATGTTCTAAATTCAGCAGCTTGAGTGTGGTTTCTGTCAGGAACACGTAGGGCTTTTGAATGTGGAAAGGTTTAGCAGCAGAAGGTGCTGTATTTATGAGGTGTGGTGGCAATATTCAGGTCATGGCGTTCTTTCCTTTTTTTTTTTTTTTTTTTAAATTTAGAATTTTAGCCTGTGGGTCTCAGCTATTTCAGAGTGGAGACAGGAAAGTGAGCTATGAAGTAACCTGCTTAGCAGGATATATATATATATATATTTAAGTAGATATACACACACTAAAAATATACTATTTTTTGCTATATTACTACTTGGTGTTAATTGCCATTGAAGTCAAGCATGGTTTGTAGGAATGAGGGAGTAACTCAGTGGAACCACTCACTTATCTGTGGTTCTATCCCCAATGTGGGATACAGCAGGAGGCTTATTGTTCTTCCTGTGACAATACAGAAAGATGGAACAATGAACAATTAAACATCTTTAGGACATGCTTACATCTCATTTCTTCTTGAACCCAGAAATGTCAATGGTAAAGTTCCTGTGACAAAATTGAGGCATTTAGAAAGACCCATAATGATTGATACTTTATATGGATTACTTTATTGATTGATCTTTGTTTTTGAAGTGGGGTCTTACTAGGTCTGGGGACTCACTGTGTAGACTAGTAAATCTGTCCTACCTCTGCCTCCTGCATACTGGCTAGGTGTGTGCCGCCAGGCCCAGCAGGTTACTTTAGGATAGACTACCATGCTCCACTCCGTGTCAGTTTGGTTTTCAAAGCACGTTTAAGTATTCTACTTTGTTTCTCACTTCTTGCTGTCTTTGCAGAGTTGCAGAGTTGGCGAGTGGAAAAATAACGTCTTACTGTGTAAGCCTAGGATGGACTGGGACTTACTGTGTCGCCCAGGCTGGCCTTGAGAGTAATTCATTTAAAGAATACAATCCCATGTCTTTGATTGTAGTCATAGTTTTAAACTGACGAATCAATTTTAGAATGCTTATGCACTATCCAAAAGAACACACCACTCCCCTTATTCATTGTTCCCCAACCTTCTCGTTTCCCTGCCCCAATCGCCCTCCAACCAAGGTTCATTCATGTTGTAGCATCTATCAGTAGCAAATACCAGCAGTTCATTTCTTTTTATTGAGTTTTAGATATACAACATTGTATGTTTGTAATCATGACTGGTTGGAAGTCTATAAAGATATTGCCAGTGAAAAGAATAGAAATTGTAGCATGGTCAGTTATTAGAGCCTTTTCCTAAAATACTTAGTGCCTGTAAAGTGGGGTGCATTGTGCTGGGTACATTGACTAGCACAAAAATAGCCCAGCCTCACTTGCAATGTGATGAGCAGCTGTACAATGATAAAAGTAGGAGAACTTAATAGAAAGGTTGTTTTTGTTCTTTTATACTTTTTTTCAACTTTTTTATTTTTTATTTTGAAATAGTTTTAAATATTTAAAATAGTAACATTTTAATTCCTTAGTTTTCCCACACGTTTTTCTGCATGTGTGCCTGAGCGCGCGCGCGCACACACACACACACAAAGTTTCAGATGCAGAACTCCTTTACCTCTAAATAGTTCAGTGTCCATTTCCTAGATACAAGTGTTGTTATAATGAATGAAAATCCCAGTCATTCAGTTTTGCCAATAAAGACTCAGGATCCTTTTGCTGGGGTGAAAACCTTCTAGCTCAGGGAGGCAGAGAAAGCACCCAGCTGCTCTTCCTACTCAGTTCATGTCCCAGAAGGAAAAAGCCAAAAGTCCTTCCTCCTTCTCCAAGCTGTCTTAAATACCCTTCAACTCAATGTTCCCCCTTCTTGTGTGACTCTCTCTATCTGACCTCCTCTCACTCTGTTTTTTTTTTCTCACGTTCACTTCTGTCAAACTGGTTTCTTGCTCTCCCTTTTGACCTAAGATTAACTTTATTTAATCCTGTTTATAGAAAGCTCTTGTGCTAGGGCTGAGCCACATCATAAGTACTTGTTTACAGTAAACAGAAAACTCTAGGATCAAAGATTGAGCCATATCACAATTAGAAACAGGTTTTTACAGTTCATAATCTCCGGGGGGGGGGGTCACAATGGGATCAGATATCCTGCAGTATACAAGGGTATTTTAGGGCCAGCAACATGGCTCAGTAGGTCCTTGATAGCCTGAGTTCAAAACTCTGAACCCATATAGAAGCTGAAGGAGAGAATAGACCCTTGAAAGTTGTTTGATTGGTACATGCATGACCACCAACACATCATGTGCACAATAATAATAATAATAATACTTTATAGATGGTATAACATTATAGTCTTCAAAATTAGTTAACGTCAGTATCATAGATTTGATGAACTTATTTTACCTATTTAAAATTTAAATTTGTTTTTGTGTTTGGGCATGCATATGTGTGATACAGAGTACATGGTCAGAGGACACCTTTCAGGAGTTAGTGATTGCCTTTTACTGAGTTGAGGCAGAGTCTTTTGTTGTTTCTTTTGCTGCACTGCCCACTCTAGGCTAGCTGGCCCCAGAGCTTCCCAGCCATTCCCTAATCTCTGCCTCCCAGCTTGTGCAGCTTACTTCAGGTTGCAGGGAAAGAAAGCCCCTTTAAGCTTGCCCCCAGCCTCTGTGACATGACCTTACCCTTTCTTAAGTGCTTTCTGGCACAAGATGTTTTGCGCTGTTTTGTGTTCAAGTTGCTCCAGCCCTGGGATTGGCTTTTATTTGACTTTCAGTGGCTTTTTATTTGTTTGTTTTGAGACAGGATTTCTCTGTGTAGCCCTGGCTGTTCTGGAACTGGCTCTGTAGACCAGGCTGGCCTTGAACTCACGGAGACCTGCCTGCCTCTGCCTCCTGAGTGCTGGGATTAAAGGCACCCTCCAACCTTATTTCTTTTGCGAATGGTTATTTAGCAAACAAGATCTATATGTTAAAGCAAGTGTACTTACTGGTATATCAATGTTTTCTCAGCCTTTCTCTTGCTAAAACTAGAAAATGCATGGCTGTGTTTATGCTCTACATTTCCGCAGGTTTATATAGTAAAGTTACAGATACATGCTGGTATGTCTAGTACTGACACCTTAGTTTCATTCTTTTTTGTTGTTGTTGTTGTTGGTTTTGGGACAAAGCGTTTCTCTATGTAATTGTGGCTGTCCTGGATCATCTCACTAGGAATGCACAAAGATTGGCCTGCCCCTGCCTCTGGAATGCTGGGATTAAAAGCATAAATTACTACACCCAGCTGTGTTACTATTTTAAAACATTAGAGTTATAAGCAGACACATTTATAAAAGAGTTTACTAGGGATTTTCTACCTACCTAGTGGCAGTGGTTTTGATGGCTTTAAACAGAGTCTTACATAGCTCAGGCAAGTTTTTACCTTACTGTGTAACTGAAGCTTGAAGTTAGGAAAGACTCAGGACTACATGTGTATACTCCACTGTCCTCTCGAGCTCATGGTTTTAATATTTACTTATTTATTCATTTATTTTTGTTCTTGTTTTTTTGAGACAGGGTTTCTCTGTGTAGCCCTGGCTGTCCTGGAACTACTCCTGTAGACCAGGCTGGTCTTGAATTCAGAGATCTGCCTGCCCTTGCCTCCCATTGCTGGGATTAAAGGCGGCATCTGGTGTACATATTTTATTTTTTAAACAGAGCTAGTTGGGATTTCTTTTAAATTTTTATTTATTTTACTTTATGTGCATAGATGGTTTGCTTGCATGAATGTATATATACCATATATGTGCCTGCTGGATGCTTTGGAACTGGTTGTGTGTTATCATGTGCGTGATGGGAGTTGAACCAATAGTCTTTGCAAGAAGTACTCTTAATCACGGAGCCATCTCTTCAGCCCATTTGTGCTAATATTTTAATAATATTTTTCACTTTTTAAAATTTAGTTTAGATTTCTGAGACTTGTTTCCACTGTGTTGCCAAGGCTGGCCTCGGACTCTCAGTGGTCCCCCTGCCTACACACACTAGTGCTATAGTTATAAACGTGTGCTACCATGCCTGGCACAGGAATTATGATTAGTTTCCATTATTATTCATTACCTTTATTTGCTTATTGGGCTCATGCTGTGCCATAGTATGAGCTTAAATGTCAGAGGACTTGTAGGCACTGGTTCTTCTCCCGCCATGTGGGTCTTTGGGATTGTCAGCCTTGGTGCCAGGTGTCTTTGCCCACTGAGCCGTCTTATGAGCCCAAAATATATTGGGAAATAATTTCTCATTTTTTGCCAGATGTAAAAATACATATTTATTGTCCAACCATCTTGCATACAGTTCATAGTATTGAGTATATTCATGCTGTTGTGAAACACGCCTCCAGATCCTTTCATCTTGCATATCTGAACTGTGTTCTTGAACAACACTTGTGGTGTCCCAGTTGCCAGTAGCCACTGTTGTTTCTCCCCTGTCGCTTGGACTCCCTCTAAATCTCGTCTGAGTGGCTGCTGTGAACATGGCAGCGCGACCGTCTTCTTCAAGACTCCTCTTTCAGTTTCTGGATTCATATTGTGGTTCTATTTTGACTTTTCTGAGGAGCCTCTATGTCGCTTCCATGATATTTTACAATTTTAATCAATACAGTAGCAGGAATCTAGCTTTTCCATATCTCTGCTGGTTCTTTTTTCCGCCAGTCTTTAAAAACATTTAAAAATTATTATTTTATGGGTATGGGTGTTTTTCTTGCATGCATGTCTATGTACCGGGTGTGTGCCTCATGCCAAGGAGGTCAGAAGAGGATTGGATCACCTGGAACTGGAGTTAGGTGGTTGTGAGGCAGCATGTGGGTGCAGGGAGTGGAACTGGGGTCCTCCGGAAGAGCAGGTAGTGCTCTTGCCTGCCGAGCCATCTTTCTAGCTCCTCTTTTTCTGTTCTGAGGTCTGTAAAGTGCTCTCTTACTATGTGACTGGGGTTGGAGTCAGAAATTTCTTAGGAAAGTGATTCTGAGCATCTCTGTAAGCTTGTAGGCTCTTTGCTTCTAGGCAGTTTTCATTGTTAAAAATTTCTCTTCTAATCAGGCGGAGGCATACACCTGTAATCCCAGCAGCCTCAGGGAGGCAAAGTCAGGTAGATTTCTGAGTTTGAGTCCAGCCTGTTCTACAAACTGAGTCCAGGACAGCCAAAGCTATACAGAGAAACCCTGTCTCAGAAAACAAAACAAAACAAAAAATAACTAATGTTTTTTTCTCTCCTGATAAGCAGAAATTGAACACATTCTGATTTCATTCACTGGCTAGTGAGCAGATTCAGTGTGTATATTTATTTATTTTTCTTAAAATACTGAGGTGTTAGAACCTAGTACACTATTTGTACCTTGCTTACTTAGAGCACTGCCCTTGGGGTCTATGCTGTGGAAAATATTTCAGACAGTAACTCTTTTAGCATTGTACCTAAGGGATTAAATGCCATAGAGAAAAGGAGATTTAATTGGCCATGTCCTAAATACTGTTCATTTGAAGGGAACATTGGAGTTAATGTACACATTAAGCATTAGATCTTACCTTAGGTGAAACAAACAAAAAAAATAATCTCCTTCCCATGTAATCTTCCCCCCCCATTGTATGTTCATGTGTCATTATTCACACTTAACTCCTGTATGAGGAGTCTTGAATTACTTTTACATAATGATAGTTTTCTGTGCATCATTTAAAAAAATGGTATCAGTAACCAGAAGAAGTAAGATGTGGGATATGGGACTGATTCAGAATTGGTGCAGAACCAGGACACTGAAACTCTGAACTTTAATTTCTGTTATTGACTTTGTAAATGAGGAGGCTACTTAATTACACTTCTGTGTAAACAGGTCAAGGGAACTCTACCGCCCTTGTGTCTTATAGGTGTGGATTGGTGTCCAAAGCTTTAATGTGTAAATGCTCAATGGTACTATTCAGGCAGATGTCAAAAGCATTTTTTAAAGCTTCATCACAGTTGTTTAATTCTGCACATGGTAGCTATAAAATATAGAATAAGTGTAATGCCCCGAAAGCTAGACTGATTAGTCATGTTCTTCCAGGCTTGAAAAGCTGTATGCTAAACTGCCTATAGCTATTATAGCCATTCTAGATTAAAAGAAGACTTTTATGATGGCCTTTAATTCTATTCAGTAAAAGCTTTTGATTTCAAAGGCTGTCAGCATGTCCTGTGGGCTGTCTGTAACACTGTTGGAAAGGTCCATCCAGCCTCATGAACACGTAGTGGCAGTGGACTCTCCTGACATGGGTTAGATGCCAGCCTCTCACGCCTGAAGGCATATATGCCTATTTATTTCTGTGTCTTCAGCATCTTCCTGTGACTGGAGTTTAGCGCCCTGAATGTTATTAACAAGTGTGTTACCACAGAAGAGTGCCAGTTCTGTGCAGGTGAATAATTTAGATATCAGCTGGTGAGGTGAGATTGTATTACTTAGAAGACAGACTCCACTATGTGCTAAACTTTGACATTAAATAGAAAAAATGTTTGTTTTGTGAGAAAGAATTACAAAAATATATGTCTTTATCTAAATTAAAAATCATTTCAGTTAATATTTTTAAATTATGAAATGTTTTAAAACTACTTTATTTAGAAAAATTTTAACTGTGTCTGGGTATGTGCATATGAATCAGGTGCTTGCACAGTCCAGAGAGTCCACATCTGGGAGCTAGCGTTTATAGGTAGTTTTGTGCTGGGAATTGGGGACTGAACTCAGGTTTCTGCAAGAGCAAAAGGCACTCTGAACTGCTATTCCATCTCTCTAGCCACATGATAATTTTTTTGTAAGCTAGTAAGAATGTAGCAAAATAGGAACATTTTCTCCCTCTGCATTGTAATTTTATTTATAATTTTTTAGAACACGGTTACTCTTTACAATACTACTACAAGGATATAATTTTCAGATAATGTCATTGGGCTCCTGCTTGTTTGAATCTGCATCCTCACAGGCATACCTCCACATTTTTATTAGGAAGATTTTTTAGGGTAGTGGGTATATGTATGCATTCTGCTGAAAGATGTTATATCCCCTCATAAATATTACACTGTTACAGTGTATATGATCACAACATGAAAGTGGCCTTTTGGGACTGGGATACAGTTCACTTAGTTTGCAGAGTGTTTGCCCGGCATGCAGGAAACCTTGAGTTTGGTCCCCAGCATTGTATGTATTGGGTGTGGTGGTGTGCCCCTGCAGTCTTTGCATCTAGGAGGGTGAGGCAGGAGGGCAGGAGTTTAAGTCATCCAGCTGCCTGCTGAGTTCTGGGGCCCACCAGACCCTTTCTTTCTTTTCCTTTTCCTTCTCATGTCTTGCCTAGAAGTCTTTTCTTTTTTTTTTAAATGATATGTTTATTTATTACAATTTATTTACTTTGTATCCACCCTGAAGCCCCCTCCCTCATCTCCCAGTCTCACTCAATTTCTCTCTTCTCCTCCCATACCTCTCCCCCAGTCCACTGATAGGGGAGGACCTCCTCCCCTTCCCTCTGACCCTAGCCTATCAGTTCTCACCAGGACTGGCTGCATCATCTTCCTCTGTGGCCTGGCAAGGCTGCCCCCATCCCCAGGGGGAGGTTATCAGAGAGCCAGCCACTGAGTTCATGTTAGAGACAGCCCCTGTTCCCCTTACTAGGGAATCCACTTGGAGTCTGAGCAGCCTATGGGCTTCCTTTGAACAGGGGGTCTAGGTCCTCTCCATGCATGGCCCTTAGTTGGAGTATTGGTCTCTGCAGGGCTCCCTGGGCCCAGATATTTTGGCTCTGTTGTTCTCCTTGTGGAGTTCCTGTCCCCTCCAGGTCTTTCTATCTCCCTTTTTTTCCCGTAAGGATTCTGGTACGCTGCCCAAAGTTTGCCTATGAGTCTCAGTATATCCTTCGATATCCTGCTGGGTAGAGTCTTTCAGAGGTCCTCTGTGGAAGGCTCCTGCCCTGTTCCTTGTCTTCTCCTACTTCTGATACCTATCCTGTTTGCCCTTCTGAATGAGGGTTAAGCATCTTCTGCAGGGTCGTCCTCCTTGTTTAGCTGCCTAGAAATCTTTTTAAAAAGGAAGAACATATTTTTCTTCACAAGGTAACTTCTAATTTTCATGTGAGTAGAGTCAGTAGACAAACTCAAAAAATTTGAAGTGTTTTAGCCACTTTTTACAACATTAAAAGTGTAGATCTGTTTCATGTGTCACGTGTAGGTACATTTTTAAAATATGGGGAATAAGAATATAAAATGAAATAATGACATTTCTTGACTGCCTTGTCCTAATCACTGTGCTAGAGTTTACAGTTACCCTTGGCCCATAGAGTAGCTATAAAAATAGTAACATCACCTGCATTTTATGAACAGGACGTTCAGATTCAGATGTGTTGAACAACAATCTGACACATGCCTCTGAACTGCAGAATTTTACTTTGTTGTACTCCTCATATGGCACTCTTCTTCAGGGAGTTCTTTCTCCTGAAGCTCTGTTGCAGGATACTTATGTCACCAAATACGGTGGCCTTCCTCTGGCTCTCTCTCTCTCAGGCACTTCTGGCTGCACACCGCCATTCATTTACTGTTGGTGCTTCCTGAGACTTTTCCTTCTTTCTGATGTCATGGCCTCAAGTTTGTCTTTTTGCATCTCTGACTGGCTTTATTGTTCCTTTCTTTTCCTCCTCTATGAATTCATGGACATCTTGCCTTCCCTATGATTTAATATATATATATATATATATATTTTTTTTTTGAGATTATAATTGCAACATTTTCCCCATCTCTTTTCCCCCTTCAAAGCCTTCCATAGACTCCCCCTTGCTCTCTTTCAAATTTGTGGCTTCAGTTTTGATTGATTGTTGTTACTTGAGTGTATGTGTATTTGTATACATATGTATTTCTGAATATAATGTGTCTGTGTAATGTTAACTGTATGTTTATTTTTAGGATTGACCATTTGCTATTGGATAACTAATTGTTATTCTCCTCTCAGGGAAAGACTATTTCTCCTCTTCTCAGCATTTGTTAGTTATTTGTGGTGCTTTTTTTGTGTAGGATTGAGGCCTCATCATCTTCCTCCCGGCCACTTTGGCATATCTGTTGGTCTTGGCCTTGTTCAACTCATGTTTAGTCAGTCATGCTAATGAGTAGCTTCTCACATCACATAGTCTCCTAGCAAACTCCCTGATCATCTGGTTCTTGAAAAATCTTTCCACCTTTCTGTCATCAGTGAACATTGTTGGGGAGTTGTTTGTAGATGTGTCAGTGGGGACTGGGCTCCACAACTCTACATATTGATTGTTTGTGGCTTTTTGTAATGGTCTGTCCTTGATGAGGTGTGAGGTATAAGGACAAATATTTAGAGTTTGGGATTATGCTGGTTTAATAAACTGGTGGCTATAGTTTCTTTTCTAAGATCCATTAGTCTTCACTAATCTCAGTTAACAGGTTTTAAGTGAATTTTTTTTTTTTTTTATCCCTTTTGTTGAATGGAACGGAAGTCTGATCAGAGAAGTGTTGGTTACCTCTAAAGGTATGTGGGCCACTACTGTACCTTTAGGGTTTTTGTGCTCTGATGTCACTGCTATGGTTCATAGGCATCATAGCTGGGTAGGACTGTTTGTTGCATTCCTCCAGTGGAAGCCCCATGTCTTTAAACACGAGGTTTCTAACTAGCCCTTCTCCCCTTGAATGCCTTCTTTCTGTTGCTGACTGTTCTTGAGTAATCTTTATGGAGATGTCACCAACCTCAGGTACAGTTAATCCCTACTTATCACAGGTCGATATTAAGGAACCTTTTTCTTGCTTATTCGCTATTAGAAACAGTTCTTTGGTGTCACTTCTGTGTAGCTAGTCTTTGCTGCTTGTGGGTTCTTTTTCCCAACCTTTATCCACCCTGCCCCCTAACACTAGATAGAGAAACAAGGACAGAGGGGAGAGAGGAATTAGGAAAAATCCCCGAATCTAATTTCTTTCCTTTTCTATCTTCCTTGACCACGGTTACTAGCAAACTGCAGTCAACCTCCCTAAATGACACACAACCACCTTCCTCCTACAGGGTTCTAGCATTTATATACCCTCGGAAAAGTTCCCATAATTCCAAACATTGCATAACTGCAGAAACTATCTGCAGCTGGCAAAACTATGCTTCTGCTGGAGCGCAAAGCAAATCATAGTCAGCTGCTGTGGACAATCTGAAGCAGCCCCACATCCCTACACCTGGAATTAAAACAGAAGCACATTCTTATAATATTTCTGTGGTTTTTTTTTTTTTTTTTTTTTTTTTCAAGACAGGGTTTCTCTGTGTAGCCTTGGCTGTCCTGGACTTGCTTTGTAGACCAGGCTGGCCTCAAACTCACTGCGATCTGCCTGCTTCTGCCTCCCGGAGTGCTAGGATTAAAGGCATGTGCCACCACACCTTATTTCTGTGTTTTTAAATAAACCAAAATTCTAAAATTGTTGCTACACTTTTTCCTTTTGTTTATGTAATCATTGTGTGACCAGATCCTGTTGATTTAACTTTTGATTTGTTCCCATGTGTAATTTTGTCATACCTTTATTTTATTTTTTAAAAATAATTTATTTTTTATTAATTACAATTTATTCATTTTTGTTTCCCAGCTGTAGCCCTCTCGCTCATTCCTTCCTAATCTCACCCTTCCTCCCTCTTCTCCTCCCATGCCTCTCCTCTTCTATCTGACGGTAGCCTATCAGGTCTCATCAGGACTAGCTGCATTGTCCTTTGTGGCCTGGTAAGGCTGTCCCCCCTGAGGGGGAGGTGATCAAACAGCCAACCACTATATTCGTGTCAGAGACAGTCCCTGTTCTCATTACCCACTTGAACACTGAGCTGCCATGGGCTACATCTGTGCAGGGGTTCTAGGTTATTTCCATGAATGGATCTTGGTTAGAGTATCAGTCTCAGAAAAGACCCCTGTGCCCAGTTTTTTTGGTTCTGTTGGTCTACTTGTGGAGCTCCTGTCCCCTCCAGGTCTTTCTATCTCCCCTTCTTTCATAAGATTTCCTGCACTCTGCCCAAAGTTTGGCTCTGAGTCTCAGCAGATAAACATAGTAAAATCTGTACACCTAAAGAAGCTAAGCAAGAAGGAAGGCTCTGGGTAAGATGATCAACCCTCACTCAGAGAGACAAATGGTATGGACATTGGAAGAGGGAGAAAACAGGGTCCAGGACAGGAGCCTACCACAGAGGGCCTCTGAAAGACTCTACCCAATAGGGTGTCAAAGCAGATGCTTGATAAGTTTTATAACATGAACATACCCACAGAACTACACAGGTCATGTTTAAGAAGCTGGGCATTCTACTTTGTGAAGTAACGTATCTGTGCACTTTTTGTTTGTTTTTGTTTTGTTTTGTTTTCCAGACAAGGGTTTCTACTGTGTAGCTTTGTAGACCAGGCTGGCCTCAAACCACAGAAATTCGCATGCCCCTGCTGGGATTAAAGGTGTGTGCCACCATGCTCAGCATACTGGAATTAAAAAAAAAGTTTTCAAGTTTCTTTTGAGAGCACTTATTTTATGTATATTGTGTTTTACCTGCATGTATGTTATATACACCATGTGGCGGTCAGAAGAGGACATTAGAACTCCTGGAACTGGAGATGTTTATGAACTACCGAAAGAGTGCTGAGAACTGAATCCAGGTCTGATGCAGGAGCAACAAATGCTCTTGACGATTGGCTGGTTTCTCCAGACCCTTGATTTGTGTGTCCTTTAAAAAGCAGATTGGACTTTTCTGGTGAAAGTGTATCATTTTATCTATTCTTTTAAAGTGCCCGTTTTATAACTTCAGTGATTGTAGGAAGCTCCTGTTGATTTCTTTCCTCTGAATTTTGGCATTGGATTGTGCTTTCTACCTGGCTAAGAGTGTTGTGTGTTGGCACTAGACTGTGGGCATAAAAAGTTCTTGAGTTGTACTGTTTATTTAGTGTGGTAGCCAGTAACCTCTGATGCTGTGTAGTAGGCATGAACTAATTTAAATGACATAAGCTGAGTCATCTCCTCAGGTACATTAGTCACATCTGAAGAGGCCAACATGTCCAGGTGCGTGGTATGGACAGTGTTTCCATCATTTTGGACATCTGTTGGGCAGGGCTGTCTAGAGACTGTGTTTGTATTACTTTGGGCGAATTCAGTTTTAGTATAGAACGTGGGCAGTGGTGTTATTCAAGGCCTGCTGGTCTCTTTATTTACCCTTTGGATTGTTTTTGAAGGCCTGGGCCAGGGCCTCTTTTTCCTAGCAGTTCTGAACTACAGGTTTTATGTTTCCAAGTCATTTAGAGACAGTTGTAGATTCTGACCCTGCTATGGCTTGCTGTCAGCAACTGTTAGAACATGAGAAGGGACCTTGCTCAAGTTAGACATCTCTATCTCAATCTTTATACTTGTTCTGGGATCCCAGCTGCCACATTGAGAGACAGGCACTATATCAGATCTTGTCTATGTGCTGTAAACAGACCCCACCAGTACCTGGATTCCAGGGGAATGACAGGTGCCATTCTCACTTTACCAGACAAGCTTCCAGGCCAGGTTGCCAGAGTCAGAGACATTAGGAAGATGCCAGTGGCAATACATCCTCCGCCCTTATAATGTGTGCGCCTTAATTAGGCCTGCTTCTCTTCTTTCCATGCCTTACTCCAGTCCTCAGAGATGCATAATATGCCTTTCCTGGAAGTTCCTCCTTTGCTGCTCACCTCCCAGGAATCAGGGAGTATTTGGCTGCAGATTCTTGTTGTGAAATGTTGCCCCTCTCTCTCCTATCTTTAAAGGATCCCCAACTCACTGGCCTAACTCAGGGCCTTGCTGTGCTGCTTGTGTGTGCCTGCCTGCCTGTCCATACTGTTAGCTTTGCTATTTTTCAATTCTTTTTAATGTCTAAAATGTTTCTACTTATTTATTTGTTTACTTTGTTTTTGGAAGTCTCTCTATGTGGTCTTGGCCTTCCTGGAATTCACTATGTAGATCAGGCTAGCCTTGAACTCAGAGATCCCCTTGCCTCTACCTCTTAAATGCCCACCAATAATTTTTCCAATTAAACTTCTTACCACGAGTATATCTGCCTTAGTTTTGAACTCAAAACTCAACAATTGTCTCAAGAAAATATAGTTTCAATCCAATGATGTTTTCTTTTTGTGCTGGGATTTGTTTCTACAAGTTTATGTCTTATGTGTTTTAAGTTACTTTCTGTAGATTTTTAAAATAGATTTTGTTTTGAAGACTAGTTTAATTCCATAGCAAGCTATGTAAGAGACAGAGTTCCTATCTACTCCTGCCTTCACCCACAGCTGCCTTCACACACCCCTGCCTTCACACCCCTGCCTTTGTTGGACTCCTGAGGTGGGGAGACCCTCTGTTCCTCGGGATAGACGCCAGACCCCAATAACCCACAAAAACAGAGCTTGTTGCAAACAACAAGAGGTGTGGGGCTCTGCACACAGCTCCCATGCAAGGGGGTGGTACAGAGCCCTGAGCTGCAGAATCACAGAGTTTATAAAGGCAAAAACTGCAAAACAGGAGGGGGTCTAGGGGTAAGGGATTTTTCTAATGGGGGCAGTCAGTGATTGGCTGTGCCCAGGTATGGTGACTAGGGGATGGTTAGGGACTGTTTGCACTTCTCAGTCCAGGAACAAAGAAGGCCAAGTTAAAATTTTCTACCCTTTCCCCTTCACACACCCCTGCCTTCACACACCCCTACCTTCACACATGTACACCTCCCCTTCTTGGTACTTTGTACACCACCAGTACAAATAACCAGTCCACGTACATGTTACCACCAAGCTGTTTGTATGTTGTCTGGCTTTTAAACCTGGAGCCTCTTATTACATTTACTCATAGTATAATTCCCAGTGATAAAGATTTGTTAGAACAGTTATCTCAGGGGATTGATGGTTTTAGTAGGAACTCAGGTATGGTCTTGTTTTATAGACGGTTTGCTTTCATTGTTCCCCCAAATCCCAGTAGTCTGGATTCAAGACTTGCTTAATGTAGTTAGCTATTTTGTAGGTTACCCAGTATCTGAGAATTTCATTTAAAACACTGAAGTGGAGTATATTTTGGGGAACATTGTATCTAATTGGATATCTTATGTTCACTGAGTGCTTGTTAAATTTTACTTAGTATTACTGTGCATGCATATGGTGGGGGTGTGCATGTGTACCATGGCTCAGGTGTGGTAGTCAGTGGACAGCCTTCAGGAGTAGGGGATTTCCTGCACTACTTACCAGGCTTGTAAGTGCTTTTGCCAGCCGAACCATCTGCTGACCCAGTGAATATTTCTTTAAGGGGTCTTACGGAACTTCCTCCTCTTAGGAGGCAAAGCACACAGGTATGTTGTCTTAACTGTTGGTAGAGAGTTCGCTTTATTCCTTGCCAGCTTTATACTTTGGCATAAGTTTTTGTTGTGCCACTATTTTTCCTAAACACTAGGAAGTCGCTCTAGTGCTGTGAATTTCCTATGCCATCTTTGTTGAGGAAGTTGCTAATATGCCACTGGTGCGCCTGGTTCTGTTGTCACAGTCTGGAAAGGCTGGTGTACCCCTGCCAGATACGTGTTGTAAAGAGGATGGACACTTTTTAAGAACAATTATTTGTCTTGTTCGGTTCTGGTAGCTGATGATATGGAAAGGTATTGATGCAGAGTTGTGGGGAGGGCTTGTGTGACTGGTACAGCATGGTAAGTGGAAAAGGAACCAGCCTCATGCCAAAGGGGCATACGTGCCAGCAAGATGTGAGGAGGGCCAGCCTTGACCCTTTGGTAACAACCCTCTGTGAGAGCAGGTTCTCTTGTATGAGGTCAGTGTGCTCTCACAGAGCAGCATTAGTCTTTTCACCAGTGGAGGCTGCCTACCTTCCAGCTGGCCTCTTTACATTGGGGTCTCCTTTGTAGGTACAAGGTATATGCTACACCCAGCATCCCTCGCTTGTAAATGAACTGAAGCTAGTGAAATGCCTAACTTGCTTAAGCCTAGACATAGTAACTAAAGAAGATATGTACCTATTTGTTTATACATACATTTTTATTGCAGTGTTGTGGGTTGAATCCAGGGCCTCACACATACCAAACAAACCAATATAGCATTGAGACATAGTTCTAGCCCTTTTTGTATCTTTTAATTTTGAGACAGGATCTCTCTAAATTGCCCACACTGACTTAGAAGTCACATTGTAGATCAGACAGACCTTGAACTTGGATTTGTCCTACTTTAGCCACCTGTGTAGCTAGTATTATTAGTCCTGTGACATTGGGACTGTTTTTTTTTTTAATTTTAATTTTTAAGCATCTGTCTGTCTGTCTGTCTGTCTATCTATCTATCATCTATTTATCTTTTTGAGACAGAGTCTTTCTGTATAGTCCTGGCTATTCTGAAACTCACTAGGTAGACCAGGCTGTCCTCAATGCCTCTGCTGGGATAAAAGGAGTATGTGTGTGTGTGTGTGTGTGTGAGCGTGCGCGCGCGCGCGTGGGTGTTGATTAGAGTATAACCCTTGCTTCTGCTGTGTGGGTTCCAGGGATTGAACTCAGATTTTCAGGCTTGAATGTAAGTGGCTTTATCTGCTAGCCTTCTTGCTGGCCCGAGGCCTAGTTTATTTGCTTTTATTTAAAAAAAAAAAACCAAACTTTATTTATTTTTATGTATATGAGTGTTTTGCTTGTGAACCATTTGCATGTCTGGTCTTTGTGTAGGACATAGGATTCCCGGAACTGCCATTACCGATTGTGAACTTCCATGTAGGAACCAGGTCCTCCGGAAGAGCAGCCAGTGCTCCTAACTGCTGAGCTGTGTCTTCAGCCCCTTTTAAAATTTGATTGCTAGAAAGGCAAACCTTATTTGGTGTGATGAGCAAACATCCCCCCCCCCTTTTTTAAACAGTTCCTTTCTTTTTCTCTCTTTTTTCCTTTCTCTTCCCTCCCTGTTCTTCCTCCTCTCTTTCTTTCCCTCTCTCTCCCCCTCTTTCTTTCTTTTTTTATTTTTTTTATTTTTTTCAAGGCAGTTTCACTATGTAGCCTTGGCTATCCTGGAACTCACTATATAGTCCAGGCTGGCCTTGAACTCACAGAGATCCACCTGCCTCTGCCTCCTGAGTGCTGGATTAAAGGCGTGCATCACTGTGCCTGGTGCCCCCTTTTCTTTGTTTTTGAAACAGTCTCACTGTGTTGCCCTGGCTTTGAATAACATTGTTGTGCTAATCTTAAGTTCCTGATTTTGACATATACATTATAGCAGAACAAGAGACCTTGTTTTTAGGAAGCATATACTGAATGATGCATTTGGAGTTAAAAGGGCATATTACCTACAACTTGAATCTCAAACATCTCAGAAACAATATCTGTATGTTTGTAAACCATACATAGAGATACCGAGAGATGAATAGCACAAGTAGGGCAGTGTGCTAATGTTTAAGGATTTGGTTCAGGGTATTATCAGTATGCTGTGTAGCCTTTTAACATTTTTTCAGTAAATTTAAAGGCTTTAAAAATATTTTGTTATTTATTTATTGTATGTGTCTAAGAAGGTCAGAGGAGTGTTTAACCCCTAGAATTGGGGTTAGATGTTCTTTGTGAGCGCCTGATCTGGGTTCTGGGAATCAAATTCTGTCCTCTTCAAGAACAATACATGCTCTTAACTACTGAGCCATCTCTCCAGACCATATTGAAAGGTTTTGAGCCAGACATGGTGGCTCATGCCTGTAATTCTAGCACTTAGGTCCCCTGAGCATGAGGATTGCAGTGAGTTCTAGCCCTGAACAGTAGTGTGAAAAGGAAAGAAAACACTGTAAAAAAGATTTAGACACCAGCGTTAGTAGGGAGAGGAAGAGGAGCCACTTAGGAACAGGGCAGCCCACACTCAAGCATTGACTTCTCAGGAGAGCCACACAGTCTTTACAGTAGCCTTGTATTTGATTTTGGTGACTCAAATTGACATCATTTAAGAGGTTTCTAAGAAACTTTTAGCAAGTGAAATGTTGAGATGGTTTCTGAAGGCACATTACAGAATTTCAAGCCTTTCAGTTAAAAACAGGTCCAAAGGCTCAAAGGGATCTTTACTGGGTCTAGGCTGCAACAAAGTCAAGACATTTGGCTGTTAACTGTGCTTTGGTCTTCCTTGTGAGATTCCCAGAAAATCTTAGAGCTAAGAAAAGTGAGGTTGAACTCAAAGGTTACATGCATATAGCTTTAAGAATTTTAACATCTTTTTTATTTGTTTGTTTTTGAGACAGAGTCTTACTATATAGTCCTTGCTAGCCTACAAATCATTATGTAGACCAGGCTGGCCTCAAAATCAGAGATCCACATACTTCTGCCTTCCAAGTGCTGGGATTAAAGGTGTTCGCCAATACACCTGGCCCATTTTAGCATTATTATTTGAAATTTATCTATAAAAAAAGAATTTTTAAAAATCCAACCAAAAGGGAGTATTCTGGCTAAAATGCTCAATCCCCATCTAGAAAGG
>CM053748.1:28818693-28847528 GCA_028658305.1 Pachyuromys duprasi
TATTTACATATATATGCATGTATTTGAAATTATGAAAAATAAAGAATTGAGGATTAGCTCAGGAAGAGAGAAATATGTCATATACAGCATAGTGGTCAATTGAGTTTGCTGGGGTATTACAGGGACCAACTCCTGAGCATCTGCACCACAGGCCCTAATTCATTTCTAGACAACTTCTTCTAGGGCTGGGTGTGGTGCTAGCACACTTTTAGTGCCAGCACTTGGGACACAGAGGGAGGCAGGTCTCTTGAGTTCAAGGCCAGCCTGGTCTACAGAGCAAGTTACAGGACAGCCAGGGCCACACAGAGAAACCCTGTCTTGAAAAACTTAAAAAAAAAAGAAAAAGAAAAAGAAAGAAATCTATTCATTAATACTTCTAAGGTTACTACGGCCATGTCATGAAGGAAGAGTTGACACCCTCCCACCCTTGGACTAGAGGGAATGTTAAGAAGCTACTTCCAGAAACCTGGATATCTGCTGTACCATTCTATCCATGAATACAGGGCAAACAGTGGTCTCCTGTAGGTTATTGTAGTCACTCTTGTCTGTGGTGTGAATAGACATGTCAAACCCGGAGGAAACAACTATCTAGTTATATCAAGATTCTCTCATCCTTTTTTTGTTTTCTTCCTATATTCTTTTTCTTTTGCTAATTATACAAAGTTATAGACCAGGTAATCAAAAAAGGCTGTAGCAGGTAGTCCCTCAAGTTATGGACCTATTTTCAGAAAAAAAATTTTAGGTCAGTTAATAATTTCATTTTCTAAAATATGATGAATTATACATCAAGAGCTACTAAAAATGACTTCTGGGCAAATGCCTAGGTTTTCTGTTAGTTTGCTTTTCTATTTTTGTGAGTTGGTTTCATAATTTGAAGTTGGTATGATGAGAGAAAGAGGATTAAGAATCAGTTTTAAAAATCTGAGCACTGGGCTGGAGCTCATTCAGCTCTTAAGAACTCCCTTGCTGGGCAGCTCACAATAGCGGATGCCTCCGGCTCCAGGGGAGCCCAGCATCTCTGGCCTTCTCAGACACCTGTGTTCACATGCACACACACCTGCACAGACATGCATGAATACACATAAAAATAAAAACAAATCTTAAAAAAAATTCAGCTACATTTGTTACCTCATTCTGGATGCTGCATTGTTGCAGGATGTTTGATCCCATTGTGAACCTCAAAATTGTGAACTATAAAATCCTATTTCTTGTTTGGTGTGGTTGAGCCCTATCACACACCTTTAATCCAAGAACTTTCTGTTTATTGTAAACAGGTGGTTATGGTGTGGTTCAGTCACACAGCTTTTATCTGAGAGTTTTTGAACCTCAAGTTAATGAAGTTAGCCCAAGGTCAAGAGGTAGAGCAAGAAACCAGCTGACAGGGATTAAAGAGTAGGAGGGACTTTGAGCTGAAGGGTATTTAAGACAGCATGGAGAAGTTGAAAAGACTTTAGTTTACGCTCTGGTTTTAGGCTTCAGTTTCTCGCCTCCCTGGCTTTTGGGGCTTTGAGCTAGTAAGCCTTTGGCCTCGGGGTGTTTTTTGTTTGTTTGTTTGTTTTGTTTTTTGCCTTTTCTTCCTGGGCTGTCAGCTGACCTAGTGAGTCTTTTGGGCTTTTTTCCATCCAGACCTGAGCTGAGGAGGGTCAGCTGTGTGCTTTCTGTGCCTCTTTGAGCCAGCAGGTTTTCACCTCAGCATCTGGCTCCCAAGTCTTTATTGGCACAGTAGAACAGTTGGGATTTTCATTCTTGTTTAAAGCAGCACTGCACTTCTTCTCTTCCTTTCATAGCAAACAGCTTTAAAACTTACCCCCAAAACAGTGATCTATTTCCGTGATTCTGTGGGTTGGCTGCACTCAATCTGGCACATGTGGAACATTTATGTGGAACATTTTGCTTACCTGAGTTTTTGATCTCGGGGTAGAAGAGCACTGTGACAGTTTGTTTGTAGGACATTTTTCTTTAAATGATAGTGTATTAATTATTTCTGTGGAACCTGACCCATTGGTAACTCTCAGTAAATGGTTGTTTCTGTTCTAAGACTAAGTTGTTCAGCTGTCTTAAATACAGGGTGGCTAGTATGTACCTGTTGAACTCATATATTTGATTTCACAAAAAAAAATTTCCTTCGTCTCCTGAGTTATAAAAGCTTTGTTAAAATTTTCACTGCACGGATAGTGAGTACCTGCTATGTGCCAGGCAATGTTCTTCTAGGTGTTAGCAAATTGCACCATTGAAACAAAAAGTCCAAGTTCCTGTGTCTTCATGGATGCATAGTCTGCTGGAGCAAGGGGAAAAGAGATAATGAGCCAACATATAAATCAGTTGCTGGAAAGTGATTAAAAGAACAACCAAGCAAGATCTAGAAGGAAAGCCAAATGCCACAGGCTGATGGAACTTCCTCTTGTGTGAGGTTGTGAGAGGCTCTTTGTAATAAAGTGACCGTTAAACTGGAAGACAGAGAAGGAAGTCAAGTCTTGCTCCTTCTGCCTAGGACCATCTCTTTGGTATCCTTAAGTGAAATGGTTTGAGCAGGTTTGAAGAGGTTTTTAGGCCAATGTAGTCAACTCAGAGCACATAGGAGGATGGCAGGAAATACCTGGGTAGCTGATGTCTGGGGGCAACTGCGAGGAGTAATTCACTGAGATAGGATTCTACTGGGGATTCTGGGGAGAGGAATATTGTGGTCTGGTTTGTGTTACTCGGCTTGCTGCTATAATGAGATAGGTGGGGAAGACAAGGACAGAAGCTGAAACAGGTTGACGTAATCCGAACTAGATGTCAGTCTGGATTAGAGCGTGAAGCAGCAAAGGTGGAATAATGTGGTCATTTCTGGATCCATTTTGATGCCAGTTAGTGAGATTTACTAGCAGATGTGGGAAGTGAAAGAGAAGGGGGGTGTATTTGACTTGACTTGGGGACTGAGAAACCGAGGTGGAGAAAGCTGGAAGGGTAGAGTGGTTAGAGGAGATGAGTTCTTTTCAGTGTGCTGAGTTTGAGATGTCTAATGGACATCTGAGACAGGGTGTGACCAGGTAAGTGGGTGTATTTATCTCTGCGCCCCTTCCCCTTGTTCCCTGCCTTTCTTTCTTCCTCCTTTGTCTTCCCCTTTGTCTGTTCCCCTTTCTCTGCTGTACATCAAGCCTGGGCTTTGCACATACTAGGCAAGTGTTTACCGCTGAATTAAGTTAGTACTTAGTCTACATTTAAAAAATAGCCAAGAAGTGTACAAAATTTAGTGCCCATCACCTGTTAAATGGTTACATAAAATGTGTACAAAGGGTTTTGTACTGTTTAGCAGTTAAAAAGGAATATTAAGAATATAGTACATAAACAAAAGCTGGTTGTGGTGACCCAAACCTTTACTTCGAGAACTTTGGAGGCGGAGTCAGATGGATATCTGTGAATTCCATGTCACTCTGGACTGCTTAGTGAAATCTAAGGTAGCCAGGGCTACATACATAGTCAGACTCTTTATACACACACACATGCACACACACGCACACACACACACACACATAGTCTAAAGCATGGAGGTTGATTTGTTGTGATCACTCAAGGGAAGTAAATGTACAAAGAGAAAGTCGATGTTCAAAGTTTGGAGCTAGGCACAGAGTTAATGAAATGAAGCTAAGACATGGTCAGTATGATTGGTTATTGAGAACATTATGATTCTGTCCTAAAAACTGTAATGGTTGCACAATTCCATAACTGTCTCAGAACTCCTCAGGAGAGTGCTATCTAAACAGGGCATGTGTGTGGCATGTGAAATAACTTAGTAAATCTCCCATTTTATTAAAATTACTTTTGACCATTTCTTTCTTCTTTTTTTCTTTTGTAAGTTGGTGATTTGTATCTTTGTTGTCTTTATTCTCTCAAAGTAGAGAAAGCATACAGGTTCTCACTTTTGGATTAGCACGAAGCAGCACAGAGCAGTACTTGCCTTTTATTTTACTTAGTGATGTTACTAACAGAAACATCACTTTTATATTTACGAAGCTGTCATTGCCTTAAGCTGGATCAGACCTGGGCTTTGCTCTTATGAACACTTAAGTCTGAAGTAGCCGATCATATCAGCATTATGTGTAGTTAATTAGCACAAAGAAATGAAGATCAGATATTCATAATCTCCACTTGTAAAAATCATTCTAGTGGGAGCCATTTTATGATCAGTTTTCCTCTCTACTCTCTTCCTCTCTTGCACCCCAGTATCCCATGCATGCTAGGAAAGCTTTCTAGGGTTGAGCAACATCCATAGCTCAATACTTTCCTGATGAATGTGCCACAAATACAAATACAAATTCATAGTTTAGTAGCATTTCCAATGATAAGCTATGATATTTGCCTACTGTACGTATAATTGTTTCCAGAATTGGACATACTGAGTTCCTAAACCAAGGCAACCCTTTCCCTACAGGGCTGGGTTTCTTTTGCTAGTAATTTAACATTTGACTTACGCAAGTAGGTAAAAATGGAACAACAACAAAAAAATGAGATGTGCCGTAAATAGCCATCTTTTCTGAATGACACTTACTTCACTGCGTTCTTATGTGAAGAATTGCAAGCATCCCCTTCCAGTACTGTATCAACTGTCCACTCAGTTCTGTTTTCACTGAGGA
Source organism: Pachyuromys duprasi (assembly GCA_028658305.1). Lineage (NCBI taxonomy): Eukaryota > Metazoa > Chordata > Mammalia > Rodentia > Muridae > Pachyuromys > Pachyuromys duprasi. The sequence goes on from CM053748.1 coordinate 28,823,310, forward strand.
AAATTTCTTTTCAACTTACCAGTTTTCAGTGTTGAGCTATGTTTTATATCAATGTTTCAAATTTGTAGAAAGACAGAAAATATTTGCTTATAATGAACATAAATAGATTTGCCAAAAAACACATGGCAGAAAAAGAAATATCATTTCCTAAATAGGTAGGCTTTTTTACCATATAACTTCAACTTTGGAGCTGTAGGCTTCAAATTGGACTCCTAACTGTAATTACTTATAAAGGGAGCCTTCAGGTCTGGTTGGACTGCTCATTGAATAGACTTATTTATAATATGTGCCTTGTTTATGGGTAATATCTGTGTAAGCACAGAAGTCTGCTTATACAAAAATGTATTTCCCCTGCTAGTGAAGGAATTGGCAACAATTTTTGTTACTATAGTGAGTATGCACTGTTCTTATAATGCATAGCTTTAAAGTGTGGTTTTTGAGACAGGATCTCTGTAGCTGAAAGTGACCTGGAGCTCACTATATGGTCAAGGTTGGCATTCAACTCCTTATAGTCCTCACTTCAGCCTCTCAAGTAGTGGGTTACAGGTGCGAGCCAGCAAGCCTGGCTTATAGTTTATTTTTTATTGCAAGACCAGCTAGATGAAACCTTGTATCTCTGTCAGGTTCATCTGGAGGTGGGTGCTTTACCATGTTGCTTTCCCACTTTTACATGTGATGATGTACATAGAAAATGTATGCCGTGGTAAGTGACTTCAAGGAAACAACGCTTTTCAGACACAGTAGGGTTGGAGCTCATGTGAACTTACAGAGACTCTGACAGTTAGCACAAGACCTGCTCAAGTTCAAGCCAGACAAATTGCCTGCTTCTTGAAAGGAAAATGGTGGGTACAGAGTCCTATCCCCATCCAAGATGCTGATGATACCTGGCAATGGCTGGAAGAGGGAAACATCTGTTTTCCTCACTGGAGTGACACTGGTGTGTCAGCCACATTCTGTGGTGTAATTGATCAGCATAAAACAGACTCCATGATATATTTTTAAATTTTTCTTTGTTTTGAGAAAGAGAAGTTGGGTGTGTGGGTGTGATCTTAGAGGAGTTGGAGGTGGGTAAAGAATATGATCTAAATATATTGTATAAAATTTTGAAAAATGTAGTAAAGAAAAATGTCATATCACCAAATAGAAATAATTTGGTCACATTTGTGTTGGACTTGGGGATTAAATTAATTTTTATTATTACATTAATATATATTTCATAGTACTAATTCCCCACTAAAACAAATACTAGGTATTTGTAAAAGAAATTGCTGCTTCTAGGGCTGTAAGAGGAAAAGAAGAGCCTGAGTCTAGAATATCTTGTTATTCTAGATACAAGGTTTCTTCTAGCTGGTCTTGCAAAAAATAGAGATCTGTGATAGTAGGAGGCCATGGTGAGTGAATGTACTTTAATGCAGTTCCAAGTAGCCAAATCTGGGAAAAATTGGTATCAAAATAATTATAGCACTAGATTATAACCCACTGAATAAAATAGGAGTTCATGAATTTCTATTCATAGAGGGAAATATGGATGGATTTAAAGGTTTATTTTTTGAGCAGGGTCTTACCCTCATAGCTCAGCCGGCCTCAGTCTGTGTTCCTACAGGAGTGCACACACACCTGGCTCTAATGTCTAATAAGTAATAAGGTAGTTATATGGTTTTAAATGGAAACATTACAGAATAAGTTAACTGTAATGGAAAAGGAAGAACATAAGATATTACATTAGTCAGTTGATGAGAATGAAAATTAGTGAGGAAACATAGTAAAATTGTGGGCCATCTGATAAATTTGATGAGAAAACATTTCCATAGTGGATTTGTTTTTTTTTTTATCCTTTTTTTTAAAAATTTATTTATTTTTATATCAATCACAGGTTAGGTATTTTGCATCCCAGGAGTTCCATAGTGGATTTGTAACATAAACTGCTTTTTGTGGAGCCATCAGACAAATTTACACTCAGGGACATTTTTGCAAGTAAGAGACCTGTTGTATTTTATGCCAGGGCCAGGAATCAAGCAAAGACATTCCACACTGGAAAAAGACTAAAAGATGTGATTCTGAATTGGGTCCCTTTTATCAGAAAGGACATTATTAGTACATGTTATTTACAATTATTGTATGTGTGTGTGCTCTCAAGCACATGTGTGTTCTTGTGTCATAGTGCATGTGTGAAGGTCAGAAGGTCTTCCTCCCGTGGGAGCTCAGGGACTGAACTTACTTTGCCTGCTTGGTGGCCTGTTCAGCTGCTGAGATTCCGACTGGCCCGACATTGTTAATACAACCGGCCAACTTGGAAAGAGTGAGTTTAGAGGGAAGAGATGTTCTGTGCTCAGTTTCTCATGTTTGTGATTACATTATGGTTGCACAGGAAAATAACCGTGTTCATAGGGAAAGAGAATATGGCAACATTGCCAGGTATTCTCAAATCTTCTATTCGTTGTTCTGTGCTTGAAAGTCTTGGAATATTAAGACAAGCCTGTTTTAAAGTTAAGCATGTTTATGCCCATAGGACCAAGGATAACTGTGTGCATGGTTCCTTTGCAACTGTACAGCTGTGATGGAGACGCTCTGATAGCATGCTGGTTCTCTTAAGACACAGTGCACAGAGGCTGCTCCCATACTAGACTCATAAAAAAGCCACATAAGATAGCAGCAGAACTGACCTGAGAATGATAGATTTTTCCAAATAACTGAAGTGTTTTAAGTGCTAATATGTAATTGTTTTGCCTTATACTATACTTTAAAAATTAACTTAAAAACTTATTTATTTCTGTATATATTGGTGTTTTTCCTACATACAAGTCTATGCATCACATGTGTGACTGGTGCTGCTGGAGGCCAGAAGAGGGTATAGGATCCCCTGGAACTGGAGTTACTGACAGTTGTAACTGCCATGTGGGTGCTGGGAATTGAACTATGGAAGAAGGCAGCGTTCTTAGCTACTAAGCCTTCTATTTAGACTAGACTATACTTTTAACTTTCAAAACTGAATATACTGTAGTAGTATGTATAAGAGTATGTATCTATAAGAGTATGGATGACTATGACCCCAGTTATGTGACTGTTCATTACTGTTATGTTCTGAAGTAGTATGAAGGTTTAGATCAACTCTTATCTCCAGAAATTTTTGTTTTCTTTTGGTCTTAACTTTTACTGCCTGTTTTCAGTTCTTCTGATGTCACAAATGTCTCATCTTTTGGCCAGCTTTTCTTCTGTGTATTATTTCTAATCTGCTGTCACTTGAAAAGCATGTTGTTTTCTTTTTCAAGTGTTAACAGAGATCTTGTTGAGGGGTAAAGGTTGTGGGGAAGAGACTTCATTACAATGTTGTGCTTATAGTTTCTTCACTGTAGGGTTTGAAGAATTCTTAGATATTACTATAAACAAGAACTTTTCTTAGAATGTCAGATAAAGTCAATTAATTTAAAATGAAAAGGAACCTGATTTTTTCTTTTTAATTTCAGAGCTCCAGAGATTATATTGGGGTTGCCATTTTGTGAAGCCATAGACATGTGGTCATTGGGATGTGTGATTGCTGAATTATTCCTTGGATGGCCACTCTATCCAGGAGCCTTGGAGTATGATCAGGTAAACAGAACTGTCACAGTGATTTGAATTGGTAGAAAGTAAGAGTAATATATAGTCTTAGAGCAATGCCTGATTCTTCATACACAAGATGTGGAAATCTCTAGAAAGTGTCAAAATCTTACGGAATTTAAATTCACTTAGCATTAGATCTTGACTTAAAAGCCCTTTTCTAATACTCTAGTGATGTCTGTGTTTTCTGGTGCTGCGATAAAACATGTTCAAGGCAACTTATAGAAGGAGTTTATTCTGGGCTTACAGTTCCAGACAGTTAGAGTCCATAACGACAGAGCGGGGGCAGCAGCTACGAGTGACTAGAGCTACAGCTGAGAGCTCACATCTCAAACCACAGAGAGGAAGCACAGTGAGCGCGTGCAAAATAGCAAGAGCCTTCGGAAACTCAAAGCCCGCCCCTATTGACATACTTCCTCCAGCAAGGGCACATACCTTCTAATTCCCCCGAAACAGCCACCAACTGGGGACCAAGTGTTCAGATGCTGGACACTTTTTGGGGACATCATATTCAAACTACCACAGATAAATTGTTATAAGCTAAGTTACAATCTACAGACTTCAAACTAGTTTTGTAAAATAATTATCACCTTCTATGTCATATATATTTAGATAATACAGTGTGTAGCTTTTGCTTGTTTGAGGCAGGTTGTCAGTAGGCAGTCCACTCTCACCTCAGCGTGTGACTTCCTGTCTTAGGGCATACAGCACTTTGCACAGGCCTGTTTAACATATTTCTTTTTTTTTGAGATGGGGTCTCTCTCTATGTAGACCTGACTGTCCTGGAACTTACTGCATGGACCAGGATGGGATTAACTCACAGAGATCCTCCTGCCTCTGCCTCTCAAGAGCTGGGATTAAAAGTGTACACTACTATGCTTGGCCTTAATTCTGACTTTTATTGTTGATCTTCTATAACAAAAAGGATGTGACGGGTTCAAATGATGGCTCAGTGGTTTAGACATGTTCTACAACTCTAGAGGGCCTGAATTATGTTCCTAGCTCCCACATCAGATGGCTTACAAATGTCTGTAATTCGAGCTCTGGGGATCCAGCACCTACTCCTGCCCTCCATGGACACCTGTATACACATGTGCATACACATAGTCACATAAATACACATAATTCAAAATAAAACGAACTTAGAAAAAAGGATGTGAGAAGTAATTTGGGTGATTTAAATGTTTCTGAGATGATTCAACGTTACTTATTATTGAGATGAAATGATATCGCTGATATTAATCTCATCATTTACAGTGACTTTCTACTAGTGAATCTTTTAGGTTTTAAAATTGTTTTGCCTCCTCTGTATTCCAAAGTCTTGTAAAGACAGTTTATGTAACAATTTCTGTGCATCTTCTTTTCCTGTGTTTTTAGTCAACTTTGGACTTTGAATCAGCAGCTAAACTATTGCTAGTTCTGAAGAACTTGGTAGTCTAAGTAGAGTCCTGTAATTCCAAGATGCTGAAGCACCAAACCACTAGTCAGCTACTAGAAACTTGTAGCTTTGTGTAGTCGGTTATGACATGCCTAGGGCTTTGGAACAGGGAGCCATCTAGTGGCAATGTCAAGCTGGCTTGCTGCCGTCCTCTGGATATGCACTCAGCATGTCTTGGGCAGCTCATGTGAGTCTTGTCAGAACGTTAGAGGTGAGTACTGTGCTCCCCCTCCATCACCTCAGTGAGTAGACTGTTAGGGAACAATGGTAATTTTAAAGACAGAAGCCCGACCCAAACCCAAGTTTCCTAAATCCTGTAATTATTTTTTGTTTGTTTGTTTTTGTTTTTAAAGACAGAGGAGTAGAGGAACAAAACCAGACTTGGAACAGGTGTTACTTGGTTTGGATGAACAATATTTTCAAACATTATACATATCTCTAGGTGTGTATATGAAAGCCATTATTACAATGCACCAGTAATTGTAATTTTCATCCAATTTTTTAAATAGTTATTTTAAAAAATACACACATGCAAATAAATCCTGGGCACCCTTATTTTGTTCTCATCTTAGGAAATTATTCCGCATTTTGAGCTAGGATTTCACACTATAGCCCAGGATGGCTTGGAATTTACTAGGTGGTCTATGTTGTTCACTGCTGGGACTACCCAGGGAAGAGCAGTTGTTTGTTTGTTTGTTTGTTTATTCATATTTAATAGAAATATTAGTGTTTCCTTTTCCTAGATCCCATCTATGTCCTTAGATGACGCTCACCTGCTTTAGGGTGTAGAAGAATGGGCTTCTTTCTCTTCTCTGTTCTCTCTTCCCAGTAGTCAGCTGCCTCAGTACACTTAGGTACTCCAGATAAGGTACTGGCTTCTTTTCATTTCTTTGAAACAGGGTCTCAGGTAGCTAGAATGGCTTCAAGCTCTCTTTGTTACTGAGGGTGGTCTTGAACTTATGATTCTTCTGGTTCCATCTCACAGGTGCCATCATGCCCAACTAAAAACTTTTGATCCCCCTCAAAAGGCTCAGGATTGAACTTTTCTACCAGTTAGTCTTTGTATATTATTCTAAAAATACATTATTACTATTTTTACCTTACACTGACAGTGGGTAATAGTAATATTTCTAATTAATACTTACTGAGTTCTTTTCTGGCCCAGAACCTCCTATTATAACACTTTACATTCCTCTCATAGTGTCCCTGGGATACTTACTGGTTCTCTTTTCAGGTGAGGAGTGTAGATTTTAGAGAAGTGGCTGGGGAGATGGCTTGCTGCACTGTGCATGTGAAGTTGTGTAGACATAGTCCTAAATTCAGAGGAAAGAGACAGGAGCTGTATCTGCAAATTCTGGCTTCAATTGATAGATCCTGACTCAATGAATAAAGTGGAGAGAAACTGCAGAAAATATACAGCCTTCTCCTTGGTTTGCGACACACCTGTGAACATACATGAACACATACTCCCCATACCACTCATGCTCCCACACACATGCAAACAAGCATACATGCATGACACCACACACAGAGACACATGTTAGAAAAATAAACAAAAAACTAAACCAACACAGGCAGCCTGCTTTCAGAAGCCATTAACAGTAGGTCATATCTTCATGCTTAGTAGGTGATGAGTGATACTCCCAAAGCAGCCTTGAGAAAGGTTAAAAGTAAAAGGCTACAGGCAATCCTGCTCCGTACTGCTGCGCCTTTTTTGTAACCCTGCCTTCTGGATTCCATTCTCACTCCAGTAGAGTCAGCCTAGCACCTGGAGAGGAGCGCTTTCCTCAGTCCGCATTAGTTTGTCAATGCCCCAGCCAGTCCTGTTGTCCTGTCGTAAGATTTGGGTCCCGGGGAGGGCATAGCCCAGACTAGTGTATCATTTTGTCCTGAGATGGTAGCATTTTATATCATCAGAATTTTTCTTGTGTCATCCCCACCTCTCTCCTTCAGAGGTATCTGACGCTACTTCAACTCTTTGAGTGCTGAGTGTAAGCTACTCTGACTGGCAAAAAAGTCACTATTTTCTGTTTGGCTTTTGTTATTAATAAAGTCTTTAATAACAGAAATGGTCTTTTTGAGAAAGGGTCTCTATGTAGCCCTGGATATCTTGAAACTTGTTCTATAGACCAAACTAGACTTGAACTCACAGAGATCTACCTGCCTCTGCCTTCTAAGTGCTGGGATCAAAGGCATATACTCCATGCCTGGCAGAAAGAACAACATTTTTAAGTAAAAGGATGGTAGTCATTAGTATGAAAAGAAAATGAAGCCATCTATGGTGGCCTTCACTCATAACCCTAGCATCCAGGGCAGAGGCAAGGTGATTGCTTTGTGTCTGAGGCCAGTCTGGGTTGCACAGCAAGACAATACCCACCTCAACTGGACACAAAAAGAAAGTATTAGAAGGCCTGTTTAAAAGCAACAGAGAAACAAGTGTTTTATTTTTATTTTTGAGGCTAGAAGTTGAAGCTAGAAGATACAGGATTTTTCTTAATCTGAGAGGAAGGAGTTGATAGAGGAAGGAACTAGAAGGCGAAGGAGAGATGGGCTACTGAATAAAGCACTGTCTATGGTCAAACTGGAAACAAGGAAGGTAGAGGACTTTTCTGGTCCTAAGTTATATTTTCCCCTTTAAAGTCCGTATTTTCTTGTACTGATGAGTCATAGAGTGTGAGAGCGACTGTCTAAGGCATAATATGTATCAGGCACTGTCATGGATATTGTGAATTGTAGAGTATAGTAAGAAGGCGGAAAGGAAAAGTATAGTATACCAGATGGTGAAAAGCACAATGGAGAAAAATCTAGCTGAGAATGAGGGTTGCTGGGAAAGACAGAGTTACTGTTGCTTGCTGGCTTGGAAGGCATAATGAATTAAGGTGATATTAGAGCCCAGAACTGAAGGAAGAGTGTCATGTGATACCTAGGACAGGTGTTCCAGACGGAAGACACGGAGTTCAGAGGCCCCGTGGGTAGGGTTTTCTGTAACCTTGTGACTTTCTTACATAGGTTACCTTGGCTTTGTCTTCACTCCCCCAGAATAAATCATCTAGTTTGTTTGTCCAAATCCCTCCCCTTCCTTCCTAGTGAGTTACTGGCTGGGAATGGCTCAGGGGTAGAGTGCTTGCCTGGCATGTGTGAGGCCATAGATTCAAATCTCCAGCATTGTCTTCTCTTACCCCCAAAAGTAATTTCATCTCTTACTATTTTTCCTATGGTAAGTCTGTACTTCCAGGCTTTGAACACGCTGGTTTCCGCTCTTGACTTATATAGAACCTTAATATTCCACATTATATTAATAATTTACAAATAGTATACATCAAGCGTTTCTCAGGGGACTCTGACTACATATATTTTATATGTTCTTCCCTTACATTTATTGTGTACATTTACTGTGTACTTAAAACACTGCAGTTTTCTCCCTTATGTGAATTTATTGAGGATGTAGATGGTATCTTTTTCTTCTTAACCAGAGATCTAGTAATCACTGATAAAATGTTCAATTGATGCCTGTCATATGAAAGAATAATTGTTTTTTTGAAATATTTTTCAGATTCGATATATTTCTCAGACTCAAGGTTTACCAGGAGAACAGTTGTTAAATGTGGGTACAAAATCCACAAGATTTTTTTGCAGAGAAACAGATATGTCTCATTCTGGTTGGAGATTAAAGGTAATTCATTAAAAATATATTTATTAAACAGTTTTCTAAGATGCCTTATATGGATAATGCCTTCCATACTTCTTTATCTTACTTCTCATTCTTTAAAGTTTTTAAAGCATATATATATATATATTTATTTATCATTTTCAGCCAATTTTATATTAATATATATTAAGAAGTACTAAACAACAGGGTCTGAATCTATCTACTTTCTACCTTTAGCAGCTTGGTTTCTTTTATAGGGTTGAGATATGGGTATCTTAGTTTGGTTTGCTGTCTATAATGAACACCATGACAAAAAGCAGCTTGGAGAGGAAAGCGTGTACTTGGTTCTTACAAGCTGGTCATAGTCCATCACTGAGGGAAGTCAGTGCAGGCGCTTAGGCAGAAACTCTTAACGGCATGCTCCAGCCCCACGCACTACATGAAAAAGTTGTTTTAGATTTATTTATTTTACTTTTTGTGTGTGTGTTGCTTGCATGCACGTATGTGTACCTTATGTGTGGTTGGTGTCCTCAGAGGCAAGAAGAGGGTGTCAGATCATCTGGAACTGGAGTTATAGAAGCTTGTTAGCTAACAGAATCTTGAGATTCCCTGGAAGAGCAACAAGTGGGCTTTATTTATTTAAAATTTTTGTTTGTTTGTTTTGTTTTTGTTTTTCCAGATGGTTTTTCTGTGTAGCCTTGGCTGTCTTGGAATCACTGTGTAAACTAGGCTGGCCTTGAACTCACAGAGAGCCACCAGCCTTTGCCTCCCAAGTGCTGGGATTAAAGGTCTGCCTGGCATAATCAATGCATTTAACCACTGAGCCATCGCTCCAGCCTCTTGCAGCAAGTGTTCTTAACCACTGAGCTCTCCAGCCCCTCCACTTGATTACTTACACCACCTATGACTGCATGCCCAGGTGTGGCACTGCACCAGTGAGCTCCCATAGTGGGACGGGACCGCCCACGTCAATTATTAGTCAAAAAAATGCCCCACAGACTTGCCCATAGACCATCTGGGGTATGTGTGTATGTATATGTGTGTGTATATATGTATACACATATGTATGTATATGTGTGTGTATATATGTGTATGTGTGGGTATGTGTGTGTATGTATATATGTGTGTGTGCGCACACACACACACACACAGAGGTTCCCTCTTCCAAGATGATTCTAGCTTATATTGAGGTGATAAACTAGCCAGCACAACAGGGTTTTACTGTGTAGCCCTTTTGGCTTCCAACATGATCCTCCTACCTTAGCCTACTGAATTACTGGGCTTACCTGAGTACACACTTCCTGGCTTCATATTTGTTAATTTATTTGTATTATAAAATACATTTTTGCTTGTTACTCTTCTGAAACTACTATACCCGGTATTAGGCTAAATGTGTCAGACTTAAGGGACTAGAAATTGAGATATGGTGAGTAATGATATGTTACTTTCTCTTTGATATATGTCATAAGACACTGGAAGAACATGAGGCAGAGACAGGAATGAAGTCTAAGGAAGCCAGAAAGTACATATTCAACAGTCTGGACGATATAGTGCATGTGAGTACTGAAGTCACATGTTAATCTTGTGTGCTGAAGTAACCCTTGAGTGCCAAGGATTGACAACATGGTACTCATTTTCTAAATGCTTACTTTTTAATTATTATTATTATTATTAATTGATTTGTTTATTCAATTTACATCTTGGTCGTAGGTCCCTCCTTGGATTGCTTTTTAAGTGTTTCAAAGAGAATTAACTCGAAAAATTTAAACTTTCAGGGGCTAAGTTGTATTTGGTTTTATCACATTTTAATTAATTTTCTGATTTCAAGAGAAAAACTAACAGGAATACTTCTTTTCCTGTCTTAGTAATTGGTCTGTGTTTGGTAAACATTTGGGTTGGTGAGATGGCTCAACAGGAAAAAGCATTGGCCCCTTAAGCCTAGTGACCTGAGTTCTGTTCCTGGAACACTTTTGAAGGTGGAAGGAAAGAACCTGCATGTCTACATGTCCACATGCATACATACGCACAAACATACTGACTCACAGACATACACACTTAACACAGACACACACAGACACAGTTACATCCATACACAGTCATATGCACAGACACACACTCAGAGGCATACACACTCAACACAGAGTTGATGCATACATACATACAGAGACACATGCAGAGCGAAAGATACACTCAACACACACATACATTCAACAGAAACACATACAGACATACATTCACATAGGTGCATGTACAGGCATATATACACACTCACACAGTAATAATTAAGATGTTTTTTAAAAATTTCCCACTTTGAATTTTTTTGCCTCAGAAAATTTTGTAGATTTGTGAATTTCAGTTCTTTTTATTTCAAATAACTGGAGTTCACTGTTTGTTTTTCTTTTAAGATGGAAATTTTAACAGGCCCTTTCTATAGTTTATTTTTATTTGATGAAACTCTGCTGTTACAGGTGAACACAGTGATGGACTTGGAAGGAAGTGATCTTTTGGCTGAGAAAGCTGATAGAAGAGAATTTGTTAGTCTGTTGAAGAAAATGTTGCTGATTGATGCAGATTTAAGAATTACTCCAATTGAGACTCTGAACCACCCATTCGTTAATATGAAGCATCTTCTTGATTTCCCTCACAGCAACCAGTATGCCATTTTAAAATCCTTTACAGTGTTGTGTTTTTTTTTTTTAAATAATGGGTAGATACATAGAAAAATCAGTGTCTTCACTAAATACCAATCAACCAAATTAAAGAGATTGAGCTGACACGGCTGAGGTTACATAGACTATTAAAAGGCGGAGTTAGACTTAGAACACAAGTGGGAAGGCCAGTTCAAGTCCTGACTCCCAAGCTCACACTGAAAGTGAGAGCGAACAGTCTTCCTCTACCGAGGTATTCCTGCTGGAACAGTGAGGCTGTGGGACAGAGAGGTGGAGGCTCATGCTTAAGTTCCCTTCCATTTTTGCTTGCCCTCCCTCGCGTATGTCCTCTTTTGAGATCTGTAGATCTGCGGTGTGTTTTGATTTCTCTTTTGCTCCTTTGAATTCTGGAAGGGAAGGAGGGTTTCTCTGGGTTAGGAAGGAAGAAGATGCGCTCACTTTCTGAAGGCCTTGGCAGCTGCCTTAAGCAAAACTTGTGATGTTTTCGTCTCCCAGACCTGGTCTTTTTTGGTGGGCAAAGGTGATAGATCATGCGACATCAGCAGGAGAAAGGACTGTTCTGGGGGAAGAGTGGACCAGCAAGAGGGGGTAAAAGGGAGGGAAAGGAATAGAAATGCAGCGTAATGAGTAAATGTGTAGAAATGCCACATTGAAGCCAATCATTTCAAACATTAGTAAACACTCCCTCACAGCTTAAAGCAACATAATTACTTTTTAAAAAATTGTAAAGGAAGTTATTATATGAATGAACCAATATTCATTTCTGTGAAATGTTCCGTGTTAGTATTTTTATAAAACCCAGGTGTACTTCTCTTGAACACTAACGGTATTCTATAGATTTTTATAAATAATCACTTTGAAAATTATGATGACATTCTTGGTACCATTAATTTAGTGATTTGTATATTAAAATTTAGGAAAAAATTATATAAGGTAGAGATTATTAAATTATTGTATGCTAATCAAAAGGTATATAATACTGCTTTAGTCTCTTAACATTTTACCAGCATAATATACATTTTCTTTTATACTTTTCTTGTAGAAATTTGTTAGAAATATATAAGAAATAAAGTACAAATTGTAGAATTTATTGTTTTCCAAATAATTTTTATTTTGCTAGTATAGATTAATTTTAAACTAAACATTTTAAATAATGTTACAATATTTTCCAATTTTCTTGTGCAGTGTAAAGTCCTGTTTTCATATCATGGATATTTGTAAGTCTCCAAGTTCATGTGACACAAATAATCACAGTAAAATGTCCCTTTTACGACCAGTTGCATCGAATAGCACTGCTGCTTTAACGGCAAACTTTGCTAAAATCGGAACATTAAGAAGTCAGGTAAGAACTTAGAGTTGGTAATACTTTATCAAAAGTCTTTTGGTTGGTCACTTTGTTTGAAGCATGATGGGAGCAGCAGATAGATTCAGCAAGGGTGAGCATTTAGTACGGCTGTTCTGTTATAGCTAAGCCAAGTAGGATATAACTTTTTATTCACTCTCAGATTTCCCTTTTCTGCTGTTAGGACCACAACTTTCAAAAATAGAGTTCAGTGAACCCAATTAAAGTTGATGATTCTGCTTTTTGTTTAATTTTCTGGGTTTATTTTTATTGCAGAATTGTTATTTTAAAAAATATGTGTAAATTTATAGTGTATTTTTAGCAATTGGAAGACTGCCCTGCATAATGTGAAGTATATTGATTGTTTCAGGCGTTAAGCACATCTGCTCACTCAGTTGTGCACCATGGCATACCTCTGCAGGCGGGAACTGCACAGTTCGGTTGTAGTGATGCTTTTCATCAAACCCTGATTATCTGTCCCCCAGCTATTCAAGGTATGTTTTCCTTTAGAATATAATATAGGCTTTTAAAATTCTCCTTTCGTTCTTTCTTTTTCTTTCCCTCCGTCCTTCCCTCCTTCCTTCTTTCCTTTTTTCTTTCCTTTCTTAAGTTCACACTATGTAGCTCAGGCTGATGTGGTACTCACCTCACCATCCAGCTGCCTTAGCATCTGGAGTGCTGGGATTCAAGTCATGCATCACCACACCCTGCTGGCTTTCCCACCTTAAAGCAACAGGTTCATTAGAGACATGGCCCCAAATACTCATGTCCAGTTTCGTCGCAATGCCGTACAGTTTTAGTGAAAGTGATTGGTGTTGAGGGAGGTGACCTGGAAATATTTGATTTTGCTGTTTAGAATGCCACTTGAGGTTTGATCTTTTTTAGTGTTTATAAAGGAAAATAAAGTGGAAAGGTGATATGGTCATTCCTGCATTGCGGTGTATTTTATGCAGATATGGAAAACAATGTTTTTCAGAGTGTATCTTTTATGTATAGCATGATGTAAGAGATTTATGAGTTACATTTCAGTGTGATAAGACATTTTATTTTTTTAAATTTCAAGACAAGGTCTTTGTGTACTCCTGGCTGTCCAGAACTTACTTAGTAGACCAAGCTGGCCTCTGCTGGGCTTAAAGGCCACAATGCCTGGCTCTTATCATTTTATTTGGTGTATAATCCTTAAAGAATAACTATATTTGTAGCAAATAGATTAATGGCTTAACTGTAGTGTCTGCCCTAGACATGGTCTGGACATGTCTAGAAACTCTAAATATTGGTCCTTTTGTTTGTCTGCTTGGTTTAGGTTTCAGTTTAGAGACATTGTCTGGCTTTGTAGCCCAGGACGGCCTTGAACTTGAGATCACACCGCCCCCACCACACGGTGCTGGGCTTTCAGGTGTGCTCTCCCACAGCCAATTCTTCCACAACCTTTGTACCTAGTTGTTCAAGTATTAAAGCAATTTTAATCAATTAGTTTTGGTAATTGCACTATAAAAATTCTGGATTTTTACCAACTATTGAATTTGCTCAAAAGATGAGGCCAAGAGAGGCGATACAGAGAAATGCTCACATTTATGTGTGCATTGCTTATGGAGGGCACTTGTGGACACAGAAAATAGAGCACATCAACAGTAAACCAAGTGTCTGTGAAAAAAATAAGCAGGAAAAAAAGTGTTTTCTTTAGGACTAGCACTTAATAATAGAGTTCTGTGATTAAAGAAAAACAAACCAACTTTACAAGTGTCAGGCACATGCGTGTAATCCCAGCACTGGGGGGGCAGAGGCAGGTGGATCGCTGTGAGTTCATGGCCAGCCTGGTCTACAAAGTAAGTCCAGGACAGCCAAGGCTACACAGAGAAACCCTGTACTGAAAACAAAAAAATTAAAAACCAACCAAATAAATAAAAATTACAATTTTGTTTATTAGAAAAGGACTAACAACTGTAGTATTTTATTCCTTAGGACTAAAGAGAATTACTTAACATCACTTCCATTAAAAAAAATTAAGTTACACAACCCTGTACCACACAGTATTTTGTTGATACAAAGGGTGAATTTGTTGAGATAACATTGCGTAGTGATGGGACCCCATCTAAGTTTGCATGAATATACTCCGTAAGTAGTCACAGAGCAGACAGAATTGCCCAATGATGCATTTCTTGGAAAGCATCACATCCTAATGATGTACTAGTCCACAATGAAACTGATTGCTGCAAAGGTTGGAATTATGCCAGAGAAGATTGATTATAAGTCATTTTTTTGCTGATCTTTGGGCATGTTCCAGAGTTTTATATCTCAAAACTCCCAAGTTGAGTGTGATACTTCTTAATACTTTAGTTCAGTATTGGAAGAGTTGTTATTTACAGAGTGATTTGTGACACAGCGAAGAGAAATATTAACCATAATAGAATTAAATGGTTATCAGTCCTGCCTGTGCCTTTTTAAAAAAAAACATTTCACAAAAGTGGTAGTGTTTTCATTGTGGCTCCAGCAGCTGTCTGCTAGGAACGCCAGTCCGTTATGTCATATTAGGTAAGGCCCTGTTACATTATCAAATTAGGCAGGGTAGGCAGCTTTTGCTACCTTCTTTCAGCCTGAAATAGGATAGCATGTATATAAGTTTGGGCAGTTCAGACCCCCCCCCCCCAGCTTCTGTTCGTTTGTGAAATATGCACCCTCTTCGGGTGACAGGTATGTGGGGTCCTGACAGTTTTGACGAAGCCATGGCTTAAGCAAAGGGAAGAGTGTGTGTGTAAAGCCAGCACATTCCTCTTCTAGGTTATTATAAAGATCTTGAGCCTGATCCTGTCTTTCCAGGCCCTTGTCATTGTGGAAAAACTGTCTGAGAGGAAAATAACACCACTATAGCAAACTTAAGATAGAAGTGAAAAGTTGCAGAGAGAATAAATGATTCTACTTTGTAGCACTTTCTTTTTTTTAAGATGGAGTAATCTGGCATCAGTACTTGAGACAAAAAACCTACAAAATAGATAGGAAATAGCCCATCTCCACTAAGAGATTAATTATTTTCATGTAGAAACAGGCAGAATCTGAATCAGAATTTAAACCCTTTATCATTTAAAATGCTTTTATAAGTTACATAAGACAGTTGCTTTCTCCTATTGGATGACTGTTCTATTTCCTAGGTATTCCTGCCGCACATGGTAAACCCAGCAGCTACTCCATAAGGGTGGACAACACAGTTCCGCTTGTCACTCAGGCCCCAGCTGTCCAGCCACTGCAGATCCGGCCTGGGGTTCTTTCACAGGTTGGTTACAATGTATTCTTCTTTCCCATCTGTGTTCTCTGCCTTAACATAAATACAACCCCCATGTCAGCCTGTACTTCTGGGATGTATTGAAGGGATCTGGTAGGGAATTCACCCCTTTTTGCAGGTCATGGCCTTTAGCTTTTGTAATTATTAGTTGTTAGTGTAACTGTTTTGATTTGGTTTGGGTTGTTTTCTGATACAGCAGACATGGTCTGGTAGAACCCAGCAGATGCTGATACCTGCTTGGCAGCAAGTGGCACCCATGGCTCCTGCAGCTGCAGCACTGACTTCTGAAGGCATGGCTGGTTCACAGAGGCTTGGAGACTGGGGGTGAGTCCGAAGCAGGAGAACCTCTGTGTGAATAATGCCCAAAGCAGACCACAGTAAAAAGCAGATTCACTTTTCTTGCTCCATAGGAAAATGATCCCACACGGCAGTCATTACAACTCGGTGATGCCACCGCCTCTTCTCACCAACCAGATAACGCTGTCAGCCCCTCAGCCTGTCAGCGTGGGCATCGCACATGTTGTCTGGCCTCAGCCCGCCACTACCAAGAAAAATAAGCTGTGCCCCAACAGGTTGGTATTAACTTCCTTGTGCATGTTGCAGTTTGACTGTAACGTAGAATCTGCATGTGCGCTAAAGGCTCACTCTGTTGTAGTCAAAAATGACCTCTTCTGTAGCTTTGGAACAAACACTAAGCCGGCTCCCTTCTTAATTTCTCAGAGGTATTTTGGTAAAACTAATGGAATGGGAGCCAGGAAGAGAGGAAATAAATGCTTTCAGTTGGTAAGATTGTCTTTATTGACCTTTTGATTTATTATCTACCTGTAATATAGCAAATGTAGACATTTGGATATCACATATACAAACGAGTATGTAAATGCAAACTACAGCAATATTTTAGA
Organism: Pachyuromys duprasi; assembly: GCA_028658305.1. Lineage (NCBI taxonomy): Eukaryota > Metazoa > Chordata > Mammalia > Rodentia > Muridae > Pachyuromys > Pachyuromys duprasi. The sequence continues at coordinate 28,840,184 of CM053748.1, forward strand.
GATAATATTTTATAATTCACAAAACTCTTGGTGTATCAGTAAGTTACATCCAAGAATAAGTGAAAGTTTGTGTTTTTTGGTTTAACAAAATATCTTCAAGAAATATCACTTCTATTTTGATTATAGAGATTACAAATTATTTCTTTCATTGCAGGAGTAATTCATTGCAGAATACCAATATCCCACATTCAGCATTTGTTTCTCCAAAGATAATCAGTGGGAAAGATGTTGAGGAAGTAAGCTGTTTAGAAACACAGGACAATCATACTCCAGAAGGAGAGGCAAGAAATTGCCGTGAGGCGTCTGTCGGACGGGATTCTTCGGTTTCAGACAAACAGCGGCAAACCATCATTATTGCCGACTCCCCAAGTCCTGCCGTCAGTGTGATCACCATCAGCAGTGACACCGATGATGAAGAGACCTCTCCCAGACATTCTCTCAGAGAGTAAGTGCGAGGTGCACCTTCCTCCAAACAGTACAGAAAGCCAGCTCTCTGTGGTGTACTCTTTGTCAGTGTCCCTTGGAATTAACATAATTATAGTTTTTCACCTGAATTTATAAGCTTTGAATTTGGGTCTGAGTAGCTGATTCTGAACTGTTAACTGCCTTTAGGTAAAATCTCCTCACTTTGACCATGTTTCCTCTCCCCCTCACTAGGTGCAAAGGGAGTCTGGATTGCGAAGCTTGCCAAAGCACTCTGAGCATGGATCGGATGTGTTCGCTCAGTAGTCCTGATAGCACCCTGAGCACCAGCTCCTCAGGGCGGTCCAGCCCGTCCCCCTGCAAGAGGCCGAGCAGGTAAAGGAATGCAGTAGACGTGTGTCATAAATATTGAGTCTGCTAAAAGCCCGATTTCTTCGGTTGTGTGTGAAGTAGTGTCTGCTATTTACTGCAGTGATTGCTCTTTTGCACACAGGTTTTAAACTACATAAGTTTTATAAGCTTGTGGATTTCATATTTTTTTTCCATTAAAATTGCTCCAGTTTGTGGTGGCACACTCTTTTAATTCTAAAACTTGGGAGGCAGAGGCAGGGGATCTCTGTGAGGTCAGACTTCCCAGGGCCACATAGTGAGACCCTGCTGCAAACAAACAGCCCTTTCATCCCAAGCTGAAGTCCTGGTGAACCTCTGCACGATGAAGTGCTGAGTGGCCCGCTGCCTGGAGAGCAGTCTCTGATTTGATCTCTGCCGTTGACGGGTGGTCTGTCTGCCTCCTGGCACTGCCTTGTCGGGGCATGTTGTGCCTGGAATCACGCTCCTAACCAGCACCGTGTGTTCACATCTGGAGATAAGCCACAGCAGTCTTTGTGAAATACATTTGATTTTACAGAAAAACTGGTGACAAGATTTGAAAAGGATCTTAATGTTAGTTTTATATATTTTCCTTTCCTTTAGTCAGAAACTGTGGTTAGAGTACTTACTAGCCCAACCTCTGCAAATATATAAATAAGCTCTACTGAGACTCCTTATAAGTTGCTTAGAAGTTGATACACATATTAGTCACATAAAAAATACACACATAAAATGGTCTTAAACATGACTACATGCATGTAGGTTTAAGAGTAAAAAGAAAGTATATATATATATATGTATATATATATAAAGAGATGCCTGAAATTGTTAAGATTGAAATGAATGATTAAAACAGACAATGTTGTGGAAATATCGGGACATGAGGCCTCATGACGGCTGAGATGGTGGGAAGAAGAGGGGGATTCAGGACTCTGGGATGGCTGAAGGTTGGTCAGAAAGCCCTTTCAGGAGGATACAGATCCTACCCTTTAGTTGGAGCTGAATACACAGTCCCTAGTTCATCTTGTCTAGATATCTAGAGCAATCCTTTGTTATGTTGGTTTCTGTCTTACGGTTATGTGCATGTGTGTGTGTGTGCACACACATTTGTGCGTGTGCCTCTGGGGACCTGGGGACAGTGCTGGGGTCTTCTTCAGTTGCTGTCCGCCTGTTTGCTAGACGAGCTGGCCAGCAAGCGCTAGGGCTCTTCCTGCCTGCCTCCCAGTGCCGGGACTGCAGATGTGTACTGCTGTGTGTAGCTTTTTTTTTTTTTCTAGTTTTTAAATTATTTTTAAATTTATTACAATTTATTCGCTTTGTATCCCAGCTGTAGCCCCCTCCCTCATCCCATCCTGATGCTGTCCTCCTTCCTGCTTCTCCTCCCATGTCCCAGGATCTAAACTCAAGTTCTCATACTTACGTAGCAAACATTTTGCCAATTAAACTATCTTCCTAGTCCCTAGAACAACAGTATTTCTTATCCTGAAGAATTATAAAGAAGAGTTTTATGAATTATTATGATGGAGGAAATGTGAAGGAAGGAAGAAGTAGTTCAAAAGGGTATTTCTGAAGTAGAATTTGGTTTATCAGTCTAAGTAGAAAATGCTGGGGGAAAAATAACATTGGCTAAGGACAAAATATATATAAAATAACTAAGCATCTCTGTAGTATGTTGGAGACTATTAATAACATTAGAAATAATTGTGGAAAATGTAAAAATGTTTTCTTATAGTATGTCAGATGATGAACAGGAAAGTGGGTGTGAGACGGTGGATGGTTCTCCAACATCAGACTCGTCGGGTCATGACAGTCCATTTGCAGAGAGCACTTTTGTGGAGGACACTCATCAAACCACAGAGCTGCGGACTTGTGCTGGCACAGAAGCCAAGCCAGCTGTTGGCACTGCTGTGGAGCCACCAGTGGGAACAGAAAGTGGACTGAATGTCGATGAGCACACGGCAAACAGAGGTACTTAGTTCTCTGGTCACCCTGTAAGGCCTGGACTCAGGAACACAGGAGAGCAGGATTGTCAAAAGTCATCTCTGAGTTCTCAAACTGACCCTGTCGTATCTCTTCAGATATTCTGAGCTTAGAAGCATGACTTTTTCTTAAATATAAATCAAGGTTCTCCAACCACTATTGTGTAAGACCTGTAAGCACATGTCTAATTTTCATTGGAGAAGCAGAAACCGCAAGTGTAATTTTGTATGTGTGGTGGTTATCATTGCCAGATTCTACATGCCAGCCACTAATAAAAGGACAGCCCGCCCCTGGAAAGCTGAACCAGCCTTCTGCCTCGGGTACTCGTCAGCAAAAACCCACATCAGCATTCCAGCAGCAGCATTTGAACTTCAGCCAGGTGTGTCCCTGTGTGTACTTGTGGGCATCTGGGATTTATGCTAAGCAGTTTATTTTCTTTTATTATTTTAGTTTTTGATTTGTTTATGAGTGTGGTATATGGTGTGAGATGTGTGAATACTGAGCAGAGATAATTACATTGTGGGATTGTTTTGGAATTTCACAAAATGGTGTGCATGAATGTTGGCTTTACATATAAGTGCTATATAAATTGTAGGGGGTAATAGTGCTAGTTGGTAGTTGCAATAGTAACAGTATGTAAGAAATAGGGAGATGTTAGTGTGCTTTCTTTTCCTTAATCAACTAGACTCTGAGATCCAGTGTGAGTTGTCAGTCACAGTCCCTTTCATCTTTGCTTTGATCTTACAAAATGTGCTGTTCAGTCACGTTTTTCTTTGTGATTAGGTTCAACATTTCGGAACTGGGCATCAAGAGTGGAATGGAAACTTTGGACATCGAAGACAGCAAGCGTATATTCCTACTAGTGTTACCAGTAATCCATTCACTCTTTCTCACGGAAGTCCTAACCACACAGCAGTACATGCCCATCTGGCTGGAAACACGCACCTCGGAGGACAGCCTACTCTACTTCCATACCCATCTTCAGCTACCCTCAGTAGCACTGCACCCGTGGCCCACCTCCTAGCCTCTCCGTGTACCTCAAGACCTGTGTTACAACATCCAGCGTACAGTATCTCCCACCCCAGTGGCATAGTTCACCAAGTCCCAGTGGGCATAAATCCCCGTCTGTTACCATCCCCAACCATTCATCAGACTCAGTACAAGCCAATCTTCCCTCCACATTCTTACATTGCAGCATCACCTGCATATACTGGATTTCCATTGAGTCCAACAAAACTCAGCCAGTATCCATATATGTGAAAACTCAAAAACAGTATATTGAGGAAGCTCAATGATACAAACGTTTAATTAAAAATAAAAACATGGTATTTAATAAATATTAGCCATGGCACAAGAAAATTATTTTTGAATCATGTAGACTTGGGTGCAATTTAAACAACTTTGAGCTTTAAAAAAACTCTCACTTTTAATGTGTTTTGCACATTTGGTATAACTTGTCTTTGGTCATGTATCTTCTTATGTAGTAACTCTAGACAGGTGACTTATTGGGAGCAGAAGTACAGTTTTGCTCCTGCTATTTTTTATAAAATTGCCTTCTAACTAGTGCAAGACACGTCCACATTTGGGAAGCCATTCTGTGTCTAGACTTAGAGCAAGAGATGCACATGTGTCAGAATTACAGCATACGAGTGAATTGTATTGTCTGTGTCTTAGTGTGTACATGTTGGGGCACTTAACCTAAGCAACTGAGCTATTGTTCTGTACATTTGCATGTGTCTTTTGCATGGGCAAAATGTTGCCTAGATTGGCTCTTCATGTTGTTCTGATAATCTCAGCTGCATTGTGAACCGTTCCCACACATAGTGCCTTAAATATTTGAGGTTGTTCAAGTTATTACCTATCTGTAAATGTTGAGGACTGCAGCACTTAAAATTCAGACCTACTCTTTAGTTTTTGTTTCTGTTTTGTTTTGTTTTGTTTTAGTAGAATAACGTTTCTTTTGGTTTTTGTGTGGTATGATTTCAGATAGTAGCTGCTTTTTCCTTAATAAGAGGGCAGCATGTTTGCTATAGCTGAATTCTGCTGTCTGATTTTTTTCAGAATGATCTAGCTTCAAGAAAAGCAAGCAGTTAGTAGTGCTTAAGAAAACTTGATTCAGTACCTAATGGATAGTTGATACCTGTCACAGCACAGCATTTTATATACTATTAAGTAAAACTGCAATACAACCTAAGTTTATTTTGGGAGTGTTTGCTGTATAATTGGACTTCTTAAAATGTTTAGAGGTGCAGTAGGCATGACTTGAGTAGATAATGAAAGAAAATGCAAAATGCTCATCGATTCATGATGTGGTTTCTTCTTAGCTTGGGCAGACCATGCAGTATTTAACACATAGTAGCCGAATATTTACTATTGAAGCTTGAAAAGATGTGAGTTCTTTGTGTGCAATTTTTCATTTATGCATGTGAGAAGGTTTTTGGTTTTTGATTATTTTTAAGTATTTTTACATTGTAGTACTCGTTTTTTGCTTGTTGGTGGTGTTTGCTTATTTAATACATTCCGTCAGGGACAGAAATTACATGCTTTTTCTCTTAGGAAGTGTGTATTGGGTTTTTCCCTCCCCCCTCCCCTTGGTGGTGATGGTGGTGATGTTTAAATGAAGTTGCTTTCACAGCACCAAAGACTTAATCATCCATTTCTTATATAAAAGGTAGCTACTTTTTGCATAGACCTCAAGTATATTGTAGTGTAGAGGTGGAATTTAAGGAAAGGTATTAAACCAAGGCTGTGTTTTAGCTTACAGGCAAGTAATAAATTGTATCATTTATCTTGAATGTATCATAGATAAGCTGCTATATAACGATTGCCACTTCAGATAGCTGTGAAATTAGGTGATTAACTAGTTGTTATTTAGCTTTCTAATTTCTGTATAAGTCTAATTACACGAGATAGAAGCTGGGGTTTTGATTTTTTACTTTGCTTTTCTGTTTGGAGTGTCATTGTAACTACTGTATTGTAAATGATGGAAACAATTGCCTATGTTATTTTGGGTGTGTTATTTGCATCAGTATTTTATCTCTATTAATGTTTGTGCTCATCACTGCATATAAAAACTTGGATGTATCAATGTAACTTAATTTTTTATTTTCATACTGGCATTGTAGACACTTGAGAAAGCTGTATCTTGCAGGCTTGACTTAACTTTTTTTCCTTAAAAGTCTGGAATATAACCTTACAGCATTTACTGGAATAAACAGTACAGAACATTGGAGTGCAGAGCTCCAAATGTTTTGGATTGACAGCATACTAAGCAAGTTGCATACCACAAGTACAACTCTAGTACGACGCTGATGATAAGCTAATAGTGATACGTTTTTCTTTACTCCATTGACACGAGCAGTGTTTTATTTAATAATCATCCATGACATAAACGTGCCTGAAGTTGATTTTAAAAATTACAGTATTAGATCATAAAGTAAAAACCAGCAGCACATTTTTAGTCACTGAAAATGAAGGACTTGATTCCCCCACAGGTTTCAGTGTTTTTAGTAATTGATTCTATGCATTTTATATAAATAGAAGTATATATGACACACATTACAAAAAGAAGTTGGCTGAGATTAATTTAAAGACTATTTACAGATGACACGTTTGCGGAGTCACTGTTTAAGTAGCCGCCGCCCTCCATGGCGGTTCAGCAGGTGTCTGCTCACTTCTTGGAAAAGATTCTATGCTGGTGACAGATGTTTCAGAAACACCAACTACACAGATTGATTATGTCACAACAGGCACAAAAGTGGCCTGGTGAGCCATGTTTTCTGCCCAGAAAGGAAGCATTTTCTCTGTTTAGAGTTCATGGCTGGAGCAGCGTTGTTAAATGGGCCGTAGGTGGTGGCGGTCAGCGTCTTCACGCCACAGTAATGCTTTTGAAGGCATGTCACAGTGAGATGCACTGCTCTTAACTAATTGCAATCATGTGCTTTTTAATGTGTTTCAAAATTTAAAGACTTCAAAATCCCTCTGAAGTCTAATTTTAGCATATTGGCAGAAGAATCTGGATTTTACCCCCTCTAAAACTATTTTAATAGTGTTGTTTTTAATATTTTCTTAAATAAAACACTGCATGATTTCCAAGTTGCATATTTGTGTGCTAATTTGCAAGTGAATTTTTAATCAATTATTTTGATGTTTAGGTTTTATTCTTCAGGGTATTTAATTAAATATGTTACTCTATTAGCAAAGTGTTTTCATTTTAGTATCTCTACTGTTGATTTTAAACTTGGCTTGTGTTCTGTAAAAGTTAAATCATACACTGCAAGGTGTAGGAAGATTCATTTTAATGATCCCGACGATAGATTCAATGACTTAGTTTGAACGGTTAACTGTTGAACAGTTTTACTCTCGTGGCTTCTTTCTTTGGTTTGTTTTTGCTTTTACTTCTCTGCTACACTAGTTTGCCATGTAGCAATTGCACTGTGCAATATTACAATAAGGACTGGGAAAATTTTTATGGATGTAATGTCTATTACAGTTTGCGATAGTATTTCTCTCTAGTTCTCAGTGATTTAAATGTGACCAAGCCTTCTGTACTTTGTCACAAAAAGCGGGTTTT
>CM053748.1:28847628-28895868 GCA_028658305.1 Pachyuromys duprasi
TGCAGCAAACAGCTTGCTGACTTTTTTTCCACCCAGTACTTCTTAAGGGCAGAGTTGGGAACAATTGATATTACCAAGTTACCTCATCATGGACACCTCATTTGATGCGCAGAGCCACCCTGTGGTAGGAATTTGTTAAATGAATGAGGACAGAGTACAACATGTTTGTGCAGCTTGCTCACAGTCCTACTGCTAGTGGGTATGAGTGTGAGATAGACCAGGCCACAGCAAGTCAGCTTTCCACTTTCCAAACTATAGCCTGCCACAGTGTGCCAGAGACACCCGAAACCACGGTATAACTGTGGCCCACATTTCTTGAAGAATTGATTTTCCCAAATTTTTGAGGGAAGTATTCTGTTTGCTATTCATGGATGGAGAATAGGGAAGTCACATGATTTTTGAAAAGTGTAACATGAGGCTTTGAAGGAACCTTGAGTCAGGTCCAGTTAATGTTTTTAGATGGCACCTCATTCTCAAGTCCTGAACTTCAGGCATGGATCTCTGCAGGCGGGTGTGCGGGAAAGCGTTCCATAAGAGCAGAGCAGTGATTAGGGACTTGCGTCTTGTGCGTATAGTCAAATCTAGAGTTAAGCTTAAACACACCACTGGATATGTATTTCTTTCTTCATAAGCTTTCAGCTACAGTGTAAGTAGATAATATTTTTTTAGTGTTTGCTTTTCAACATTTTGTTGGTAAGTCTTTAAATTAGGTATAATTTATACATAATTACATTTATATTCATGACTATTGTATTCTTTTGTGTGCATATGCTGGTTTTGTTGATGGTCATTTGGATAAGTTTGCCCTTTTTAGGTATTTGGAAAAGTGTTGCTGTGAATGTTACTGTCCATATTTTGAAGAACAACACATGTCTATGCAGTGTACATGTAGTCTAGAATTAGTAGATCAGGGGTTATACATACTTCTTTAGACACTTCACATAGTATTCCAAAATACTAGAATTACTTTACATTTTCAGAATGTGAGCATTCTAGTTGTTTTCTAGCCTTACTACACTTCTGCTTTAGTCATACTTGTGAGGCTGGGTTCTTAAAAACACAAACAGCAGCAACAACAACAACAACAACAAAAATTCCCTAAGACTCAAACACTGGCTCTAGATTTACATAAAATCTAGAGTTTGTAATTTGCCTGAAAGTACTCTCATCTTCAGAGAATACCAAGGAGTCCTGAGCTATTTAAGTAGATCTTGGACTATAGGAATTGTTTGTGAAAAGGATAAAGGGTAGCAACAAAAATGTCTTGAGTGCACATATAAACCAGCACCTGCTACTATGTCTGGCATAAGTGTGCCACGAGTCTTCCAAAATAGGAAATAATCTGTGTTCCCAGAGCTGGGCATTTTTCATTGGACAAGGCAGGAGGCCTGTTTCCTTACCACACCATGGTAGAGAGACCAAGCAAGTTAGTGCCAACAGGGTGGCATTGGAGGTGTGTAGAATGCCAGCCACACCAGGGGGAAAACTGCACAAAAGCTCAGTTCAAACATGAGCTTTTAATGTGAACAAGAAAGGGAAGGTAACCAGTGTGTCGGAGCTCAGTGCATGGGTGGGATGCTAGCGACAAAATGCCACCGTGGGAAGGGAAGGGCATGCAGCCTTCTGCCAAAGAAAGGGGTGTGGACCTAATTGCAGACACCAAGAAGCTATGACAGGGTCTAGGTGCTCAAACGCAACCCAATCTGTGTTTTTTAAAACCTTGTTTGGCTCATGGAGAATAGGCTTCAGGCTTGAAGGCCCTCTAGGACGGTATTGAAGTCCACACAGGAGAGGGAGGGAGAGACCGGTGCCTTTCTTTGATTAAGAGGTTTGTATTATGAATAACGTGTCCTTTTCCCTTTCTGGGGACATTGTGTAGCCAGACTGACCTTGAACTCCTTGTAGCCCAGATTGTCCGGGAACTCCAGACCCCCTGCCATGGACCGTCGCACACAGCTGCCTTTTAGTTTCACACAGATTTTTGGAAGAGTGGGAGTTTTTAATTTGGATAAAGCTCAATTTATCACCATTTTTTTTTCTGTTGTGATTTTTGCCTTGTGTTTCCTGAGAAGTTTCTTGATTGTGGGGTTTTAATGCTTTCTCCTGGATTCCAGGGCTTTTATAATTTTAGCTTTTATATTAGGTCTCTGGTCCATGTCATGTGGGTTTTTGTGCCGTTTGTGAGGATATTGCCCTATCCTGAACCTATGTTTATATATTATGAGAAGTATAGTCACAGGAAGTACAAAAAATAACGTACTTTTTCATCATAGAAAATAATACATGTGGCAATATGTCTGTGAAGTTCAGAGAAACAAGTTTTTAAAGATTTAGAGTTTTCAAATAGTTACTATACACGCAGGCAATTTTAGGTTTCTTTTTTTAAAACCCTTTTCTTATGTGAGTGTGTGTGTGGATCTGATGTCCTCTTCTGACACGCAGGCACACATAGAGCATGTATATATGTGGATAAATAAATGAGCATTTTTAAACATGCCTACTAAGTTTTGATTTATACTTTTGACTTACATCGAATGTCTGTACTGTTTGACCACTGCAGCCCTTATCCCTTCTCACATCCAGTCTGTCACTGGCTGGAAACTGATTTGCATAATTTTTATCTTGTAGACTCTGTATCTTTGACATTTGCTTTGTGCCTGACTACAGTAGGTACTAAAATATTTGCTAAATACGTACATACAAACATATATACATTTGAGGCTGCAGAAATGGTTCAGTGGCTAAGAGAATTGGCTGCTCTTGCAGAGAACCTGGGTCAATTCCCAGACCCATGGCAGTAGTTCACAACTGTCTGAATCTCTCATAACAGGAACTGACCTCTTTTTCTGGATTCTGAAGGCACTGTATGCAGGTGGTGCACAGACAGTCACAGAGGCAAAACACTCACACAGAGAAAACCTTTTTAAGGGAGTAAACTAAAAAAAAAAAAAAAAAGTGTGTGTGTGTGCCCGCATGTGCGTGCATGTGTACGCACATGTGTACTTGGCAAGAAGAAGACATCAGAGCTTCTGGGACTAGAGTTACAGGCAGTTGTGAGCTGTCATGGCTTGCATTTAATCTCTCTTCCTGTTTTGACTATTAAGTATGGTTTTGAGCAAATTTGGGCTTCTGTTTCCTCTGCTAAGAAAGAGCTGGGGGTTTGCAAATTCAGAGCAGCATCAGTCAAGAAGACCAGGATGATGATGATGAAGAAGTCAACAGAGAGCAGTGCAGAGAGAAAATTCTCCATGCCCGAGAACATTGGGCGTGGCAGACACAGTGGACAATGACTAATATGTTTTCAATAAGACTAATGTTGGCAGTGAATCCAATAAAAATGCATAGCGTACACCAAGCAATTTGCCGCAGTCCTGAGCCGTCTGAGCAGCTAGTTTGATGGCTGGTCGTTCTGTTCAGTATAATGCAATGTTACATACTGGCCGGCAGGGGGAGAAAGTGTTCTCTGAAAGTTTGTCCCCTCCTATCTAAAACAAAGCAGAACTGAGGGCAGTATATCTTGTTTCCCATGGACATTATAGGACAATGTGAGGACTTTTCCACAGTTTTTAAACGCGATACTATTCCAGGTCTATTAAAGAAAGACATCCGTGTGTTTATCCACTCCTCTATCATCATATAAACTGGACACACAGGAATATATAATTTTGTTTCCAGCAAAGGAAATAAACCTAGGATTTGGCAGCTTTGGGAGGAGAAATGAATCAGTTATCGAAACCTAGATTATTTCTTTTCATCCCCGCTTTTTACTTTCTCTTCTTTCTAAGAAGAATGGAAAGGCTCAAACACTGATTGATTTATGTACGATAACATGGGGAAAAGCAGCTTTACAGTTTTCCCCTTTGGACATACTTCCTGACTATGTCTTCTATGTCCAGGCAATGTTTACTGACCCACTGGGAAGAGGAGGGACATGTGCATGTATACTTACCAATTTGTTAGAAATGAATATAGCAAGTACTTATATTTTATAATTCTGTGTTGGTTCTCATAGCATGGACTCAAAGGACATTGGTTGCATATTTTTCCAAACTCTTATATGTGCATGTAGCCTAAAACTATAATCCAGCCATAATTTGGCCAAAAAAAAAAATTCAGGCTAGAAGTATTTCATTACTAGCTGCTTCAACAGATCTGATTTAAATGTTGTTGATAAACAGGTAGAGTTAGTGCACGAGTTTTTATGCCCCTTCCCAATTTAAGGCTGACGTGAAGCAAAGTCATGTTGGGACACCAAGTTCATTAATGAGGAGATCCTCTGTTCTGTCTGAAGCTTATAAAGCACTGAAGCACGCATTCCTCAGTGTTTCCATGCACAGTGGGAAGCTAATGATGAAACTTAAGTAAAATTTGCATTAATAGTTTCTCCACTTTTTTTTTCCTGCCTGTGTTTATCTACTCATCCATCTCTCATCTACCTACCTACCTAGGTGAGGTAAGTTCTTGCTAACTAGCCGAGCCTGGTCTTGAATCCACACTCCTGCTTCAGCCTTCGAAGGTGCTGCAGTTACAGGCATATGCCAAGTTTTTCAGCACATTTTAAATTCTAGACAGTCAACGAAGTGGCCTGGCGAGTGTTTGCCAGTCCATTTCAAGCCGCTTTCCTGATGCCACTGAACATGCAGAGAGACGCCGCATTTCCTAGAGACCCAACAGGCAGAATAACTGAGCACGGAGAGAACAGAATGTGTAGCAGGATAAGCAAGTGCCGAGTGGTGAGGGTAGGCAGTCCTTGCAAAATTGTTTTCAATAGAAGAAGACTAAAATCGTTTGCTGAGCCTCATGAAGGTGTTACAGCCTCTCCTATAATGGCTGAAATGTTTAGGGAGGTGGAAGGAGGCAAGTGATCTTGTGTCATATAAATATGTACAGCGAAACCGTACTGGCTATTCCTGGCAAATTGTCTCGCTCGTGGCTGAGCTTGGATGGGTTGCTCTGGTTATCACAGCTGTCTAGGAGTTCCTCCAACATGAATTTCTTCAGTGTTGCTTCCTCCTCAGGATAGCGTCACCTTCGTTGTCAGAACCACTTTGCTCATTTATGTTGATGAATTTGTCCTTCTGAGCCCCGCAGACAGCACGTATCAGCATTCCCACCATCCGCCGCTCGTTCAGCTACCATTTACCTTGCAGTCCAATGTCTGCCTGTTACCACTTTCCTCCTTTGCTTCCTTTCATCTTTGCTAGACAAATCTCCCCCCCCCCACCCCGCCGTGTGTGTGTGTGTGTGTGTGTGTGTGTGTGTGAATGTGTAGTGTAGTATATGCGGCAATATGTGCAGGTACACACAGGCCCTTGTGAGGGCAGAAACCAGAAGAGGATGCTGGGTGTCTGTCTCCACCTTATTTTTAGGCAAGATTTCTCGCTGATCCTGAAACTCACTGTTTTGGCTCCTCCTCTCTCCATCTCCCACCCCACCTGACCCCAAGTGCTGGAATTGTAGGTCTGCAAAACTTTGTTCAGCTATGACACGGTTGCTGGGGATTTGAACTCATGTCCTCTGGCTTTCACAGGAAGTGCTCTTTCCATGGAGCCACCTCCTCAGCTCCTGATTATCTATTGTTGTATAAGGTTATGTAGGCTCTAGATGACCAAAAGGTAACGCAGCCACACACTTTCTGGTCTGCCTGGACTGGATTACAGATGAGCAATGATCAGTCACTGACGTGTGTGTTTGAGAGGCATGTGTATTAGCGATTTGTAGAGTGAAGGGTTAACAAAGTTTATGTAGCTAGCCACTGAAAATTACTATGCTATGACAACCAAAATATGACTCTCTTTTATCAGCGAATTAGTGTTATTTAACTAAATGATGGTAAATGAAATCCATGCACGTTGGAGCCATGGAAATTGAGCGCCGCCTGTGTCAACAATTGATTTTTAATGGCGTTTATTTGTAACTTTTGTAATTCGATTTAAAAGGAATGACTGTGTTTTAACAAGTTGCTCACAACAGTTCTGAAAATGTGGTGATCAGCTCTCACCAAGCTGGTTCGAGCTGCAACCGGCCCAGCCTGCATCTAGTACTTTCCCACTGATGCCCCTGACTCAAGTGAGGCAGCAGGGGCCTGTGACTCGAGTTCACAGGAAGGATGCTGTGGCCAAAGCGATCAAGCCAAGGTTGGTGCCTTTCAACTCCACTCATAACGTGCACACAAATAACCAGACAATTATAATAATGCCGCAACTTTATTGTATAGTTCCTTGGTTTCCATAAAAAAGAATGTTTGACAACTCAGTAACTTTTCATTAAAAATACTCATTTTGACTACACCGTGTCTGTTCTTTCACTAATTAGTCTGCTTTGGCTGATTGTATTGTGGTAACAAACGACCCCCAAAGTTTCTGGAGCTGAAAACAGTAGCTTTATCTGGCAGTTCATTTTTGATTCTTTCTCTGGAGCAACTCTGCTGATGGCTACAGATCTGTGCAGAGCGCAGTCTCGTTCATTTTTAGGACTCTGGAGTTAGAGATATTGAACACGCTTCCCCTATGGGAAAAGGAAAAGGTACAGAGATGGATCTTGACATGGCCTGTCTCCCTCCATCCCTCCCTCTGTCCCTCTGTCCTTCCCTTCCTCCCTTAGGCTGGGTCTCACTATGTAGCTCTGGCTGACGTAGAACTCCCTGTTTAGAACAGGCTGGGCTCAGAGATCCAACTGCCTCTGTCTCCCCAAGTGCTGGGATTAAACCTGTGCACCTGGCTTTAAAACTGTTTTTAGGAGTCAAACTGTACAAAGTGGTTTCTGTCATGTATAGACTGAGGGGGAGGAAGGTGAGCATTGCCCACAGGATACACACAGTCATGGTGGGAAACTCCCTTGCCCTACAGGGAAGAGAAGACACCCTCTGGTCTGTCCTGTGAGGAGACAGGAATAGCTTCTTGAGAGCTGCTAAAGCTAAGGAGCTTCATTTTAAAAGGAACTTCTTTGGTTACGCTAAAGCCTACGTCTTGTGTAACACAAACCTGTGGAACACCAGTCAGTTTGTTACATCATGGGTGACCTCCCTGTGTCACTTTCATGTGCTTTAATGCTTAGGACACTTGGACCCACCCAGCAGCCATCTCTATTCAGGTGCTCTCTTTGGACTCTTGTTCTCTCTCCTCCTCCCTCTACTTTTTCTGCATTCTCAGATATATGGCTCGTTGACTCTTTCCTCAACTCCCCCGCCCCTCCACTTGGTATAATTACGTTGTCACTGTTCAAGCCAACACAGTTCTTCTCTGCCCACCCTCACTCAGCACCTTGGCTTGGCTCAGACCTGAGAACTGGTGTCATATCACTGCCTTCCTCTCTGCCAGTGCCTTCCTACCTCCCCATTACCCGCCCAAGCGAGCTTCCTAGAACTAAGTTTCCATCCATTTAGTGGAACAGAGAGGATGTGAGGTACACACACAATGTAGGCCAAAAGAGAACTCTGCCTATCAAAATCAGCCTCAAGAAAAGTCCTGACCAGTCCGCCTCTCATTGAGCTAAAAAAATCTTGACATTGAGCTTTTGGGTTACTGGCCGGCTCTGAGGAGGTCTTCAGTTTCTCCATGAGGCATCCTCCCTCAATAAAATGTGTGCATCCGTGTGTAGAATACATTACCAATGGATGGAGTCATCTTTCTGCATCTCTGCATGGTGGACATGCCCTCTCATCTTGACTGTATGCCAAGGATCAGCTCCAGAGTTCTTTGTGATCCTTGCCTGACACCAAAGAGATCAAACTTCATGTCATTTCACCTATACCATAAGTAACTACTTGACAATTTTATTCTTCCCTTGCTATATTTGGAGACACCCCAGGATATGGATTTTGCCTAATTCATCTTCATAACCCCATAGAACATCGTGCTGGACATATTAGAGACAGTCAAGATCTGCTTCATGAATGGAGGGAAGATGAAAATGATGACTCAAGCGGCCATTGTGAGGAAATGGTAAATATAATTGGTTAGCGTACAAAAGGCATCTGTTATCAGACACTCTAGAATGAAAAATGGTATTCAGATTTCACTTGTTGCTTCTGAGTGGATGCTGGATTCCTCTAGTTCCAGATGCTTTAATCAGATCTTGTAAAACAGACATGTTTTGGCAAATGAAAGGGAGCACTGGTTGTTTCAGGTGATGACATTTATCGCTGATGTGCTAAGGTCCTTGTTAGGGTATGTATGTATTTTTATAATATACTTTTTAATGACCTTTCAAAAAATGATAGTTACTTTAGAATGAAAATTTAAGTATAAAATTTCTTTCCTTTTTATGTGCTCAGGAAAGAATTATATGACAACACCTAAGATTTATTGAACCTCTTGTGTCATGTCCAACTTTTGTTTTAGAACGGCTTTGTTAAGACATGATTTATGAGGTTGGGGGTGCAGCTCAGTGGTAGAGTCCTCATATGGTGTCTTTGAGGCCCTGGGTTCAATCCCCAATGAAGCTCCAGTAGGATTTATATGGCATAAATTTTAGTATGATTACAGAACGGAGTAACCTGAGTCACAGTCTAGTTTGAGAGTGTTTTATCACCTTAGGAAGAAACTTTGTGCTATATTGCCACTTAGAATTTTTAATCCCTTGCTGCATGAAATCTACTTTTGGTCTCTTTGGACTTGCCTTTTCTGGATGCTCCACATAAATGCAGTCATAGACTATGTAGCCTCTGTAGTTGGCTTCTTTCATTTGGCAGTATCCTCAGGGTTCCTGGTATGGTAGCACATAACAGTATTCTCCTGTTCTTTCTTACTTGGGAAGAATATTCTGTTGTATCCAACTCATATATCTCTTCCTTAACTGGTATACATTAAGGCTGGTTCCACTTCTGGCTATTATAAATAATGCTATAAATATTTAAATGGAAATATTTGTGAAGACACGTGCTTTCATTCGTTTTGGGAAGATACCTTGACATCTTTGGTAGACATTTGGACATCTTGGGTGACCTTTGGTGCCTGGAAGGAGTACTAAAGCACAGAGTTATGGGGTGACGGAGTCAGGGCTTGAAGCTAGTCATGACTCACTAACATTTCTCATGGACAGTCTTGGTTCCTACCCCACAAGACTTGACAGAATAAAATAGAAAAGAACCAGGGGAGCTAGAGATATGGTAAAAATTAGTTAGCCTCATAGTGTCAGCGAGGAGAGGGAGCTGATAATGTCTCTGTGCTGACTGGAGAATCCCAGAGGCATCAGGAACGTCATCAAGACAAAGTGGCCCTTGATGACTTGAAAACAAAGGAAAGTGGAGAGTTCTGTGGAAGAGGGGGAGGAAGGAGAGAGGGAGCCAGAGGGGTCAAGGACATCACAAGAAGACCTACAGAGTCAACTAACCTGGGCCCATGGGGGCTCACAGAGACTGAACCGCCAACCAAAGAACATGCATGGGCTGAACCTAGACCCCCTACACATATGTAGCAGGTGTGCAGCATGCTCAACACGTGGGTCCCCTAACAATGGGAGTAGGGGCTGTCTCCGCCTCTGTTGCCTGCCTCTGGATCCTTTCCCCCCAGATGGGCTGCTTTATTAAGCCCCAGTGGGGGAGGATGCTCTTAGTTCTGCTGTGACTTCAGTAGGTGGGTTGATAACCCATTAGGGCCTCCCCTTCTCTGAGAAAGACGGGGAGTTGGGGGAGAGGGCTCGGATCAGGCTATAAAGAGATGAAATTGATAAATAAATGGAAAAGCTAAAGGAAAGAAATGGAATATGCTGCCTCTTCCTGCTATAGGACTTAGAGAATAATTAGCTAGAACCTGGGGGAGTGGAAGTGTTGTCAACAGAAGTTGAGTTCAGTCCAGGAAACTGCTGAGTGGCTAAGCTTCTCTGTGTGTATGTGGGTCCTCTGTGAGAGCTAAACTGATCCTCACCACTGGAAGGGAGGCAGCTGCTCCTGGTGGGTGTTACTAGGGCCTGCTGGGCCTGCCAACCACCCTGGGCCCTGAGGGTGAAACCTGGGAAGCTCTTTTTTTAGAGAAAGGCTGGAGATATTAGCAGAAAGGGACACTAAGGTGGCCTGCCTGTCTGCAGCAGCCTCCTCCAGTCCACGCCACACCGCGCGTGGGTCAGAGGGAGACCCTCCACAATTCTTTGCTTGGAATTCTCCCGTAGCTCTCCACCGCCCTCTGACATTGCTAATTCAACTGTGTCTTTTCACCCTCCCAGGCAGTTCTTTCTACAAGATACCCGCGTGGCTATATTAAGTACTTTTCTCAGGGGCAGGACAGGGAGGTGTACGAAGAGCTCTTAAATGCACTTTCCCAGTTATAGCTAGAAATTTTCTCATGGGCATTAGGCCCAAGAGTAACCACATAAAATTTTTTTCATTTTTTTTTTAAATTTTATGTACACTAGTGGTTTTGCCTGCATATATGTCTGTGCGAGGGTCTGGATCTGGAGTTTCAGACAGTTGTGAGCTGCCATGTGGGTGCTGGGAATTGAACTCAGGACCTCTGGAAGAGCAGCCAGTGCTCTTAACCTCTGAGCCATCTCTCCAGCTCCCAAAATTTTATTTAAAATTTCTCCTATTTTTGGAGGAAGCGGGCAACCTAGGCCTCACCGCCTTGTGGGTGGCTGGGGTCTTGGATCTCATGACCTCTGTAGAAACTGAGCCATATTTATATTTTTTTAAAAATCCTTTCCATTTTGAACAAATATTCTATATTTTGCTTTTATTTTATGCATGTGTATGTTTTCTTGCATGTATGTGTGGGTGCAGTGTGGGTGCTGGGTTCCTCCAGAGGCCAGAAGAAGGTATCCCTTGGAACTGAGCTGCTAGTGTAGGTCCTGGAAACCAAACCTAGGTCCTCTGCAAGAGCAACAAGTGCTCTTAACCACTGATGCCTCTCGCCAGCCTGCCTTTCATTACTTAAGAAAACGAGGACTGTGACTTTGGAACATCCCCTACGGTACTAAAGGGCACCACAGCTTTGTAAGTATGGGTTTTAGTTCTCCATTACAGGGTGAATCCCTTACCTCTCCAGCCTCTTCTCTTCGTGTGCTGCTCTTCAGGATTTGCCCAGCATCCCCCATTCGCTCAGAGCAAGGACCACTGTGTGTGCACTCATCAGCCCCACTGGACGTCAGTGCTGAGCTCAAGGAGGGTGGAGAGAAGGCTTAGCTCCCGGCAGACACTAGAATTTAGAACTCCCCTGGCTACAGGAAAAGGGTAAGACACACAGAGAACTGGAAGGTATGCCTGTGTGAAATGATGACTTGGGGTGGGACAGCGGCTTGTTGCAAAAAGAAGCCTAGATGTACGCTCCAGAATAATGTCAGAAAGTTCAGCTAGGGCCTAAAATCGCTGCTCAGAGGTAGGGTCTTCTGCCTAACTATTTAAAAGCTTCTTGAAATAACACCGGACTCTTTAAACTATAAACAACATGCAAGGACGTCCCAAAGCCCCATTTAAGCATACTAAAATGAATACAGGGGTTTATGGCTTAAGAGGGTCACGGTTATCATATAATATATAAGATTGATTGAGCACTTACTGTGTGTCAAGTGTATGTCTAAATGATTGACATATATCAACTCAATCATTGAAACAATGCCATGTGGGAGTTACTTGGATCACTTCAGTTTTATAGATGAGGTCTGCAAAGATATAATTTTTCTCAGTCACTAGCTAGTAGAGGGAAGATCTTAAATTTAAACAAACAAGGGTTTGGTTTGTCCGTTTACCAAACGAGGACAAAAAAAAATCTAAACAAAAATCTAAACAGAATGCCACGGTAACTCGTATCTGTAGTTCTACCAATCCTGGAAACGGTGGCAGGAAAATTGCTATGAGTATGAGGCCAGCCTGGGTGCGCTACACAGTGTGTTCCAAGTCAGCCTGGGCTGTGCAGCTAGACCCCGTTTCATGCTCCCCACTCCCTGAAGGCCTCACCAAGATTCTGCTCCTGCAGAAACAGGCCTCCCCCTTTAGTGGTTAAGGTCTAAACCCTGGAGCGCAGCATCTCAGGCTCTTGGCATATGCCTCCACAATGCTTCTCCTGCTGTGAATTCCCTAAGGCCCCACTATGCTGCCCTCACGAGACACCTTCCCTTTCCCACTGTGAGGCTACAACTTTTAATGACTTCCTACCTGGCCATTCGCTGTGCCAGTTTGGGTGTTCTTATGGCTTTCTCCCTATTGCAAGCAGAAATCGGGTGTGCTTCCACAGGGGGATGGAGGATCTGCTTGTGTTTCTGTTCCCATGGGGATGGGTAATCCCCACAGATCTTTGTCACATGCTTACCTTGCTGTTCTAAAGTGGTCACAGTGTACCTGCCTCGCTTACTGGACTGTTAGCTTCTTGAGGGATAGAATGGTATGTGGTCTCAAGTCTAGCCTGTTGGAGGACTGTTGTTATACTGAATGATGAAAATCCCAACCGTTCTATTTTACCAATAAGGACTCAGTAGCCAGATGCTGGGGTGAAAACCTTCTAGCTCAGAGAGGCAGAGAAAGCACCCAGCTGATCTTCCGTCTCAGTTCAGGTCTGGATGGGAAAACCCCAAAAGTCTCACTAGTATGACTGACAGCGCAGGAGGAAAAGGCCAAAACCCCAAGGCCAAAGGCTTGCTAGCTCAAAGCCCCAAAAGTCAGGGAGCTGAGGAGCTGAAGCCTAAGCTAAGAAGCCTTTTCAACTTCTCCATGCTGTCTTAAAAACCTCTCAACTCAAAGTCCCTCCTGCTATTTAATCCCTGTCAGCTGATTTCTTGCTCCACCTCTTGAACTACGGTTAACTTTATTAGATCTGGTGATACAGAGAGCTCTTGGATTAAAGGCATGTGCTAGGGCTGGTTGTATCACACCATAATCACCTGTTTACAATAAACAGAAAGTTCTTGGATTAAAGGTGTGTGTTAGGGCTCATCAACACAAAAAAACAAGAAACAGGGTTTTGGAGTCCACAATCTGGGGTTCACAATGGGATCAAACATCCTGCAACAGAGGACACAGCCACTCAACCTAGCAACCAAACCTGAAAAGCAATCTGTGTCGTGTCTAAGTCTGGCAAGACATAGCAAGGTGAAAATCCTGTTTACAAGAGAGAATACGCTTCTCTCCGCCCTCTGGCAGTAGCTGGTGTTTCCTCTCTTAACTGTCGTGAAGAACACGGCTGTAGCCGAGTCTTGTGTCTCTTGTTTTATATACTGTCTTCTCTCCATGAGGGTCTCTTATGTCTTGGGCTAGCAACTCTGTCCCTTTAGTCTTAATCCAACCTGTATCACATCTGGTTACAGCTGTGGCTATAGGTTCCAGTTCTCCCTTATCACACCCACCGTTGGGTACACAGAGCTAGGTTCCGGGTTGGTGCTCCAGAAGGTGAGTCACCCTCCTGTGTCCCTTCCTCCTTTCTGTAAGGAAGAGCCCAGGTGTATCCAGAGCCTTCCGCGGACAGGCCCGAATGCCCCTTCCCTTCTTCTGCTCCATTTCTCTATGAGTTAGTTGTATGTGTCAAATAAAGCACCCTCCTCACTTTTCCTGCTTCCCTTCCCACCTAGGCTGGGCACACTTGGTCTCCGTGGGCCGTCCCCATCCCAGTCCCCATTTCCTTCTCTCAGAATCATCACTTGCCATTGCTGTTTCTCTCTCTCTTTTCGAGGCAGGGTTTCTCTGTGTAGCCCTGGCTATCCTGAAACTCATTCTGTAGACCAGGCTGGCCTTGAACTTAGAGATCCGCCTGCTTCTGCCTCCCAAGTGCTGGGATTAAAGGTGTGTACCACCTCTGCCCTGGCTTGTAAGTTTCTTAAACAACCCCAAACAGTTAATTTAACCAAAGAGCAGGGGTAAAAATCACAGCCCACCAGGAAAGGATGAATATTCCTTATCCAAGATGCTTTGGGACCAGAAACGCTGCACATTTCAGAGTTGTCTGGATCTGGCTGTATTTGTGTAAACTTTATTGGTTGAGTGTGCCAAATCTGAAAATTTGAAATCATTCGGAGTTCATGTCTTGGAATCTGAGTTATTACTTTATTTGTTTAGTGTATGCAGGTGAAGATCAGAGGACAACCCACAAGCATTGGTTCTCTCTTACCATGTAGGTAGGCCCCAGGGATCAAACTCAGTCAGGCTTGCTGGCTGATGCCTTTGCGCCCTGGAACTTTTTGAGTGCTGATAGCACACTGAAGTGTTTCACATTTTTGGGCATTTTAGATTTAAAAACCTATACTACCGCATTCCAACAGTTCTGAGATGCATGATAGGCTATATCTGTTCTCTGAAAGGTTAGCATGTGAGAATGCAACTTCTGCAAAACATCGTGTTACTGCTGTCCTATGGACACAGGTGAGGGAGAGTAAATTCTTCCCTAGAACCATGGGGCCAGCTTGCCGTGTGTGCGTGTGTGTGTGTGTGTGTGTGTGTGTGAGAGAGAGAGAGGTGTATGTGTGTGTGTGTGTGGGGGGGGGTAGCTTCCAACTTTCAGCTTGAACACACCAGGCCAGGCCAGCCTCAGGGGTTTTGCCCTTCTGGATCGCTTTATCTAGAATCCGCCTTCAGCTTGCCTTGTCCCTTGGCCTCCTTCTGGTCTTCTTTCAAATGTCACCTTCACAGTGAAGTGCCTCTCCTCATCCTGTTTAATGCTGCAACACCTCCATCCCAGCTTTCCATTGTTCTAACTTAACCGTTTTTTTTTTTTTTTTTCCCTCGGAGGCCCTTTAGCATTGTCTGGTAGTGAATTTATTGCGGCTGCTATCCAACCGCCTGGAACAGGGCCTGGCATATAACAGGCAGTTTTGGATGGATAAATATTGTCGAGTGAACAGATGAGTTCCACCAGGTCAGGGTGAATGTTCTTCCCTCACTGCTTGTATGCCTAGTGTTGACATTCACAGTAGCTGGCAAGCCACAGATGCTGGGCGAAGAACTTATTGACTGAAGGGTGCTTGAAGCACCTGCGAACTAGGTAGCCTGCTCAAGGGCAAGGAAGCAGCCAAGGGTAAGAGCAAGAGCAGGACAATTCAGCTGCCTCTGCGCATTCGTCCCATTGGGGAGTGACTAACTAGCCAGTGCTCCTCTTTGGGGGAGACTTTTTGGAAATGCCTGTAGTAGTCCCAAAGCCCAATGCACGGTCTCTCTAGTAACAAACGTTTAGAACGTGCTTTATTTACTCCAGCGCCTCATTGCAAATAGGTCACGGCAGCTTTAGTTCTTGGGGGGGGGGGGAGGTAAATCCGGCGTGCAGGTGTCTGCCAGCCCCTCAGAGAAGTAGCGAACAAGCTGCACCAAGCTCTCTCCGGCATCCTCGGAGAGCGCCTCCAAGGTGCAGGCTGAAAAATCCAGCTTTCTTATCTCGTCCACTGTGACCCGTGTCTAGTCCCCCGCCGACCTTTCCTCCTCGAGATCTGGGGATCCTGCGTGGAGGGAAGCCCCCTCTCCCCCCCGCCCCCACTCCCCAATCCCAACGAGGACCTCGCCGGCTCGGGGCAGGGCTCTGGCCCCGCGCGCGGGGAGGTGGGGGGCGCGCGGTGGCTCCGCGCGGGGATGCGCGCGCGCGCGCCTGCCTCGCCTCCCTTGCTCGCTCGCTCCGGTGCTACGTGCTTTCTTTGTCAATGAGGCGCCGCTCCGAGCTGCAGCAGCACTCGCGGTCTGGAGCCGGAGCCCAGCGATCCGGGTGAAGCGGCAGGGACCGAGCCCCGGGAGCAGGGGCGGCGGCGGCACGCTGCACCGGCCAGGGCCGCGGGTTCTTCCCGCGTCTCGCAGCCTCGAGCTCCAGGTGCAGCATCCGGCTCCAGGGAGGGGACCCGGGCGCCGCCCGTCCCACCCTCGCCGCACCCGCCGCGGGAACCCCATGCGGCCCCGGTCCCTGCGCGAGTGAAGCCGCAGCTCCTGCCGAGCCCGCCTCGGACCCACCGAGGCAGGACGAGCGAGCAGCTCCTCCCGGGCCATGGCCGGAGATGGCCAGTGAGGACCGGTGCTTGGAGGGCTGGGCTCCCCGGCGCCGTGTGGAACGAGCCAGCGGCCTGGATGTGTGAACGCTCCCCATGGCTCGGCAGGAGGCGAAGCCCCAGGGCCGGAGCGGAGCTGGGCTGGCGGCGCCGGAGCCAGGGCGCTGCGGGGCGCTCGGGATCGCCACGCGCTGCCGGGGCGTGAGGAGCTCCGGGGCCCGCGGCTCCGAGGATGCGCTGGCGCTGCGGCCGCTGCTGCTGGGACTCCTGCTGCTGGCTGCCCTCCCCGGGCGCTGCCGGGCCGACTCGGGTAAGCTTTCGGCGGCGGCTGTGCGCCCGCGGCCGGGTCTGGAGCGGCTCGACCGGGGTGGCGGTGGGTGGTGGGCTCTTTGCAGCCCCGCTGGGTTTCTCTCTGCAACTGTCAGAAATCTGTCTCTTGGGAAGGCGTCGTGGGCGGCGAAGAGGCGCGTTCTTGTCCTTTTTTTTTTTTTTTTTTTCTGGACAACTTGCAAGAGCTCCTGGTGGTCCCACAAACAGGCTAGACATGGCGTGGTTGAAAGGGACCTGTTCAGTGGAACACGTTAGGAATGGAGTCGTTTACTGTGTTTTGGGCTTCCTGTTGCTAGTGCTCACTTTGTCTTAACTGCAAGGAATGGCCTGAGAGTTTGAAGCAATTTTTTTTTTTTTAATTTGTGCCGAAATAGCGTTTCCCCCTTCGCTCGTAGCAGTTTTTGTTTTTCCCGTTGGGAACGAGGTACTTGAAATAATTGATTGCATCTTGCGAAAGGTTCAGGCATTGATCAAGTGTAAACCTGTTATTTGCAAGAGGGCGCTCGGACTTACAACCATCCTTCAGAAGCAGATTTCTCTAATTCCGGGGACAATTCTGTGGATCTGTTGTAACTATTTGGGCGGAATTATTCTGCTGAAGCGCTTCGAAACTTAGACTGCGCCGTCAGCAATGGCCCTCGAAGTAAGAATAATTGCTATGGCGCCTGGAAAGGGCGAGCTTTTGTGTTCGGAATTCTGGGCTGTAGATGCAATCAGTTTATCAAACCCCAAACTCTCACTCTGGGTAATTTGGTTTTTGCAGTGTTGCAGCCTTTAGTGAGGACTAAGAAGGGGACCTCACCCCCACCCCCGCCTCCGCGTGCGGGTGTGTGCCCTTTCCCCACATCAGATTAAAATTCCCAGTTTTGAAGGAGCTTAAAGCAGCTTTAAATAAGTGTTCTGTTTGCCGGTGTCTATACAAATGCTCAATTTAAATCCATTTTCTTTTAATTTACACTGACACGAGGGGTCTGCGTCAAGTGACTGTCAAGGAATTTCTGTTGTGATTCTTTGTAATGGTCCAAAGTTCAGTGGTCGACCTTCCAGGGAATCTGATCCCTCGGTTTTATGTATGTGGCACAACATTAAGAGAGAAGTCAGGAGGTGGGCATATGAAAGTCTCTTAGTGACCAATGGCTCAGAATCACAGAGGGTTGTTTTGTTTTGTTTTTTTTCTTACAAGCCTTGATAGTTTTGTAAACCGTTCGAGAGCTTTTCGCTTTTGGATGTTGTTCATTTGAGTGCAAAGACGAAAACTGTTCAACCATCTGTGACATGTGAAATTTGGCTTTCCTGTATTGCCCCATTCAGCCCCATGTCGGCCGATTTTCTCTGACAGGGCTTTGAATTTCTGATTTCCCTTCCGGCCTTTGTATTTGGATCCTTCTCAACCTCTGAGACTTTGCTTAGCTCATCTTTCAGGTCCCTTGTCTGGGGGACCTCTCATCTTCATCTTTTGGTCTTAGTCTGGGTCCCCCTCCCTTTTTTTTTCTTGCAGGGTACTATTCATGAGATGTAACCCCAGGGTAGACAGTTAGAATGAAGGGGAATGCCATTAAATAAGTTGTTCTCTGAGGCCCTTTATTTCCCCCCTTCTCATTAGCCTTGGTTTCTCTGTGATTTGGGGGTGCCTTTTCTACCATCACCCCCGATGCTCAGTTTTCCGTGGACAAGGCCACCTGTGGATCCACTGCCTGCCTCTGAGCTCTGCAGCGTCCTGTGGCTTTCCCATGCATCCCATTCCCACGGCTGGCTTCTTGACGGCAGAGTGAATATTGGGCCTCCAGTCTGACCTTATCCCTGCTTTCATATGTTCTCTGATTTTAGCGTCTTCCCAGTTGAGGAGAGGCCTGGGCCTCACACAGAACATTTCAAGAAGTTTGTGGGGAAAATCGATGTTGGGAGGGAGGCTGGATTATAGGTGACGCTGGCTGGGGACCTTTGGCTTTCCACCTGCCACCTTGCCTGGCCCTTGCTCTGACTGGCAGCTGCAGTTCTGTGCTGTCCTCTGCAGCATGAGTCTGATGCTGAGGTTTCTGAGAGGCTATTCTGCTTGAAGTCCTGCCTGCCCCTGAGCCTGCCATTTGCATCATTACGCCCTTTGCTATTTAACAAGCCTAAATCTGCTTTGGTTGAAAAAAAAATGGACAAGAAGAGGTTTGCTTCTAGAAAATGCTGCACCAATTCCTAGCATGCATGGGCTTTGCAGTGTGTTCCACCACCACACTCCGTGCCCCTTTGCCCTAATTGCAGGCCTTCTCCTTCCCATGTAAAGGGAGGCCTGCAGCTGAAGACGCCCTCTCCTAACTCTGGCCCATGGAAACCTTGCTCATCATAGGCTGTCACTTCTGTTCTAGGAAGACGATGCCCTTCATTCTCTTCTGCCATCTGGGTTCCAAGCAACGGTGGTAGAGTGCAAATCTGACACCCCCGCCTTCCTAACTACCTCCCTGTTTAGTTTACATTGGTAAACCTTTAATCTGTGGGCTGTGCTCAGGCATAGTGCTCATCCCCTTGTGGGCCTCTGCTCTATGTGACCTTGGCCTCTGGGGCCCTTGCTTCTCTCTCTGGTGTGAAATGGGGGCAATAAAAGTTCTAATTTTATTGGGTGGGCTCACTGATTAGGTGACTGAGCGAATGCACCAAGGTATAAAACAGTACTTGACATGCAGCTGCTCACAGAGTGCTGGCTGTTCTTACAAACATGGCAGAAACTGCCTGTGTTTCTGTCTTGCCAGACAGGGTGCTGGGGTAGGGGATATGGACTTGAATACGGAGTCACCATTTTGCAGAAGTCTGTCCTGAAGAGGGACTTGAACTTTAACATTGCGTGAGCAGAACTAATAAAGCCAGACTGAAGTTAATTTTAGGGAGAGTTGGGGGTGGGGCTTTGGAGGGTGGGTAGGTTGTCAGGGTTGATGGTGGCATTCCAGGCCAAGGAAAAGTAAAGGGTTCTTTGTACCCAGAACACAGGGTGGAGGAGGACCCAGCACGCTGCCTTGCTCTGAGGCTTCCACGCACCCTTCTCCTGGGGTGGCTTCTCCAGCCCATGTCTTCATTTTCCATTCAGCTTTGCTTCCCTATTACTCACTGCAACACCCAGGATGGAATAGGAACTTAGTAAATATTCAGCTTTCTTACATTCCCTCCCTTCAATTTGGCTGATTCTGTTACATGTTAGACTATTACTTCATATAAGTAACTCACAGTAATTCGTGAGTGGCTGCTTTTTTTGAAGAAGGGTTTGGTGATGTCAGTTATCCAGTTCAGTACATCACAAAAGGGAGATAACTTTACCCTGCATGTCTTTCTTGCCTTTTTCTAACCTCCTTGTACATGTCACCAAGTTGGAGTCGAGTTCCATAGATTCTACATTTTGTAATGCATGCATGCATGCATTCATTCCTTCGCCTACCCATTCACTCATCCAGTCATTCAGTCTGTGTTTTGAGTACCTCAATACCCTGGGATTATAGTAATCCAAACAAGGTCCCGTTTTTATGCCATTTGAAAGGGGTCCAGTCTGAAGAGGCCACCTCCTAACCAGACAGGACTGACTTCTAGAGGGAGGGGAACACCAAACCACCCACAAAAACTTTGATCTCAAATTTACTCTGCATGATGAGCAGAGATAAAGTTAGAAGGAGGTTGAGGGGATGTCCAACCAATTCCTGACACAATCTGAGACCCACCCCATGGGAGAAAGCCAACCCCTGACACTATTAATGATAATATGCTGTGCTTGCAGACAGGAACCTAGCATAGTTGTCCTCTGAGAGGCTCCACTCAGCAGAGGATCGAAACAGATGCTGAGACTCACAGCCAGATGTTAGGCAGAGTGCGGGGAGCCCTGTGGAAAAGTGGGGAGGATAAAAAGACCCAGAGGGGATAAGAACTCTACAAGAAGACCAACAGAGTCAACTAAACTGGACTGAGGGGGTGGGGATTGTGGAGACTGAAGCACCAACCAAGGACCATGCATGGACCAGACCTAAGGCCCCTACACATATGAAGCTGATGGGAAGCTTAGTCTTCATGTGGGTTCCCTAGTAGATGGAGCAGAGGCTATCTCAGACATGGACTCTGTTGCCTGCTTTTCAATCACCTCTCTGGTGGGGCTACCTTGCCCGGCTTCAGTAGAAGAGAATGCGCTCAGTCCTGATGTGAGTTGATGTGCTGGGGTGGGTTGGTGTGGGTTGGTGTGGTGTGGTGGTGGTGGTGGTGGTGGTGTGTGTGTGTGTGTGTGTGTGTGTGTGTGTGTGTGTGTGTATTCCCCTTTTCTGAGGCATAGAGGAGAGGGAGGGTATGATTGGGAGAAAAGGGGGGAGGGGCTGTGATTGGATGTAAAGTGGTCCACTGCTTTTCAAAGTTTACTGAGGATATGTCTTACTTGAAGATGCTGTTAAAATTTAGGTTGTGATTCAGCTGGTCTGGGACAAGGCCCGAGAATATGTTGATGCTTGCTGCCTACAGACCCCATCTGAGTAGCAAGTGATAATAAATAAATATGGCTAAGTTCTGTGGAGAGAATAAGTCAGGGTAGGAATTGGCACCTTCATACCTGTGCTTATTTGTATTGGATGGGAAGGCCTGGGAATGAGATGATGAGGGAATGGAGACTATCCAGCTGCTGTGTGGGGAAGTTTTCCAGGTGGAGGGAAAGGTGCACGCAAAGCTTGAGGTAGCTGAGGAATAGCACGGAGGCCATGCATTGGCCTCCAGTTCTGCATGAACTGACTGGCCCGAGGAAAGAATCAAGAAGTGATGCTGAAGAGGGAGTCATGTACAGATAGATCAGGCAGAATGTGCTGGCTGTGATGAGGACTTGGCATTTTCTTCTGGTGAGATGGTGAGGCCCAGGAACAACCGAGCTTCAGTTCTGCAAGAACCACTTTGTGGAAGAAGAGACTGTGGGTTGGGAGGGAGGCAGGAGGTCAGGCTGTGGCTGAAAGCCGGGGTGGGGATGCTGGTGATGTAGACAGTGGGAATGGAAAAGGGCGGGGGCGAGGAGCTGAGCGTGTGAGCATGTTTTAAAGATAGAGCTGGTAGAATTGTGTGGCGAAGTATAGGGGTAGGAGGGGAAGAGAAGAAACAGCACAACTCTCCCAGCTGCCGAGATGCTTGGGTTAGCCTCCATGACCGGTGAACAACTCGGTTTGCAGATGCGGAGGTGTTTGGTGGTCTTGAGAGTGGCAGGGACAGAAGCCTTCAATGGATTAAAAATCTCCAGTGGGCTCCAGAGAGGAAGAGACACTGTGATATTTGAGATAGCACTTTCCGCCTCCCTCTACTCTTTCCTTTCTTTGAGACAGGGGCTCTCTATTATCCTCAGCTCTGGAATTACAGGCGTGCACCACCACCACATGGGCCTCACGAAACTCTTTTCTATTAAGTTTAGTAATGGGAGAGTTCGGTTCGTGGAGGGTTAAGATGGGAAGATAAGGCTGTATAGACACAGACCTGTAATCCCAGTATTGGAGGCTGATGCAGGAAGATTACCAGTGAGAGGCTAGCCTGAGCTATGCAGTGAGAGTCTTCAGAAACTAAGCACACCATGACCCCCCAAACCCACACAAATAAAAAAGAATGTGGATATAGTTACATATAATCACACTTTCTCTTTCTTATTAGCATTAAAGATAATAAAATACTAACTTTGGTGGTTTTTCTACCCCCAAATACAAGTGGCTGAAACAAACCCATTTCAAGTTTCAACTGTGTATACCAGTTATTAGTGCTTTGAAGACGCTTGTAGGCTGGCTTAGGCCTTCTCGTTCTCCTACCCTGCTCCTGACCAAATAAAGGAGATCCTAGGAACAGGGGACTGTGCTTTAACACTGACGTGGTTCATGAGTTACCATTATGGTACTCTCCATTCCAGCCTCACATCTTGCCGTAAAGTCACCATAGAAACTTGAAGTGCAGATAATAGCTGGGGAGGTCACTGCAGCTGACCTAGCCCAAGTCTTACATTTCTGGAACATGGCCTGGGAATATGCCGAGTGCACACACACAGCCCTTTTCATTTTCATTAACCTTTAAGCCGGTGTTGTGCTTCTTTTCTCTCTCTCTTTAAACAAACAACTCTACTCTTCTCTAAACAAAAATGAATGGTTGGATGGACCCTAAAACATTTTCGTTGCTTGACAACATATGAGAGACAATTTCTAAGCGCACAGAGGACACTTTATTCAAGGTTATGGGATGGCTGCCATGGATGGTGTCTCTTTGGGGATCTCAGGACCAAAGGAGCAGGCAGCTGGGGGGAGGTGGTGTTGAGTTGCATTGCTGGGTAGTATTTATCAAGCACTTGGGGACCTACCAGGAGTTCAAACCAGCCTGGCTCTTGCCCTTTAAAGAGGGTGGAGTGCTAGGTCAGTGAAATACACTCCTCCTGAATCAGGTCAGACAGCAAGGCAGAAAGCCTCCCTCCTGTCCAGGGAGGCCACTGCTCAGCCAGCCTGTGAGGGACTGGGACTGCAAGGGCCATCCTTCTGACTTTTCAATATCCTTGTTTGCAAAGGTCACCAACTAATTCAGACTTTTGAAATGCTGTTCTGTGTAAAGAGGGCACGCTGAGGAACCATAAGGTTTTGTCTTTCAGACAAGGTTGCTTAGGTTGGCCTCAAACTTGCTGTGTAGCCCAAGATGGCTTTAAACTCTTGATACTCTGACCTGGACTCCCTAAGTGCTGGGATTAGATCTCCAAAACCTTTCTCCTCCTCTTCTTCCTCCTCCAACCAAGTTTATGAAGATATACTTTATGTCTGGTAATGTGACCCCTTTTAGATGCACTGTGTGGCAAGTTTTGACAGAAGTAGATCCTGCACCACAATCCAGATACTGAACATTTCTATCAGTATTTCTATCATTATCCCCCAAAGTTCCCTCCATTCCCCCAAAGGTAGAACACCAGTCTATGCTTTGTAGCCATACGTTGGTTTTCCTATGTGGTCACATGGATGGAATCACTAACATGTGTGACCTAGCTTTCTTCACATTCTAGGCCATGCATGCCATTGCCTGTATTCTAACTAGTTCTTTGCCTTTTTGTTTTTGTTTTTTTTTTTTAATGGCAGAATAGTCTTCTAGTACACCACAATTTGCTTAGCCACGTTGATGGACATTTGGGTTGTTTCCAGTTTTTGACCAAGGAGGCTTTGTTTGGACAATTTCTTCCCCTTGGGGAAATAAGGGTAGAATCCTGAGTCTGTGTTTAATCTTACAAAAAGCTTACAAAAAGTCTTTTCCAAAGTGGCTGCACAGTTTTGCATCCCAGCAGCAACTGACAAGAGTTGCCCCTTTTCATCCCCACTGGTACTTGGGACCCCTTAATTTAAATTTCAACCTCTCTAAGAGTTGGTCAGTGTTTTCTCGTTTTGGCTTAGTTTACACTTCTGTAATCACTAATGATGCGATCATAGCATTTCTTTTCATGTTCTCCCTTTCCTGTTTGTATCTCATTAGAAGGGTCTGTTATAATCTTTTGTCAATTAGAACAATTGGTTTATTTGTTTCCTTATTGTTTGAATTTCCCTAGACAGGCCTTTATTAGATATGTGCTTCACAAATATGTTTTTCCTAGTTTGTGGATTTTCATTTATATCTTATTAAATAGTATTTTTCAAAGAACAAATGTTTTAAATTTGATTAGCTTTATTAACTTTTAAATTTAAGGACTGTGACTATGACTGTGTGTGTGTGTGTTCTAGGATAAAAATCTCTGCCAACCCAAGGTTATGCTTCTGGCAGTTTCGTGTTTTTTTATATTTACTTTTAGAGTTGTGGTCCATTCTTTTTATTTTTTATGCACTATATAATGTAATATGAGTCAAGGTTAAATTTTACATATGGATGTTTAATTGCTCCAGCACCATGCTTTGAAAAGATTGTGACTGTTCCATTGACTTATCTTGGCGTCATATGTGTGAGGTTTTTGTCTGGACTCTAGGTTTTGCTCTCCTCGTCTGTTCTTCTTTCCCGATGCCAACATAACCCTATCTCGATTTCTCCAGCTCATGGCTTCTTGATTTTGGCGCCATTTATAATTCATCGTTGCAGGGTTCTGTGCTGAGCATCATATGACCCTTTTCCTTGTCTTTGCGTAGTAGATGCTCCTTCCTCAACTGTGACAATAATCTCTTCAGACATTTATAACTGCCTACAGGGGAGTAGAATCATCCTCAGCTGAGTTCCACTGTCTGAGTGTTATAGTAAGTCTTGGGGTCAGAGAGTGAGAGTACTGTCTGTCTATCTGATTTCGAGACAAGGTCTCATTTTGTAGCTTAGGCTGGGCAGGAGCTCACTACACAAAGCTGGTTGGCCTCAAACAATGATTCTTATGCTTTAGGCTTTGGAGTGCTGGGTTGCTTATGTGGGCCACCATACCTGGTACTTGTGTCTCCATCAATTTAGATTTTTCTTCCATCTGTGTTTTATTGTATGTGTGTCTGTATTTGTGTATTTCATGTTTTTCAAGGCTTTGGTAAACAGTACTTAAATATTTTATTGACATATAGATATAAGATTCAAAGATATTAACTTTCTTTGTCTGGAGAGATGGCTCAGTGGTTTAAAGCACTGGCTGCTCCTGCAGAGGACCCAGGTTTAGTTCCCAGCACCCACATGGAGGCTCAGAACTATCTGTAACTCAGGTTCCAGGGTATCTGACGCTCTGTTCTGGCCTCTTTGGGCACTGCACACACATGATGTACAGACCTATGAGCAGGCAAAACCCCCATACACACAAAAACAAATAAACAAACTTTATTATAAAATTCTTTTAAATTCACTTGGGTTTTAATAGCATTTTGTAAAATTTTGAGGGTTTTTCTCAATGGAAAATCACTCCATATGTGATTAAAGGCAATTTTATTTCTTTTAAATTTGTATGTTTTGAATTTCTGTCTTGCCTGAATACAGAGACTAGAACTTCCAGCACATTATTCAATAGGACCTAGGATTATGGACATGCTCATGCTGACTCCATCTAGAGGACCACATTCAGTCTTCCACTGTGACATAGGATGTCGGGTATAGGGTTTTGTTTTGTTTTGTTTTGTCTTACGGAAGCCCTTTATCTGGGTGAAGAAGTGCCCTTCTTAGCCTAGTTTGCTGTGAATTTTTTATCATGAGTGGGTGTGGATTTTGTTCCATGCTTTCTCTGACCATATTAACACGATCACAAAACTTCTATTGATTAGCCTATAACAAGGCATCATGGCTGAGCTGACAGTGTTGGGAGATAAACTTTGCCTCTTGGGATAAACTTCAGCTTAGTCCCAATGTGAGTTCCTTCTGGGTCTGGTGTTCGTGTCTGTGTGTCTGTGTGTCTGTGTGTCTGTGTGTCTGTGTGTGTGTGTACTTATTTTATGTGTGCCTTAATGTATGTATGTGTGAAGTGCCCTGGGAGTCAGAAGAGCCATGGGATTAGACACAGTTGTGAGCACCCTGTGTGTGCTGGGACTTCTGCAAGAGAAGTGAGGGGTTGACCATCTTGCCATACCCTTCCAGCAGTTGTAAAAGGAAATGCTAGGCTGATGGAAGATATTAGTGTTAATTTTTTTCTCTTTGAGGCAGAGTTATATTCTGTAGTTCAAGTTTTCCTCAAAGTCACCATGTAGCCTAGGCTGTCTTGAACTTACAGTAGTATTTTCTAGGCTCTAGAGTACTAGAATGGCAGGTGCAAGCTACCACATCCATCTGTCTTTTATTCAAGGAAAACTTTGGCATGGTTTTAGTGGGAAGATAATTCTGCTTTCTAAGATAGAGAAGCATCTCCCCCCCGCCCTCGTATTATGGAAAGGCTTGTATAGTATTGATATTATTTCTCCCTTAAGATCTATAGTCTCAGTTAGGCATGATGACATACCTTTATCGTAGCACTTGGGAGGCAGAGGCAGGCTGCTCTCTGTTAGACACCAGCTTGGTCTACATAGAGAGTTCTACGCCGGGCAGAGCTACATAGTGAGAACTTATTAAAAAAACAAAAACAAAATAGCAAAACCAAATAATAGCAATAACCACAACAAAAACGCAACACAACTCCCCCCTTTCCCTCAAAGAACCCCAACAAAACATCTGTGGCCGTTTAAAGCTGAAATTGAATATCACTCAAGACTTACTTGAGCTAAGCAGTATTGGGACCCTTTAGCGTCTGCCCTCCTCCTCAGGCCTGCCAGTGGACGCTATAGAGGCTCGGGGTCCGGGAAAAACAGCGGGAGTACAGGGCTGTTGGGTTGGCTGAGTACCGGAGGCTGAGGCCGTCCACACTGCTCTTAGGGCTTTACCTACCAGCTCGCTTCACCTTCAGGGTCTTAATTTTCTTCTCTGTGCATAGAAGCCTTTACATCTACCTTTTCCCAAAGCCCCGCTGCTGTATGTTGACAAGCACCAAGCCCCGTCATGGGGATCCCAGTCAAGGATTCTCCATCTTAAAAGGGAAGAACGCCCCCATATTTCTCTCTCTTGGTTTCATCCTGAAGCCCAGGTAAACTTTGGCTTATCCTTCTCATCACTATTTATTATGATGATTGTTATTAAGTTAGAGTTGGGGCTGGAGAGAAGGCTCAGCAGGGAAGAGCACTTGCAGCTCTTGAAGACAACCGTAACTCCGTTTCCGGTACTGGATGTAGGGCAGCACTCAGCTTCCTTTAACTCCAGTTCCAGGGGATCTGACACCCTCTTCTGGATTCTGTGGGCACCTACACTCATATGCACATACTCACAAACAGATACATAAGTGAAAGCAAACTAAATCCTTAAAAGTTGTAACAGTGACATTTCAGTCTCAAGGTTATGCAGTAAAATGTGCCTCCTGAGTGCTGGATTAAAGGCCTGCATCACCACCTCAGGCATTGTGTTTAAACCAACTAAGCAGATGTGAACGGAGCCGAATAGCTGCTGCCGGCGAAGGCCAAGGTCACTGCAGCACCTGCCTCCAGTCCACTCAGGCGAGGCTTTGACTAACGTGTCCAAAGCTCGAGGGGGATTTGCTTTAGATTTTGATTTATATACGTTCAATCTATCCTTAGCTGGAAAAACAAACATTCGGCTTCTAATGTTGGAAACACAAAATGGCTTTGGTGTTTTAAGAGTCCCAGTAAGTAGGAGGGCATATGTAACCTTACTCCTGCGAATCAGGAAGTCCAGGCCTAGAGACCTGTGAGCGTCCCAGAGCTACCCCTCCTCCGTCCTTGGAGTCAATGCTGCCGCCCTCACTTGTCTTCTTATTTACCAAATGTCAGCAGCAAACTCAGCAAGGCTGAAGGAAAATGGGAAGTCTGAGAAGAAAATGTGTTGAGATGAATAGTTCAGCTTATGAGCCCGTGTCAAAAAGAGCTGAGCAAAAAAATCTTGAATCCTACACACTTCATTATCAAATAGAGTCTTTGTTTTGAAAAGAATAGGAAGATCGGGATTAAGAGAGCTATTCTGACTATAATTAAATGGATAAAAGTTTATTAAAAATCAGGACCAGGGAGCCTGTCTTGGGTGGTCTCCTGATATTGACTTATTGTGGTGAGTTTAATAAGCACCAAACCTTCAATGGCATGGGAAATATTTCTTGCCTCTGGTCCAGCAATACCAGTATCCCAAGTGCTTTTCTGTTCTTCCTTTTTAATTTTGAATGTAATTTTGCACACACACACACACACACACACACACACACACACACACGATACCTATGGAGACCAGAAGAGGGCCTGGAACTAGAGTTATAGGCTGTTGTAAGCTACTGACACAGGGCTGAGGATTGAACCCAGGTCCTCTGCAAGAGCAGCAAGAGCTCTGGACCACTGAGCCAGCTCTCTAGCCCCATGTTTCTTTTCTTTCCTTTTTTTTTTTTAATATAGATTATATGACACTACTCTTTCTTATAAGGATAACAGTTCACAGAGTCAGGGAGACACCTTTCAGTTGTTCAAGTTTTTAGCATCTTTTCTATTTGAATCTCATACTGTACTAAGAACATTCAGAAAATCATCTGCTAAAGGTTGTAGGATGGTCTGGGATCCTCCTCTGCCCTTTCTCTGATTCAGGAACAGATTCTCTCCCTAGCTGTACAAAGTAGCTCATGGGACACACTCAGAATAGGAATGAGTTGTGAATGGGCTAGGTGTACTCTAAACAACTGATAGAAAGATTTGCTGACACACCTGTGAGGGTTTAGGTCATAAAGTTCTCACAACCCTGTAAAGCAATTCTGTTATTAATCCCCTGGCTTCAGATGAAGAGATCAAGGCATAGAATGACAGAGTACTGACTCCTCCCGTTTCACACAGCCAAGTGTCAGAGGCAAGATTTGAACCCAGGAAGTTCCAGACTCAAGGGGAAATT
The DNA here is from genome assembly GCA_028658305.1 of Pachyuromys duprasi. Classification (NCBI taxonomy): domain Eukaryota; kingdom Metazoa; phylum Chordata; class Mammalia; order Rodentia; family Muridae; genus Pachyuromys; species Pachyuromys duprasi. The sequence continues at coordinate 28,876,177 of CM053748.1, forward strand.
ACACCTTCCCATGCCATAAGACAAAGCCAATGCTCATTTGAAAAATATGGGGTCCGGCGTGTGAAAATCTGTGAAAGGGTTAATTATGTGCCTCAAGTTAATTATGTCCCTCACTGTTTTATTGTGCAGCATCCTGGAAAGTTAAGAGGCTGAGGGTACTGGCTTTTTATCTTATGGACTTAGCCCATCTTCCCATAGCTGGCTCTCCTTGCCTCTGCAAACTGGCTCTGCCTGAATACTCACATAGCTTCTTGGTTCTGCTGTAAGCAACCTGTGTGCAGGACTTCACCTGCTAGGGGGGCTCTCCGTAGCAAGAAGTAACAGGATTGTTCTTTCGAGTACCTGCCTAACCTCTGTCCTGGCTCCACATTTCTGAGAGGGAGAATCGGAGGCTGCAGCCTGGCCTGTGGAATTAGGGGTATGCTCTTCATATGATGAGCAGAGGCACATGGCACAAAAGCAGCTTCTTAGCCTGACCCCTCCCTCAGCCAGGAATCAACTGAAAATAAGGTGTCTAGCCTGGTCTATGTACCCAATTCCAGGCCAGCCCAGGGTTTCATAGTGAGATTCTCTTTAAAGCAGCAGCAGGAAGATCATCATAGAACAAAAACCTCAAGAATAGGCATTGCCAAAATGGTTTTATAAAAACACTGATGGTGGACAGCTGGGTTCACAGCCTTGGCTAATTTAGTGGTCTAACACTCTTATCATTGCTGATTTCAGGCCGCTGATGCCACAGTGAATTGGCTCTGCAATGAAGTAATTGGTCCCCTCCGAACATTTCTAGCCACAAATGGGTGACGGGTACCCATCTTATACAGGTAGTGAGTGAAGTCTCCAAGGAGTTTGGAGCCTTGGATTAATAGGCCAGTCATATAGGCAGGCTTATAATTATGTCAGAAGGAATGAGATCTCCAGGTAGAAAGGGTGCGTGCAATCAAAAATAGCTTGAAGTCTGTCATCTTAAGTGTGCGATCTCATAGGCACACAGAGACACTTTTGAGAAAACTGCATCTATACTGATGGTCATATTTCACTTGAGGCACATAATTAACCCTCTCACAGATTTTCACACAACGGACCCCATATTTTTCAAATGAGCATTGGCTTTGTCTTATGAGGAGGGAAGGTGTAATTTCCCCTTGAGTCTGGAGGTCATCACTTTCTCCTTTTGCGGTGTTGCCACCAACAGGCAACTTTTTTCTACCTTTTAGGTCAGAGGCGAGAAATGCTTGTTAGATAACTCTCAGCTGAGCACATGCATACGACCGGTCTCAATTGGAGGCTTTTATTTATGATCCCGAGGCCATCTCTCTGTTTGTGTAATTATGTTAAAAGCCCAGACAGCCTTGTGACTACCCTCTCTGGAAGCATGACACCCGTCGTCCACAGATCTTGGAACTCTTTTCTCTTGTATGTGTGGGAGTTTGACAGGGAGCCCTGGCTTCCACGTGCTGTGTGCAATTCTTCCCAAATTCCCCATCCGTCATCCTTATATGACTATGTTGCTCATCCTGGCCAGCTTCTGAGAGCGCTGGCCACTGAGAGGAGGGAAGGAGGTGTCAGCGGTACGCCTGTGCCAGTTTCCTCACACATGCAACTCCAGGCGTCCTACTACTGGAAGGTCATTGTCTTAACCTATAAAAATAGCATAATTAATTTATTCTGTTAATTTCCCCTGAGATACAGCAAGAGGGAAAATATCACAAGACTCTTCTCTTTGTGATTGATTGAAGATATGTCCTAGTTTGTGGACTTGTTGACTTCGGGACAAGAGGACTAACACTTGCGCATCAGCTGCTGTGTAACACAGTGGATCAAGAGTTTCGTCTCTTTTAAATCCCCCCTGACAACACCATTCGATGGCTCCTCTTCACTGTGTTTGGAAGAAGCTGGAGTTGGGAAGACATTAAAGATCCTGGCCTGCCTAAGGGTTAAATGACAGGACTTGAAAGTAGATCTGTCTAGGGTATAAATATAGTTCCACCTACACTGCACAGCCCCGCTCAACACTGTATTGAACTTTTAAACATTAAAAAGAGTTGAAAGAACTCTACAGTGAACACCTATGTATATGGTATTGACATTTTAAAATCGCCCTGTTGTATCTGGAGTTCTAGGGATCAAATACTGGGTGTACACACTAGGTAAGAGCTTTATTACTCCAGCCACACTTCCCTCTCTGTCTGCATCCATGTCTTTCTCTCTGTCTCTCTGTCTTTATGAGTACATGGTCTCAAGTACTCATCGAATTTCTGATTTTCCTGCTCTACGTTTTGAGTGCTGGGAGAGCAGATGTGCTTAATTGTGTTTTAACCCAGAGCTTTGTGCACATTGGGCAAGCACTCTACCACCTAGCTACACACGCACCCTCTCATGTTATATATATATATATATATATAACATATATATATACATACATATATATATATATATATATTCACAGTAAGTTTCAAACATCCGTGTATTTCACTGCTAAACATTTCATCCTACACACTATTGACCCGGGTTTCATGTTTGCATGCACACGCTCTCCGTCTTTCTGTCTCTGTCCTGTCTCTGCCTGCCTGTCTGTCTCTGTGATTTTTTTTTTAAAGAAGCTTCACCATGTATACAAGGCTGGCTCTAATTCCTGATCCTCTTGCTTAAGCCTCCGGAGGGCTGAGACTATACATGTGTGCCGCCACCCGGAGCTCCTCATGCAATTTTAAATGATGAAGCTTGTTTCCATGGTGACTTCCCTCACAAGTGCTCACTGAGGCACTGTTTCAGGAGCCTCAGGCATGGGAAGACACTGGCCTCCTTGTCCGGGCGCTCACTTTGGATGACATCTACTCATGATACCAATCAGCTGCTCAGAGCAGTGGAGATGTGTACTCTGCCGGGAAGGCCCAGGGTACAGGGGGAGGCTGGGGGAGGGGACTGGCCCACGAGGCGAGGAGGGTGGCTGGAGATGGCCATCTTGAGGAAGTGACATTTGAACTAACATTGGAAGGGTGACCAGCAGATAGGCAGCCAGGTGCCTGACCAAAGGGAGAGAGGGGCACTGCCCTCAGGAGTGGGAAGAAGCACATTTCGTTCCTAAAACAGAGGGAAAGCTCATGAGTTCAAACTAGCCTCATCCTCCAGCTAGTGGGCTTATAAAAGCTCCTATCTCTTCTCTTGCCTGATTTATTAGATGATTTCCCCTTGCTGAGCAGTCCAGGTCCTTCATGAATGAACAGCCTCCAACTCAAACTTCTCACTATAGCTAGACTCACAGTTGCTGCAAAGCCCCCTAACATATTCTGTCTGCCCAAGAGACCCTTCCCAGCCCCATCTGCCTGATTAGCATTTGCTCTTCCTCAAGACCCAAGAACAGCAGCCTTCCTTGGCACTCGCCCTGCCCCACGAGGCATTGGACGCCGTGTGGTTTGCTAACCGTCTGCGCCACGCTCTACGGCGACTGATCTGTCTCCTCAAATGGATTGAACATCTCCAAGCAGTAGTTCTCAAAAGCAGTTCTCTAAGTACATGGGAGGCTAGCAGCCCTGCCAGAGGCCTGAACATCTGTGTAAGTTACCGTCATTAGAATGGAGGACGCACACTGTTGTCGCCATGTCCATCAGTTATGAAGAGCCAAGGGAATGAGACACCTTGCTCAGAGAAAGAAGAAAGAGGAAACTGTGAGGTCAGACCAGCACTAAGGAAAACCAAGACACTTGGCCTTCTGAGAAGCTCTCAGGAAGCCGAGCTACTACAGTCGTTTACAGGTGGAAGAACTGAGGAGTCAGCTCTGAAGTCCCAGGGTGTGAAAGTGAGCAGACAACTGAATACATGAGAACCACAGTCAAGGCTGAGGCTTGCTTCACTCACCTTAGTACAAGGTTGTGCACATACGGAACATACACCGGATAATGGGAGTGTGTGTGAAGGAAGAAAGTGAATTTCCTGGTTTGTTCTCACTATATAAAAAGCTGTTCTATCTTTCCTAAGCTTAGTCTGCCAATAATATGGATATATATATGACTCCCTTCTAAGCAATGATTTCCCTTTGTGGTTTTACCAGAGTAGGTGGTCCCAAGGCTGCTGGACTTGTCCGCATCTAGCAGATGGAAGGGAGAAGAAATGGGGATGGGGAGGAGGGCAGAAGATGCGAAAGGGAGATTATACCATCTACTCCCATTCTACATACATCAGTCCTTTGCCACTTAGTCACACCTGTAAAGCTTGAGGATGTAATCTGAGAGTTCTCCCAGAAAGAATGGGGGCAATTTGGTGGGTGGTCTGCCAGTTGGCTTTAGACACAACTCATTTATTTCCTCTGCTTGGCCCCCTTACACACTTGAGGTTGTGGCGCCTGGTCTTGGAGTTATGGAACCTGAGGTTCAAATCACTCTAATGTCAGCTTCCGCATCCAGCCAGGGACTTGGTCAGTTCTGTTTACTGCTCAACACATAGCGCCCACAGCAGTGCCTGGCACACAGTAGGTGTTCAATAGGTCTGTTGCATAAATGACCTTCTACTCTCAGACAGTAATTATAGCTTGTGTTTGCTTGGTGCTTAAGTCTGTAAGAGGTTGGGTCCTCTCTTAGCATACAGGTGTTGTGATTTGAAGTGGTAGAATGGAAGATTTAAAAGAAGGCGAATGTGAAAATCGTTTTCATCTCTTCCTCATTCTCACATTCAGAATTTTCCTGGTACTCCAGTCCACAGATACATTGATGAGGAAATGTAACACATTTTCTTGTTGGCTGAATGTTAGCATCAGGAAACAAACAAACCTGTATTCAATCTTTTGTAGTTTCAGTAGACATGTGGTTGCTATTTCAATGTAAATTTTTTCTTCCTGTATGTAGCAACTTTTGATTACAGTGAACTCAGTTGTGCTTCAGCTGGATTAAGATTGGCCTGTGTTCACTTGTCAGGAAAGTTACTGTTACTTCTCAAAGTCACCTTGAGGTCCTTTAGCCGTGTGTGACACACAGGGCAGGGGGCCTGAAGTCAGACCATTTCCTAGAGTTTGAATTGTTGCTTGCAGTACACTTTTGAAGCTGTGTTTTGTTGCTACTGTGATTCTGACTTATTTTAGGGGCAGCTCTGAGACAAAGCAGAAGGACTGGCTGTGTTGTTCTCTTTCCTCAGAGGAATACAAGTAACCCCTCCTGCACATCTTGTTACCACGCTCCTGAGTCTTTGACTGCTATTGTACAGGGTCAAACAGTTTGAAGGCCTGACCCAGAGCTGTTTAAGGTGATGACATTCATGTCTGGTGACAGGAAGTGTGAATCCCTTGGCAGGAAGGGCATCTTATGTGACCAGAGCCTCACATCCTTACTGTTGACACGTCTCAGCTTAGCTGCATGCGGGTCTTCTCGTTGCTTTTAGACTCATTTTAATCCCCCTTTCCAGGAAAGTATCTGAGAAGCTAGAACAATAAGAGAGAAGCATACTCACATAATCAAAGGCAATAGATAATTAACATCTCGTAGAAGCCCTGTGAGAGGAGAAGTTGACATGGGCTCTGCAGGTAGTATTTCTGATGAGGCTGGGCAATCTGAAGGAGGACTGTGAATGGGAGTGGAATGGAGATGCTAGACTTGAGTAGAGTGTTCCAATTGCATTAGCTCTACAAAGACTAAAGCAGGTCAACTGGAGTGAATGAGGGAGGGGCCCACGGCAAACTTACTCATTCCCTTCTTTCTATAGCTTTCTTCCCACATCCTTATTTAGAACACTGTCCTTTTTTTTTTTTTTTTTTTTTCATTTTAAAGCTTCTGATAGGGGCTGGGGAGATGGCTCCTTGTTGAATTTTTAGAGAATCCAGGTTCAATTCCCAGCGCCGACAAGGTGGCTCACAACAGTTTGTTCCTCAAGTTCCAGGGGATCCAGTGCCTTCTTCTGGATGCGGAGGGCACCAGGAGTGCATGCGGAAGGCACAGATACATGCAAGCAATGCACTCAGACACGTAAAATAAACAAACACATATAAATTAAACAAACAACAGTTTCCAATAATGAATTAACGGTGTCCCCATCCAAATTTCTTCATCTTCCAAAAGTATTCTATTTTTGAAATAACAAGATAAACTTAATTAAAACAATGAATAATTAATTTTCTCCTTCCACCTTTGTCTGAATCCTGGAAGCTAAACTTCAGTCCCCAGGTTTGCTCAGGAAATGTGTTTTACCCATTTAACCATCTTGATAGCCCAAGACAACCTTTTAGTCATAATAAAGTTTTGAGGGAAAGGCATGATGGCTCATGCCTATAATCCCAGCACTTGGGAGTTCAACGCTGTCCTTAGCTGTACAGTGTCTGAAAGAAATTAAAAAAAAATTAAGCATGAAAGGAGAAAAGTCACTCACAGATTGTTTGAATTACTATCTCAACCATACAGAGTTCTTTTGGTTTGAATAATAACATTTCCAAATTGGAGGTTGGCTAATTAGTAGTAGCATCAGAGGATGGGGTAGTGGTATAATCTGGGCCTGATCCTAACGAAGGGAGAAAAAGCAGAAGGACACACCAGACCCACATTCTCTGTGCAACAGCATTAAAGGTCTATGCTGTTGCTTATCAGTGTGGCAAGGCTTAGGCCTAGAAGTTTAGACATGTTTATGACAATCTCTGTAGACGTGCTGGGGGCATCTGGGTATAGGAGCAGTGGGCTTAGGGCAGTTTGGCTGAACTGACATGGTGACTGGCCAGATGGCATGAGCCGTCAAGTAACAAACTGGCTGGTGACGGATTGGAAGGCTATAAAAGAAAAACAAACCCAAATGATCCAAGTTCCTGTCCTTCCCCATGTGTGAGCTCTACAGTGTTTGCTGCTTTTGTGACCACTCTCCATTCGGGGCCTAATTGGAAGGGAAAGCCAGACAGTAATTCCAACAGCCTAACCTGTCACCTCCAGGACCCGTGTCCTTCCTTTCACGCTGAATCTTTGATGTTGTTGTTGTTGTGTATATGAAGGCCAAGTCCATCACGGCTTATGACTCTTTATAGCTCCCTATTTTTGGCATTTCTCTGTATGATAAGCCAATAATGAATAAAAGATTTAGTGATCAGTTTTGTTTCCTAATTGTATTTTCTCCCAGAAATTTTTAGCTTGATCATCTCCAATCAGTGCTTGTAATGCCCTAAGATTTTTGTTCTGGGTTGGAAAGGGGAACTGTTTTCCTAAGTTTTACAGGTTTCATGTCAAGCCATCCAAGAACTGTTAGAAAACACTCAAACATCTTTACCTTTTCCGGATTCTGTTCTCATTAACCTCTAGGTTGCACTCTGTGCGTTTTTAATTTTTTTGTTGGTTTTCTCTGCTCAGATAAGGTAAAATTCTTACATGCCATCAGGCTCACCTGGTGGTCGAGAGCCTGGGAGGTGAGTGGGCCATCTGGTGAAATGGACATCATCACTTATAAACAGCCGTCTCCCATGGTGGACTGCCGACCAGAGGGCCTGGGTTCCGAATCCCCCTGGCTTTGCCTGCCGCCCACTGGCCATCTGTTCCCTGCGCCTTCCAGGCCTCATTTTGGCTTTGCATCCTGCCTGATGAGATCTCTTCTGAGTCACCTGAGCCCACCTTGGTCTTTTAAGAAAAATCTCTCTCCACACCTTGGAAAGGGCTTCGGGGTGTACTCAGTGTTGTGAATCGGAATGGCAGAGCTGAAGGAGGAATGGGGGATGTGGCCATGCTTGGGTGACATTTCTATGCTATGGCTCATCTACCAGCAGGCTCAGCCTTTTGACCAGCAGTGACAGAAAGTCAGGCATTATGGGAAAGAGCTCTATCCACACATGTTAAAGGAAAACAAACTTCCGGTTTCTCTCCAGTTAAGAATATCAGGCGTGTTTAAGAAAGATGTTTAATCACCTGTTCTGAACTTTTGTCTTTTTAGCAGAAACACAGTTTTCAGGACAGTCTTGTTAACCTTTTGGATATGGCTTACCTTTAAAGGGTCAAGGGTGTAGAAATCAGCCAGTCAAATATTTATGTGATGTGCTCAGTAACACTGGTGCTAGGTGAAATTTCCAAATAGTGCCTTTAAGGAACATACACAAAGACATGATTGCATGAACTAGCCTATCGAATGTGCAAGTCACTTAGGCATAAAATAAGCGGTCCAGAGACTGAGCACTAATGCACTGTATCTCTTTTTGATGTGTGTCGGTTTTTTTGAGACAGGCTCTCACTATAAATGCCTTGGCTGGCCTGTAACTCTCTGTGTAGACTAGGCTGGCTTCTAACTCACAGAGACCCTCTTGTCTTTGCCTCTTGACTTCTGGGCTTAAAGGCATGTGCCACCATGCCTGGCCATTTGATCTCTCTTTATTCATTGTAGAAATGCCTTATGGTGGGAATGGACCACTTGAGTTCTTTATGCTAAGAACACAATTGAAGGAGCAGCAGATACACAGAGTCTATGGTCTTGGACTCAGGGGCTTCAGATCATGGCTGGGTCTCCCAGAACTTCTGAGCTGCTGATTTTATCAGAGCAGGTGTTAGAGGACCATTTATCGGCAGCTGTGTCTCTGAGAGAGAAGTGGCATTTTCCCTCAGAAGTATTTTCTCTCGTACAACACACAGTGGAAATTGAGGAATGAAATGCTTATGAGGGCATTCTTACTCAAATCGCTTTGGAACTAGAGACTATCTTTACCAAAGAACTCTGTGAAATCTAAGTTGAAATCAAATGAACAGTTTCTGCCAACACTTGCTATGTTCCTGACAGACAGTGGCAGGTTTAGCGTGGGCTCAGTCTTTACAATCATTTTATGAAACAAGGCTATAATTACTTGCATTTTACAGATGAGGAAGCTGAGGGGGTGATGCAATTTGCCTATGTCCGTGTAGTGTGATGTTGGGTCTCCGTCGAAAACCAAGGCCAGGGCACTACTGCTGTCTACTGTCAGGATTATCTACAACTGTCTTTGTCCCTATCCTGACAAGAAAGGTATATTCTAGACCAAGGATGAGATAGGGCAGTTTTGTCTGATGGACACATGTTGTCTGCCTTTCAGAGCTGCCACTCTGCACTACCACACAGCGTGTGAGCATACGGGGGCCACAGGGATCTCATGTTTCTGTCTCATCACCTTATTTCAGTTTTCATTTCTTTTCTTCTCTCTCTCTGAGAGAAAGCCTTAACATGTATTCCAGGTTGGCTTCAAACTTGGGAATTCTGCCTCTGCAGCGCTGGGATTGTAGGCTCCTGCCGCCACGCCTGGCAATATTCTCATCTACTCTGCTATTGTTGAGGATATGAGAGTTGGCTGTGTTTTGTTTTGGCTCTGTTCCCCTTTCCCCCATCACGTTAAGACTCAAATATACCGAAGAATTCTGAAGAATTTTTATGGACTTCTTCAAAACTTCCACAGCCAACTGTACTTTTGTCTCATGGGCCTGAGTCACACAGTAGACACATCTAAATAAAATTTAGAGGCTGTGGGACATGGTTGTGAACTTGCCCTTTGAGCTTGATGAATTATGAGTTTGTCCAGGGGACCGATCATTTTCCCTGCCCTTTGTGGCCGCTATATTTTTCATGCCAGCAATATTGAAAATAATGTTTTGTTTTCCAGCTACCTTTCTTGGAATTCACATGAATTTGTGCCAGAAGACAAGGTCCGAGATGGATGTTAGCAATTCCTGCACCTATATACTCAATTTAAAAATTTCAATAAATTTCATATACCATTCATTTCTTCCCCTGCCATTGTTGGATGTCTTCTCTGTGCCAGAGCTGTGCTCCCTTGATCTGAAGAGGTGGTGTTGCCTTTGGATGCCAGTTACCTGTGTGATTGTTAGGGTGTGGGTGTAAATGCCTGTGGTAGCTAGGCAGCCTCCTGGTTCAGGGGCATCTCAGTCAAAGAAAAGCTACTAGGCACTAAACCCAGGGAGAATTCCTGAGAGGCAGACCTACTAACCGGCCAACTAACCTGCCAACCAACTAACCAGGAAGGCTGACAGGCAATCAACTAACCAAACAACTAACCAACTAACTAGACAGGCAACAACCAAGTAACCAGGCAGCCAATCAAACTAGTAACCAACTAACCCAGACAGACAACCAACCAGTTTAGTAACGAGACTAGCCAACTAACCAGACAGGCAACTGATTAACCAAACAACCACCGAACCTGGTCATTGTTCTGTTTTGGTTTCATACTTTTCTAAGGACCCCAAACTAGAGCAGAGACACTGAACACCATCAGCCTTATTTTCTTGGAGGATGGCTTTAGACACAGGGATTGGGTGATGTGCTCATGGCCACTCATGCTGTATAGAACCTGAGTGTCCTGTCTCCTTGTCCACAGACTCTGCCTATAGTAGGGTCTTTGTACACACAGGGAGACCCAAGGCCTGGGCAGAGGAGAAGGGAAAAGGAGAGAATAGATGCTAACGGAAGGGGAGGGCATGCAGGCGGACACTGTGGTGATTTAAGGCCTGACTTCTACATTTTGAGTTCCCCAATGAGGTGGCTTATTCTCCAGCATTAATTGGAATGTGCATATGGGAAGTTGTTTTGAATATCGAGATCTGGTTCTCTCTGCTTCCTTCCTCCCTCTTTGCCTCCCTCCCCTCCTTTCTTTCACGGCAGGGTCTCTCTATGTAGCTCTATGTAGATTATCTAGCTAGCCTAGAACTCTATGTAGGCTTAGCTGATCTCAAACTCACAGAGGTCCATCTTCCTCTGCCTCTCTAAAGGTGTGCATCTTCACACTCAGTTGCCTTTAGTCTTTTCCCTTCATTCAAAGCCTTCTTCTTCACTGAGCTTCTTTCTTTCTCTCTCCTTGAAGCTGTTAGCTTCTGACTCCACAGCAGCTGGCGTCATCGGCGGAGGATTTGACACTGCTCAGTCTCTGTCCAAGCCATCTGCATTCTGCCATTGCCCAAGCAGCACTGGGCTTCATGAACAATAATCTTCCCTCCCTCTAGTTTAAAAAGTTCTTGGCTTCTTTCTTATTTTTTTCCCCTTTCTTCTGAATCTTTACATAGAAGTATTTTAGTAACATTAAAAAAATCAGTAACGTTGCTAAATCATATATAATACTGTTTTCTTTTAATGTGTGCATATGTGCCTATGTGTAGGCCAGAGGACACACTTTGGTTATCTCCTTGAGCAATGCTGTTCACTCCTTTGAGGCAGGGTCACTGGCTGACCTGCATGTCATCAAGTAGGATAGACTGTGTGGCCAGCGAGCCCCAGGGCCCTCCTCATGTCCCAGTGCAGGTTACAAAGCATGCCCCACGCCCGACATTTTGACGTGGGTTCTTATGCTTCTGAGGTAAGCAGTTACTAATTTAGTTATCTCCCTAGGCCCCTCCAAATGTGTTTTTCGGTGCCATTTTTATATATTTTATAATATATTTAAATCCATGTGTATTTAAATCTAGGCTTCACAGACGAGAGAACATACAATATTTGTCTTTTCCCCTCTCCCTCCTTTTAATTCTTTTCCCTCCCACAGCTTTCTTTCTATTTTTATGTAACATATTTTATATGTGTTAAATAAATATATATATTTATATCAATATATATTTGCACCATAATATATATTAAATATTATATATAAGAATCTGCAACTGAGAGAATAGACATATTCATCTTTCTGAGTCTGAATTATTTTACTACACATGATCTCCTGTTTTACCCATTTTTTAGCAAATGATATAATTTTACTCTTTATGGGAGGCTAAACGTCCACTGTGCAGATATCACACATTTTCTTTGTACACTCATCTGATGATGGACATCTGAGCTGCTTCCATGTCTTGGCTGTGACTAGTATAGCAACAGACCTGGATGAGCCTCTTTCTCTGCGTTGCGTTGACTCAGTGTCATTTGGGAATGCCCCAGAGATTTTCTCCAGTTTGCCTCCAGTTAGCTAATCCATAGCCACCTCGCATGCGGCCTTTCCTCAGTCCCAGCCTTCTTGATGCTTGCCCAGTCTCTGTAAAACTTCTCTGCTTGGCCACCCAAGCCAGGAACCAAAGAGCCATCCTAGATCCTGACTCCTTATTTCCTGTGTGCAATCCTCCTTCTCCATCCTTTTCTCAGAGGTGAGACCTGTCACATGAGTGATTTCTGTAGCTGTCAGTCACCCAACCTCCAGTCACCTTCCCTACTCCACCCAGTCCACCCTCCATGGATACTTCTTCCCTTTTCTTCTTTCCAATTGTGTGTGGGTATTGTGTGTTTATGAGTATATGTGTCTTCCTGAGCTGTGGGCGAATGTGCATGTGTGTGTAGGTATGACGTAGGCCAAGGTTGATATTGGGAATCTTCCTTGATTGCCTTTCTACCTTAATCTTTGAGGTGGAGTCTCTTAGCTCAGACCAGAGCTTACTTATATAGCTAGTCTTTCTGGCCAGCTTGCCCTGAGAATACAGGCTCCAGCTTCCCTGGATCACAGGCAGGTCACCACGCCCACCCAACATTTGTCTGGGTTCTAAGGATCTAAACTGAGTTCCTCCTGCTTGCATAGCTTTAACTGCTGAGCATCTTCTCAGACCTCCCTGGCCCCTCCTCCCTAAATCACAAAGCCAATCACATTTTCCTCAGGGGGAAATGCTGTATCTAGCCCATAGGTGTTCCGTTTGACTCAAGTGTTAGCTCTTGCCATATTTAGAAGCAATTTTCATTGGGCTTAACTTGCTTCTATTAAAAGGCAGCCTTTGCATCAAGATTCAATCAGCGGCTTATCTTTGGAAACAAGAAGTCCTGGTCCTTGTCTCTTATATTCTCCAGTGGGAAGAGCTGGCAGGTCCTTTGGATAGGCAACCTCCTTTCAGGTAACGGTAGATCCCCACCTTCTCACAGTATCTCCCTCACTATGCCACTTACCTGGTTCCCTTGGCATTGGAGTTGTTGGCCTCCTGTGGCATGAAATGAGTCTTCTCCAGGTGCTAGGGTCCTACCCTAGTCCACACTCCCAGAAACAATAGAACTTAGTTTCTTGGAGGGCATCACACTGGCACTTTATTCACACACCTCTCTCTTGGCACAAAACTCTTCTGGCTACTACTTACATGAGTTGGTACTCATTGCTGAGATTCTGAGCAGCCAAGTAGGATGACAGCCTCCTCCTTAAGCACTTGGATCAGGGATATTTATTCTCACCGTGTGTGCTGTGAGCCTGTAGGGTTTAGTCTATTTGAAACCACTTCAATGGCAGTGTGATAGAAGTGGAACATTTTATACTTCGGTCAACATGCATGCTCACGTGTGCATAATGCGAGCAATAGGGTCAGGAGATAGGACTCAGCATCCTTCCTTCTTCTCCCCCACTCTTTCCTTTTTTCTTTCTTTCCTTTCAAACCAGTCAATACTAGATCAGTTTTGTGATCTACTAATGGATCACAATCCAAGCTTAGAGAAAAGCTGGTGTGTCTGTAAGTCCTTGACATTCTATGTCTAAGTTCAGCGTGTGCTGTACCTGCGTTTTTCTACGAAGGAAGAACTTTCTCTGCTTTCCAAGGGGCCCATGGTGAGAACAGCTTTCATAACCACTGATTAGGGATGCCATTTTAATGGAATTTTTTTATCTCCAAGTTCCTGCTCTCGAGGCATGGGACTGGTGGTAATGGTTGTGAACATGAACCTTTCTGTCAGGTTTCCAATGGGTCCTGTATCATCTGTTCTCAAATGAAGTTAATATTTGCAGATTCTTGTGGAGAGTGAAATGGATCCTTTGAATCTTTTGTACATACGAGGGCGTGAAAAGCTGGAGGAGACACATAAATTTTTATTTTATTTTTTTGATGAAGGGCTTTTAATTAAAAAAAACCTTTATTTAAGTCAGTTAAATCTGGACAATTCACAAAACAACACAAAACCCAACATAAAGAAGGGAAGATGGCGGTCATGAACAGGTAACACAGACTGCAATGGGATGTTTATAATTATAATAAAAATAAAAATGGAAGTTATTCCAAGAGGTAAAGTCATAAAGTGACAGCCCCAGAAAGTTTCCTTTTCTTTTCTCTTTCCTTCCTTCCTTCCATCTATATCCACAACTATCCTTGGTAATAGGAATCAGAAAAACAGTGGTAAGCAGAATAGACCTGTTGTCTCCCCCCTCCCCCCGCCATGGATCTTTCAAGTCTGAAAAGTAGACTAAGAGAAAAATAAACACCAGCCTCAAAACAACCAGAGGATCATTTCAGCATAGATGCAAAGAGAATAATCCAGAGTAGCACCTCAACGCGGACACAGAGATAATGATATCATAATGTATGCATGCCAACACACACACACACATACACACACAAAACAGAAGACATAAAATTTGCAGAACCGAGGGCCAGCAGGATGGGTCAGTGGGCAAAGCACTTATCCAAAGACCAAAGACCTGGATTTAGTTCCCAGAACCCTCATGGTGGAAGGAGGCAATGGACTTCCCACAAATTGTCATCTGAGCTCCACATGCATGCCATTAAGCAGGTCCCGTACAAATAGATAGATAATTTTTTTTTTTTTTGCAGAAGTGTGTGGGCAGGGGGTCCACAGAAAGAGGTCACAAGAGGAACATCATTTTGAGCTACAAAACTGTTAAGCAGTTTCAAGGAAGAGAGAACTCAGATGAAACTTATGTAGTCAAGTAACAAAATATCTTAAGGTGAAACATGTTTCTGTGTGTCTCTCTGCAGGGTGTGCATAACAGTGGGGAATCATTAGCCCCATTTCAGAAAAGGGCATGGTGTCAGCATGCTCACTGACTTATCCTGCTACCAGAAGGGTAGTGGTTTCTCCAAGCAGGCTTTATTACCAGCCCTGTGTATCTCTCCTTTGAATGACTCCAGCAGCTTGAGCAAAGAGAGCTCAGTACTCCAACAGTCAAAGAATAAAAATGGCCGCTGAGACAAGCCCTCCCTTCTCTCTGTAGTAATGCAGTGAACATTTCATTATTATTTATTTATTTGGGGGGGGGTGGTTCCTGAATAGAATAAAGCCACATTGGCCTTCCAAAAACAGTCACACAGAGAAGAGGGGCTAATCCTGGATCCTGAGGTCTTGATGCAACTGCCATTCTTCTTTCTGCTGGGAGGAGAGGGGCTCCTGCCTTCTGCAATGTGTTCTTTCCACTCTCAAAGGCCATATGGCAACACGGATGTGCATATGCACAGGAGAGTAGGTGGCTCGACCCCCGGGCTTTCCATTTGGTGCTTGTTTTCCTGGGGTCTTTGATCTAAATCGTATGACCTCATCCACTTAGCAGCTGAATCCAAGCGGGGAAACTGGGCATGCAGGTAGCCTCTTCACTAACACTGGTTGTAATCTGGGAAGAGGAGCAAAACTCCCTGGGATTGGAGCCCCTGCAACTCAGGGCAGGTTTGGTATGTGTTCTCAATGTACATTCCTTTTTCTTTGGGTCATCTTGCTCCATGCTGCCTCAAAGGGATCAGTTCCCACTGAGATTTTCTTCTAGACTGAATT
The DNA here is from genome assembly GCA_028658305.1 of Pachyuromys duprasi. Lineage (NCBI taxonomy): Eukaryota > Metazoa > Chordata > Mammalia > Rodentia > Muridae > Pachyuromys > Pachyuromys duprasi. Next base: position 28,891,600 of record CM053748.1, read on the forward strand.
TTTAAAAACCATCCAGCCCCTCCAAGAAAGCAGCTACTTTGTTGCTGTTTCTTTGCAGGCTTGTTCACCTTTGCTTTTCTCTACCCGGAAATCCAGTAAGGACTTGCCCTGCAAGCCCTGCTTAGATGGCTCAGTCCCCTGCTGCCTGCTGCTGATGGGGGAATGATGCCTCAAGGTACCCGCGGACTCCTCAGGGACCAGGCTCATAGGCTCATTTTTGCTGTTGAGTTGCTGCTTCCACTGAATTGGTTCATCTCGAAGCTCGCTTTCCTTTTCTTTCTATATCTGTCTAGAAAGATGTGGAGTTTGCCTCTTCCTTAAAAAAAAAAAAACAGTCATTTTCTTCCAACTTTCCATCTTAACTCCACTTTTACAAACACATGAGGATTCTAAGGAGGTTTAGGGAGGCCAAATGATTTGCACTGCAAAAACGACAGTCCAAAGTTAGTGCCGAATTGCCCTTCTAAAAAATTCTGGAAAATTCTAAATGCCAAAAAGCTTCAAATGTGTGTACAACTCACAGCCCATCTATGACTAAAAACACCCAAGAATGCAGCCCAACACAGAACTGTAAACTTGCTTAAAATATTCTGAGGTTATTTTTCAAGTTCCTTTTTGTGTATGATGTATGTGCGGGCGCACGTGTGTTCGTGTACTCGTGGAGGCCAAAGCACACCCTCAGATGTTGCACCAAAGATGCTGTCCACTTTGCTTTTTGGAAACAGAATCTCTCACTGAAGCTCTCTAAGGAGGCTAGACAGGCTCAGGCATCTGCCTGTCTCTGTCTCCCCAGGACTGGGACCGCAAGTGTGCACCACACCTGACCAGTGCTGACCAGTGCTGACCAATCTTTCTTTCTATGTGGATTCTGGAGAATGGACTCAGGTTCTCATTATTACAAAACAAGCATTTTCCCCCACTCTGGTCTCCCCAACCCCATTGTTCTGCTTTGTTTTGTTTTGTTTTTTCCTAATTCTCCTGTGAGCTTCACAGATGACAGGTTGCAACTTCTGAAGGCTGAACACACTGGCTTCAGCATCTTGCCCTGGTTCTCTATCTCTTCTCTGCCTTCCATCTTCTTTTTTCACTTCCACCCCAAATTCCTCATGACTCTTCACTCAGAACTCTCAAGCTTTCTTTGGTCATTTTCCTATCCTGAAGGACAGTGTCCTGTGAGTCACTTCCTAAGCCTGAGATCATCAAGCCTACCCCTCCAGTATATTACCAGTGTCTCCTTAAGAGCTGATATGAGAATAGCGTTTTCAAGCTGGGCTCAGTGGCATAGACCTGTAGTCCTGGCTACTCAGGAGGCTGAGGCAGGAGAATTGAAAGCTTAAGGCCCACTTATTCTGGGTTGCAGAAGAAGTTCAAGGCTAGCGTGCACAACTTAGCAAGATGCTTCTCAAAATAGAGAAAAAGAGAGACCTGGAACATAGCTCTGTAGTAGAGCTCATGCACACCATGTACTAGGCCCTGGTTCAATTTTAGTACCACAAAAAGGGGGGAAAAGCCATTTTTACCATGTTACTTAATTACATATTTCCTAGAGAAAAGAAAAAAAAATTAAACAGCTTCTGCTATTCTAAGAGAACAAGGCTTGGGATGTAGCCCAGAGGTAGAGGGCTTGCCTCAGATGCACAAAACCTTGGGTTTGATTTCTAGAACTACAAATAAGTAAAATAAAAATACTATTATTTATAAAGTTGAAAGACTGGAAAGTGTATTTTAGAATACCACCTTTTCTCAAACACACAATAGCTGAGCTACCAAACCTGGAACGAGAAGAGAAGTAATGTTATTCTATTTTATTTTTTGAAGGGAAATACTTTTACTAGGCACGGTGACACACACCTGTGATTCTAGCACTTGGGAGGCGGGGGCAGGAGATCAGGAGTGCAAGGTCAGTCTCTTGCCTGCTACAACAGAGAGTCTGAGGCCAGTCTGGGCTTCAGGAGCCCCTGCCTAAGAAAAGGAAGAAGGGAAGTAAAGTTACCTAAATGCTGAGATGGGGGTGTGGTTCAGGGGGCATTGCCACCTGGTGGTTTTAAGAACGTGGTGCCAAGACAATCACCTGCCCCATTGCCAAAATGGGATTTAATGATTTCTAATGTTTTCCAGCTCTGTATTTAAACTTTAGAGTTTCCCAAACCTCTAGGAGAGCCATGTACGCACAGATGTGCACGAGCACAAGTGTTTTTTGCCACCTTTGTGCTCCAGTTCGATCGTCCAAAGCGGTTCATATTTTCCTCTGAGAGGGCCCTGACCACCTCACTTCTGACTCCATCTTTTTAAATCACAGTTTTCTTTTATTTATTTTGTATGTGAGTGAGAGAGCTCACACACGCTATGGTGCATGTGGAGACGAGAGGACAACTTTCCAGAGACGGAATCTACCTTGTGGGCCCCTAGGATTGAACTCGGGTTGTCAGGATTGGCAGCCAGTACCCTAACCCACTGAGCCACCTGGCCAGTCCCTCCGGACACCATCTAGAGTTTAGACGTCCTGCCTTTTAGCTTGTATAGAAAACGTTCCAACAGAGGTTAGGTAAAGCAGATGCTGGTAGGAGGGAGGTGGGTGAGCATTTAGCTTGTATTTTCCTTTTCTGGAAGAATTTGTGAACTTTGGAGAGAGCCTCAAACATTTTTGAGATAGCATTGTGTTGGTGGCACTAGAGTTTCAGAAGGTCTCAGGGTGTGAAGGGGTTGGTTTGAAGGCTTTGCACAATCTCTCGTCAGATGTCAGAGAGTTGATGGTTCATAATTGTTCTCTAAAGGGCTTTTTGGAGAAAGGGGAGTGGCTGACATTTACCAACCTGAAAGGTTTTATGAATTCTTGCTTTCCTTGCTGGTTTTCCTAAGTGATTAAACGGGGCAGCATTTCTTTTTGAAATATTTGTGCTTCTTGGGATATATATATATATATCACATTATATTTAATAAAAATATATATTTGAAGCAGAGTCTCACTCTCTAGCCTAGCTGGCCTGGAATTCATGATGTAGATCAGGTTGGCCTCAAATTCTCAGGGATCCACTTGCCTCTGCTTCCTGGATGCTGGCACAACATGTATTCTTTTAATTCACTAATTTTACTGGGAGTAGACCACACTGGATCTGAGGAGATGGCTCAGCGAGCAAAACATTTACCTTGCAAGCAAGATGACCTGTTTTGGTCCCCAGAACCTGTGTGTAAAAGCTGGATTTAGTGGTGTGTAATCTCAGGGTTAGAGGGGCAGAGACTGGATCCGTTGGACTCCCTGGTCAGGTAGCTTAGCCTATTTGGTGAAATTCAGGCCAGTGAGACAGTGTTTCAGAAAACAAAGTCAATGGCTCCTGAGTAACTATACCAGAGGTTGATGTCGAGTCTCCACACACTGAGGCACACAAGCGAAACTGAACAGAAACACGTACACTAATACACAACTAAAAATAATAATCATCAATAAAGAGGAGACTACAGTCACCCACCCCAGATGGGACATTCCCCAGACCCAAGCGAGAAGGCGAAAGAAAATCAATAAAGATCATTTGCTAAATCAAGGTCACTCTGCTTGTTTTTTTTTCTTTCTTGTCTCCTCACTGATTTATTCTCTTTCTTTGGGAAACACCTTTTGGGTAATTTCATATGATCATTATCGTTCAGCCTTTCTTTTTTTTTTCCATTTAAAATAAAAACCCCAAAGCTTGCTTTTCTGGTGTGTTCTCACCCTCCCCCCCATACTTTTATTTCCATGGTGGTTTTCTCTGAGTCCTCAGGGCATTTTGAGATGAGATTTGTAAGGAAAGCTCAATGCAATATAAAGTTACCTTACATCCATCAGTGGAAAGAATACTTCAACCAGCCAGGAAGAAAACCCAAGGGAGTCTGGGCTGGTGGGGAGGAGCCCCACAAAGAGCATTTTGTCTTCTCTGGTGTGTCTGTGGCTAACGCTATTGCCTTCCTGCCCGTTTTGTCTTTCTTTATTTATGACCCTCTTCTGTGTCTTCACTTCTGTCTCTCCTTCTATTTTGGTAGAAATGGGGAAATGCTCGATTTGGAGTGTGGGCCATGAGAATCCAGAAAGCAAATACTTGTTGTTTCAGAGAAGGAAGCTAGGTGGGCTAGAGAAGTTGCTCGAGGTGAAGGTGGCTTGCCACCAAGAGATTTCCCACAGGCTTTGGAATCGCGTGTGGTGGAGATGTGTATCCTGACTCAACCACGTCTGAGTTGGATGTTCTCCGGCCATTCTGTATCGTTGATCATTCTGTATTGTTCATCAATAACTGGGGA